>CM076688.1:5800929-6400929 GCA_038501925.1 Xenopus petersii
TACTTGAAACATTAAGACAGGGCTCTAAACGTTTTGAAATTGGCCTCAGGTGTGCACCCACAACCCCCCTATTTTTATATTTTGGTCTAGCCTTACACCTCTGGGGGTGTAGGGGGCATGGAATCAAGGGGCCAAATCAAGATTCTGACCCTCTGGAGAGAAGTCCCTGACCTACTGCTCAGAATGATGTCCCTTGGGGTAATTTGCATAACTCCACACACCCCTCTACTCTATCCCCTCCACTCCAACCCCTTTCTGCTGTTTTCTCTTACAGACCACAGGCCAACCATCAAGATGGCTTTAGCTAAAGCTGAAAACCAAATTAGGAAAAACAAGGATGTTCCTAATGCCAACAAGGATGTTCCCCAAGACAGAACTCCATCCACTAGTTATATTCTTATGCTATGGCAGGGACTTTCAGTCCTCTGCTCTGGAGTCTAGGATGAGGCAGATGGTGGTGTGGAAGAGGGCAGAGGGAAAACTTCCCTCTGCCCTCTTCTAAAAAAAGATGTTACTGGAGTACAGTTTCTCCCCTGCTGAAGCCCTCAGTGTGCAGAGCTTCATTTGGGTTCTATTTTACATCACGTCTACCTCCATTACAATCAACAGGAGATACTGGGCTAGGGTAAATGTAGCAGGGCTCCAATCTTTGTGGGCAACTGCCATATTCAAAAAAAGGTAAGACAGGTGACTGTTTCAGTGTGGAAACCCCACACTCTGGCTACCAACATGTCAACCTTCCTGAATTATTTCTGTAAGGTGGTAAAGACCCAACAGGAATCCTGTATAGAAACAGCTTTTGGTCTGGAAAGTAGTCCATTCTACTGAAACTGCTGAAAAATGACAACTCCAGGGATGTCTTCCACAGGGCTTTTCCCAGGGCAGCTCCCCAGGACTCACCTACTATCCCAATCAACAGCAGACATGCAGAAAATGCAGAGAATCAGGACACCAAAAGAAGGCTTGAAAGGTGTCTGTCTACAGGAATTGCAAAGTGGCTGATTATGAAATAAAATATTTCACCTGAAAGAAGGCCTGAAACCTCAGTGGACTAGCTATCCACATCTGCAAAGACTGCCCACAGAGCATGAGAACTCATGCAACAGTGGCTCAACAGAAAGACACCCCTACAGATCCAGCTGGAGACACAAATAAAGAGGATGAAAGAGAGGAAAAGGTGTAGAAACGCATCTACAAGCCCATGGATACCACTGCCATCACATAGGTCCTACAACTAGATGAAGATGCACCACTGCAGCGATTGGCTGAAGGAATTCCAACTGGAGTGTTAATATATAATTTTAATTCTGACGAGATTATTTCTTTTTTGTGTAACTTATTCACCATTAATATGAGAAGTAGTTAAAATAGCAGACTGTATTTGCATTTCATAGTTACATAGTTAAATTGGACTGAAAAAAGACAAAGTCCATCAAGTTCAACCCCTCCAAATGAAAACCCAGCATCCATACACACACCCCTCCCTACTTTTAATTAAATTCTATATACCCATACCTATACTAACTATAGAGCTTAGTATCACAATAGCCTTTGATATTATGTCTGTCCAAGAAATCATCCAAGTCCCTCTTATAGTCATTAACTGAATCAGCATCACAACATCACCCGGCAGTGCATTCCACAACCTCACTGTCCTCGCTGTGATGAACCCCCTACGTTGAAGGCTCTGTGTCTTCTACATGTTGCTAGAATGGGCTATTCTCCTCTCTGGGTCTCATTCAGCAGTGGACCCACAGTCCCTTCTACTGGTCTTAAGGTAATAGCTTTAAGTCTGTATGGGTTGCTATTCTAATCAGGAGAAGCCACTTCACTTTTGATTCTGTCCAGGAGCTTCTCTGTGGCTGGTTCCTGGATGGTTCCTGGGCAGGTGAGCTTGTTAGGTTTATTAACGTGTATGCTTCTTCTATTGAGCATTTGGAACTATTCCAGACCCTGTGGGTCCAGCTAACAACCACCTGGGCAGTGGTGCTGGGTGAAGACTTAAACTGCTCCATAGAGGAGAATGGGCAGAGCTCAATCAACTCTGCTAAACTGGATGTTACCTCCAGACTGCTCAAAGAAATGGTAAATTAAGCATCCTTTAAGGACTCTGTTTTTTACAGTGCTGTGAACTACAGTTGCTGCCACATCATTGGCTCAGTACATTCTAGGATTGAATTTGTGTTTATCTCATATACCATCAAGCAGACTAGGTGCTCTATGGCCCCTTGCTTATTTTCTGTCCACAGGGCAATTCACTTTCAGGCTGTGTTTTTCCTACAGGGCCAGGGTCTAGGAAGCTGAAGGTGGACCTGGTCAGAAAGGAGGAGGCTATGGAGGAGCTGTGTGATGCCTATATAATGTGGAGTAATGAGAACATTTTTTTGACAATTTTAGTGACAGGTGGGAGTTTGTCATGGTCAAATTGCATAGTTTCTTAAAGGCTAAGGGCAGCACCAGATTTTCATTAGGCAGTGAAATTTGCAGTCCCTTCAAGACTTTCATCAGTGTGGCTGGGATGTCCTTTCACTAACACTATTAATCATGCAGGTCAGGAAGCCATCAACACTCCATCAACACTGCAGGAAGTTCACTCTGTTGCCAGATTCTTTAGGCAATGCAGGGCCCTGTACAGTTATTAATATATAATAAAGATTTTTTTTCAGTAAAAACTGTCTATTACTTGATGTACTAAGCTGTCTTAAAAATAACAGAATAACTTTACAACCAAAGTAATAATCAAAGCTCCTATCATTGCTAGGCTCAAAAGTTTTGTTTTTAAGTGAATGAAAGAGATTTTAATCATGAATTGCTGTGAAAAATATATACAAATCTTGACTAAAGCTGGCCATAGATGTTGAGATTTTTAAAAGATCAGATCCTCATCGCGAGACCACGATTTTCTCGGAACGATCGTACGATCATACAAATTGACCATCAACTAAAAAGACCAATTTGGCAGGAAAACAAAGGGGAGCTGCCTGCTTGGCCCTGCAAACATAGATACATTGCACTGGGACCGACAAAGATTTTTTGACCTGGACGATCAATTTCCTGACAGATGTCGGCCGAAAAATCATAAGATGTACGATCGTTCGAATCCCACTAACCGCACGATAATTTCAAAGGATTGGTCGGACTTCCCTAAAATCAGTGGTTTGGCAAGAAGGATTGTCGCGTCTATGTGGAGCTTACGTCCCATTAAGGTCTTGAGCTGTATTAAATGGGGCAGAGAGTCAAGGGAGGAGGGGGTCATTCTTCCACTGTATAGAGCACTGGTAAGGCCCCATCTAGAATATGTCGTACAGTTTTGGTCTCCATCACTCAAACAGGACATTATTGTATTAGAGAGGGGACAGAGAAGGGCAACTAAGCTGGTAAAGGGAAAATCTTAGCTATGAGGAAAGACTGGCCAAATTGGGGATGTTCACTCTGGAGAAGAGGCGCTTAAGGGGTGATATGATAACTATGTATAAATATATAAGGGGATCATATAATAATCTCTCTAATGATTTATTTACCAGTAGGTCTTTCCAGCTGACACAAGGTCACCCATTCTGATTAGAAGAAAAGAGGTTCCAGCTAAATATTGGGAAGGGGTTTGTTACAGTGAGAGCTGTGAAGATGTGGAATTCTCTCCCTGAATCAATTGTACAGGCTGATACATTAGATAGGTATAAGGAAGGGTCGGATGCTTTATTCACCAGTAGCTCCTCCCAGCAGACAGGAGGGAGCCAATGAGATTAGAGGAGGGAAAGGGGTGTTACAGGGAGATCTGGGAAGTGAATCAGTGGTACAGGCTGATACATTAGATAGCTTTAAGAAGGGGTTGGATGGCTTTTTAGCAAGTGAGGGAATACAGGGATATGGGAGATAGCTCATAGTACAAGTTGATCCAGGGACTAGTCCGATTGCCATTTTGGAGTCAGGAAGGAATTTTTCCCCCTCTGAGGCAAATTGGAGAGGCTTCAGATGGGTTTTTTGCCTTCCTCTGGATCAACTGGCAGATAGGTAGTTAATAAAAAAAAAAAAAGGTTGAACTCGATGGACATGTGTCTTTTTTCAACCTTACTTACTATGTTACTATGTATGTGCAATTACTTAATTTTGTTTGATTTTCACCTCTCCTGACATGACCCAGCCACCATCTTGGGCCACATGGTGACTCCTGCTCCTATTTCTGTAGCCCTCTTGCATCTCCTGCCTCGTTTATCCCAAGTGATACACACACACACACTTTACTTTTTACTTTTTAAATTGAAACACTTTTAGTTTTATACAAACACACATACTATTTTTTGGCATTGATATCTGCACAGCACAAATACACACTAAAAAATCTAGAACGTGCATGCAGATAAAAAAAATAGAATGTATTTTACAGTTTCTTTCCATAAAATGTATTTTGAAGGACGTCAACCCCAAAATAAAAAATTCTAAGCAACTTTCTCATATTCGTTTATTAAATATTTTCAGTGCTTTTAAAGTTATTTGTGAAAACAATTGCTATTGAAAGCAGCATTTGCTTAACTCTTGGTTGTTACTGTTTAAACAATGCTGCAAACGTCTTCCCCAGCAGACAGGTCTGTTAATCATTCAATTCAATCTTACATTGAACCGCCAGTGCAGAGAATAGAAAGGGACAGACACTGCTTCCAATAGCAATACATTGTTAAAGTTATTCTTTCTTATTATTACCTCAATTTTCAAGTATAAATTATATAAACATTTAAACCTGAGACAAAGACAATTCTGCCAGAGAAGATTCACTACAAACAATTGTGTGGACCACCAATACCAACATGTTTCTGATCCTGAGCACATCTTTAAGACATGATGATTTTATACCATTTTCAGGTCCGAATTGCCATTGGTTGCTTGTTTGTGCTTGTAAACTGTAATTGGGATTTTGACCACCAGTCTGATTGTATGATAACTGAAAACTTCAACCAGTCTTTTGCCTAATCTTTATGATGTTATGGGTGAATAAGGTATAATAAATCTGCAATAGTATTAATGTGTGGTAACCCATGGAGTTATCTGATTCAAGGTTACACTGATAAGAGGTATACTAGTAGAACGTATTAGTTAGCAGAGAAGGTAAAATTATACAGCTGCATCATCATAATTCATTGTCTAATTATTCCATTACACACTTTAATTCTGCTATTAATGTATCCTCAATTATACAGTTGTACTTACATAAATTATAAATAATTCTGCAGCACATCAGAACAACCAGTCCCCACTTCCTAGTAGCCCCTCTCATGCTGAAGTAATTTGTAACTTGTGTCCCACTACATTTGCTGAACTTTAAGGGAGATTCTTTGTTTCACAGGGTTTTATACATAATGCTGTATTCTGGTATAAATGTAACAAAGACATTATTCTTCCCTTGATATACACACCTGGTTCTGTCTGTGTTGCCTTGTCATTCTTATCATGAATGGAATTATCAGCTAGTGAAATAGAACAAAATTATTTTGTTAATATTGTGCAATTGTTTATATGGCACAGTGGCCAAATGGATAGCTTGTCTATCATCAAGCACATCATCCATTGGTTTAATCCTGACCACTGCATTATATTTCTGTTTGCTCTATTAGTGTTTATTGGCTAATCATACAATTAAAGGAGAACTAAAGCCTAACTAAAGAAGTAGTGAGAAATGTTGTACATGATGTTTTGTGCTTCTGTACCAGCCCAAGGGAACCACAGCCCTTTAGCAGTAAAGATCTGTGTCTCCAAAGATGCCCCAGTAGCTCCCCATCTTCTTTTCTGCTGATTCACTGCACATGCTCTGTGCTGCTGTCACTTACTGAGCTTAGGGAGCCACTCACAATATACAGTACTAGTGATGGGCGAATTTATTCGCCAGGCGCGAATTCACCAGGCGCGAAATAAATTCGCGAAACGCCCGCTAAAATTCGCGGTAAAAATTTGCCGGCGTCAAAAACGGGCGCCGGCGCAAAAAAACGGGCGCCGGCGTCGAAAAAACAGGCGCCGGCGAATTTTTCGGCGAAGCGAAACGGTGCAAATTCGCCCATCACTATACAGTACACATAGAATAGAAATGTCACAATATAAGGCTGATTAGTAATTAATACACATAATTACTACATGGCAGCACAGAAACCAGTGCAATTAGCATCAGAATTGAATAATCAGCAAACCTGTAGCATCAGCTTATATTACAGCCAGGGAAGCTCATTTTCTGCTGGATAATTAGTGACGAGCCCTAAGCTTAGCTTCTCAACAGCCAATCAGAGCCCACTGAGCATGTGAGTGTCACAGACACTTTCCAAGATGGTGACCCCCTGTGACAAGTTTGAAGTCCTGGATCATTGCTGCTATTGACAAGCTCAAACTTTAGCCTCGTGCAATAAATTCACTATATAAAATAGGACATATTTAGCCACATTCATTTTGGGGGTTTAGTCCTCCTTTAAGGGGCAAATTTACTAAAATTCAAACACAGGAACCCTAAGGGATTCCAAAAATTTTTAATTTTATTACAATTGATGAATTGCATTTGGCCACAAGTGTCCAGTGGTAGGCTGGAGGATTGTTTAAAGTTGTGTTTTTGTACACACCAAGCACCGAGAGCCATCCCCTACTATGCTATGTCTGCAAAAGGTATAATTAAGCTGTACACTATGTTAGGGGTCTATTATATACAGTATATATACTTTGATAGTCAAACAATTTGGGTACATTTATTATTATTAATTAACATGTATTTATAATATACAGTACCAACATATTTCAAAGCGTTGTACAGTAAATGGGAGTTAAACATATAAAAGCGTTAAAGAGTAGTGATGGGCTAATCTGTCCCTTTTCACTTTGCCGAAAAATTAGCGAAAGGGAAACAATTTGCAAAACATTGAAGTCAATGGGCATCAAAATAATTTTGACGTGCGACAATTTTGACGAGAGCAACAATTTTTATACGTGCGAACACTTTGTCCAAATGCATTAAAGTCAATGCTTGTCTGAATAATTCTGACATGCAAAAATTTTAATGCGTGCTCAATTTTGCCACACTTCAATTTTGCTACGTGACTTTTTCTCCAGTGAATTTTTTTAAAAATTTATTTGTGGACGGCGAAATGCAGAAATTCACTGTGAATCTATGCCTGGTGAATTTATTTGCCCATCACTATTAAAGGGGAACTATCACAAAAATGAAAATTTAATATTAGCTTCAGCATACTGAAATAAGAAACGTTCTAAATAAAATCTATTAAATATTCTATAGCATTTTTTAAATAATCAAGTTTATCTTCACTATTCCTCTCTCGGCATCTGTTTCTCTTCATTCTCTCTTCATGCAGCAGTTGGGTGTCAGGTGAATGATCCAAAAATCTTATAGGGGCCCCCCCCTATAAGATTTTTGGATCATTCACCTGACACCCAACTGCTGCATTAAGATGGGTAGAAGATGAATTAGAGCTCACTATTAAAATCACCAGACATCATGTCTCTCTACATGCAGAATTTGTGCAAAAGGCAGTTATTTTGTTAGATTTTGTTTGTATTGGAATCAGTTATTTGAGTGACCTCTAATACATCTGCTAGGAAAGGAGCCCCCCTATAAGATATATTGGATCATTCATCTGACACCCAACTGCTGCATGAAGACAGAATGAAGAGAAACAAATGCTGAGAGAGGAATAGTGAAGATAAACTTGATTATTTCAGAAACAATGCAGAATTTTTAATTGATGGTATTTAGAAAATGTCTTATTTCAGTATGAGGAAGCTTATATTAAGTTTTCATTTTTGCGATAGTTCCCCTTTAAAGAGGGTTATCAATACTGAAATAATTTGCACCTGGACATTAATCCATAACAGCCAATCACCAATTTGCTTTTTTTTTCCAGTAAGTTGCAAGTGTATCAATGAAGTAAAAATGTTAGTGTCATGAGGTATTACCCTGGTGTAAATGTGTTAGTGTTGATAAAATAGCACATGATCACATATACCTAAAGATGTCACTGTGCTTGTGTACAGTTATTATTCAGATACACACCTGGTTCTGTCTGCGTTGCCTTGTTATTGTTACCATGGATGGAATTATCACCTAGTTAAGAGAAAGAACGGTTTTGTAAATATGCATATACAAATGCTCATTTGTGTCTTATTGCAGCCTAATCATTAGCATTCAAGTACTTCATATATGGTTTATAAGTTTACATCTATCCATTTATGTTTAGAGTCTCTTTAAAGGAGACATATAAATACAATAAATTAATTTTAGCAGAACATTGGAGGTTACAACACTTCAAACTAGTACACTTAGGTTACGGGAACATTTTTTCTAAAGATACTTTTTCCAAACCTGTGCCGGTTTGTCCAAAATGTAATGAGACTAATGTCTCTCTTTTCCACAATTTGTGGTCCTGCCCTAAAGTTAGATTATTCTGGAGGGAGATCACTCATTTTATGAACAATAGAAATTAAGCTACAACTATCTCCGTGTTTTGCTCTATTAAATTTGGAGCGTGATGGTCTTTCCTTATCTTCCAAACCAAAATTTATATCCCATGAAAAAAAGACTCTGACAAGTTTATTTTTGGCTTCTGCCAAAAAAGCTTTATTAAATTTCTGGTTACATAAAGAGTGTCCCTCTTTGTCAGATGCCATCTCTTACATGAACCAACTTAGCTGGCAAGAAGCTTTAAAAGCAAAATCAAATGGTAAAAGCTCCAAAGAATCCTTCAAACATATCTGGTCTCCTTATTTTGAGACGTGTACTTCTAATACCAAAGACCAAGTTTTAAGGTTTCTCCAAATCTAATTAGGTAACTGTATAATTTTATTCTCCTGAAACAATGGGATTTTTCTTTCTTTCTTTTCTTTTTATTTGTCTTTACATCCACTGCTTTAGTTAAATATTTTTATTTTTCTATATTTTACTATTATTGTTATTAATCTTTGAAAATGTTATGCCACTGTACTTTCTTTTTGCAGCACATTCTCTAAGTCTGCTAATTTATGCTGTCATATTAATTTTTCTTGTTTATTTAAAATTAAATAAAATATATTCAAGGTAAAAAAAAAAAAAAAAGAGCTGAATTTTTGGATAATAAACCAGAATGAGGTCACTTACGCTCCTCTGCACTAGCAATGTAGCCCCCTGGACCCACTCCAATGCATCAAATGAAAGAGTAGTGGGGAGAGGGGGGCGGCATCGCAGCAGCTGCCACAGGGCAGTTTAGGGTCAAAAATCACCCCTGTGTACCAGTGTATGACACTCCTCTTAATATAGAAGGAATGTGCTGAGAACAATAGTGTTTCGGGCTGATGTATTGATATTTTAGCATAATCTCTACTAGTCCAGCCCATCTGTTCCATTTGCTGCTCCCTGAATTCCCAGGCTGTGCACTCAGCTCACTGCACTGTAGGACAGGAACCAATCAGCAGCTAGCAGGACCTGATAGGGAACTGAAGCCTGTCTGTGCTTGTGTGACTGCAGGGCTGTTATTGGCTGTCCCCCTCCTACTGTGCTTCTGGCAGGGACCGTTAGGACACGCCCACCCCTCATTTGAAACACAGACAGGGACCAGAGAACATCTATAGGGAGCTCCAATAAAGGGGCTATTTTTAAAGATAATGATCATATTGATACTTTAAAGGAGGCATATAGGATAAGTTAACCTACATTGAATAATATACTGTATGGTGCTGGATTCACTTTATCTTTACATATGTCCCCTTTATTGGAGATGTCCATAGATATTCTCTGGTCCCTGTCTGTGTTTTGCATGAAGGGTATGTCCAGGGGCGATTCAGGCCCCTCTGCCTTCTGTGGCAGCTTGGTGTTGCTGCCGCCCCCCCTCACCAGTGCACTCACCATTTTGGCCTGGAGGGGGTCAACAAGGATGGCAGAGAAGGCCAGGATGCTAGCACAGAGAGCATAATTGCACTCTCTGCGCTAGAAGAGACAAATTTCCAGTTTTAAAACCGGAAATTCGGCTGTTAAAGAACCAGGATCGGCATTTTTGCCGCTCCTGTTACCTAGTGGGGTGCTGCCACCTGAGGCGAGTTTCTCAACTAGCCTCATTGGCATAGCACCCCTGGGTATGTCCTCACAGTCCCTACCAGAAGCACAGTAGGAGGGGGATAGCCAATCACAGCCCTGCAGTCACACAAGCACAGACAGGCTTCAGTTCCCTATCAGGTCCTGCTAGCTGCTGATTGGTTCCTGTCCTACAGTGCAGTGAGCTGAGTGCACAGCCTGGGAAGTCAGGGATAAGCAAGTGGAACAGATGGTGGGACTAGTTGGGTTTTTGCAGAAATTTTTAATAAACCAGCTATGTAACATATTCCTTCTATATTTAATACAGTATAATGCACTGGGGCATTCTTGCATTTCACAAAAAAATGTCTCCTTTAATAGACCTCTAATACAATACCAATTGTGTACAGACAGACTTATTTACAATGCAACAACCTTGATCAAATTTATACTTGGGCAGTAACTCATAATCAGGCACTGCTTAACTTTGATAATGACAGAACAACTAAAGTAAACATTTGATTGTTTTCCATGGGTTTGTAACGCTATAATAAACGGACCTTATGGAAGTCTGTTTTAGCTACTTTTTGTGTGTTTTAAAACCACCAATAAAACTCTTTTCTCAGGGGTAAGCCCTCGCAGCGGGGTGGAGGCAGGGTGTATTGCAACTGTAACTGTGTGCAATGCACGAGAGATTGGGCACCAGTCAACCAGTATAACAAGATATACTCACTGTATCAAACATAGAATGACTCTCTGCAAAGTAAAGAGTACACGTAGAGAGCTAGGCAGCTTGTCAGAAGGTATTTCCCCAATCTTCAAGATTACCTTAGGTGGAACTCAGAAGACTACATACTTCGCTAAGACTAACACTTAGGTCCTACTATGGCGTCAGTAATACCCAGGATCTTAATCCCTCTAATATCCTCATCGGAGCTGCTCAACTACATACCCTATCTATCACTCCTAGAGTGATCTATTAAAGGGTATAACTATCACTTCCAATACTCAGACTGAGTTCCACCACCCCTAACCTCTGTGGCCTAACAGAGGAAAGGTTCAGCAGCAATGGCCCTGAACTCATGGTTTTCAAGCCTTTTATATTATGCCACAGTGCCATCTAGCATCCACTGTGAGAACTGCAGGGATTACATAAGCACAAGGCCCCCATAAGGACCCACTTAGGCGTCAATATCACTAAGAATGTGCCTGTCAACAAAGAGTAAGGGTGTCTAAATTTTTACATCCCTACATTCTCCCCCTGGTGAATTCCTTCCGTCCCGGCAAGGAACCTTTCAACCTCAAAATTTAGCAACACACATACTGTATACAAAACATTCAATATTACATTTTTTTTTACCTTATAACCTCTTCGGGGAAACTCTCCTGAGTAACCCAGGTATAATGGCATAGCTGGAAAGAAACATATCAATAGCAACAGTTTCATTCATGGCAGGTAAACGTTGTCAGTAAACACCTACAAAGAAAGGTACAAGTTAGACATACTGCATTTCAAACACATCAGTATTCTAGTCCTTCAAATAGTCGAACCCACAGTTCTCTTATGGTTCCGCATCTAATAACACACAGGCATCATATGTACCAATCTAGCATGAGCATCAATTAAACTCATCACTGTCGGAGAAGGGCCAAAATATCCAGGCACTTCATAGCAGGGCCTACCCACAGTGTCATAAGTGAATAGTTGGGGAGGCCTCCTAACCTGATCACCTCTTCTCAATTCGCCAGTGTTAGGTATGTTAGATCCTCTGAACCCAGATTCCAAATTCAAACCCCCCTGCACATCTGTGTCATGGGCTTGGTTTTCTTGAGAATCAGGCTGAAATGGAGGAGCATCAATATCAAATTCACTTCCTTGAGGTATAATGTCACTTCCTGCACCTGATGCAAGCAATTCTCCACTGTCAGTTGTAGGTAGAACTCCTTCTCCTCTTTCATCGTCGTTTAGAGCCACGCCTGTATCCTCCACCACATCGGGATCAGTAATCATCTGAGGAATTTGTGGCACAGGAAGTAAGTGGTTTCGATGCCAAGCCTTGACTCTTCCATCCGGACTCTGAATCCGATACACCGAAATACTGGGTAGCTTGCTTACTACTTCAAACAACTCCTTCCTCCACCTATCAGCCAGCTAATGCTTTGCATTGGGGCCTAAGTTTTGCAAGAGTACTTTATCTCCAGGCTTCAATTCTCTGTACCGTACTTTAGCATCAAAACGTCGTTTATTCCCAGCATTGACCTTTGCAGCATTTTCCTCAGCCAGGCGTTAAGCTTCCTTCAAACTGGTCCGAAGGCGATTCACATACTGATAGTGCTCCTTACATCCAATTCCATCAGTGGAAACCCCCCGTTATACATCAATAGGCAGTCGCGCTTCCGTTCCAAACATAAGGAAATAGGGCGAAAACCCAGTAGACTCATACGGGTACAATTATATGAACTAAAGCACTTACATGACGGCTCCAAGAGGGTTTGTCTGTGGCCGAAAGAGTACCCAGCATATCCAACAGTGTTCGATTAAATCTCTCAGGAAGAGCATCCCCTTCAGGATGATAGGGAGTCGTGCGACTCTTAGCCACATCCAATAGGTCTAGCAGCTCCTTTATCAACCGACTCTTGAAATCTCTTCCTTGATCAGAGTGAAGCCGATTGTGTAGACCATAATGGACAAAGAACTTCTCCCATAACACCTTAGCCACTGTGGCAGCTTTCTGGTCCTTAGTGGGGTAGGCTTGAGCTTATAGAGTGTAATGATCAGTTACAACTAGTATGTTTCCAATCCCACTAGAATCTTTATTAATACACAGAAAATCCATGCAGACAAAATCCAACGGCTCATGGCTCTTTAAATGTTCCATGGGAGCAGCCCGAGTGGGTAAAGACTTTCTTTGCAAACAAGGGACACAACGCCTACAGTAATCGACCACCACCTCTCTCATTCTCGGCCAGAAAAAACGATCACGGATCAGACCATAAGTCTTTTCCACCCCCAAATGACCATGTTGGTCATGTAAGCTCCTCAAAACAATCTGCCAGTAGGTTTGGGGTAGCACCAACGGCCTCCTTTCTGGGTGGTCATGAAACAACTGAACCCTGTAGAGGCTCCCATCAATACACTTCAATTTATCCCATTCCTTCAAGAATATCCGACTTTCCTTAGATATAGTCTTTCTCATAAGCTCAGGATTTCTCCTAGCAACAGCCTCGCGGACATAGTTACATAGTTAAATTGGGTTGAAAAAAGACAAAGTCCATCAAGTTCAACCCCTCCAAATGAAAACCCAGCATCCATACACACACCCCTCCCTACTTTTAATTAAAATTCTATATACCCATACCTATGCTAACTATAGAGTTTAGTATCACAATAGCCTTTGATATTATGTCCGTCCAAAAAATCATCCAAGCCATTCTTATAGGCATTAACTGAATCAGCCATCACAACATCACCCGGCAGTGCATTCCATGCCGAACCACTGGGTCTCTCTTTTGCTCCCGAATCATATCACCAGTGTTCAGTTGAAGACTCTTTGGTACTCCTAACGTTGTGGGAAACGCATACATAGATGGAATGCAGTCTTCTTTCCCCCCCAGGGAATCCACTAACCTCAATTCGGAAAAAGCTATTCAACCATTCTGCATAGCTGCCGTAGCACAGTGGGCAGCCACCGATAAGCTGGGAATCTCTTCCCATTCATCCTCTTCCAGATAAGGGGGAAGACCAGGACGTCTGGATAATGCATCAGCCCCCACATTTTTAGGACCTGGCTTGTACTTCAGAGAGAACTGATAATTAGACAGGGCGGCCAACCACCGATGCCCGGCTGCGTCCAACTTAGCAGTGTTTAAGATAGACGTTAACGGGTTATTATCTGTTCTCACCTCAAACTTAACCCCATAGAGATAGTCATACAATTTTTCAGTAATTACCCATTTCAACGCCAAGAACTCCAATTTGTGCACCGGGTAATTCTTTTCAGCTGGATTAAGACTTTGGCTAACATATGCAACCGGTTTCAACCCTCCTGGGTATTCCTGGTGAAGGATGCCCCCCAGTCCCTCATAACTGGCATCAACATGCAAGACATATGGTTTCTGAGGATCGGGGGCCTCCGTGAGTCTTTTCTTTAGCGTTTGGAAGGCCTCCTCACAATCTGTGGACCACCTGGCTTTAACTGAAGGCTGGAAGGAATTGGTCTCCTTGGGGGCATGCCCTGCCAACAATCCATTTAAGGGATGAGCAAGTTTGGAATAATATCCTGACTGTAAGTCCATCACAGAGAACCATGCACTACCATGTAATGCATCCAGGGCCTCATCAATACGGGGCAAAGTATACTGATCCAGGACAGTGCGTCTATTTAGTGTTCAATAATCCACACACAGACGAACACTACCATTTTTCTTTCGTACAATCACAATTGGGGAAGCATATGGGCTGCGTGATTCAACGATTATCCGTTGATCCTTTATCTTTTCCAAATACTTCTGAACATCCTCCAGATCACGAGGGGGTATTCGCCTAGACCTCTCTCGGAAAGGAGTATCATCACTCAATTGGATACTATGCTCTGCATGTTTAGCGCAGCCCACATCCAGCTCATCTACTGAGAAAACATCCCGGTACATCAATAACTTCTGCTCAAACATATGACGATGTTCCACGGGATCATCAGCCTCCTCCAGATTAAAAGTAAGTTTAGTGTCCACTGTCCCCATTCGGACCGAACATGGATTCACACTGTCCACCAGGTAACAATGCCCAACTGTATGCCATGAAAGAATGATGACGGTATGGGAGGTGATATTTTTAACCGTAACCACATCAGTTCGGGGACACTTGCACCGATAGTCTTTCCTCTCAGGAACTATCTCCCAACCATTTCGGGCAGCTTCGTGTGGGTCGGTCTCCAGTAAGAAATAACTGCTGCGGGTAGCAGATACAATATCGACATACATTCGCAGACTTTGGACTCCCCCTGGAGGGATCTCTACTGGATGCCAAGGATTTCCTACACAACCCCCAGGTGACTCCGGGGCAAAGGTCTGGCAAATCTCTTGCAGCTCTGGAGATACAGGCAACACAGTTAGTGGGGTACCCTCCCTGGTTTGGAGGAACCGGAGAAAAGCCTCCTCTACAGTCTTCAGATTGGAGCCTACAATCACGGGGGCAGCCTCCTTATCTCCAGACAGAGGACTCACGTAAGCCATGACAGTGGTAGGTGGGTCGTTGTCCCCTACAAGTCCAGGGATGTGCAGTTGTACTTCCACACAGCCATCCATGTAGGTGGGGCACGTCCCCACACCGAATACGGGTATTGGACCCACAGTTTGCAATGGGAGGTGGCTGAGATGTTGAAGATAGAACGGCCGGTGTATAATAGTCAATTGGGAGCCCGTGTCAAATAACGCTGTGGTTGGGACACCATTTACAAGCAAGTTGAAAGTACACCGTCTTCCTACCCTGGGGACCATTACAAATTTTTTACTCTTCTGTGTGCCCTTTTTGCTTGCCCCCCTTTACTGTGGAGGTCACCCGAGTCTACTGGCGGGTAACACTGGTACACTCGGTGACCCTGGTGTCCACAACTGTAACAGTCTAAACAGGCAGTAGCACTGAAAGTCTTTGCTAGGGGCACCCTCTTAGACCGGGGGAACAAATACTCTTTCCTCCAGAAACTCCCCTCGGATCCTTCCGGAAGAGGGAGAACTCCCCGTAGTCGCCTGCTTACTGTGAACTGCCACTTTCTCCAGTTCAGCTTCCCTTTTCTTTACTACGCCCATGATTTCACCCATTTCAGGTGGGGTACCCTGCCGGTACATTATGCGCAGCTCCATGGCTATGGGGTGGCTCCCCTGCAGTCCATGCATGAGTTGGGTATGTCGCATCTCATCGACCTCGGCAATAGGGATAATGTTCTTGTGAACTGTCCATAGCTTGCTTTGTAACTGTTGCACAAACGTGGACACATTCTCCCCTTCCTCCTGATACAAGCTTCGGAACATATGGAGCAAGGTATGAGGGTTGCCACAAGCCCCATACACCTCTTCTAGGGCTTTCAGGCAATCTCTGACAGACACTTTTAAATGAGCCTTGCAAAACAGTTTAACCACCTGGCTGGCGGGAGGGCGCAGATTTTCTGTTAAACGGATGCATTTATCACCCTCGGGGCATGGACATTCTTCCAGCATTTGAACTGCAGCCTCCTGCCAATCTTCAAAACCCTGCTCTCCCTCGGGGATGGGAAGATTTCCCGTAAAAACCTTCAGCTTAGAGGTTTTTGTTCCGGCAATAGCAAGAGTGGACGTAACAGTCCCTACACTCGTGCTCGTTACCTCTACTTTTCCCTGGAAATCAGACTTGCTAACCACTGTGGAGGGGTCGGGAGTTTCAGTCTTCACCTCCAGCTCGAGTGGCAGGGATGTTTCAGGTCCGGCATATATAACAGGGCAACCGATGGTGTAAGTTCCTACCGGGTAAATAGTGTACGGCCCTTCATCATCCCCTATTTTCATGGGACCATGGTACAGCCTTACCCGGTAACCCAAGAATCCTTTTACACCCCAAGTTGGATGCCCTTTAATCTCACATGGTAAGTGAGAGTAGGATGCATGAGCTTTATGCCACAGGCACTTGATACACGGCAAAAGCACAGTGGGGGTTAACGTGCTCTCCTACCGCCCACGCGTGCACCTCTTGGGGACGGAGTAGCGGCATGATGGCCTACACTGTTCCGTGTAGAGAGAGTGGGCCACAGTTCCAACAGTGAACTTATCAGCGGAGGTAAAAACCACAAAATCCTCCCTTTACCTATCGTGTCCGCACCCACAGCGCCTGTCACACTAGGCTGTGGTGCGGTATTACAGTTTACCCTTACAGGCCCCACGTTGGGCGCCAAAATGTAGCGCTATACTAAATGGACCTTATGGAAGTCTATTTTAGCTACTTTTTGTGTGGATTAACACCACCAATAAAACTCTTTTCTCAGGGTTAAGCTCTTTTCTCAGGGTTAAGCCCTCGCAGCGGGGTGGAGGCAGGGTGTAGTGCAACTGTAACTATGTGCAATGCACGAGAGATTGGGCGCCAGTATTTTTTTTTGCTTAAACAATAAACAGAGTTTATTAACCAAAACCAGAGTTCACAATGGAGCATGGAACATAGAATAACACATAGATCAATCAATATAACAAGATATACTCACTGTATCAAACATAGAATGACTCTCTGCAAAGTAAAGAGTACACGTAGAGAGCTAGGCAGCTTGAAGGTATTTCCACAATCTTCAGGATTACCTTAGGTGGAACTTAGAAGACTATGTACTTCCCTGAGCCTAACACTTAGGCCCTACTATGGGGTCAGTAATACCCAGGATCTTAATCCCTCTAATATCCTTGTCGAAACTTTGAGCTGCTCAACTACATACCCTATCTATCACTCCTAGCGTGATCTATTAAAGGGTATAACTATCACTTCCTATACTCAGACTGAGTTCCACCACCCCTAACCTCTGTGGCCTAACAGAGGAAAGGTTCAGCAGCAATGGCCCTGAACTCATGGTTTTCAAGCCTTTTATATTATGCCACAGTGCCATCTAGCATCCACTGTGAGAACTGCAGGGATTACATAAGCACAAGGCCCCCATAAGGACCCACTTAGGAGTCAATATCACTAAGAATGTGCCTGTCAACAAAGAGTAAGGGTGTCTAAATTTTCAGATCCCTACAGGTTTCTGTCCTGGTGCAATTTTCTCTAGTGTTAGAAAATTTACCTGACTGTATGCCTCAATAAATTTTTATATGCTGAAAGGAGTAGTAAACTCTGCTGCACTGCACAGATCAACCAAACTTTACTCAGTTGTTGCTGGACTACAAATCCCAGAATAATGTAACATATAATGAAGGTTGAGACATGCTGGGAGCTGTAGTCCATCAACATCAGGGTTGTATTGTGCTATAATGCACAATAAAACTTTTCCAACACTTTTCCTCAAATCCCCACAGCCGGCCACGGCTTTAAAATGCAAAATAAAATCATTCAATGAGAATCCCAGATGACCTGTAGCTTTAAGCCCAGTTTCCCAGCAGTGCACTAGTCTGTCTTTTACCCCCATGTCTGATTCTAGTGTCATTTAATGAAGGAAAAAATATATAATTTTCCTGTACTTCACATGCCAGTGGGTACTAAAGGGTTAAAGTGGTGGTTCACCCTTAAGTTGACTTGTTATACAATGGACAATTATAAGCAACATTTCAATTGTTAATTTTTTTAATAGTTTTTTTTATTTGCCTTCTGATTCTTTCAAGCTTTCAAATGGGGGTCACTGACCCCATCTAAAAAACAAATGCTCTGTAAGGCTACACGTATTATTATTGCTCATCTTTCTATTCAGGCCTCTCCTATTCCTATTCCAGTCTCTTATTCAAATCAGTGAATGGTTACTAGGGGAATTTGGACTGAAATAGAAACTGGAGAGCTGCTGAATAAGAAACAAAATAACTCAAAAACCACAAATAATAAAAAATGAAACCTAGTTGCAAACTCTCTCTACATCTCTATCACTCACTATATCAAACTAAGGGACAGGTGTATTAAGGGTTGAATAGTAAATTTGAATTTGAATTTTTTTTGGTGTCAAATTCACACATTCGAATTTTAATCCCCCTATTCAAATGTATATTCGAATGTAAGATTTATCACACCTCGACCATGAAAACAGTCCTAATTCAAATATTCGCCACCTAAAACCTGCTGAATTCACGTAGAAGTCAATGCCAGAGGTCGGTTGAGCCATGTTAATAGCCTTCCTGACATTCAAGGGTTTTTTTTCAGCAGAAAACTCGATTCGTATGATTCAAATACGATTGGGACTATTCGAGCAAATATTAAACATTATATTTTTTTTCTTAAATAACCTCCCAGTCAAATTGTGAGTATATTCGAATTTATTAGCGTAAAAAAATTCACACAAATTTGAAATTCGATAAATGGGCCTCTAAACGAACCCCTTTAATCCAGCTCGACATGTGAAGGACCGTGAATTAGCTAACTAATAAATTTAGAACTTCCCCTTGCCTCCATCCTATTTCCTGTCCTCATCAAAGGTTTGGCTTACCCATTATTGTGTACCAGAGGACATGTATTCCCTCTGAAACTCCAGAGCTTGTATCTGGATTAGCTGACCCATGAGTTATAAGCTGTCTAGATCCACTGCCAGTGGGTAAATTGGCACTTGTATCAGATGTTCCTAAAACCAATTATATTCTTTTTAACTGGCTAAGGTTATTCATGATTTCATTTTTTTCTTCACGGAGCCCACATCATAGACATTCTGAATGCAGAAGAAAGGATGATTATGGCAGAGAGAGAAGTCTTCCAGAAAGGAATGTGTTTTTCTGTTCTTTTTATGGCAAAAAAAGTTTGTCAAGGTTGCTTTGATCAGAGTAGGGAATTCAGGGAGCAGCAAGTGGAAAAGAAGGGAGGGTTTATTAGGGTTTTTTACAGAAATATTCAATAAATCAGCCTGAAAAAACTACTTTTAAAAGAACAATTCTTCTATATCTAAATGAGTATAACGCACTGGTACATTCTTATTTTTTCACAAAATGTCTCCTTTAATAGGTAACAGTAGTAGTATGTATATATGTTATATGCAAGAATAAGGAAAATGATACAGGAGTATTGTTAAAACAATAACATTGAGTGGATATATCACATGGCATACTATCCACAAGCTGCTAGACTAATATAAAGAATGAATGGCTTACTAAAAGAACTTATAGAAATGATTACAGAAACAAGGTCATTGGGCTTATAAAGACTTATTGAAGAGATAATTTACAGGGTTCTTTGCAATTATTAAATAACATACCAATTGCAGAGAATGAACTCCTTTAATGCATATGGTAACTCCCATTTTGCAAATATTACAAGTTTATGGCCCTATAGGGTTAATAGGCCATATAGAGAGTTAATCTTTTCATTCTTTCTTCGGGTTATTGTTAAGAGACCCTATAGTAGAATAACCTTTAGCATTATTGGCTGAGAGGTGTAACGACACTCCCCTGCTATACTTTTATATAGTGAGTGTGAGGAGGGGCCTCTTCCTCTTTCGCTTCTGGATGCTGATCCAGCTGGGTGAGCTCAGGGGGACTGAGTGCAATAGGCCCAGAAGAAGTCATGTGTCCAAGTCGGGGACCAGGAAACCCCGTGAATGAGGAACAGATATACTAGGGCAGACTTGTCATAGTCTCTCTAGGAGAGAAAGGCAGAGTGGTTAGAGAGAAAGAACAGTTCTGAGCTCCAACATAGGAGTGATAGATTGGAGGTATCTCTCCCAGGCCATATTGCCTGTAGTGTAGGGATCCCAGTGGAGAGGGAATCAGGCGAGAGTGATTGCCCTGAGGTTGATCCAGAGACACTACTGGAATATGTCAGAGGTGAAGTGGGAAACCTGCCAAGTCTGTCCCCAGGGAGTGTCACTCTAGGTGAGCTGCCTGCAGATCTGTGTGACCTCTCTATATGCTGTTGCCTGAACTCCTTTGTGAGTTAAAACCTGATGTCACTTGCCTCGTGCATAGTAATAAACCTTGTTCCTGTTTTATTAAGAACCTCCTGGTGCCCAAGTCTTTTGTGGTATGCACAGTAGCCTGTGGGAGTTGTAGTTACACTACACCATAGAGGGAACACTTCCACGTGGCGAAGGCCCTAACCCTGTTGTGTAAGTCGCAGTGTAACCCATGCTTCTACTGCTAGCTGGACAGTTTAACTATTTGTGTGCTATGCACCACAAATAGGTGTTTCACAAGTTTACCATACTTTAAGTTATTGGGAAATTAAAGAAGGGGCATTGGTTCCTTACAGAGCAAGTTGCAGAGAGAGCTGCAGTACAATGTGACAAATATAAGTACAAGAATTGGAAGAGAAAAATTGAGTCAAGTTTCAAAAATTGGATAGCTTTTTAAAATGAAGAAATATTTAGTATTAATTGTACAGTTTGTAATTGTAAATATGTAAATACTGTCATAGTTGGACAGTTGAACATGTCTCATGAGTCAATGTATGTATTGGCTCTTTTGTTGGCTTTGTCTTATCTTGCCCTGTCACTGGTGTGCTCTCTCTATTCTGTGTACTGTATATATTTGTTTCATACCACATCATGATGTAGTGTCAAGTTTGTAGCAGGAATAGGAATTTAGATACTCCAGAACATTTCAGATTAGTTTGTGCTAGATCAGGATATACTATTATAGGCATTCAAGTATTGGGAGGAGGTATTGATGTAGATTATCAAGGAGAGATCAAAGTAATTTTATGGAACTCTGGAAAGCAAGATTTAATTATATAGGCAAACGATTGCATTGCTAAAATATTAATTCTGGATAAGTAACTAAAGGAAATCATCTAGCAGTAGTAACTGTACGAGGTGATGAAGGTTTTTGAGCAGCAGGGATTCAAAGCAGAGCAAGGATTTGGGTACAGCATCCAAACAAACAACCAGAACCTGCTGAAGTAATTACAGCAGGAAAGTATGATGGTGTGCTGGTAATAAGACCAGAGCAGGAAAAATTTAATTATACTCCAATAGAGAAATGTTATTTGCGAGAATAATAAAATTTGCTTTTTATTATAGATCAAACCCCGTATTATTTGTTTCTGGATAGTGTTATTTGCTGGTGTGATGATGATGCAAAATGGAATCCTTTTGGACGTGTTCACTACCAGGCTGCTTGTCAAGACCATGAAAAGAACAGGAATACAATAGGAATGGATTAAAAGCATAAATGATAGAACCTAATGAACCTTTAATTGTTCTGCATATCAGAGATGTGTTCATACAAGTATAACAATTAAGGAAACTTTAATTTTGTCATAATCAGAGCCAATTAAGGATGGAAAATTTAAATACAGACTACATTTTGGGAAGAAAGTAGAAAATGGACTAATTAAGATTAAAAGTTCTACTGAGATAAGATGTTGCAATCTCCCAATGCTGTATCTAAAGAATATGATAACAAAAGGATACAATGCATATACTAAAGCTAATACTAAAGCTTCTATATATATATATATATATATATATATATATATATATATATATATATATATATATATATATATACATATATATATATATATATATATAATGCTACCATTATGATGAATGATATCCAAATATTGATGTGTCAGAATAATAATGAAATCAGTTATCGAATTTGGTGGGTAGGAACTGTTGTAATTATAGATGATAAACCTAACACATAAATAATTTAGTGAGAATTCCCTCCACATGTCAAGCAAAATGGCTACCCACTATATATACTATTTTAGAGCAGGGATACATAGACAATTCAAGTTTTTAATGAAAATACTATCCAACAATTACAAGCAAATACCAATTTAACTATGTTTACTAATTGGACAGTGTGTACCTTCCTAACAATGTATTAGTAGATGCAAGAAAATAACATGTAGACCTAATTTCAAAATTTAGAAGTGATGATAATTCTTGTCAAGGTATAGTTGTGTTATATAATGTTACCAATAGTGAAAGAATGTGTACATTTATTATCTTACTGTTTATATTAAGTATTTCTACATTACAGCAATATTGGCTTCCAAAGATTCATGGTGAATAATGATGGCGAATTTGGGCCGTTTTTGCGTGAAACTGCAAAAAATCTGTGAAATATGTTTGGACGCCGGCGTCCATTTTTTTTGCTGCCAAATTTTCGCGGCAGTTTTGCAAATTTTCGCCGGCAGCGAATAAATTCGCCCATCACTAATGGTGAATATATTGATGAAACAAATCATGCTCATTATCTATCAAGTTGTAGTGATATATATAATGTAAAAAATATGTAGGTTAATCTCCAAGATATATGAACCAATATTGTCCATATATGTAAATGGACAATTATGCCATTAACATATGAAATGTTTATAGAAATAGCCCCATTGACATTATGTTTTGTGACTAATCATCTGTAACTTAACATATAAAGTAACACAAAAGAGAAAAAGATTAACCCTTAAAGTTGCACCACCCCATCTTTAAATCCGATGACTCAAGGAACAATAAACAATAAAACTTAACTTTTAATAAATTAATTAAAACCGTAAGTCCAGAGGAGCGTTTAAAATAAGGTTAGGGACAGGGAGGCAAAGAACCCGGATTCAAATGGGCAAAGAAGTACACAGCATACAGTGGGTGTTTGGGATGTCAAAGAGTAACCCACGAGCCTACAAATGTAAATACTGGTAAGTCACATTCAATCATTTAACAGCCATAAGTCGGGGTCAACCTTGTATGATGGCTTTTAGGCCTTAAAATATCCACCACCCCTTCACCCTCAAGCACACCCTCCCATAGCCAAAGACAAGAGAGAGAAGCCAGTATATTATGGCTGTATGTCAATTAACCCTGTATTAAATCAGGCAAACTAAATACATAAACTGCCAACCCTGGCATACGAGTGCTGGTAGGCAGCAGAGTTCAGTTAATAAGCCATAGACTGAGATAGGGATTAACACAAAGCGCAATCAGGTCTGGTGCACCACCCCTTCACCCTCAAGCGCCCCCTCCCCTTTTCCAAAGTAAACAACCAAAGTAGCCATATTCAATTAGTTTTAAATGGAGGTTAAGATTCTATCCCAGCCACAAAATCACCGTTGAGAACCCACCCCTTCACCCACAGAGCTTCCCACCCGTTTCTGCTGTGAAGCGGTAGCCCAAAGATAAACAACCAAAGTAGCCGTATTCAATTAGTTTTAGATTTGAATGGAGGCTTAGATTCTATCCCAGCCACAAAATCACAGTCGAGAACCCACCCCTTCACCCACAGAGCTTCCCACCCGTTTCTGCTGTGAAGCAGTAGCCCAAAGATTCTTTGTAGATTCAGCCCCCCTGCCTAACAATTCTAAAATGCGCCTGACGCGCGTTTCACCTGCATATCACAGGCTTTGTCAAAGGCCCATTTGAATCCGGGTTCTTTGCCTCCCTGTCCCTAACCTTATTTTAAACGCTCCTCTGGACTTACGGTTTTAATTAATTTATTAAAAGTTAAGTTTTATTGTTTATTGTTCCTTGAGTCATCGGATTTAAAGATGGGGTGGTGCAACTTTAAGGGTTAATCTTTTTCTCTTTTGTGTTACTATTTATCCATATAACCCTGCACACCATTTGTCTGTTTCTCTTTGATTTAGGGGTGGTGCTCCCTTATTCAGGCTTACTTACTTAACATATAAAGTTACCTTTTAGTGGATGTATAACAAATATTACTCATTTTTAATGGTATAATGATACATACATATTATATGATGATATTAAAATATTAGTCAGTTATGGAATTACCCTTTTTTAGAGGTAATAGAGAAAGTATTAACCTTGATGAACTGTACATCATACTGATTCAATCTAATGAAGTGGAAGAGCATATTAAGATACTCAGCTTAAGATAAATATACTAGTTAAAGATAACAATAGTTAATATAGTTAATAGTTAGGAAATACATTTATGTGTTTACTGGATGGTCCTCATCAGCTGAAAAGATGATGAATTGGTTGGTACATCTAATATTGATATTGTTAACCTTCACACCTTGCAAACAACCAAGGGCCACTAAAGGAATTGTTCTGTGTAAGAATAAAAACTTAATTAGTTTTGGCTAACTAACTATATTAGAAACATTTTTTATTTTGCACAGCCTATCTATTTACACAGTTTTTATTTTCATAGATAAATAGATAGGCTGTGCAAAAAAAAATGTTTTTAATATAGTTAGTTAGGCAAAAATGCAATGTATAAAGGCTGGAGTGATTTGATGTATAACATGTCAGTCAGAACATTACTTCCTGCTTTTCAGCTCTCTTGGTTTACACTGACTGGTTACCCTGGTTACCAGGCAGTAACCAATCAGAGACTTGAGGGGGGCCACATGGGTCATATCTGTTGCTTTTGAATCTGAGCTGAATGCTGAGGATCAATTACAAACTCACTGAACAGAAATGTACCATGTGGCCCCCCTTATAGTCACTGACTAACTCAGAGTTATAGAGCTGAAAAGCAGGAAGTTGGATTCTGGCTGTTTTATTAGACATCTGTTCACTCCAGCCTTTATATATTACATTTTTGGCTAACTAACTATATTAGAAACATTTTTTATTTTGCACAGCCTATCTATTTACACAGTTTTTATTTTCACACTGAACTATTCCTTTAAGGGATCATATTGAATACATTTGATCAATAGTCAAATGTGATACAAATGTGACATGGCAGGCCATGTGTGAATTTGAGTGTGATCAAGTGTATCCAATATGGCTTCTTAATTACAAAATGGATGTACTGACATTAGCTGGAGCCAAGGATATTAAAGGGTAAAATTGTTTTTTTATGTAGAACTTTATAAAAATTGTTTGGGAAATGTTAAGGCAAGAGATAAGGAAAAGGAAATCATCCCAGAGACAGTACAAACATGTTTGTCATGAAGAAGAAAGCTCATGGTCAAATTTAAGGTGGGGGGGGAGGCTGCCACTATTTTGGTATATGTCCAGAATTAAGATTAAGACCAAATTCTGTTATGATTGATTATTTTATTGTTACACTAGTATAAAAAAGGAACTCAGTTAATGGGGCTTTGGGACTTCATCTACAAGCAGATGTGTTGTGTAGAAGCTTGCCTGGTTGATCTGGCTATGAGAGTTCACTGTATTTAGCCCGGGGTCCCCAAGCTGATGTTCCTCTCCAAAGTCTGCCAAGCTTAGCTAGACGTTGCGTTCAATCAGTGATGTATTCATTTTCTTACAATATATTATTCTTATCTAATATTGATCAGTGTGTGTGTGTGTTTTATTTCTATCCCTGCATGTAATAAGTCTGCCAAGGGAAGTTCGGCAAGACACAGGGGTGCTGTAAGGTCTGGTGTCTAGGATGGCACCAGACCTTAATACAGCCTTGATCTGGAGTTCTATGACCGTGAAAAAGTACTGCAGTAAATAATTTGTTTTTGTTGGTTTACTGCAAATCAAAACCTACTTACAATTTCTATATATGAAAAAATACAATTTCTATGCTTCCATGGATGTATGTGTTCTCACAGAAATAGAAATATTCTTAAAGTTGCTAAGTTTGTAGTTAGTCTTAATGTAAAAGTGCATTGTACTAAGCGTTGCATGAAGGAAAGGGTTTACTTACTTGTCATTAGTGCAGCTTGTAGTTCCACACTGGCCTGTCTCTCATTGATCTCTTCCAGTATCTCTACAGTCATCTGTGGACCATGTTTTATGGTGTAGTGTCTGATGATGATATTGACCAACTCGTGTTCTCTGGCTTCTTCTACTTGTCTCCATGTGATGGGTTTCATTCCTGCAGGCGACTTGTATATGAGTTTGTGCTTTAATTTTTTAAAACTCCTGCTGTCCAGGTTCTCGAATGTTTCCACCATGTTGTTCCATATTCTGCTTTCAGTTTCCTTTCCCCACTCTGTCTGGCTCATCTTTTAATTTTTGTGCCACTTATTTTTATATTCTATATTAAAAGAAACAAAAAAAAAAAACTTGAAAACAAAGGGAAAACTCATGGGACCCTAACATACCAAAACATTAACTAAATCTTCAATAAGCTTGAGTCAAATGGTGGAGATACAGAAAGTATTAAAAGTATTATAGCAGTTATATTGATTATACTAATTATATTCATTGATGACCTAGCACTAGTGTAGAAATATTTTTTTACCAACCAGTTACAGTTATTGTTGACAGATATAATAAGTTAGTGCCAAAATGCCTCAAAATGGTGTGTGTATGTGTGTGGGGAATTGAAATAATTCAAAAGAGGACAGTAATGGTCCTATATGGCAGTCAGTACATTTGTCTCCACTTAAACCAGGAGGTATTATATAACAGAGAGTCAGAATTTATTGTTTCTCACAATATTTTGCTCAGTTATACTGAGAATATATCCTATATAATAAAGTTCAAGTGTCTCTGCGTCCAGTCCCTGTGTCCGTGGAATTGCGCTATTGCGCATGTGCCCCACAGACTGTCTCTGGCGAATCTACGCTAGCGTCTCTGGCGAATTTACGCTAGTGAAGTAGATAGACGCCGACCACAGCGTAAATTCACCTGGCAAAGTGCGGCGAACACTCGCGAAGCCTGCACTAGGGATGTCGCGGACTGTTCGCTGGCGAACTTGTTCGCGCGAACATCGGCTGTTCGCGTCCGCCGCAAGTTCGCGAACGTCGCGCGACGTTCGCCATTTTGGGTTCGCCTTACCTGGCGCTTTTTTTTGACCTCTCACCCCAGACCAGCAGATACATGGCAGCCAATCAGGAAGCTCTCCCTCCTGGACCACCCCCACACCCCCTGGACCACTCCCCTTCCATATATAAACTGAAGCCCTGCAGCGTTTTTTCATTCTGCCTGTGTGTGCTTGGAAGAGCTAGTGTAGGGAGAGAGCTGCTAGTGATTTCACTGATTTGAGGGACAGTTGATAGTAAGTTTGCTGGCTAGTAATCTACTTGATACTGCTCTGTATTGGAGGGACAGAAGTCTGCAGGGATTTGAGGGACATTTTAGGGTAGCTTTGCTGGCTAGTAATCTACCTTCTACTGCAGTGCTCTGTATGTAGCTGCCTGCTGTGGGCAGCTGTCCTGCTTCTGATCTCATCTGCTGACTGCTGTAATAACCCAATAGTCCTTGTAAGGACTGCTTTTATTTTATTTTTTGTTGTTTTACTTTGCTACTTTAACCGCCAAGTGCTATTAGTCTAGCAGTGTTGGGGAGTGGGACTGGTGTGCTACTGTGCTGCTCCTAGTAGTTCAGCAGCACCAACCCGAGAATATTTTTTTTTTTAATATACATATAATTTTTTTTTTTATTTTACTTATCTTACTGTTCTTTAAGGTGTCCAGTGCTGTTTGCTGTTCTTCATAGTAGTGCACCAATAGTAGTGCACTTGCAGGCATTATTTGCCCAGTGGCCATCTAGCTGTGTGAGCTTGTTCACATTCTGTCTAAATATCAATAATAATACCGTCTCTAGAAATACCACCCAAGTGACGTTTTTCAGGCAGCAATAATATATTCCGTATCCACCACTGCTGTAGTGTATACGTTGACCTTGTAGGCATTATTTGCCCAGTGTGTTCTTCATTTTCAAACCACTGCCACTTAGCTGTGTGAGCTTGTTCACATTCTGTCTAAATATCAATAATAATACCGTCTCTAGAAATACCACCCGAGTGACGTTTTTCAGGCAGCAATAATATATTCCGTATCCACCACTGCTGTAGTGTATACGTTGACCTTGTAGGCATTATTTGCCCAGTGTGTTCTTCATTTTCAAACCACTGCCACTTAGCTGTGTGAGCTTGTTCACATTCTGTCTAAATATCAATAATAATACCGTCTCTAGAAATACCACCCGAGTGACGTTTTTCAGGCAGCAATAATATATTCCGTATCCACCACTGCTGTAGTGTATACGTTGACCTTGTAGGCATTATTTGCCCAGTGTGTTCTTCATTTTCAAACCACTGCCACTTAGCTGTGTGAGCTTGTTCACATTCTGTCTAAATATCAATAATAATACCGTCTCTAGAAATACCACCCGAGTGACGTTTTTCAGGCAGCAATAATATATTCCGTATCCACCACTGCTGTAGTGTATACGTTGACCTTGTAGGCATTATTTGCCCAGTGTGTTCTTCATTTTCAAACCACTGCCACTTAGCTGTGTGAGCTTGTTCACATTCTGTCTAAATATCAATAATAATACCGTCTCTAGAAATACCACCCGAGTGACGTTTTTCAGGCAGCAATAATATATTCCGTATCCACCACTGCTGTAGTGTATACGTTGACCTTGTAGGCATTATTTGCCCAGTGTGTTCTTCATTTTCAAACCACTGCCACTTAGCTGTGTGAGCTTGTTCACATTCTGTCTAAATATCAATAATAATACCGTCTCTAGAAACACCACCCGAGTGACGTTTTTCAGGCAGCAATAATATATTCCGTATCCACTGCTGTAGTAGTGTATACGTTGACCTTGTAGGCCTTGTTTGCCCAGTGTGTTCTTCTTCTTCTTCATTTTCAAACAACTCCCATCTAGCTCTGTGAGCTTGTTCACATTCTGTCTAAATATCAATAATAATACCGTCTCCAGAAACACCACCTGAGTTGTTGTTGTTTTTGTTTTAAAAATAATGCCAGGCAAAGGCAGGCCGCCACGCAGAGGCACTAGGGGCCGTGCTGCTATGCTATCCTGTGGCCCTAGGAAATTGCCCAGTTTTAAAAAGGCAATGACCCTGAACTCCCAAAATGCTGAAGAGGTAGTTGACTGGCTTACACAGCACACCCCATCCTCTACCGTTTCTAACTTTACCACAACATCCTCATCCTCCACTGCTATGGGCACCCCACGTAACACTTCCTCCACCACCGGCGCCCCTTCTTCACTGGAGTCAGAGGAGTTATTTTCACATGAGTTTCTTGAACTGAGTGATGCGCAACCATTATTGGCAGAAGAAGATGAAGGAGATGAGGACGTTACACCAGATTTAATTCTGGCAGAAAACACAACAGAGATGGACATAATGAGTGATGACGAGGAGGTCCCCGCTGCTGCTTCCTTCTGTGAGCTGTTAGAAGAAATTGATGCATCTGAGGAGAATGATGATGAGGAGATTGATGTTTTGTGGGTGCCCAGTAGAAGAGAGCAAGAGGAGGATAGTTCAGATGGAGAGACGGAGAGTCAGAGAGGCAGGAGGAGAATAAGACTTAGAAGAAGCAGGGAGGACAGCTTGCAGGGAACAGTAGGGCAACAACATGTATCGGCACCTGTGGTCAGCCGGCCAACGCACCCGCCATTGCCGTCAACGCCGCTGACTTCTACTTTTACCCCCAGATTGCCAGCCTCAAAAAGGTCAGCAGTGTGGGATTTTTTTAATGTGTGTGCCTCTGACAAAAGCGTTGTAATTTGCAATGAGTGCAGTCAGAAACTGAATCTTGGGAAGCCCAACAGCCACATAGGTACAACTTCTATGCGAAGGCACATGAACGGCAAGCACAAAGCACTTTGGGAGCAACACCTCAAAGGCAACAGGCAAACTAAAAGCCACCCTCCTTCTGGTCCAGCATCTTACTGCTCTACCTCTGCTGTCCTTGACCCGTCTGAACCACCCTCCACTCCGCCTTCCACCTTGACCACCAGTTCCCATTCCCAGTCACCTGCCCCCAGCCAAGTTTCTGTGAGGGCCATGTTTGAGCGTAAGAAGCCAATGTCTGCGAGTCACCCCCTTGCCCGGCGTCTGACAGCTGGCTTGTCCGCACAGCTTTTTCCATACCAGCTGGTGGACTCTGAGGCCTTCCGCAAATTTGTAGCAATTGGGACACCGCAGTGGAAGGTACCCAGCCGCAATTTTTTTTCAAAAAAGGGAATACCACACCTGTACCACCATGTGCAGAGCCAAGTCACCGCATCTCTGTCACTTAGTGTTGGGCCAAAGGTCCATATGACTACTGACGCATGGTCCTCCAAGCATGGTCAGGGCAGGTATGTCACCTACACTGCCCACTGGGTGAACTTGGTCATGGCTGGGAAGCAGGAAATGTGTGGCTCAACAACGACAGTGGAGTTGGTGTCACCGCCATGGATTGCACGCGGTTCTGCCAACACCTCTACTCCTCCTTCGCTCTCTACCTCGTCTTCTTCCTCTTCTTCGTCCTCTGCTGCTGGGTCCTCCTCCTCCTCCACACCTGTGCACCCCCAGCTCCCCCTAGGCTATTCGACGTGCCAGGTACGCCGTTGTCATGCTGTCTTGGGGATGACGTGCCTGGAAAGCAAAAACCATACTGGATCTGTACTCCTGTCATCTCTGCAGTCACAGGCCGATCGGTGGCTGACCCCACACCAACTGAAGATCGGAAAAGTGGTGTGTGACAATGGAAGCAATCTGTTGGCAGCACTGAGACTGGGCAATTTAACACATGTGCCCTGCATGGCACATGTTCTGAATTTAATAGTACAACGTTTTGTCTCAAAGTACCCAGGATTCCAGGACGTTCTCAGGCAGTCCAGGAAGGTGTCGGCCCATTTCAGACGTTCCTATACAGCCATGGCACGCCTTGCTGACATTCAGCAGCGGTACAACATGCCAGTCAGGCGTTTGATTTGCGACAGCCAGACTCGCTGGAATTCAACGCTCCTCATGTTGGAACGTCTGCTGCAACAACAAAGAGCCGTCAACGAATACCTGTTTGAACTGGGTGGTAGGACTGGATCTGCAGAGCTGGGGATTTTTTTCCCCCGTTACTGGGTGCTTATGCGCGATGCCTGCAGGCTCATGCGCCCTTTTGAAGAGGTTACAAATATGGTCAGTCGCACCGAAGGCACCATCAGCGACCTAATACCCTTTGCTTTCTTCCTGGAGCGTGCCGTGCGACGAGTGACAGATGAGGCTGTAGACCAGCGTGACGAGGAGCAGGAAGCGCACGATTTCTGGTCGGAATCACCAGAACGAACCCAGGCACCTGCTGCAACGCAGGGAGAGGTGTCAGAAGTGGAGTCAGAGGAGGAAGGTGGCTTTGTGGAGGAGGAGGACCAACAGGAGCAGGCTTCCCAGGGGGCTGGTGGTGACCTTTTGGGGACCCCTGGTCTTGTACGTGGCTGGGGGGAGGAGACCGTGGATGATGCAGTCCTTGATAACGAGGAAGCGGAGATGGATACCTCTGCATCCAACCTTGTGAGAATGGGGTCTTTCATGCTGTCATGCCTGTTGAAGGACCCCCGTATCAAGAGGCTTAAGGAGAAGGACCTGTACTGGGTCGCGACTCTACTAGACCCTCGGTACAAGCATAAAGTGGCAGAAATGTTACCAACATACCACAAGTCTGAAAGGATGCTGCATTTAGAAACCAGCCTGCAAAACATGTTGTACAATGCTTTTAAGGGTGATGTCACTTCAGGAACTCATCAACATTCCAGGGGCAGAGGTGCCAGTAATCCTGCCATGAGCGCACCTGCAAGGACAAAGCACTTTGGCCACTCTGTAACGTCAGACATGCAAATGTTTTTCAGTCCAAGGCAGCGGCAGAACCCTTCGGGATCCACCCTCAAAGAACGCCTCGACCGGCAGGTAGCGGACTACCTGGCATTAACTGCAGATATCGACACTCTGAGGAGCGATGAACCCCTGGACTACTGGGTGCGCAGGCTTGATCTGTGGCCAGAGCTGTCACAATTTGCCATGAACCTCTTGTCTTGCCCCGCCTCAAGTGTCCTCTCAGAAAGGACCTTCAGTGCAGCAGGAGGGATTGTAAATGAGAAGAGAACTCGCCTAGGTCACAAAAGTGTGGATTACCTGACCTTTATTAAAATGAATGAGGGGTGGATCTCGGAGGGTTACTGCACGCCGGAAGACTTGTTCTGAGTTTCTGATTCTGACTCCCCATGCAGCTGTCCTTCTCTGCACGCCTCATGACTCCACATACAGCTGTCCTTTAGCGTCCTCCTCCCTCCACCACCGTTACAAACTAGGGTGCAAACCCTACTGGTTTAATTTGAATCCAGGTAAATCCTGAGTTTTTCTGGCCTCTGTGCTTCAGTGGCTGCGACCAAAAAAAACAGAATATTTTCAGCATTTATATGGCATATTTTTTCTGGCCTCTGTGCTTCAGTGGCTGCGACCAAAAAAATTGAATATTTTCAGCATTTATATGGCATATTTTTTCTGGCCTCTGTGCTTCAGTGGCTGTGACAAAAAAATGAATATTTTCAGCATTTATATGGCATATTGTTTCGGCCTCTGTGCTTCAGTGGCTGCGACAAAAATAAATGAATATTTTCAGCATTTATATGGCATATATTTTCTGGCCTCTGTGCTTCAGTGGCTGCGACCAAAAAAAACTGAATATTTTCAGCATTTATATGGCATATTTTTTCTGGCCTCTGTGCTTCAGTGGCTGTGACAAAAAAATTAATATTTTCAGCATTTATATGGCATATTTTTTCTGGCCTCTGTGCTTCAGTGGCTGCGACCAAAAAAAACAGAATATTTTCAGCATTTATATGGCATATTTTTTCTGGCCTCTGTGCTTCAGTGGCTGTGACAAAAAATGAATATTTTCAGCATTTATATGGCATATTTTTTCTGGCCTCTGTGCTTCAGTGGCTGCGACCAAAAAAAACAGAATATTTTCAGCATTTATATGGCATATTTTTTCTGGCCTCTGTGCTTCAGTGGCTGTGACAAAAAAATGAATATTTTCAGCATTTATATGGCATATTTTTTCTGGCCTCTGTGCTTCAGTGTCTGCGACAAAAATTTTTTATATTGTTAGCATTTATATGGCATATTTTTCCTGGCCTCTGTGCTGCAGTGGCTGTGACAAAAAATTTTTTATATTGTTTGCATTTATATGGCATATTTTTTCTGGCCTCTGTGCTGCAGTGGCTGCGACCAAAAAAATTGAATATTTTCAGCATTTATATGGCATATTTTTTCTGGCCTCTGTGCTTCAGTGGCTGTGACAAAAAAATGAATATTTTCAGCATTTAAATGGCATATTTTTTCTGGCCTCTGTGCTTCAGTGGCTGCGACCAAAAAAAACAGAATATTTTCAGCATTTATATGGCATATTTTTTCTGGCCTCTGTGCTTCAGTGGCTGTGACAAAAAAATGAATATTTTCAGCATTTATATGGCATATTTTTTCTGGCCTCTGTGCTTCAGTGGCTGCGACCAAAAAAAACAGAATATTTTCAGCATTTATATGGCATATTTTTTCTGGCCTCTGTGCTTCAGTGGCTGTGACAAAAAAATGAATATTTTCAGCATTTATATGGCATATTTTTTCTGGCCTCTGTGCTTCAGTGTCTGCGACAAAATTTTTTTATATTGTTAGCATTTATATGGCATATTTTTCCTGGCCTCTGTGCTGCAGTGGCTGCGACAAAAATTTTTTTATATTGTTTGCATTTATATGGCATATTTTTTCTGGCCTCTGTGCTGCAGTGGCTGCGACCAAAAAAATGGAATATTTTCAGCATTTATATGGCATATTTTTTCTGGCCTCTGTGCTTCAGTGGCTGTGACAAAAAAATGAATATTTTCAGCATTTATATGGCATATTTTTTCTGGCCTCTGTGCTTCAGTGGCTGCGACCAAAAAAAACAGAATATTTTCAGCATTTATATGGCATATTTTTTCTGGCCTCTGTGCTTCAGTGGCTGCGACCAAAAAAATTGAATATTTTCAGCATTTATATGGCATATTTTTTCTGGCCTCTGTGCTTCAGTGTCTGCGACAAAAAAAATGTATATTGTTAGCATTTATATGGCATATTTTTCCTGGCCTCTGTGCTGCAGTGGCTGCGACAAAAAAAAATTTATATTGTTTGCATTTATATGGCATATTTTTTCTGGCCTCTGTGCTTCAGTGTCTGCGACAAAATTTTTTTATATTGTTAGCATTTATATGGCATATTTTTCCTGGCCTCTGTGCTGCAGTGGCTGCGACAAAAATTTTTTTATATTGTTTGCATTTATATGGCATATTTTTTCTGGCCTCTGTGCTGCAGTGGCTGCGACCAAAAAAATGGAATATTTTCAGCATTTATATGGCATATTTTTTCTGGCCTCTGTGCTTCAGTGGCTGTGACAAAAAAATGAATATTTTCAGCATTTATATGGCATATTTTTTCTGGCCTCTGTGCTTCAGTGGCTGCGACCAAAAAAAACAGAATATTTTCAGCATTTATATGGCATATTTTTTCTGGCCTCTGTGCTTCAGTGGCTGCGACCAAAAAAATTGAATATTTTCAGCATTTATATGGCATATTTTTTCTGGCCTCTGTGCTTCAGTGTCTGCGACAAAAAAAATGTATATTGTTAGCATTTATATGGCATATTTTTCCTGGCCTCTGTGCTGCAGTGGCTGCGACAAAAAAAAATTTATATTGTTTGCATTTATATGGCATATTTTTTCTGGCCTCTGTGCTGCAGTGGCTGCGACCCAAAAAAACAGAATATTTTCAGCATTTATATGGCATATTTTTTCTGGCCTCTGTGCTTCAGTGGCTGCGACCAAAAAAATTGAATATTTTCAGCATTTATATGGCATATTTTTTCTGGCCTCTGTGCTTCAGTGTCTGCGACAAAAAAAATGTATATTGTTAGCATTTATATGGCATATTTTTCCTGGCCTCTGTGCTGCAGTGGCTGCGACAAAAAAAAATTAATATTGTTTGCATTTATATGGCATATTTTTTCTGGCCTCTGTGCTGCAGTGGCTGCGACAAAAAAAAATTAATATTGTTTGCATTTATATGGCATATTTTTTCTGGCCTCTGTGCTGCAGTGGCTGCCACAAAAAAAAATTAATATTTTCAGCATTTATATGGCATATTGTTTCTGGACTTCTGGTTCAGTGGCTGCGACAAAAAAAACATAATTTTTCAGGAAAGTACACATGCCTAATTTTTCAGGGTTCTGCAACAGTGGCAAAATCGCATCTTTTATGGTCACCGCAGGTGATCAATAAAGTACACCAAAACTGGGCCCACACTGCACAATCAGTATTTTTTGGTTCACTTCACTGTACATTGAATTACCTCTGCCTGACCGTGCACGTGCGCACAAGCACGGTGACTGCTAAACACACCACTACAGAAATATTGCCACCAACAGGACGAACATCCTGGAGGTGACAAGCAACTAGTAATTAAAAACTATTATTTGCTCACTTGACGGTATCATTCATTAAAGCTCTTTGCGTCTTTTTGCGTTGCAGTAAGCACCGCGTTTCGTCTTTGCGTGTGAACAGGCTGTAACTTTTACACGACTTGATTGGCATGTAGATGCCGGACGTTTTAAAGCAGTTTATTACACAAGTTTAGAAATGTAGTGTGATTTCTGCCCTTTACAGCACAAAACGCAGCGCTGTGTCAACAATGTATTTTTCAGATACATTTTTGCCCTTGATCCCCCTCTGGCATGGCACTGTCCAGGTCGTTGCACCCTTTAAACAACTTTAAAATCATTTTTCTGGCCAGAAATGTCTTTTCTAGCTTTTAAAATTCGCCTTCCTATTGAAGTCTATGGGGTTCGCAACGTTCGCGAACCGTTCGCATTTTTGACGCAAGTTCGCAAATATGTTCGCGAACTTTTTTTTCGCCGTTCGCTACATCCCTAGCCTGCACTAGCGATTTTTCGGTACCATGTGAAAGGAGCAGCTCGAGCTGTGGGATGTGTGACCCGGGGAGTCCGCGGCGCAGTCAGTAAAGGTAAATGGGGGGTCGGGGTTGAGAGAGACTTCCACCAGCTCCTCACAGAGCGTCTTGCCTGCCCCACCCTCACGGGAGAGCCGCAGCCAATCCCAGTGCGCTGCCCGTCCCTCTTTGTTGTGCTGCCCAATGGCAGAGGGATAGAGCGTTGCTGGCCGGTGGGTGACAGAGGAGCAGCTACTGTCTGGCCTCCCATAGCTGTGAAAGTACCTCCTGCTCTCTGACTCACTCAACTCCGCCTACAGGACGCCAAGGAAAAAATATGATGGGCATGCGCACGTGAAGCACCAATGATCAAGAGGCGGGGGCGGTGCCAACTGTTCCTATCTTTAATCTCGCTTTATTAGAAGCAAGACCTGCTCACTCAGCGCATGTCCCCGATGTTGCTACGTTCTAAAAGTAACACTGAGGCAGAGTCGCCTCTGAAATTCTGTAGGACAAACATTTTTTGGTGAAAAAAAAAAACTGGTGTGATCTATACCATAAACAAACATTGCCCAAACTCTTTAGGAAGCAGTAGTATTTTTAAAACTACTGAGAAGCACTCTAGGTGTGCACCAGTCCTTTAAGGTTCTTTTGCAAAAGAAAAGTGATTGTACTATCAAAACACAACTGTATCTTACTATATCTACTTTAAAAAAAAAAAAAAAAAAATTAAACAAAAATGACAGAGGCAATAGGACTAAACCAAACAGATACATATATAGAACATTCAGTGTTCAACTCAGCAAAATGAGTTAAACAGTACAAAGGTCAACAGACAAAAACTAGAAAATAGATCTATTGAAGAACAGGAAAATGAACATAAAACAATAATGTTAAATGTAAAATAAAGAGGAAAAAATCTGACTCCTGAAGAACTACAATCTTTACGACAACAAAAGGCAGAAAGTGAAAGAGAAAGACGAGCAAAAAAATTAAAAAAAACAAAAGAAAATGAGCGAAATAAAAACACAAAAAGACGCAGAGCTAAGAGAGCAAGTCAAACCCCAGATGAACGACTAAGAATACGTCAGCAAAACACCCAAAGAGAAAGAAAAAGACGAGTAAATAGATCTATTGAAGAAAAGGTAAAAGATCAAAAGAAAAACACTGAAAGAAAAAGAGCTAAAAAAGCAACTTTAACTCATGATGAACAACAATCTCTACTTCAAGAACAAAACACAAAGAAGATTGACAGGATCACAGATAAAAGAAATTTACATGAAGATGCAAAGACACTGACTCACAGAAAAAAAAAACCATTCCATAGAGAACAACAGAAATGCTAACAAAGACATTCAAAAACGACAGCAAGATGCTAAAAGACAATTAGCAAGGAGAGCAAATAGAACTCCAGAGGAACGAAAAATTCAATGTCAACGACATGCCACACTAGAAAGAGAATGGTTAACACATCTGCCTCCAGATGAAGGCCAATTACGGAAACAACAATTAACATAGAGGAAAAGAGAATTACGACAAAGGAAAAACATAGAGAGGGAAATAATACAAAACGAAGAGTCAAGGCCTGCAAGACTAACAATGACACTTATGAATGAAATGGAGAACTGTAATGAGGACATCATTAAAACACACACATGTGGATATTTAGATCACATATGCCACTTTTGTAGTGCAAAACATTTTGAAGCTGAAAGACCTTCTGATCGCAAATTTGCACAATGTTGTTCAAAAGGAAAAGTAAATCTTCCCACAATTAGTACAAATCCATTAATCCAGCAGCTCATGACTGGACAGCATTACTACAGCAAAAATTTATTCAACAATATCAGATCTATAAATAGTGCATTAGCATTTGCCTCCATGGGAGCAAACATTACTCCACCCCCTGGCAATGGGCCATATTGTTTCCGGATCCATGGATCAATTTGTCACAGAGCAGGCACACTGCATCCAGAACAGGGACAAAACAGACAGTTTGCTCAATTATATATTTTAGATCCTTCTGAAGCAGCAGAGCAAAGAATGCAAAATTCAGCAAATAATGGAATAAATCCAGAATTTATGAAAATACTAAGCACACTCATTGCTCAAACAAATCCATTTGCAGAGGCCTGCAAAATGTTGTACCAAGTTGAAAAAGAATATGAGGAGGATGCTGCAACAACTGGAAATGTTATTAAGGAAGTGTCCATGACAATAGTGCAAGATCATAGAAATGACCAAAGACGCTATAATGCACCAAAACATTATGAAGTTGCTTTTATTTTTCAAAATGATGATGGCGAACCTCCACTAGAAAGAGATCTTCTAATACACTGCAAAGCAACTACAGATGATATAAATCAAAGAAAAACACAAAGGATTAGTGTACTTGACCCCAATCTGGAATCCATGGTTTATCCATTACTCTTCCCTTATGGTGATCAAAGCTGGGGAATTGATATACCTTTGCAACACAGACCTCAAGCGTTACAAAGTTTAACAAATCAAACACGAAACCCTAGAATTCGAGTTACACAAATGCAATATTATGGGTATCGTCTTTCCATCAGAGACGATTTCAACCCCTTCTTAAATGCTGGCCGCCTTACACAACAGTATATAGTTGATGCATATGTCAAAACTGAATCCAACAGACTCAACTACATATGACTCAATCAGCCAAAATTGCGAGTTGAAAAATACTCAGGATTGATGGACCACTTAATTAATGAATCCAACGAGAAAGGCCTCATTCCTGGAAAAACATATATTTTACCTTCCTCATTTGCAGGTAGCCCAAGAAACATGCTTCAAAATTATCAAGATGCAATGGCAATTGTTAGAAAATATGGTAAACCAGATATTTTTATTACAATGACGTGCAACCCCAAATGGGAAGAAATTGTTGACAACCTACAACATGGCCAAACTACTGATGCTCAACCTGATTTAGTTGCAAGAGTATTTCATCTAAAACTGAAAGCTTTAATTGATGATCTGTGTAAAAAACATATTTTTGGAGTACCAAAAGCAATTGTCTACGTAATAGAATTTCAGAAGAGGGGTTTACCACATGCTCACATACTACTTATTCTTCAACATGACTGGAAACCCAAAACTGAACAACTGATAGACAAAATTGTATCTGCTGAAATTCCAAATATCACCAACACTCCTCGCTTACATGCAATTGTTACAAAACATATGATTCATGGACCATGCGGACTACTCAATCCTAATTCACCATGTATGTCAAATGACAAATGCACTAAGGAATTTCCAAAACCATTTCAAGAAAAAACGTCCGCAAATACAAATGGTTATCCAAAATATAGAAGAAGAAACACAAACAACATGACAATTGTGAATGGCAGGACAATAGATAACCATTGGGTTGTACCATATAATCCGCATCTTGCCCTCAAGTACAATTGCCACATTAATGTTGAAGTCTGTGCTTCCATAAAAAGTGTCAAATACCTTTTTAAATATGTGTACAAAGGTCATGATTGTGCAAATGTTGTCATTCAAGAACAAGGCACTTTAAATCATGATGAAATTAAGACCTTTATGGATTCCAGATATGTCAGCGCTCCAGAAGCAGCATGGCGTGTAATGGGTTTGAAATGCATTACCAATCACATACCATATATAGGTTACCAGTGCATCTACCTGATGAACAATCTGTATTTTTCAATCCATATGACATTAATACAGCCACCCAGAGAGCTTCAGCAAAAAATACTCAATTGACGGCTTGGTTTAAATTAAATCAAGAGCAAGAGCATGCAAGGAATCTTTTATATTCAGACATTCCTGTACACTATGTATTTGACTCTGAAACCTGTACATGGAAATTAAGACAGCGGGGTGCAGACAAAATCATTGGAAGAATGTATTCTGTCAATTTATCATCAGATCCAGAACGCTACTGCATGCGTCTCCTATTGCTACATGTTCCCGGTGCAATATAATTTCAAGATCTGAGAACTGTCAATAAAAATATCTATCTCAGTTTCCAAGATGCTGCGAAAGAAAGAGGCCTCATCAATGATGATCAAGTGTGGGAGAACACTTTAGAAGATGCTATCCAATACAGCATGCCAAAAAAAGTAAGAGAGCTATTTGCGTACATTTGTGTATTTGCCTCCCTACAGAACATAAATGATCTTTTTGTAAAATATGAACAGTACCTCACCGAAGATATCATTCAAAAACATATCAATCACAACGATGAATGCACAATATGCCGTTCTATCGCGTTACAGGAAATATCTAACATTCTACTACTCCATGGGAAAAAATTTGAAGATTTTGGATTACCACCTATACTACCAAATTCAGACTTACTTGCAGATAACTATAACCAGGTCTTTCAAAAACAAAAAGCAGAAGAAATGACAAGTACATTAAACAAAGAACAAAAAACAGCTTTACAAACAATATTACAAGCAACTGAAAATGACAACCTTAACAAACATTGTTTTTTCATAGATGGACCAGGAGGTAGTGGTAAAACATATCTTTACAAAACCCTGCTCAGCACAGTTCATGGCCAAGGAAATATTGCACTACCTGTAGCTTCCACAGGTATAGCAGCCAATCTTCTTGAGGGTGGAAGAACATACCACTCCCAATTCAAGTTACCTGTGCCTATAGTTGAGAATACAACATCAAATATACGACTCAATTCTGTGGAGGCTGAACGTTTAAGACATTCAAAAATAGTAATTCGGGATGAATGTACTATGGCCCCCTCTGTAGCTCTTGCAGTGGTTAACAGACTGCTCCAAGAAATAATGGACAACAACAAACCGTTTGGAGGAAAAGTATTCTTACTTGGAGGAGATTTCAGGCAAACACTTCCAGTGCTACCTAACGGAAAAAATTGTTGAGGCCTGTGTTAAGAATAATAGACTGTGGACTAATTTCCAAGTACTTCAACCAAAAAACAATATACGCTCAGTTAACACTGATTTCAGCAATTGGCTGATCAAAGTTGGTAGTGGTGATTCACCACACATTGACGGTTTGCCTGAAGATGTAATTGAAATACCTTCCCAAATTTTATGTACAGGAGATATTGTCAAAGACTTTTTTGGAGACAAAATTCCTATTACAGATGTCCCTAACTTTACAAAAAATCTATTCTTCTCCAAAAAACTCTGATGTCAACTCAATAAATGAAGAGGTGCTTAACATTTTAGAAGGAGAGACAGTGACATACCTCAGCTCAAACTCAATTGATGACTCAAGTGAGGAAGATATTCAAAACTATCCAATTGAGTTCCTCAATGAATTAACCCCAACAGGTATGCCTAAGCATAAACTTAACCTTAAAGAGGGCGCTATAATTATGCTCCTTAGAAATCTAAACACTACGAAAGGATTGTGCAATGGCACCCGTCTCATCGTCAAACAACTTAAGAAGAACCTCATCATTGCTCAAGTAATAACAGGTTCAGCGGAAGGAAACATAGTCTTTATTCCCCGTATGCATTTGGCTCCATCAACAATTGATTTACCGTTTATCTTACGAAGACGACAATTTCCAGTAACATTAGCCTTTGCCATGACAATTAACAAATCTCAGGGGCAAACGTTGGAAAAAGTTGGCATTTACTTGCCAGAACTGGTATTCAGCCATGGTCAGTTATATGTTGCATTGTCAAGAGTAAGGAGTTTTACTGATGTCATGGTGAAGGTCGTAGAAGGTAATGACCAAGGCAAACTGTTGGAAAACTGTGACAGAATATTCACAAGGAATGTTGTCTATAAAGAAATTTTATAGAAATTCAAAATAACCCCCCCCCCAAAAAAAAAAAAAATATTCAAAAGAAAACTTTACTGATTTGGTATATTTACTATTGTTTGAAAAGGTTTGCACTTTTTCAAATTTTACCATACCTTAATTGTTTTTATTTACTACATCAAAAACAAAAATACAAACGTGAAATTTTTCACATTATTCTTCTTTAACATTCTTTTAACATTCTTTAACAAAGAATAAATACAATAACATATAAATCAACTGCATGGTTGTCCACTTTTTTTTAGACTACAACAATTCTGTTTTTATAAATGTTTGACTACATATGTTCTGGCGCCCGTTAATTTAACGGGCTTAATGTCTAGTAATAATATATTCATGGGGATATCTGAGTTATTGCTGATAATACTGAGCTAACAGAGATCCCACAGGTTTCCAACTGAGTACCATCTCATGTACACTCTAGGTCACTGTCACCCATTTGCTACAACACATTGCTATCAGTGACTTGGCTGCACAGCATATAAAGGTTTATCTCCATAGTCTCAGTGCTTCTTAGTGTAAAAACATGTGCCCATTTGATACATTTCATCACAAACACATGATTTCCGCTGACTATTATTTGCTCTTCCCCCTAAAAATTATTTAGATGTTGCCTTCTATGATGTCTTCCTAACATCTATCATCCTTCCCTGAAATCACTCTTAAGCTCTGCTACTAAAATCCCCCTGCTCTCTCTTAAGAGGGAACCTGCTCAACCCCAACTAAAATCCTTAGCATGGCTGCCTTAACAGGCAGCAAAGGATAGCATATAAACCCGTCTACTAACATTCAAAGCCCTTCACTCCTCTGCTCCTCACTACATTCCTTCTCCTCTCACTGTACATTTGTGGCTGTCTCCGGTAAGAATAAAGGATGTGCATGTGTGATATCCTTTGGGAGGGAGGGGGCTCCAGAAGACGTCAGAAGAATGCTCATTCCCAGCACTACAGTTAGGCTACACTAAAGTTAGGCCCATAAATATTTGGACAGACAACTTTTTTTTCTAATTTTGGGTCTGTACATTACCACAATGAATTTTAAATGAAACAACTCAGATGCAGTTGAACTGCAGACTTTCAGCTTTAATTCAGTGGGTTGAACACAAAGATTGCATAAAAATGTGAGGAACTAAAGCCTTTCTTTAACACAATCACTTCATTTCAGAGGCTCAAAAGTTTTGGACCAGGGGTTCAAAAGTAATTGGACACTGTCTCAAAGGCTATTTCATGGGCAGGTGGGGGCAATTCCTTCGTTATGTCATTATCAATGAAGCAGATAAAAGCCCTGGAGTTGATTTGAGGGGGGGGGTGCTTGTATGTGGAACAGACAACATGCGGTCAGAGGAGCTCTCCATGCAGGTGAAACAAGCCATCCTTAAGCTGCAAAAACAGAAAAAAACAATCAGAGAAATTGCTACAATATTAGGAGTCGCAAAATCTACAGATTGGTACATGGTGAGAAAGAAAGAAATCACTGGTGAACTTAGCAAAGCAAAAAGACCTGGACGTCCACAGAAGACAACAGTGGTGGATGAACTCAGAATCATTTCCATGGTGAAGAGAAACCCCTTCACAACAGCCAAACAAGTGAACAACACTCTCCAGGAGGTAGGAGTATCCATATCCAAGTCTACCATAAAGAGAAGACTGCATGAAAGTAAATACAGAGGGGGCACTGCAAGGTGCAAGCCACTCATAAGCATCAAGAATAGAAAGGCTAGAATGGACATTGCTAAAAAAAAACATCTAAAAAAGCCAGCATGGTTCTGGAAAAACATTCTTTGGACAGATGAAACCAAGATGAACCTCTAACAGAATGATGGCAAGAAAAAAGTCTGGAGAAGGTGTGAAACAGCTGATGATCCAAAGCATAACACATGATGTATAAAACATTTGGGAGGCAGTGTGATGGCTGGGTGTGCATGGCTGCCAGTTGCACTGGGACACTAGTGTTTATCCATCATGTGACACAGGACAGAAGCACAGGAATGAATTCTGAGCTGTTCAGAGACAGTGTCTGCTCAAATCCAGCTAAATGGACTCACATTGATTGGGAGACGTTTCATACTGACCCAAACATACAGCCAAAGCAACCCAGGAGTTTATTTAAGAAAAGAAGTGGAATATTCTTCAATGGCCAAGTCAGTCACCTGATTTGAACCCAATTGAGCTGCATTTCACTTGTTGAAGACTAAACTTGGGGCAGAAAGGCCACAAACAAACAGCAAGTGAAAGTCGCTGCAGTAAAGGCCTGGCAGAGCATTAAACAGGAGCAAACCCAGAATCTGGTGATGTCCATGAGTTCAACACTTCAGCCTGTCATTGCGGTCATTAATTTGTCCAATTTCTTTTGAGCTCCTGAAATGAAGTGATTGTGTTAAAAAAAGGCTTTAGTTCCTCACATTTTTATGCAATCTTTGTGTTCAACCCACTGAATTAAAGCTGAAAGTCTGCAGTTCAACTGCATCTGAGTTGTTTCATTTAAAATTCATTGTGGTCATGTACAGAACCAAAATTAGAAAAACAAGTTGTCTGTCCAAATATTTATGGGCCTAACTGCATATGTCATACATGTTGCTCTTATATTACATACAGAGATTATTGTATGTAAGGGTTAAAAATATAAGCAGGGCTTTGGTTTCCTTATTAGGAGTCCTAAGTATACATTCAAATGTATGTTTAACCTTCATCTAGGCACATTCCTAAGTTATGCATATTCAGAAGTCTGTTTGATATTCAAGTGTGCCAAGCAGAATATACCACGTTAACATCTATCCAATGAATTTTAAAAAATGGTAATTTGTAATCTTGTTGAATAGGTATAAATATATGTCTTAAAGGGACACAAACCCCAACCATAACGGTGCCCCACTACACACTCTAGTTCTTTATGGAAGTTAAGAAAAAAAACACAATTGTAACGTAAGGTTTTCCAAACCCAGAACAAACCCCCAAGGTCCCGGCCTCAGCTCATGCTTCAGCCTATAACAGCTGCCTTTTTCTGCCCTCCGCTATGCTGTCAGGACTTAAAGTAAGAGGACCAGGGAGAGTGTTCTGTGCAGGCAAGGGAATCAAACGTTTTACAGGAAGAACGGGGAACAAGGCGCATGGTAAAGGGACTGTCCGAGTTGTTACCAATCAGGCAGAGCAGTACAAAATCAGGAGTCAGGAATGTAGTCAATGGCACTGGCCAGGGTCAAAACCAAAAGTAGTGGAGTACAGAAACAGAATCCGAGAGAATGGTCAAGAAACAGGCAGAGGTCAGGACAGACAGCAAAACAGGAATGATCAGAAGACAGGCAAGGGTCAGGAACACATGATCAGACACAGAGTAGACCCAGGAACTATTAAACATTGACCTACATTGGTTAACGTGAATAGAGATGGGGCACCTTTTAATATTTGAAATTCATGCAAAGAGTGATGATTTCAGAGGCAGCACAAGTGTCAAAACCCAGAATTGATGTGAGCACGTGTTATATGTGAATCAACACATGACAGGAAGAAGAAGCAGCCACTAGACCATCAGGTATTCTCACAATAATTACACATGGAAATCAATTCACTTATGAGAATTCAACTAACCAAAAACTTGAATTATAGGTGGAAGAGAACTGACCAGTAACAATGCTGATTTCCAGAATTATATCAGTAATCTTGCTGTTATTGAATATACAGAGATTATTGTATAACTTTTTTTAAATTTCATTATATGAATCAGACATGGGGGTAAAGGACAGACTTGTTCAGTGCTGGGAAACTGGGCTTAAAGGAGACCTTTTATAGGAAAAAAATGGTGGTACCCTGATTTCCCAGGCTCACTTCATAGCTGCACTGATGGCTCAACTCAATTTAGTCAGTGGCTGACTCAGGATATGATCCATAAAGCTTTAATAAAAATGAATGTAAACAAGGCTCCAGGGCCTGATGGCATACACTCCCGGGTTCTAAGAGAACTTAGTTCAGTTTTAGACCAGCCCCTATTTCTGATTTTATCAGATTCACTTGCTGATGTTATTCCAATATTTAAAAATGTATTGAAATCTCAGACTGGCAATTATTTGCCAGTAAGTTTGACATCTGTGGTGGGCAAATTATTTGAAGGCTTGTTAAGGGACTTAAAAGCTGTCACATTTAAAAGTTTGTCCTAATGAATGGCATTATGAGCAGCAATCAGCATGGCTTTATGAAGGTAAAGTCAAGTCAGATGAATTTGATTGCATTTTATGATGAGGTAAGTAAGATGCTGGACAGTGGGGGGGGGCAGTAGATGTGATCTATTTGGATTTTGCCAAAGGGTTTGATACTGTGCCCCACAAACGACTGCTTTCTAAACTAAGGTCTGTTGGGCTTAATGAAGTCGTTTGCACATGGATAGGAAACTGGCTACAGGATCGGGTACAGAGGGTGGTTGTTAATGGGACATTCTCTACTTGGAGTAAGGTTCTTAGTGGGGTCCCTCAGGGCTCAGTATTGGGGCCACTTTTATTTAACATGTTCATTAATAACTTAGGGGAGGGTGTTGTAAGTAATGTATCAGTGTTTGCAGATGACACAAAACTATCAGCCCAATTAATTCCATCCAGGATGTGGCACTTGCAACAGGATCTTGACAAACTGGCAAAATCCATATGTTCTGTTGCTGTTACAAAGGCAAGAAACATGTTAGGCCTCCATTCACTATGTCCTAAAACATTTTTGTATGTTTATAAACATTTGAATGATCTTTTGGATGGACTCACATTTATTGGTTTTCTTATGGATATGCACCCATGGATTGGGGTGAACTGTGAGTATATCCTCCTCTCCATATTTTATTGTGTTTATATATATTATTGATATACTTTTTACTGTGGTAGTGTTCACACTGGCTCCAGGCAACTATCCTTTTTTCTATAGTAACTTTTTTTACTCTGCATTAAAATAACTATTAAAAAAAAGTAAAACCTAAACCATTTTTGTTTTTTTTGGGTTTATTCTGAAAATGAGAATTATTTCTTTCCATTATTACATGTATCAACACGTAGCGTGCAACAGTTTTATAATAAAATGATTTGTTTTCCTTATCACAGCACACAACTAAAGATCATGTTATCTAAGTCTAGAAACATTTTTGCAGGTTGTAACTAAAGGGTCATAATAGCATTTTAAATGTAAGGGTTGGCAATTCATATGTACTGATATATTAACACCTGGTAAACCATTTCTATGAGCGAAATTTTTCACCAGGTTTCACTGCAAAAAAGGCACCCATAGACTCCAATAGGTAAAATAAAATATATATAATGGTATTTGGGACTCACCCTGCCCAGCTGAACATACATTATACAACAGCAGCCCTTTCATTATCATTGACCCCCTTCAGCAGCAATGTGGACCTCCCTGGAACCCCTCCAAGTGGAAATTGGGCCAGGACCAGCACATTATACTAATTTAGATATAGAAGAATTGTGCTTAAAAAAAGTGTTTCCAGTTGATTTATTGAATATTTCTGCAAAAACCCTAATAATCCCTCCCTTCAACTTCCTGCTCTCTGAATTCCCAGGCTGTGCACTCAGCTCACTGCACTGTAGGACAGGAACCAATCAGCAGCTAGCAGGACCTGATAGGGAACTGAAGCCTGTCTGTGCTTGTGTGACTGCAGGGCTGTGATTGGCTGTCCCCTCCTACTGTGCTTCTGGCAGGGACACGCCCACCCCTCATTTGAAAGACAGACAGGGACCAGAGAACCTCTATAGGGAGTTCCAATAAAGGGGGTTATTTTTTTTTTTATTTTTTTTTAAAGGTAAGTTTTATTTCTCATTTTCAAACATATACAACAATCATACATACAACAAGTACACTCACAGACTAAACTGTACAATTTAGGCAGGAAGAAAATATGGCACATGCTATCACCAAGCATAACACAATACAGTTATTGAGCAGTTGAGATGGACACTATCAAACTCGGGTGAACTATACATCTGATGGTTAGGTTGGGACCCTCGAGGATACGAGGGATAGCAAACCATGAGGGGTTTCATAGTAGGAGATCGACTCGGCTATGACTTACTATAGAGGGGTTGGGTCAATGTCATTCCACAAGCCCCAAATTTTATCAAATTTTGTTGGTGTTCCCCTAATTTCGTAGGTGAGTTTATATAGGGGTACTGCTTTGTTAACCAGTTGTATCCACGCATTGAGAGAGGGTGAGAGGTTACCCATCCAGTGAAGGGCTACAGTTTTATTTGCATAAAAGAGTAGGATACGAAAAGAGATTTGAGTATATTTAGCTGGGATAATCTCTTCTAGGACCCCCAAAAGGCAAACTGCAGGTGAAATTATTCTCGGGAAGTCAAGATTATCCGCTAGATAGTTTACGACTTGTGTCCAAAAGCTCAGTATGTAATGGCATTCCCAGATTAGATGAAAGGGGGTTATTTTTAAAGATAATATTAATGTTTAGCACCATGTAAAAGCAACACCATATATAACTCATAATTGTCTACACAATTAGGGTTTTTTCATTTATCCTATATGTCTCCTTTACCATATATTAAAAAATACTTAGCATGTAATGATGGGTCTTCATAATTTTACATAAACTGCAATCCTTTTTTTAAATGTGTGTAGTCATTCATTTGGCTAATTTCCCCTATATTATAAATATAAATAACCCTGTATTTGCCAGCTAACAGCCAAGCCAGCCAAGCCCATTCCACTTCTTTCTTCTCCTCCCTTCTACACATTGTGAGCCCACATTGCTGTTCTATGCAGCCTGCTTTTAGAGTGCAGGAAAGCAACATTTTGTCACTCAAAGTTCTCATTACTTTAAATAATATTTGCCCTATTGATTTTGGGAGACTTAACCTTCCCAAGCCTTCATTAAAATCAGCCTATACGGGCAGGAAATGGGCCAGGATGAAAAAGGCAAAATAGCATAATAACTGTAATAGTTTTAAAGAGAAAAAAGGATACCTCCCAACTGTTCCATTTTCTGCAGAACAGTCCCAATTTTGTCTCAGCTTATAAAAAAGTCCTGACTTTCTCTTTGATCTCCTGCATTGTTGCCAGAAAAAGATACAAAGTTCTGAAACTTAATTAAATTAGAGGCTATTTGGCCCAGAATACTCAACGCCTGCACGTAGATACATTTGTAATAATTAAAGATAAGCAAATATACAATGGTAACTATGTAAGATAAGCAGGTCACTTGGGAGAAGTGAGACTTAAAAGACAATTCCCCTTCATTAGCAATACTGTAATAACACATAAAACCTGACCCTAAAACCCCCAGAAATGTGTTCAGACTTTCTAGAACATGCCAAATTTTGTAAAATGGACATGGTAATTAGGGGGTTTGGTCACAAAATGGGCGTGGTCACACATTCACCGCTGCAGATTTTTTTCTCCCTCGTTTCATTTTGCAAATGTTGGGAGGTATGCTTTCCCTCTGCCTGCATATTGATTTCATTTCAGACAGACATGCCACTTTCAGAACTAGGACAAGTAGTATTAGCAAACAATTAGTACACAAACACTGCTACTATAATATCCTGCTACTCAGAACTACAACTGTAGCTAAAGTTCCAGGGGTACTCAGGGCACAATCAAAAACTCATTCCTATTCTCCTCCTAACTGGCCTTCAGACTGGGCCCCCTTAGCTCATAACAAGGTTACAGATATATAGAAACATTGGGGTAACAGTCACCCTGCTATAGTTCCAGGGGTACCCAGGGTACAAATAAGCATTCACCCCAAATCTCCCCCTAACTGACCTTCAGTCTGGTCCCCCTTAGCTCATAACAAGGTTACAGATATATAGAAACATTGGGGTGTCACCCTGCTATAGTTCCAGGGGTACCCAGGGTACAAATAAACACTCACCCCAAATCTCCCCCTTACTGACCTTCAGACTGGGCCCCCTTAGCTCATAACAAGGTTACAGATATATATATAAACATTGGGGTGTCACCCTGCTATAGTTCCAGGGGTACCCAGGGTACAAATAATCACTCACCCCAAATCTCCCCCTAACTGGCCTTCAGACTGGGCCCCCTTAGCTCATAACAAGGTTACAGATATATAGAAACATTGGGGGTGTCACCCTGCTATAGTTCCAGGGGTACCCATGGTACAAATAAACACTCACCCCAAATCTCCCCCTAACTGACCTTCAGGCTGGGCCCCCTTAGCTCATAACAAGGTTACAGATATATAGAAACATTGGGGTAACAGTCACCCTGCTATAGTTCCAGGGGTACCCAGAGTACAAATAAGCACTCACCCCAAATCTCTCCCTAACTGGCCTTCAGGCTGGGCCCCCTTAGCTCATAACAAGGTTACAGATATATAGAAACATTGGGGTAACAGTCAATCGGCTATAGTTCTGGGGTACCCAGGGTATAAATAAGCACTCACCCCAAATCTCCCCCTAACTGGTCTTCTAAATAGGCCCCCTTAACTCATAACAAGGTTAGAGATATATAGAAACATTGGGGTGTCAACCTGCTATAGTTCCAGGGGTACCCAGGACACAAATAAGCACTTACCCCAAATCTCCCCCTAACTGACCTTCAGACTGGGCCCCCTTAGCTCATAACAAGGTTACAGATACAGTAGAACCCCCATTTTACATCCCCTGATTTCAAGTTTTTCCATATTTTACATTGTTGTTTTGTGGTCCCACCTCTATATCATGCATAATACATTTCCCTGATTTTACACCATCTTTTTCTGGTCCCCAGTAAAATGTAAAATGGGGGTTCTACTGTATATATAAACACTGGGGTAACAGTCAATCTTCTATAGCAGGGGTGTCCAAACTACAGCCTGCGGGCCAAATGCGGCCCGCGATCCATTTTTAATTGGCCCGCAGCAGGTAATGATCAGCTGCTCCCGAACACACTGCAGTCACATCTCCGTGCTGCCAACACTTTGCTGGCCATGGACAGTTCTCAGCTAGTGCCCAGACTGTCAGTGGCAAGTAGTATACTTCAACATAGGCTGGCACCTTCAGCGACAACCTACCGCTGTCAGCACACAGCTCGCACATTGACAGCAGCAATTTGTAAACTGAGATTTGTAAGATTTGTGCACAGGCAGGCAGAACTTCCGCAGCCAGTATCAGTCTCGCACACAGACAGTCCGTTAAAGGGGAAGGAAACCTCGTCGGCGCTAACCCCCCTCCCCCCACCCGTGTATTGCCCCTCCCTCCCTCCTCCCCCCTGGCCTACCCCTCCCGCTGGGCAAATAACCCCCACTTGTTACTTACCCTTCTGCGCAGGTCCAGTCCAGGGAGTTCACAGACGACATCTTCTTCCACGCGATCTTCTTCCTCCTTTGACCGGCGCATGCGCAGTAGGATCATTTCGCCGGTACGATCTACTGCGCATGCGCGTGACTTTTGGTGCATGCGCAGTAGATCCATACCGGCGAAACGATCCTACTGCGCATGCGCCAAAACGCCGGTCAAAGGAGGAAGAAGATCGCGTGGAAGAAGATGTCGCCTGTGAACTCCCTGGACTGGACCTGCGCAGAAGGGTAAGTAACAAGTTAGGGGCATTTGCCCAGCGGGAGGGGTAGGCCAGGGGGGAGGGGGGGCAATACACGGGAGGGGGGAGGGGGGTTAGCACCGACGAGGTTTCCTTGTCCTTTAAGCTGCTACTCCTAATGGTGCACAGAGTCGGCAGCAGCAAGCGACAAGCAGACAGTAGCATCCAGCCAGGAGTAACCAAAGCACCAACCCACCACATCCACAGTAGCGCTCTGCTTATAAGCAGCAGCATCCAGCAGCTGCCAGTTACTCGCTCGCACACATCGCACATCCGCACTGCCTCGCACAGGATAGGAATGTCTCCTCTGACCCTGTTTGAGAAAGGAATGAAGGGGTGCTCTGGAAATGACTTGAAGTTACAACCTTTGCTCTTTGTGTTTATTTGAATATAGGGCACGACTTTGGTTTGCAAGCATTTATATCAGTGACTCTCTCCTTGTCTCTGCTATGAACATCATACTGTTGCACGTTACTAGGGATGTCGCGGACTGTTCTGCAGCGAACTTGTTCGCGCGAACATCGGCTGTTCGCGTCCGCCGCAAGTTCACGAACGTCGCGCGACGTTCGCCAATAGGCGTTCGCGTCAAAATCGTTCGACCATTTGACCATTCGACCGCTAAAATCGAACGATTTTCGTTCGATTCGAACGAAAATCGTTCGATCGAACGATTAAAATCCTTCGATCGTTCGAAACGAACGATTTTCGGATGTTCGAAGTTCGCGAACGGCATTTTTTGCCGGTGTTCGCGAACGGCGTTCGCGAACACATACTCGGCAGTTCGCTACATCCCTACACGTTACATGGGGTTTTGTATAAAATGCGACTAAACAACAGTTCCCTGTAATTGTATCCTTCATTTGAACATGACTGGCAGTTCCAATCTCATCTCTCCCTCTCCTCTCCCACGTTTGTTTTGCTTCTCATCTGACTTTTGGTGAAGGGGGGCAAACTGCTGCAAATTCCCCCCTTGTGGCTCGGTCCTCCCTCCTTAGCCCTCCCTTCTCAGCTCAGCATTCCGTGCTCTGCGTTCAGCTTTTGTCAGCCTTGAGCACAGAGGCGGGTTAAGGAGGGAGGACCTGGCCACAATGGGGGGGAGTTTGCAATAGCAAGTTTTGCTAGCACCTCCTTTTCCTTCTGTCACTGAACTCCCAGCATCCCCTGTGCTCTGGAGGATTATTACACGAGTCATTGGGCTCCAGGCAGGGGGTGCTGGGAGTTGTAGTGTCTGATCTCAGCTGCTGCAGAAACTCTTCTCTGATGGGAATGATGTATAATCTCTGTGTAGCACTGGGGAATATGTCAGAGCTATAGAAACAAAGGATAATAATACAGTAGAAATGTCATGTGACTCCAAATAGATAGGGCCTAAATCGCTAGTTAGCTACCTCAGAAGGGATATAATGTCAAACTGAATGGTCGGCCCCCCACATTTTCACCTCACCAAATCTGGCCCTCGTTGCAAAAAGTTTGGACACCCCTGTTCTATAGTTCTGGGGGTACCCAGGGTACAAATAACACTCACCCCAAATCTCCCCCTAACTGGCCTTCAGAATGAGCCCCCTTAGCTCATAACAAGGTTACAGATATATAGAAACATTGGGGTAACAGTCACCCTGCTATAGTTCCAGGGGTACCCAGGGCACAAATAAGCACTCACCCCAAATCTCCCCCTAACTGACCTTCAGACTGGGCCCCCTTAGCTCATAACAAGGTTACAGATATATAGAAACATTTGGGTGTCAACCTGTTATGGTTCCAGCGGTACCCAGGGCTCAAATAGGCACTCACCCACAAATCTCCCCCTAACTGACCTTCAGACTGGGCCCTTTTTGCTCATAACAAGATTAGATATGTATACAAACATTGGGGTAACAGTCAATCTGCTAAAGTTCTGGGGTATTCCGGGTACAAATAAACATTCACCCCCAAATTTCCCCATGACTGGCCTTCAGGCTGGGCCCCCTTAGCTCATAACAAGGTTACAGATATATAGAAACATTGGGGTAACAGTCACCCTGCTATAGTTCCAGGCAGGGCCGCTCCGGCCATGAGGCAAGGTGAGAATCTTGCCTCAGGCGGCACGGAGCGGCCAGTTACCAGGGGCGGCAAAAAGCCGCCTCTGGTAACTTTAAGAGCTGAATTTTCGTTTTTTAAAACGGAAATTCGGCTCTTCTAGCGCAGCGAGCGCAATAGCGCTCACTGCACTAGCGATGCGGCCCCTCCTCCACCCGCTCCGACGCTGGTAGTTAGAAGAGCGGAGCAGGAGGAGGGGCGGCATTGGGGCTGCTGCCTCAGGCGGCAGCAGACCCTGAAACGTGCCTGGTTCCAGGGGTACCCAGGGTACAAATAAGCACTCACCACAAATCTCCCCCTAACTGACCTTTAGACTTGGCCCCCTTAGCTCATAACAAGGTTACAAATATATAGAAACATTGGGGTAACAGTCACCCTACTATAGTTCGAGGGGTACCCATGGCACAAATAACACTGACCCCAAATCTCCCCTAACTGGTCTTCAGGCTGGGCCCCCTTAGCTCATAACCAGGTTACAGATATATAGAAATATTAGGGTAACAGTCAATCTGTTATAGTTCTGGGGGTACCCAGGGTACAAATAAGCACCCAAGTCTCCCCCTAACTGACCTTCAGGCTGGGCCCTCTTAGCTCATAAGGTTACAGATATATAAAAATGTTGGGGTAACGGTCACCATGCTATAGTTCCAGGGGTACCCAGGACAACATGTTCACAATGTCTACACAAATGAGGAAACAGTTAATGAAGGTTTCCTTCTTAATAGTCCCAATTTTAGTAATACAACTAATGATGCATGGTTCACACATGAGGAAATTCAAATGAGACTATAACATGTTAAGATAAACAAAGGTCCAGGGCCAGATGGTATTCATCCCAAGTTACTGACCTGGAGGTGGGCAATGAAAGTACTTTTTCTATTTTTGCAGATGATACTAAATTGTGCAGAACTATAGGTTCCATGCAGGATGCTGCCACTTTGCACAGTGATTTGTCTAAGTTGGAAAACTGGGCAGCAAACTGGAAAATGAGGTTCAATGTTGATAAATGCAGGTTATGCACTTTGGCAAAAATAATATAAATGCAAGTTATACACTAAATGGCAGTGTGTTGGGAGTTTCCTTAAATGAGAAGGATCTAGGGGTCTTTGTAGATAACACGTTGTCTAATTCTGGGCAGTGTCATTCTGTGGCTACTAAAGCAAATAAAGTTCTGTCTTGTATAAAAAGGGCATTAACTCAAGGGATGAAACATAATTATGTCTCTTTATAGGTCCCTGGTGAGGCCTCATCTGGAGTATGGGGGCAGTTTTGGACTCCAGTCCTTAAGAGGGATATAAATGAGCTGGAGAGAGTGCAGAGACTAAGTGCAACTAAACTGGTTAGAGGGAGGGAAGACTTAAATTAGGAGGGGAGACTGACAAGGTTGGGGTTACGGTTGGATCACCGTACCAGAGGCCCCCCTCTTCAGACTAGAAGAAAATAACTTTAATTTAAAGGAACAGAGTAGGGGGTTCATCACAGTGAGGACAGTGAGGTTGGGGAATGCACTGCCGGGTGATGATTCAGTTAATGACTATAAGAGGGACTTGGATGATTTCTTGGACAGACATAATACAAAGGCTATTGTGATACTAAACTCTATAGTTAGTATAGATATGGGGATATATCATTTATGTGACAGTAGGGAGGGGTGTGTGTATGGGGCTGGGTTTTCATTTGGACAGGTTGAACTTGATGGACTTTGTTTTTTTTGACCCGATTTAACTGTGTAACATGAGTTGGCATGATATGGTATACCCTGTGGAAGAGCTGAAAATGTTCAGTTTGCCAGAATTTCATGGTCTATACAATGGATATGATCCAAATATTCTGTGTTCATTTGCAGGAGGGGGTGGATAGTGACAGAATAGGTGTGACTTTAGTTAAGTTTATCAACTCAGTCAAGTTAGACATGGACATTTGCAGAATTGTTTTCAGGTGGAGCAAGTAAATAAAAGTATCACAAGTAATATGTCTACAAATATTTTGGTGGCAAAGACACAAATCTAGAGATTGCAAGGTTTAACACACTTGAAAGAGAGAGAGGTATAAGAGAGCTGAAATTGTGAAGGGTTTAACTAACCTGATGAGGAAAAAAGGAGAATTCTTTTCATACTTACCGTAATTCTCCTTTCCTGGCCACTCTTCATATCAGCATTACAATCGGGAGGCCCCTCCCATCCCTGCCCATAGACAAGACAGTCCCTCCCCTTAAAGCCATAAAGGTATCCCAAGACCACCTTGTCTAATACCAAGTTCTAGTTCTTAAGGGGTGGGGAATGTTGATATGGAGAGTGGCCAGGAAAGTAGAATTACAGTAAGTATGAAAAGAATTCTCCTTTTTCCTGGCCACTCCATATCAGCATTACAGTAGGATATACCAAGCCATGCTATCCCAATGGGTGGGAAAAACACTGGATACCAATCTGCTGAAATTAATTTACTGAGGGAAATGCAAGATGGGCTCTCACCACAAATGCATGATTGCTGGAACAAGGCAGATCCAAACCATAGTGCTTCACAAAGGTTCTGGCTGAGGACCACGAAGCAACCTCACATATCTGTATCGTAGGAACCTCCTCCAAAACAGCCCATGAAGTTGAAATAGCCCTCGTGGAATGTGCCTTAAAGGAACAGTAACACCAAAAAATGTAAGTGTTTTAAAGTAATGAAAATATAATGTACTGTTGCCCTGCACTCAGTGTCGGACTGGGATGCCAGGGGCCCACCAGAAAACCTTAGACTGTAGGCCCACCAGAAAACCTTAGACAGTGGGCCCACTTTCCAAACTATTATTCCTCCTCTCCTCTCTCAAGCTCTTATTTTTCTGGTGTTTTATATCTACTTACTATATTTTTCCATTATTAAGCATTTTCCCCATAAAAGAATAGGTAAGGATCATGAAATAGGCTAAATGGTTAGAAGCAAGAGGGCCCACTGACACCTGGGCCCACCAGGAGTTTTCCTGGTATCCTGGTGGGCCAGTCTGACACTGACTGCACTGGTAAAACTGATCTGTTTGCTTCAGAAACACTACTATAGTTCATATAAACAAGTTGCTGTGGAGCAATGACGGAAATGGAAAAACTGCTATATGGCACAGGTCAACTAATGGATAACAGATAACACAATTCGACTGACAGAGCATATTTGCTATCTGCTGTGTAACCTGAGCCTTTTCTCCTTTGAATGGTTGCCCCCATTGCTACACAGCAGCTTATTTATATAAACAATACTAGTGTTTCTTAAGCAAACACAGCAGTTTTACCAGTGCAGAGCAACACTGCATTATATTTTCATTACTTTAAAACACTTATTTTTTGACGTTACTGTTCCTTTAAACCCTCAGGTTCTAGCTTGCCTTGAGCTTGATAGGCTTTGGAGATACATATGGACATCCATCTGCTGATGGTGGACACAGTGGCCTCCTGACCTTTTCTGCTGCCGGCTGGGATGACAAACAATCTGTTGGATTTCCAACACTTTCAGGTAGTGTTTCAGGCAACATACTGGATCAATCTTTGGGAGATTCTCATCTGCATATCCACTTCTTTCTTCAGATGAAAAGTTGAGACAACCTTGGGGAGAAAGGACTTTTTTGGTTTTAGAATCACTCTGTCATGAAGGAAATGTGTTTCGGGGTGCAAGAAAGAGCCTGCAATTCTCTTACTCTGCATGCCGAGGCTCTGACTAGCAGGAACAGAGTTTTGAGAGTGAGACACCAGGTAGAGAAAGATTCCAGGGGCTCGAACGGTGAGCCACCTTGAAGAACCTTTGAACCAGAGGTTCCACAGACCAAGCCTTTCCTTATAGGGCCAAAAAGCAGAAGCATGGACCCTAAGGGTTCTATACTACAGGCCTTTGTCTAGACCGGACTGGAGAAACCCCAAAATTTGGGAAAGAGAAAGTTCTTCCAAGGTGTTTTGACTCCTGGATCACCAAGACAGGAAAGATTCCCATACTCTGTAGTAGGTAGAAGAGGTAGAGGGCTTCCTTGCCTTTCTCAGATAACCCTAACCCTGCCAATCTTGTGTGCTTAACTTCCAAGCATGAAGGGAGAGAGATGCTGGGTTTGGGTGCAGAAGAGGGCTTCTCCTGGGAAGAGGCCAAGGATGACCCACTGATAATCTGAGGAGCAGCGGTTACCAAGGCCTGCATGGTGAATTTGGAGCAACCAGAATCAACTCGCCCTTGTCCAGAAGGACTCTGATCATGAAAGGAACTGGAGGGAAAGTATAAGCTAGTTTGAAGGGCCAAGGGTGAAGAAGAGCATCCAACCCTTTCGCTGTGGGGCAAAACTTCCTGGAGAAGAATACTGGAAGTTTTGTGTTGGAACACGTTGCAAAGAGGTCGACCTCCGGAAACTTCCATCTTTGTTCCTGCATCTGGAAGACTTCCTGATTCAAAGACTATTCATGGCTCAAGACGGTGTTGCAACTTAGAAAATTCGCCTTCTGATTGTCTATGCCCGGAAGGTAATCTGCTGTTAGCATGCAGAGATTTTTCTCTGCCCAATCCAGGATCGGTTGAACTTCTCGAAGTAGAGATCTGCTCCTGATTCCCCCCTGCTTCTTGATGTAGCTCACAGCCGTTGTGTTGTCTATCAAAAGCTTGACTGCTGATCCCTGAAGAATTTTGGTAAAATAAAACAAGGCTAGCTTTGCTGCTCTTATTTCTATTACAATCGAAGGAACATTGCCTTGGCATGAAGGCCACTTTCCCTGAACCCACTGCGAGCCCAGGTGTGCTCCCCAGCCTAAAGTCAAGGCATCCGTGACTAAGATTCTCCATTGAGGCTGATACAGAGAAAACCCATATGCCAGATTTCTCTCAGACAGCCACCACTGAATCGAGCCTTTGAAGGGCTGGGAAAGAGGGATTAACCGGTTCCAGTCCTTCTCCCACCTGTTCCAATGATCCAAGAAGAGTAAATGAGCTGGTCTCATTTGCCATCTTGCCCATTTTGTTACCAGAATGGTGGAGGCCATGGGGCCTATAAGGGACATCAGATCTCTGGCCAAAACCTGGTTCTTGACCTGGAAGCGTGAAGCAAGATCGGTAAGAGTACTGACCCTCTGGGGAGGAAGGAAGACTGAACTTCCAGAGTGTTCCCATGTAAACCAGTGACTGGTATGGGATCAGTTGACTCTTCTCCACATTTATCAACAACCCATGGGTTTTTAGAAAACTGATACCCTTGTCCTGATGATGGAGCAGGGTACTTTTCTGTTCTGAAACAAGGATGTCATTGAGGTGGTGCCAAATAGAAATGCCTTTCAGCCGGAGAGCTGCAACCAAGGTAACTAAAACTTTTGAGAACACTCCTGGGGCTGTGGACATCCAGATGGGCAGACATCAAAACTGGAAATGCTTTCCTGCAATGGCGAAGTGAAGGAAGCATTGGTGAGATTCTGCCACTGGGATATGCAGGTAGGCATCCTTTAAATCTATGGAGAGAAGCCAATCCCCCTGTAAATCTATGGAGAGAAGCCATTGCACTGCTGCAATGATCGAGAAAATGGAACTTTGAAAATGGAATTTTGAACTTCTGAACTCTCAGGTATCTGTTGACTAGTTTCAGATCCAGATGGGTCTCCAATCTCCCAAAGTCTTCTTGACTAAAAACAGGACTGAGTAAAACCCTTTTCACCTGTCTGATGGAACTGGAATAACCACCTTTTCCTCCGTCAACCACCTCAGATGAGGCCCTGTGAGCCCCCACTGAAATGACCATAGAGCGAGATACCAACTGGTTAAGTCCACAGCTCCCTCTGAGATAAAACTCATGACCAACTTGCAGTGTCGGACTGGCCGGGATACCGGGAAAAAAACCCGGTGGGCCCGACCCTCGTGGGCCCACTCTGGGCCAGAACCCTTCTCCAGATATTTCCAAACGCAAATTTTTTTTTACCTGCGATGCGTCTTAGTAGGGGGGCGAGGGGCCCCTGGACAGCAGTCCCGGTGGGCCCCGGGCCCCCCAGTCCGACCCTGCCAACTTGAGTTCCGCTAGAAATTTCTTTTTTATCAACTTCAGCCAGGGCTCAGTCAATGTTGTCTATCCAGAAGGACATAGCCTTTGCCATAGATACTAAGGCAACCGCTGACTTACAAGCTGCCCCCGACACAACAAAATTCTTCCTAAAGTCCGAATCCAGACGCCTGTCCATGGGGTCCATCAAGGCCAAACTTTCATCAATTGGTAGGATGGTCTTTTTAGCCAAATGAATGACTGCCGGGTCAACAGAAGGAGGTACATTCCAATCCTTAACTCTGAATGCTTGAAGGGATACAGTTTGGAAAACCTTGTACCTTGTGAGAGAAAATACATTTTCTTTGCCGCCTTCTGCCATTCAGCCTTAATGAGATCTGAGACCTCCTAGAAGAGGGGGAAAACTTGATGACTCTTAGAGGGAGTTGGCAGGACCTTGAGGGGTTTGATCAGGGGGGAAAATAGAAATAAGTCAAAGTAGTCCATAGAAGAAGTATCTTCTTCATCTGAATCTAATAGAGCATCAGAGAAAGAGCTTCTGGAGAAGGGCAATCATCCTCTGAGGAGTCATCCGCTATACCCAAGGCAAAGCTGGACTGTGAGGCCAAGGAGTGATACCCCGCAGGGTCAATTGGTACACGACCAGATGGACTCGAGGCTTACTTGCAGAAATCTCTCCAGCACGGACTGCAAAATATTTTGCCTTGCAGTGGTACTCTAAAGCAACTTATGCATTCTGTAGGGGCCGAGTGAATCTACTTGATCCCCCGTTTCCTAGACGATCCATCCTCTTCTATAGGAGCACATGCAGAACAGATCCAATGCTTACCCACAGAGAAGGAAGAAAAACGGCAAAAAAAAATGGCTGAGCTCCCAGGGGAGCACGAATAACAGGGAGAAAGAGAGGCAGGTGTGACACCCCCTGTGACACGCAGTTCCACTCCCGCTCCCAAAACCAAGATGGCTATTAGACACAATGTATCACAAGACTTGCAAGACTCTCTCCAAAACATTGGATCCTCTCCTAAACGTGCGCGAGGAACACTCTGTCATGTTAGATGCTCAAACGCCATTTTGGATAAGGGAATGCAATTCTTAAGAAGTGAAAGGAAGAACAAAGTGGATTCCTGTAACACAGGCAACCTAGAATGGCTACCTCCATGTCACGCCTTTTGAGAACCAGCGCAGGACAACCTTGTCAGTAAAAACTGGAGATATCATCTGCACAGACACTTGCCTAATCCTTAACTTTGCAAGAGAGGGAGCAAAGTGAGGCACTCTGCCAGGATTCATTTAGAGGGGTTATTCGCCAACCCAGGGAAGATAAGACAGGCTAAGTATGACCCTGTGACAGTCTTGAACGCGGGACAGAAAGAAAAAAGACAAGGTGGGCATGGGTGTCCACAGAAAATTTTCCAGGGTGGGGCAAGGAGGCATCTGTGGGTGGGACTGTGAGATAGGTGGGTGTGTCACTGCCATCAGCGGGTGGAGCTATGCCACGGAGATCAGCCGATCGCCGGGTCAATCAAGGGAATCCTGCACAGTTTCCCTAATTTGAAAAACCATCCAGGAAGTTTTGACCCGGGCAACCCTTCAAAATACCGGTTGTCTGTCTAGTTCAAACAAAGATGGCAAAGTGGCAAGTTCATGTATAAATACCCCCAGAACACACAAACAGATGGTACAGTGGCAAGTACATGTATAAATACCCCCAGAACTCACAAACAGATGGCACAGGGGCAAGTACATGCATAAATACCCCCAGAACTCACAAACAGATGGCACAGGGGCACGTACATGCATAAATACCCCCAGAACTCACAAACAGATGGCACAGGGGCAAGTACATGTATAAATACCCCCAGAACTCACAAACAGATGGCACAGGGGCAAGTACATGTATAAATACCCCCAGAACTCACAAACAGATGACACAGGGGCAAGTACATGTATAAATACCCCCAGAACTCACAAACAGATGGCACAGGGGCAAGTACATGTCTAAATACCCCCAGTACTCACAAACAGATGGCACAGGGGCAAGTAATTGTATAAATACCCCCAGAACTCACAAGTACAAGGCTGCAGACTGCAATAGATAGGGCTTTCCTTCCTTCATTTTCTCCCGCGCTGCATTCTGTGCTACTGGCCAATCAGATGCTCCCTGGCTGCTCTCTCTCTCTCTCTGTCACAGCTGAAGTAATATGTTCCGCCAGCACCATGACAAGGGAGGGGGGAGCGAGCACCTAGGGAAGGAGCTAAAAGAAAACTCTGCTGCACAGAAGAAAAATCTTCGAGGGATCGCGACAGAAACCACAGTAAGCTGGGGCCAATGCACGAACAGGTGGAAACTTATGTGCACAGTCCCAGGGGGGGGCACTGCCCCCTCTTGCCCCCCTCTGTGGACGCCCATGTTGTTTTGTTGTTGTAAAGTTGATATGGAGTGGCCAGGAAAGAAATGCTGTGCAGAGGAAATGATCTCATAGCATGTGAGTGTCTTTCATAAGCAACACTGACTCATAACTCTGAACCTATAATTAATCCCTTTGCAGCATTAGAAGGTGAGCTAGTCCATCAGATGAAATGGTTGTTAACACTGACAGTTTATCTTACTCACACACTTTCAACAACTCACACAGTTTGATTTACACATCTGCTGGAATCCACTATTTTGTGCTCCTAGAAGCCATGGCTGTATATATAAGTTCTAATGCTGATAGCTCAGATCACAGGCAGGGAGAATAAACAGAGTGTACAGTAGGTGCTGCCGGCAATGTGCATGGACTTTACTGAATCAAAAAGGCAAGTGCACAAACAGACATAGTGAGGCAAACACATATATGGTTATAAAGGCACTCTCACAAAAACAGATGTAACACAAGTTTACACAGATACACATATTCTGACACACTTATCAAGCAATTTTGGCAACATACAAAGAGATCTGGGTCAGGTCCAGACACACAAATCCAGACTTACATATACTAAGTAAAACACAAGTACTTTAGTAGGCACTCACATATACCAGAAAATAGAAGATTACAATCAGAACCATTCACTCATAATAAAGTGGTACAGGGATCCCTTTTTTAGTGGCGGAACTACCAGGGGTATAAAAGGTGCAGCTGCACCAGGTACCATGCCCCCTGCACACTATATGGGGCCCACCATCTCAGGAAAGAAATCAAAATAAAATACTTTGAAATTGGTTGCACACTGTGTGTGATGTCACTGCTGGCACACGGTGTCAAATCTGGCCCCTATGGAGGGAACCAGGAAGCTTTGTTCCTTCTGCACTAATGTCCCCTCGCGCCTGCACACTAGGACGGACAGTGGCTCCGATCTTCAGTTCTTGCGTGTGATCTCCCATCTCCAGGCTGCATCGGGGAGAGCAAGCAGGGAGCAGGAACAGGACCAACAGCAACAGTGATCATAGTTACATAGTTTAATCAGGTTGAAAAAAGACAAAGTCCATCAAGTTCAACCCCTCCAAATGAAAACCCAGCATCCATACACACAACCCTCCATACTTTCACATAAATTATAGATACCCATATCTATACTAACTATAGAGTTTAGTATCACAATAGCCTTTGTATTATGTCTGTCCAAGAAATCATCCAAGTCCCTCTTATAGTCATTAACTGAATCAGCATCACCCGGCAGTGCATTCCACAACCTCACTGTCCTGACTGTGATGAACCCCTTACTCTGTTCCTTTAAATTAAAGTTATTTTCCTCTAGTCTAAAGGGGGGGCCTCTGGTACTGTGATCCACTTTATAGGTAAAAAGGTCCCCTGCCATTTGTCTATGTCGTCTAATGTACTTGTAAATTGTAATCATGTCCCCTCGCAAGCGCCTTTTTTCCCCAGATAAAACAACCCCAACCTTGACAGTCTCCCCTCAGGGAATTTTAGGGGGTTATTTACTAAACTCCAAATGCCAAAAACCCTAAAAAATTGTGTAGTTTTAGTACAAAATCCGAATTATTAGTGAAAAAAATCCCACATTTTTCAGAAATTATTATTAAAACCGAGGATGGAAAAAGTCAGAATCCAGAAATCTGGCATCTCAGACATGCTGAGGTTGCATATAAGTCAATGGGAGAAGTCAAAGATTTTTTTGATCTGCGCTGCATTTCGTGCAACAAATATTTGTGAAATTCAGAGTTTCCGGGCGGAAATTCCGATATATTCATAAAATTTGCATTTTTCAAGATTTTTTCTGATTTTTTCAAGCAAATAAAATTTTCAGGAAAGTGCATTAATAAATAAGCCGAAAAAACCTGTGCGGAGTTTTTTTCAGAAAATATTGAGATAAATTCGGACTTTGATAAATAACCCCAAAGTCTTCCATCCCTCTAACCAGTTTAGTTGCACTTAATCTATGCACTCTCTGCAGCTCATTTATATCCCTCTTAAGGACTGGAGTCCAAAACTGCCCCCATACTCCAGATGAGGCCTCACCAGGGACCTATAAAGAGACATAATTATGTTTCATCCCTTGAGTTAATGCCCTTTTTTTATGCAAGACAGAACCTATAAACCACCTCGTATAAGTGTCAAGTATGAAGCCCAGCTACTCTTGCAGATACAAGCGGCTTCACAGCTGGGTCAAGTTGTTGCTATGGGTGACTTCAATTATCCAGACATTGACTGGGGTAATGGGGTTTGCAAGACAGAAAAAGCTAGTAGGTTTGTAAATATGCTGAATGATATGTTTTTATTCTAGCTCGTTCAAGAACCCACTAGGAATAACTCTCTTTTGCACCTATAATAACTAAAAATACTGAACTTATCTCTAGCAGTTGTGTGTGGGTGAGCATTAAAAATAGTGATCATAACATGGTCTCCTTTGAGATTCTGTTGCAGAAGCAATTCTATAAGGGATGAACTAAAACACTAAATTTCAGACGCGCAAACTTTGACAGTATAAGGGCATCTCTGCAACATATTAAGTGGGAAATGCTTTTCACAGGGTTAAACACAGAACAAAAATGGGAAGTCTTTAAAATGCTGCTTAATAAATATACTTGTCAGTATATTCCACTTGTAAGCATGGAACGTCGTTGCAAAGCAAAACCATTTTGGTTCAATAGAAGCGTTGGTGTTGAGGTGGGTAAGAAAAGACTTGCTTTTATGGCTTTCAAGTTAGCTGGTACAGCCGAATCATTTAAGAATGAGAGGCTGCAGGGAGAATCCCTCCTACCTATCGAAATTAGTGTTTAGCTGTACTAGGACTTAAACTATTGTAGCCCAGACCTCCTGACACTTTTAACTTGGATTCTGCCTGCTGATTTTAGGAACAGCAATGATTTTAAATCTTGTTAGGAAAATAACAGTTTGGTAAATTGCACCATTTTCTGACATCAAGAGTCCCTGCTGGGACCCAAGTACATATCTTGCACTGGGGCCTGCGGTACATTAGTTACACCACTGTTTTGTTCTCAAAGTTTAAATCCTGGAACAGCTGAATATAGATTGGATAGGCGAGAGGGAATCTCCCTGCACCCTCTCCGAACCCCTTTCAGTTATACCAGCATAGACTATAACTAAAGGAAAAATGAGCAGTATCTGCAGGCAGCAAGCTTGATATAAGAAAATGATGTAATAAATCATGTAAATTTAAAGTGCCATTTACCAAACTGTTATTTTCTTAACAAGATTTAACACCATCACAATTTCTAAGATCAACAGGAAGAATCCAAGTTAAAAGTGATCTTATTTATGAAGTTAAGGTATGCATTTTGATTTGAAATACACACTTTGGGGCACATTTACTTAGGATCGAACATCGAAGTTCGTACGATCGAAGGAAAGATCGTTAGATCGAACGATTAAATCCTTAGAATTGAACGATTCTAAGGATTTTAATCCATCGATCGAACGATTTTCCTTCGATCAAAAAAAGCTAGGAAAGCCTATGGGGACCTTCCCCATAGGCTAACATTGATGCTCGGTAGGTTTTAGGTGGCGAAGTAGGTGGTCGAAGTTTTTTTTAAAGAGACAGTACTTCGACTATCGAATAGTCGAACAATTTTTAGTTTGAATCGTTTGATTTGAAGTCAAAGTCGTAGTCGAAGGTCGAAGTAGCCAATTTAATGGTCGAAGTAGCCAAAAAAATACTTTGAAATTCAAAGTATTTTTTATTCTAGTCCTTCACTCGAGCAAAGTAAATGTGCCCCTATATGTGCACTATATTTTTACATTAAAGGAGACGTATAGGATAAGTGATCCCCCCAATCTTGTAGGTAATAATTAATAATATATGCTACATAAAGATAACTTTAAGCTCAGATGGATCTTTAAATTTTAGTTTAACAAAACATGGTACCTAAGGCGAAGTGAAACTTTTGGCCCCCAAAATGCCCCACATAAAGTAGGGTGAAGAAAATGTTATTCCACACAGCGTTTTCCATTCCCTTTAGCCATAATGACCTAGATATGCCAGTAAAATCAATGCATAAATGAATACATTTAAAGCATTACCTATATTTGCACAAATAGAATTTGCTTGTCTCTCTCTGCCAGGCTGAAACTCTGTGTTTTCAGCAGTGGAGCACAAGTGATTCTCCATCAACAAATTATTTTTGACAGGTAGCAGTTTGCAGTGGGTTGAGCACACTGAGACTTGGGGCTTGAGGCTGCCGTCTTGCTCAACTTGCCTTTGAGATGGCCCTGCTGTATATTTACCTGAATTCAGTAGTTGAATCCTGTATTGTGCCAGACAGGTATAAAAATGGTAATCTAAAATATATATGACAATTTTCTTTGATGGATGTCACATCAGTCACTTTTCTGTGTCTTCCACAGATGCCATTCTCCAATTTCATCAAAGATAGATGTGAAACTCCTGTTACACCTTCATTTTGTCTGCTGTTTATTCAGTTGTGCTTAACCACTTCCTCACCCTCAGCTGCTAATCCGGATGTGCTCTACTAATGTTCTTTATTACAGTACCACACAGGGCCGCCATTACAAATCACGGGGCCCCGTACAACAAAATTTTTGGGGCCCCCTGGGCCCCGCCCACACTGACGACCAAGCTCCACCCCATTTCCCGCCCACTCCACATCGCAGTTAAAAGACCACACAGACATCAGCGCTAAAAAAGTAACCCCCCCCACACAAGTTGTAAAAAGCTATTGATGGTCAGGGCCCCCTTATAAAAAAATTTTTTTTTTAAAAAAAACATTGGTGGCAGGGGCCCCCTTATAAGTTAAAAAAAACTTGGGGCCCCAACAAAAAAAATGTAAAAAAAACTAAAAAATAAACAAACATTGGCGGCAGGGGCCCCCTTATAAGTTAAAAACAAACTGGGGCCCCAAAAAAAAATTTGAAAAAAAAAAACCTGGTGGCAGGTTACAGTTAAAAACAAGTTAAAAACAAATTGGGGCCCCAAAAAAAAATTTGAAAAAAAACTTACAAGTTAAAATTGGTGGCAGGGGCCTATAGAATATTGAAATAATACATTGGTGGCCAGGGGATTAAAAAAAAAAAAACACAAACTGGTGTTCAGTAGAATTGAACTCATGGCTTCAGTACTTCAACTTCGCCTCCTTTCGTGACTTCGGGTCTTTTCACCGCTTCAGGACTTCAATTTCGGCTGTTTTCGTGACTTCGGGTCTTTGCGCTGCTTCAGGACTTCAGCTACGGCTGTTTTTGTGACTTCGGGTCTTTTCGGCGCTTCGGGACTTCGGCTTTTTCCGTGACTTCGGGTCTTTTCGGCGCATCGGCTTCGGCTTTTCGGCACTTCCGCATTCGGCACGCAAGAGGCAAGACGTACAGCTCGGGCGCTCGTAAGGGGGGCCCGGTACGCTTGTCCCCCCTGTCCCCCCCTGATGGCGGCCCTGGTACCACAAGCGACTGTGCTGTATAAGGAAAAGTAAAAATGTTGGCAGAAATCCTCCGCCAAAGTTCAATATGTGAGTGCAATGAAAGTCGGTCAATAGTGATGGGCGAATTTATTCGCCAGGCGCGAATTCGCGGCGAATTTGCGCGATTCGCGTCCAGCGAATAAATTCGCGAAATGCCCGCCAAAATTCGCTGAAAAAATTCAGCGTCAAAAACGGGCGCTGGCGTCGAAAAAACGGGCGCCGTTTCGCGAATTTCGCGCGAAATTCGCAAATTTTTCGGCGAACCGAAACGGCGCAAATTCGCCCATCACTATCGGTCAACAATTTGCCTTTGTTATAGATAGCATTAGTTATCTAAGAGCAAGAGCTAATGGCAGCATTCATTTTGCTAAGTTTAGCAGTCTTGCACCTGACAGACCTGCGCTCTGCATGTAGTGCTACTGTATGAAGCATAACTGCACAAAAATTCCATGGGTACAACTGCTCAATGAATAGATCCTAAGAAGAGCAATACAGTGCCACTGGGGCTTTAGCACATTATCTTAAAAAAGTATGCCCTTGACGACGTTGACGTAATAACAATTACAAAGTTTGCACTAGTAACTATGGCAACCAATCAACGGTTACAAGTATGGGACCTGTTATCCAGAATGCTCAGGACCTGGGGTTTTCTGGATAATGGATCTTTCTGTAATTTGGATTTTCCTACCTTAAGTCTACTAGAAAATCATATAAACATTAAATAAACCCAAATAGGCTGGTTTTGCTTCCAATAAGGATCAATTATATCTTAGTTGGGATCAAGTACAAGCGACTGTTTTATTATTACACAGAGAAAAAGGAAATCAACTTTTTAAAATTTGGACTATTTAAATAAAAATTAAGTCTATGGAAGACAACCATTCCTTAATTTAGAACTTTCTGTATACTGGGTTTCCGGATACTAGATCACATATAGGTAGTATTTACTGGCCACATCAATTTGAAAATGGGTTACTAAACCTGATGCAAAATGTATTACCCCTTCAGAATCCTTAATATGTCCCCTTTTGAACCCTAAACCATAACCAGCACTTTCTCATGAGGATAATGTAAGGACATAACGAATTAGCTTCTACCCCAGTTGGTCATCTGTTAAAGGATTGTCCTTCAGGGTAAGAACTGAATTACAGACACTTTAATGATAAAAAAATAATAATTCTTATGTGTGTTATTTAGCTGCAATCTCTACAGTTTTATGAGTAGGATTGTTTCTTTCTCATATCTCATCATTATCGTATGACATCTCGTCTGCTCACAGCTATTCTAAACATACACAGCCTGCAGCTGTCAGTTTCTCCAGATCGTCCTGGCCGCCAATAGACCAAATGCAGGCATACAGTATATGCTTACTATGTGAGTCACAAGACACAAGAATATACCTTAAATCACAATTACATCTTCTGGTAATCTTGTAGTAAAAATAAGCTACGATGCTCTGCACCAGATATGAAAAAAACATTGTTTGGTGTGTCAGGAAATGAGAGTTGATGTAGACTAAAACTGGCCATAAATGTGCAGTCTATTTCAGACTATTGTCTATTATTGACTATCAGACCTGCTACTAACCATTCAGATTAATATAAAGTACTAAAGAGTGAATAAAAAAATCACACGATCCTCTGGCCATTAATTGACAGACAGCAACAAAATTTATGTCCGACAAATAGTAGAGTCACCCACTGATATTGTCAGCTAAGCAAAAAATGCAGAGATATTATCTGCAGCCGAAGAAAATCTTCTAACCTGTCCAATCGGCTAAACGACCGATCGTCATGGTATGAATAATGCTGGGACAATCCTCACACAGTCCAAAAATTTAACAGACCTTTGTTTGCATCTATGGCCAGCTTAAAATACACCCCTTTACCATTTGGTGAAATGCTGAAGAGAACAGAACTCTGTTTAGGTGTGTTTAAAAGCTATTTTTAAAGGAGACATATTGTGTAAAAAATAAGAATGTACCAGTACATTATACTCATTTAGATATAGAAGAATTGTGGTTAAAAAGCTGCTTTATTGAATATTTCTGCAAAAACCCTAATAATCCATCCCTTCTCTTCCACTTGCTGCTCCCTGAATTCCCAGGCTGTGCACTCAGCTCACTGCACTGTAGGACAGGAACCAATCAGCAGCTAGCAGGACCTGATAGGGAACTGAAGCCTGTCTGTGCTTGTGTGACTGCAGGGCTGTGATTGGCTGTCCCCCTCCTACTGTGCTTCTGGCAGGGACCATTAGGACACACCCACCCCTCATTTGAAACACAGACAGGGACCAGAGAACATCTATAGGGAGCTCCAATAAAGGGGCTATTTTTAAAGATAATATTAATGTTTAGCACCATGTAAAAGCAACACCATATATTACTTATAATTGCCTACACAATTAGGGTTTTTTCATTCATCCTATATGTCTCCTTTAACTGCTTTCCTATCCAAAATTCTTGATAAAAACATGTTACAGTGCTCTCTTATGTCAGGCCTACAGTATTTATAAATGCAGTGTATATACTTTGACTTTACATCCCCTTCAAAGTTATACCGATACTAAAAAGCAACTCTTCAAAATATTAATATATATGAAAAGTTACCTATAGCTTATGTTGATCATTTTTTCATGATAGGGCTGCTTTTTCAAGTAATTGTTACTTGAAGTTCCTAAACCTGCATACAGATGTCACATCTCTATTGTATACCTCATTACTTAGGGCTTAAAGGGAACTGTAATGTATACAGAAAGGATGGAGAACAAGGACATCATATGCCCAGTGTGAAAATTTAAAATAAAAGGACTTCCAGGTCATAGGTTCAATGCCCGATTAGAGGTTTGATGTGTTCCTAAATTTGTGTTTTCTTGATTCCTAGACTTTAGACCCTGCCTGAACCTTGACTTTGCTATTTATCTGCCTGCCTATTGAACTACTGCCTGGATTTGACTATGCTTATTCCTGATCCCTTTTCTGGTTGCGGCAAACTTGGACTTTTACCAGAAGCTTCCTCCCTGGTCCAGATTTCCCCGCTGGGAGCCGATAGTCCCTTTGACATTATAATGGAGCCATGGACCCCACTGAGGAAGCGCCTCCATTTGAAGTGGAAAGATCGCTCCGGGGTTTGGCGACTAGCCTGGAACCCAACAGAACCACATAGGGTAAGTACTAGAGGCGCTTCTCTCCCACATGCCTTCTGTGTCCCGGCCACTGGAAATCCTCCCATAGCAGTTCCTCCTCCCACAGTGGTTTCATCGGCTGGTTAGCCTCGCATCCCTCCTCCAACTTGCTATAATGGGGATCCTCAAGCCTACAGAGGTTTTGTTATTCAGTGTTTGATCCGGTTTGAGTTTCAACCCTCACAGTACTCCAGTGAACGAGCCACGGTGGGGTATGTAATGTCCCATTTGGCTCTGTCTGCATAATCCTTCTATTGACTGGTCAGCCAACCAGATATCTCATTGGAGCCCTTTTTGTCATCAGAACGGTTTGCCTGCTAAATCCATTCATCGGGTGTCCCTTGCTACAGAGGGTCTTCAGTCTTTGCCCGCAGTGTACAAGGACTTTTCAGATGTCTGCAGAGATTCTCCCTCCTCATCACTCCTATGATTGTCCCATCGAACTTCTTCCTGGTACCATTCCCCCTATCTCCTGCCGAGACTTCCACGATGAGGGAATATATCCAAGATAATCTCCAGCAAGGATTCATTAGACCTTCATCTTCTACGGTAGGGATGGGGTTCTTCTTTGTGGAGAAGAAGGATTGCAGATTACATCCCTGTATTTATTACAGGGGAAATTAAGTTAAAATGCTCAGCTTCTTACACTTGTTAAACGTGCTCTCCTTCCAAATAGGTCACACCACCCGACCTTAGACTTATACTGAATCAGCAAAGGGTAGGAAGGGCAACACAAGCCACAGTCTCAGCTGCAAATCTTTTATTTAACATGACATGTATCGGACTGCCAGGGGCTTGAACAAGATCATGGTTAAAAAACTGTACCCTCTGCCTCTCATCTCTGAGCTCTTTGATCAACTCAGAGGGGGCTAAGATCTTCACTAAGTTGGATCTTCGAGGAGTTTACAACCTTATCCGCATCCGAGAGGGCGATGAATGGAAGATGGCATTCAACATCAAAGATGGGCATTATGAATACCTATTAATGTTCCGTCTTCCAAGAATTTGTAACTGACAATCTTCAGACATCATCTGCGGCAGTCCGTAGTCATTTACTTGGACAACATTTTAATCTTCTCCAAAGACGTGGAAAGTCACCGAACAAAGTTCTCTCCTGTCTGAGAGAAAACTCCCTTTTTGCCAAGCTGGAGAAGAGTGCCTTCTAAGTTCCTAAGATTCCCTTCCTGGGCTACATTATCTCTCGTGAGGGATTCGAGATGGATCCTTCCAAAGTTACAGCAATCAAGATTGGCCTCTCCCCACAAGCGCCAAGGCCATACAAGGATTTGTCGGTTTTGCTAACTACTACCAAAATTTATCAAGGGGTTCTCCTCTTGTTTGGCACTCATCTTGGCTCTCATTCAGAAGGGAGGAAAATCTAATGCCTGGCCCCTCACACTTTGGAGGCCTATCAGTCCCTGAAAGACCCATTTGCTTCTGCTCCTATCCTTTGACATCCTGACCTCCTACATCTTTACTGAAGTAGATGCTTCTGATAGCAGGGCTGGAGCTATCATCTCTTGTGCATATTTCTCAAATAAATTCTCTCTTGCTGTGCAAAATTATGATGTCGGGAATCATGAGCTTCTGGCAGTTAAACTCGCACTTGAGTAGTGGTAACACTTCCTGGAAGGAGCCCCTCATCCTGTCACCATTTGCACCGATCAAAAGAACTTGGAATTCATCCAGAGTCTTAAGAGACTAAATCCTCATCAGGCTCGGTGAGCGCTCTTCTTCACACTATTCAATTTTGTACTTTCATATTGCCTGGCTCCAGAAACCGAAAGGCTGATGCCCTATCCAGAAGCATCATTCCTGAGGGGCGCATCAGTGAAAAGCAAGAACCAATTGTTCCTTCCTTGTTCCCTCCACTGGCCAGCCAGATCCTATCTGTCCAGTCCTCTGCTCCTGCTGATACCCCCAGCAAGTATATGTGCCACCAAAGTTCTGCATTCCCATCCTTCAACAAAGCCACTGTTCCAAGCAAGCCAGACATCCGGGTACCCAAAACACCTTTGAGCTTGTCAGTCATCTCCTTTAGTGGCCAACCCTAAGGATTGAAAGGACTGGAAGGATGTGAAAGACTTTGTGGCTGCCTTCACCATTTGTGCCACTTCTAAGTCCAGTCATGCTCATAGTTGTTGAACTACCACCTTCCAAGGGGAACACTGTAATATGGGTAGTTATTGACCGCTTCAGTAAGATGGCACACTTTATCCCTCTTCAAAAACTTCCTCTGCCATTAAACTCTCTCAGTTGTTCATTCACTATATCCTCCTACTTTATGGCTTCCCGGTGGAGATTGTATCAGACAGAGGTTCCCAGTTTGTGTCCAAGTTCTAGAGCTCTTTGTGTAGAGACCTAGGTATCGCTCTCCAATTCTCCTGTGCATATCACCCTCAGTCCAATGGGGCAGCTTAAACAGTAAACCAAGCGCTGGAACAGTTCTTGGGAAGTCATGTATCCCTCTGTCAGGAAAATTGGGCCAATCTACTCCCCTGGGTGAAATTTTCTCATAAATAAGTAGCACATAAGGAGAGCACTCACCCGAACTCCAGAGAACAGGCTCCGACCAAACAGATTAGGCTGTGCTAACAACGCCGACATGCCTCCGGATAGAGCGTAACAATTTGTATCAATGAAAGTCTTTGATCCACGGAGCACCAAGCCAGGTCGAAGATTAATAAATTTTCAATTTATTGAAGATTAAATATTATACATGATAGTAAAACACCAACAGTGCATCAAACGCAGTCCATGCTTAACGCGTTTCGTAGCTTCAACGCTACTTCATCAGAAGCATAAACGAACAACTTCCCATAATACCCTTAAATAGTGCAACAAACCCCTTTAGGCTAATTAGAATCATCAATTGAATTAACCCTTAAAAAGACACCCACAGGTTAAAAACATTCTAGAGAAATGCACTAAATGAAAAGTTTTTTACACAAAAACACAAAAGGGGTTAAACATGACAAAACATATCACTACCTCCAACAGTTAGAGTAAAAGAGGAGGGAGAGAAAGTACAAAACAAATATAAGTATTATAATAAGGCAATATATGATTAGATAAAGTATTAATTTAATTTAAATAATGCCAAATATTCCAAGAATATATAAATATGCCATTAATAACATTAAATACAAAAGCACGAGAGCTCACACTCCCTATTCAGGCCCCCATAATCCTCAGTGGTTTTCAAATGATATATCCAGAAGGTCTCCAGCCTACTCAATTTGGTTTCATAGTCTCCCCCTCTAACATCTTGCACTGGCTTATCTATGACTTGGAAATCAACCCTTGCATAACCATCATGTTTCTCAACTATATGTTTAGCCACTGCGGATCTAAAATCCTTTCTGTCCACCGCCGACAGATGTTCCAAGAAACGGGTGCTTGCCATACGGGTAGTCTTACCCACATATTGGGATTTGCATTCACATGTAATTAAATATATAACTCCCTTAGACAACCGGAGGACACGGTGGTAACTCAAAATCTATCTGTTGGGTCTATTGCTGTTGATCTGGGTAATCGAGGAACCGGCGATGAAACAGTAACACTCTCTATTCCTATAACAGATAATGTTATTAATTTGTCCTCGTATACTCTATCGGAAGATGAATGGTCCTTATTGGCCCGAGGGCTGAATTTTGTTCAAAGGATACACTGTGACTCTTTTTCTACTATTTTGGACCTTAACAAATTTATTAGAACTTTAACCCTTAAAAGGCACTTTTCTCTCATTAATGATAATAAGGCTGATGTATTAACTCAGAGCCCTAATGAGACTGGTGTGAATGCAACTTCAATTGATATAGAGGATTTGGGGGGTTTAGATGTGAATAAGGAAATGGAAAGTGATTCTGTTGTTTCAAATGATTTTGATTTTAGGGATTTCGTAACGTTACAAACCCTTGATGATTTGAAAAATGAGAATTTTTTGGGTGACAGTGTTGATTTGCCAGTAAGACATACAGTTTTAAAAAAGGGTTCGAATTTTTATCCAATGCAATCCAAAAGTTACCATATTGAAATGTTTTATAAATTGGTGCAAAGAGATATTGAAGCCTTGGACTGGAAAAATAAAAAATAAAAATTCAGTGAAAAATCGATATAGGCAAGATAACAATTTGAGCCCTGGTGAACAAAAAGCCTTAAAGAATTTGGGTAAGAATAAAGATTTAATTGTGAAAACTGCCGATAAAGGGGGGGCAGTAGTCGTTCTCGATTCTACTACCTATGAATCAGAAATTTTGCGACAACTGTCAGACAAAGACACTTATAAGAGTTTGGATAATGATCCTACTTTGTTTTTCCAGTCCAAATTAAGAAATTTACTTTTGTCGGCGCTTGATGATGGTGTAATAGATCAGAGAGAATTTGACTTTATCTTTTGTGAGAATCCGGTTTTACCAATTTTTCATGTCCTTCCCAAGGTGCATAAAACACTGGTAAATGTGAAAGGCCGTCCAATAGTAGCTGGTATTGGATCCCTTTTGGAAGGTTTATCCAAATACATAGATCAATTATTATTACCCTTGGTGTTACAGTTACCCACATATTTGAGAGATACCACTATGTGTCTCAATAAAATGTCAAGTTTGGTTTGGGATTCAAAGTACAGATGGTTCTCAATGGATGTAGTATCCCTATATTCGTCAATTGAGCATGAGGTGGGAATCCACGCAATACAATTTTGGTTGCAGTTGACTAACATGTTCCCGCAGAGACAAACAGATTTCATCTTAGAGGCAGTAAAATTTTTATTATTTTCAAACTATTTTATGTTTGATGGCCGCTTCTTCCTTCAATGTAGGGGGGCTGCGATGGGTGCTTCTTTCTCTCCCACATATGCTAATTTGGTAATGGGCTGGTGGGAACGTGTTTTTGTCTTTAGTGAACATAATCCATTTAAGAGGCATATTGTCCAATTCTATAGATACATCGACGATTGCATAGGGATTTGGGAGGGAGATGAGTTATCCCTAGCCATGTTTGTTGATTATTGTAACCACACCCTGAGGGGTATTCAATTTACCCATGAGACCAATTCTGTTGAATTACCTTTCCTTGATGTGATGTTTTACATACAGGAGGGCAAGGTGGAAACCAATCTTTACCGAAAACCAATCACACGCAATACCCTCTTGCATGCCGACAGTGGGCATCCAGCATCTTGCCTGAGAGGGATCCCAGTGGGACAATTTATGCGTTTGAGACGTATTTGTTCCTCCTGGGATGCTTTTCAGGATCAGGCCATGATCCTTTGGGACAGATTTCTAGAGAGGGGTTACGCTTTTAAAGATATTAAAAATGCCTATGACAGAGCAGTAAGTTTAGATAGGGAAACCCTTCTACACTATAAGCCCAAAACTAAATCCAAAAAAGGACATGACGCTTTGCAAACAAAGGTGCGTTTTGCACCACTTTCAGCAAAGATGCCAATTCAATTAAGAGTAGTGTGCGTAAACATTGGGGGATCTTACTACAAGACCCAGTACTGAGAAAAACTTTGGACAAAACTCCTAGTTTTGTCTTCAGAAAGGGCAAAAGTATAGCCACGCATATATCTAAAAGCTTATACTCTTCCAAAACCAGGGAAACTGAACCTTCTTGGATTAAATTTAAAGGTGTATATAAGTGTGGAAGAACGAGGTGCAAAACCTGTTTGAGTGTGACACCATCTAAAATATTTTCAAGTTCTGTGACAGGGGCTAATTATACGATAAATAGATATTTCAACTGTATGTCTAAGGGAGTTATAAATTTAATTACATGTGAATGCAAATCCCAATATGTGGGTAAGACTACCCGTATGGCAAGCACCCGTTTCTTGGTCGGCGGTGGACAGAAAGGATTTTAGATCCGCAGTGGCTAAACATATAGTTGAGAAACATGATGGTTATGCAAGGGTTGATTTCCAAGTCATAGATAAGCCAGTGCAAGATGTTAGAGGGGGAGACTATGAAACCAAATTGAGTAGGCTGGAGACCTTCTGGATATATCATTTGAAAACCACTGAGGATTATGGGGGCCTGAATAGGGAGTGTGAGCTCTTGTGCTTTTGTATTTAATGTTATTAATGGCATATTTATATATTCTTGGAATATTTGGCATTATTTAAATTAAATTAATACTTTATCTAATCATATATTGCCTTATTATAATACTTATATTTGTACTTTCTCTCCCTCCTCTTTTACTCTAACTGTTGGAGGTAGTGATATGTTTTGTCATGTTTAACCCCTTTTGTGTTTTTGTGTAAAAAACTTTTCATTTAGTGCATTTCTCTAGAATGTTTTTAACCTGTGGGTGTCTTTTTAAGGGTTAATTCAATTGATGATTCTAATTAGCCTAAAGGGGTTTGTTGCACTATTTAAGGGTATTATGGGAAGTTGTTCGTTTATGCTTCTGATGAAGTAGCGTTGAAGCTACGAAACGCGTTAAGCATGGACTGCGTTTGATGCACTGTTGGTGTTTTACTATCATGTATAATATTTAATCTTCAATAAAATGAAAATGTATTAATCTTCGACCTGGCTTGGTACTCCGTGGATCAAAGACTTTCATTGAAATTTTCTCATAACAATGCTTGTAATGTATGGGCAGCATCCACAAGCCTTCCCTCAAGACTACCTCTTATTTTATGTAGCAGCAGGTGATGATCACGTAGCCCACATGTCTGCCATTTGGTCGGCTACCAAACCAGTTTGTCCCACAAGAATTATGCTGATCGAAGATAGAAATCTTCTCTTTTATATAAAGTTGGGGACAAAGTGTGGCTTTCAACAAGAAACATTCATCTCAAAGTTCCATCCCCCAAGTTGGGTCCAAAATTTGTTGGTCCATTCTCCATTGTGGAGATTTTTAATCCTGTGGCTATCCAACTTCAGCTTCCCCCTGAGATGCGAATCCATAATGTGTTTCATGTTTGTCTGGTGAAACTGGAAATCGTTAATCGCTTTTTTGGAACAATCTCCTCCTGCTTCTGTCTCTGAAGTAGAGAAGATTTTGGACTCAAGAATCTCTAGAGGATCTCTACAATTCCTGATCCAATGGAAGGGTTTCAGTACTGAGAAGTGCTCTTGGATAAAACAGGCTAATGTTCATGCTCCTCAATTGGTACATGACTTCTACAAACAGTTCCCAAAGAAACAATGAGGTAGTGGTCCAGTGGCCCCCTGGGGGAGGGGGTACTGTCAGGAGCGCCCGATGATGCTCCTGTCTCTGGTAGCATCGCATCCAAGATGGTGACACCCATGACCCACGTGGCCAAATCCGGCACCTTGACGCTGGCGCAATGATGTCACACGCGTGAAAATTTTAAATAAAAGGACTTCCAGGTCACAGGTTCAATGCCCGATTATAGGATTTGTTTGTCGCATCCTGGGTGTTCCTTAATTCCTGTTATCTTGATTCCTGGACTTTTGACCCCGCCTGAACCTTGACTTTGCTATTTATCTGCCTGCCTATTGAACTAATGCCTGGATTTAGCTATGCTTATTCCTGATCCCTTCTCAGGTTACTGCTAACTTGGACTTTTACCCGAAGCTTCCTCCTTGGTCCAAACTTCCCCGCTGGGAGCCGGTAGGCCCCTGACAGGGTCAATAGACAGACAATATGGTACCAAATCAGAAAACAGAAGCATAGTCGAGGTCACAGGCCAGGGTCAAACACACCACTAGCACAGTACAGAATTGTGATCCAAGGGAATGGTCAGAACCAAGCAAGGGTCAGGACAGGCAGGGAACTAAGGAAGGTCAGGGACAGGCAAGCAGGACCAGAACTAGTAGTAAGCAAAAGAGGCACCTGCCTAGGGTGCAATGAAAGGGGCTTGCTGGGCAGGTACCTGTCTTCTGCCTGTCCCTAGTCCATGTTTGCTGCTCTCCCCTCTAGCACTTTCTCCTCCCTCTCCCTTCCCCTCTGACATTATCCCCTACTTCTCTGGTGCTTTCCCCTCCCTCCCCTCTGGTGCTCTGCTCTCTCCTGCCCTCCCCTCCAGTGCTTTGTGCATGAGTGCACACTGTGTTTGGGAGAGTGCATACACAGAGGGGAGCACGTGAGCATGAGCACTGATGGGAGTGCAGTGGCCAGGTGGCCACAGGTGAAACAAGCCATGATTATTCACAATTACAAATGATAGCAATAGGAGTGAAAGAGGGCCTTAGTGGTCTGCTCCCCTAAAGCAGCGGCTCCCATAAAGCAGTGTCTTAGAATATGTCTTTGATCTAATTGTCTAAGAATATCACTATACACACCATACTTAAAGTTAGCTTTAAGGTAACATAGTAACATAGTTAGTTAGGTTAAAAAAAGACACACGTCCATCAAGTTCAACCTTTCGACTTTTTTTTTTTTTTTAACCTGCCTAACTGCCAGTTGATCCAGAGGAAGGCAAAAAAAAAACCCCATCTGGTGAAGAACCCCTTTAAAAGATAAGGAGCCATTTCACTAAAAATTCACCGAAATGCATTGACATCAATGGGCGACAATTATTTATTTATGTGCCACATTTTTTTTTTTTTGATGTGTGAATTTTTTTCACCTATTGGAATCTATTGCCACCATTTTCACTGTGAAACTTAGCAAAAATTTTTGCTCATCACTAGATATTTTTCCCTGGGAGCAATGTTGCCTATTAAAACTTTATTTCAAGGTTTACTGTACACTTTCATCATAATTCCATTTACTCTTTACCAGTATTCTGTTATTTTCTGTCAAATTAGAGCAGTGGTTATGAGACTTTTGTTTTAAGCCTCTATTGAAAGGCCAATCCTTGTTCAGACCCTCTTTAGCTCATAACAAGGTTACTGAAATATAAAATTATTTGTGTATCTATAGCATAGCTCCAGGCTGGCAAAAACAAATCTGATAAATTATTTATGACTTTTAAAACTCACAATTTTAACTTTTTAAAGTCATAATGACTAAAAGAAAGAATTTTAACTTCTTAAAGTTATTTTTATGAGATTTAAAGTCAACATTCTGACTTCTTAAAGTCATAATTTTGAGTTTAAGGGGCAGATTTATCAAAATGTAAAATTTCAAAGTTATGTGGATTTATTTGTTAATATATTAGAATATACTCAGAGCTCAATGGGAGGTTATTTATGAAAAACGTGAACGTCTAATATTCAATCAAATTAGAACGACCCAAAAATTCTTATCTAATTCAAATTGAGCTTTCCTCCAAAGAAAAAAACTGGAATGTCAGGAAGGCAATTTACATCTTCAAATGGTTCAATGGACCTCTGCCATTGACTTGTACATAAACTCGGCAGGTTTTAGGTGGTGATTAGAACTGTTTCCAGGGTTGAGGTGTGATAACTTTTTAATTTAAAATTCAAATTTGTGAGTTTTGGATTTTTGAAAATTCGAGTTTACCATTCAAACCTTAATAAATCTACCCCTAAAAGTCAGAATTTTGACTTTTTAAAGTCATAATGATAAGATTAATGGGCAGTTGTATTAAAGTTTGAGAGCGTCAAATATTTGGATTCTTAAGGTGGCCATAGACGCAAAGATCCTATCGTACGAATTGAGGATTCGTATGATTTTCAGACCGTGTGTGGAGAGTCCCGACATTTTTCCGGTGGAGATCGGTCGTTTGGTCAATCGGACATGTTTGATTTTGTCCCGACCGATCCTGCCGGAGCTCATTGTGCTCTCATCGTAATCTGATTGTTCGGCCATAAAGCCAAATTTTCAGATTACCCCGATATAGCCATGCCCTTTAGTGGCATATCGGGGAAAGATCGGCTCATTTGGCTATGTCGCCAAACGAGCAGATCTTTTTGTCTATGGCCACCTTTAGTAGGATATTCAATATTTATGAAACCAAATGCAACAAATATGAGTATAAATATATATTTATATGTGTGTGTTTTGAAAAACGTCAATCTCAAAACTTTAAATTTTTTCCTCGAAACTCAAATGTTCATACTCAAACTTCAAAATTCAAGATTTAACAAAATTCATTAGATTTCTGGAGGCAAACTTTTTCTGATTCTGTGCCGTGTGGTGTACCGAGGTCCTCAAGTGACTTTTTTACAACTTAAATTAATTTGGTTCAGGAAATGTTTAAAGGAACAGTAACATCAAATAATGAAAGTGTTTTAAAGTAATGCAAATATAATACAGTGTTGCCCAGCATTGGTAAAACTGCTGTGTTTGCTTCAGAAACTCTACTATTGTTTATATAAATAAGATGCTGTGTAGCAATGGGGGCAGCCATTCAAAGGAGAAAGGGCTCAGGTTACACAGCAGATAGCAGATAAGCTGTCTGTCTGTCTAATGGTGTTATCTGCTATCCATTAGTTAACCTGTGCCATATAGCAGTTTTCAATTTCCATTGCTCCACAGCAGCTTGTTTATATGAACTATAGTAGTGTTTCTGAAGCAAACAGATCAGTTTTACATGTGCAGGGCAACAGTACATGATATTTTCATTACTTTAAAATACTTACATTTTTTGGTGTTACTGTTCCTTTAAAGACTGCATTGAATGCTGGGAAACACTGGGTAACCAATAAAAGATCTGATGCAATTTTAGTTTGAAAAAAGTGTTTGGAGTTAAAGGAGACACATAGGATAAATGAAAAACCCCTAATTGTGTAGGCAATTACAGGTATAAGTAATATATGGTGTTGCTTTTACATGGGGCTAAACATTAATATTATCTTTAAAACTAGCCCCTTTATTGGAGCTCCCTATAGATGTTCTCTGGTCCCTGTCTGTGTTTCAAATGAGGGGTGGGCGTGTCCTAACGGTCCCTGCCAGAAGCACAGTAGGAGGGGGACAGCCAATCACAGCCCTGCAGTCACACAAGCACAGACAGGCTTCAGTTCCCTATCAGGTCCTGCTAGCTGCTGATTGGTTCCTGTCCTACAGTGCAGTGAGCTGAGTGCACAGCCTGGGAATTCAGGGAGCAGCAAGTGGAAGAGAAGGGAGGGATTATTAGGGTTTTTGGAGAAATATTCAATAAATCAGCCTGAAACTTTTTTAAGCACAACTCTTCTATATCTAAATGAGTATAATGCATTAGTACATTTTTTACACAAAATGTCTCCTTTAAAGATGGCTTTTGTCAGAAATCCCAATCTACCACCTATAATTGCTATAGCAATAGTTGCCTGGAATAAACTGCAGCAACAGCCAGAGGAAGAGCAGCAGCACTGGGAGCAACATACCCCTTTGATTCAGGTAGCCTCATCACTTCAGGAGGCCTATACTTTCCCTTGACGAGTAACCTGAGGAGGAGATTGTGAATATGTATTACCTGAGCCATGCCACCATTCTCCAGGTGTATGGTCCCATCAGCCAGGGCCTTGAACTTGTAATGGCACAGTCTCAGGCACTGCCTGGGATGTGTAAGCTGCTTGTAGTTTTATATTTTCTGGGAGCTGCCAGTTTTATTGGCATGAGCCAGGCCACCTTCAGCATAATACTAATGCAAGTGCTGAATACACTACTGCAACACTTGTGAAGGCTCATTTCCTTCCTCTCAACCCAGGCAGAGTGGATAAGATTGAAGCAAGATTTTTTCCTAATTGATCAATTTCCAAATTTCCAATTGCCTAGGAGTCATTGATTACACTCATGTTTCACTCATACAATACCGCCATCAACAGGAGCGCTACTGTAATTGGAAAAACTCCCATTCCATTAATGTACAGGCGGTGTGTTATTCCCACATGTGCATCATGAGTGTGAGATCTGGATTTCCTGGAAGTGTCCACAATGCCACTATCCTGCATCACTCAACTCTCTATTACCTCTTCACCTGAGGAGAAATGTCCGTGGGCTGGCTCGTAGATGAGTAATATGTCCCCTTTTCCAGGAATCACTTTAAAAAGTTCCCTTAAAGGGATGTGCATTTATTTATGCAATATTTGTGACTAGGTACAGTCTTGCTAGAGTCTATTATCAATCATGTGGCTCCTCAATTCTTAGTTTTGCACTGTTGCTCCTATTTTTTACAAGTTGTCCAAATGGACTTTATTTAAATTGTGTTTGGAACAGGTATGTATGTAAGTAACTGGTATATTACTCACATTAAAATGTGGACAATAGAGCATGAAAACAAGGTGAAAAAAATGTGCCCTAGTGGACAGTAGATTTTTGCCCTCATGTCATTTTTTGTGTTTAGCCATTTACATTTACTTCAATCAACTGCCTTTGTCAGGGATTCTAACTCATGCCACCAGAGGTTTGACTTTAGAGGTTTCATATGGATTAAGGGGAGAGCAGGGGCGTAACTACAGAGGAAGCAGACCCTGCGGCTGCAGGGGGGCCCAGGAGGTACAGGGGGCCCCATGAGGCTCTTATTAATGAGCAATTTCAACATATATTGTTAAAACAGGACAAACACTAGATATGTTGGGGGCCCTAAAATTAATTTGCTGTGGGGCCCAGCAACATCTAGTTACGCCACTGGGGGAGAGACTGACAAGTTTTAACATGTATGAGTATCAGTTAGTTACTAAGGGGCAGATTTACTAAGGGTCGAATATCGAGGGTTAATTAACCCTCGATATTCAACTAGCAACTAAAATCGTTCGACTTCGAATATCGAAGTCGAACGATTTAGCGCTAATCCTACGATCGAACGTTCGAAGGATTATTCGTTCGATCGAACGATTAAATCCTTCGAATCGAACGATTCGAAGGATTTTAATCCAACGATCGAAGGAATATCCTTCAATCAAAAAAACACAGGCAAGCCTATGGGGACCTTCCCCATAGGCTAACATTGAGTTCGGTAGCTTTTAGCTGCCGAACTAGGGGGTCGAAGTTTTTCTTAAAGAGACAGTACTTCGACTATCGAATGGTCGAATAGTCGAACGATTTTTAGTTCAAATCGTTCGATTCGTAGTCGAAGTCGTAGTTGAAGGTCGAACTAGCCCATTCGATGGTCGAAGTAGCCCAAAAAACACTTCAAAATTCGAAGTTTTTTTAATTCGAATCCTTCACTCGAGCTTTGTAAATGTGCCCCTTATACTCAACAGACAATAGTCAACACAACAGACTACTGGAAGCATCACTAAAAAATAAAATGGAACTAGCTCTCACAACTTATAGCAAGATAAACTGCCATGTTTTTGCTTCTGATTTGCCACCCACATCCTGCTGTTGTTTGTTCTTTATAAAATAAACTCCTTTTGCCTGTGTAGTGCTATAATAAACTGAGTGGCACCGTCTCTATTATGAGCTTACTTTCAATATAATTGTGCCATGGATGAGACCTTTACACTCAGGTGTAAGCCCTCGCAATGGTGTGGAGGCAGGGTGTAGTGCAACTGTAACAATTTGAAAAGGCACAAGAATTAGGCACCAGTGATTCTTTTTTGCTTAACCAAAAGAACTTATTTATTTATGAGGACATCCAAAATGGAGAGCATAGAGAACATATAGTACAAAGGATAGCATTATACTCACAGCACCAGAGAACACTTGATCCCTGCAGGCAAGGGAATAGTTACAGCAATAGTTAAGCAGCAATTGAGAAGGTACCCGAGCTTTCAGCCTGTACCCCAAGTGGAACCCAGGAGACCCACTAGATCCCTTCATCTGTACACTTGGTCCCTACTTCTGGGCAATTAGTACCTGAGATCTTAATCCTTTTAACTCTCCTCATATGAGCCTTGTGCTCAACTGTATACCTATCACTCTTAGAGTGATCTATGAAAAGAGTATAACTATCCGCTTTACTAGGGCCGAAGTGCCTAGGTTCCACTACCGATTCCCTTCCTGCCTGCTTGGTAAGGGCTAAAGTATGGACCCAGAGCACATGGTTACCTTGACCTTTATACTATGACACAGTGCCATCTACAGTATACTGTGAGAACTACAGGGGTTTACATAAGCATGACATTTACACAAGTCCCCATTAGGACCCATTTAGGCGTCTATATACTGAGGATTTGCCTGCCTATATTATGTGAGGGTGTCTAAATTATCACATCCCTACACCTTGTTCACTTGTTTCCTTTGGGACAACTTATTCTTCATAACTACAAATTGTTTGTTGTTGATTCATTTTTTTCTCTATCTTTTTCAAATAGTACTATGGCTTTAGTCCAGAGGTCCCCAACCAGTGGCTCCCTATCAACAAGTTGCTCACTAACCCCTTGGCTGTTGCTCCTAGTGGCTGTTAAAGAAAGCACTCTGCTCTGAATTGCTGACTTGGAGGCATGTTGAAAATATATTAAACTTTTATTTGAATTTCTCTAAAGCTTTGACATGTGCAAAGGTCTTAGGATACACTAAAGTGGACTCTCTGCCTGGACAGATATGTCACAGAAAATGGATTGTTAAGTGTTCAAGTCACAGCTGTTTTGGTCAGTTTTATCCTCCACAGAGGATATGGCCAGTCATTTTTTGGCAATGACAGGCTTTTATGTGGATAGTTCAAATATAATATTTGTGTTTATTTATTTGTCTTGTAGAATCAATATTTCCTTCTCTTGTCCTAACTTGGAACTGAAGTATAAACTCTGCTAAAATGGGAGTTTGATATATACCATGAAAAATCATCTACTAGAACTGCGTGTGTCAAATGACATTACCCATGTCAATGACTTATTTAAGAAGCACAGGCTAGTGAAGGAGGAAGTGGAGAGTTGCCCACATTATTAGGTCTAGGAGGCCTTGGACAGCCAACAATTGTTATACTGTAGTACAAAGCACAAGGTACACATTTTTTCACCTGAAAGTGTTGACTGTTGCATGAACATAGGCTATTTTTACATGAATGCACATAACATGAAAAACACATACAAACACAGCTTGATTGGCATATGTTACCTTTGAAGTAACTGCACTAATGATAAATACACAATGAAAATTGGAGTCATATGGTTACAATTATTAGCATTTATTTTCCTATACAAGTAACATTTTCTGCCCATTGCATGTGTCTTGAGAGTTGGCCAACACTGCAGCATGACCATATAAATATGTTAGAGCAAATGCACTTTTAGCTGTGCTTTTCCAGATGCTATTGGAAAGGGTGCCAATGCATTTTAGATATGGCACACATTGGTGCTGACAAATCAGCATGTTGGGTGAAGACAAAGAATGGTACATGTTGTTAGGTCCTTAGTAGTCCCATTGCTGGGTCATATATTTTGGAAATACCACCAAATATAACTATGTTAGAACAAATGCAGTTTTAGATGTTGTAAGTGCTTTTCCAGATGTTATTGAAAAGGGTGGTGAGAAGGGTGCCAATGGATGTTATTATGACAACCCTCAATGATGAAAATGCAGCATAATAAATAAAATTAAACATGTTTGGGATATGTTGTTTGGGGTTCAGTCCCATTGCTTGTAGCAGACAAAATAGTTCCTGAAGAAGTGAATAGGGCAACGATTCTGGCCAGGAGAAAATAGGCAACAAGGTCAAAAGTTTTGGGATATAACAACATGGACACAGACTGAAGCTTCGCTGTTCCCCAGGACAGGACGTTGTCCCCTTCCATGCGCCTATCCCCTACGTTGCTGAGCAGCATCAGAGGGTGGAGGAGGAGCAGCAGAAGGGCCACTTTATATTAAGCAGAGCCCTGATCTGGTTGGTGAGGCTGGTCTGCCAAAACTACTGCCAGATTTTGGAATCCATGATGGATTGATGTCACACATATGACCATCCATTTAAGACATGCATCATCTCATCCAAAGATCCTGATGGTGCATACCCACCACCAAGCTATGTATTCCCTGCAGGTAGCAGTCTGCATCCTGGATCCTGTGTATCTCTCCCAATAGCAGCAGCAGCAGTGGCACAACCTAAAAAAAAATATATATATAGTATATTTATAAACTACATTGATTTGATTGTAGTTCTGCTGTACTGGGACAAAGTAAACAGACTATCAAGAGTTTTTAATCTACAATTTTAGTAAGACACTTTTATTTTCCTTTACTTTCTTTATGTGTAATAATACATTTATGATTATAGGAGTTTGGAATAACTTTTTGAACACAAAGCTACACTGTATTAATTGCACAATACACAAAAAGAAAATGTGAAAATAGTGACATCTTGTGGCATGATTTTAAAATACAAGTAATCACTAATTGAATATGTAACCACAATTGCTCATTCACATTAATTGATAATGATGTCATCTGTACGCCCACTTTTTTGTATTTAAATATTCACACAACCACTTACACTTATCCTTGATAAAGGCCCTAATGTGGGCCGAAACGTTGGACACGTGAGTGATAATTCAATAAAAATCACTTTGATTGAATTGTTTGGAGTGCGGATCCATTTTTGAAGATTATATGTCATAACCTTGACCCAGCACCCACCGCAAACCAGAAGGGATTGAGTGCCCTCGGCTCCAATGGCCGTCAGTGAGAGACACCCAGTTGCCCCCAAAACATGTGTCAAAGCTGTGATGTTAGGTGTAATAAAAACATATAAGTGGCAACACCACCTATAGTAACATCTGAGTTCCAAAAAAGATACGGAACTCATTACCCAGCGGGAAAGAGCATAACGGTAGGCAAAAGTGATCACTCACTTATTCGTATGTCGCCATCACCGCAGGACACGCATCCACAGCAGAAGTACCCTTGTCAAATCGCAACAGCGCCTGTCAGTGCAAAGCAGCCTACCACAGGCTTGTTTCTCCAGCTGGTATATCAGACGTGTCTTGCCTAGCCCCGCCTCCTCTTAAATCACTGACCATACGCCACTCAGAGGGCAGAGACGCTCGTACTGTGTGCCTTCCTTTGCAGCCTGGTGCTACCCACGAGTAGAGCTAGCAACCAGCCTCCATCCCTTACGTCAGCTAGGGTATGTTGTACAGGATACCATCTGGCACCTGTCCTCCAAATCCCCTATAAGCCATTCCTTAGACAGCGGAGGTACAAAAGGGCCAATCCATTGTGGTCAGTCTATTCATAGGAGGAGAACAACAGGCACCACATATCCACGATTGTACTCACTTTATGGGTTATTAACCCCCGGCGTTCACATGACTCCCAGTAACCTTCTTTCAAAAAGGGATATTCTACTTAGTGGAACGTGTCACTGCCAAGGGTCTGCCTTCCACTGCCTCCGATATTACTCATTCCACAGGTATCTAATCTGTAAACAAATAAACAGGGAACATCTTGTTGTAAGCCTATGTTATCACTCCCATATTAGACTAGTATGTGTTACATTGTAACCAAATACATTGTTACAACCAGTGTATACTTTGTTTGCGAAAGTCAACATTAGGAAAGATCACGACGAGGTGCATCTCATTATTGTCTGCATTTAGTAAAAGGGTGACATTGGGAGTGTCTCATTCAGTCCTCTGGGAGTCAAGGTATCTAACTTAAAAATCCACATCAATTCCTTCCGTAGGAGTAGTAAATCCCTGTTGCCACCTCTCAGTGGTGATCATGTGTCTGAATTGAGGTAGTGTATGCTTGTGCTTTAACCAATGCTTAGAGATCGGTTGGTCTGCTTTTCCTGTAGACAATGCTATCCTAATAGCACTGCGATAATTGTTCATTAGTTCCCGATATGAGGTGGACGCTTTTCCCACATAGTGCAACCCACAGGGACACCAAGCCATATACAGTACACTACATGGTCAGACGTGCATGTCACTCTGTGTGTATATATATATATATATATAAATATTGTGGTGAGGTCACTACTAGGATACCTAGGACCTGGACCCTGTTACTGCCAAGGATTATGAGAAACTAAAAAAAGAGATTCTGACCTACCTTGGAGTTACCCTGGCCCAATGAGTCTACAGCTGGGCTTATCACCCGGACAAGCCTCCATGCTCCCAGATGTTTGACCTGATCCAACAGGTGAAAAAATGGTTGCAGCAGGAGTCCCTGACTGGGCCGGAGATTATTGAGAGGGTGGTGCTGGATCACTACCTGAGGTCCCTTCCTGGTGCCCTGCGCAAATGGTTGGCCCATGGAGACCCTAAAACAGCAGATGACCTTGTGGAGTTAGTGGAAAGATATTTTGCCGCTGAGAACTTTGGCACCTCTTCCTCATCGTTCCGGGCTCCACACCTAAAAGGGAGGTACCCTCTGGCACCTGGTAAGACTGTTCATGGGGAAACGGGTGGTGGTAAAAGTAAATCACCCTTAAAGGGAGAGACTTTGGAAAAAAACCCAGGAGGCTGGCAATCTAAAACTGAGACCTTTAGGATTAATTCCGAGACTGTTAAATGTTTCCGTTGACATGATTTTGGTCATATTGCGGCAAATTACCCTTTGCTTGATGATCCCATGCAATGTGATTTTTCTTCCAGGAATAGACGCCAGTCCCTGTTTGCTATGGTTGCCTGCACTGCGGTGCCGGTTCAGGAAAAGCAAATGTGTAAAGTGAGTGTGAATGGGAAACAATTGCTTGCATTGCTAGACTCCGGTAGTCTAGTCACTTTGGTAAAGTTAGACTCAGTAGGTCCTGTTAAGTTCCAGTCAAAAAGGGTTGGTGTGGTTTGTATTCATGGTGACACACGGGAGTATCCCATGGCAACCCTAACGTTTAAAACGGGCCTTGGTACAGTGACTCACTCTGCAGGGGTAGTACTACACCTTTTGCATGATGCAATAATTGGGAGGGATTTTCCCCAGTTTTGGGATCTCTGGTATCAAACAGTTTCTCCCTGCTCTGATGCAGTGGTTGAAGGACCTGTGCCCATAGAAAATTCAGAGCTAACAGGCTCAGAGGATTCTCCTCAGGAAACCCCAGCTTTCCCTTTCTCTGTATTAGCAGAAGACTTGGAGGACCCTGAAGATGGTCAAAACCCTAGTGGGGAAACCAGTGAGTCAGGTAATAGTGACAATGTGGATTTCTCTGACTTGAATGTACACAAAGAGAATTTTGGTACAGAACAGTTCTTCTGCTTGATAATTTTATTTTGGCCTAACTGAAATTATTCTGTATTGCTTATTGTAGTTAGACCTTGTTTTGCAATTTGGCTACTCTTGTACACATCATACAACTATATCTGTATCTGTAAGCTTTGCAAGGCAGGGGTCTGGTCAAGGCTGAAATAGGTTAAGGCAAGGTGAAAGGTAGAACTGGAGCAGAACTGGGAGGGAAAGACCAGGCAGGAACAGAACAAGGATGGATAAGGAGGAAAGGTTCAAGGTAGGACAGAACAAGGCAATGAGGCTAAAGCTGAAACCCTTAGCTAGGGACAATGCCACACTTCTAGTCTGGGAAACAATGTTCTGGCCAGGTGTGTTTGGAGGGCTGACCTTAAATATTGCAGAGTCAGCCCTGATTGGCTGATTGCAACTATTCAGGCAGCAGCTGGACTGGGGCTGCAGAGGACAAACAGGCTGTAGCTGGGCTGGGACTACAGAGGCCAGGTGACAAATAGTGAGCAAACCTACAGGCTGCTCAACTGGCCAAATGGTTAAGGTATCAAGCCAGAAACCCAACGGTCCCTGGCTTGAATCCCAGCAATACCTGACAGCTGTATTGGACTTTATGTCTGTTGGGAGTGAGTAGTGTAGGGCAAGCTCTAAGGCCAAAATGTGGAGGGGGCTACAGTATATCCACCTAATGATCTTAGTGATACTTCTGCATATAGCATGGGTTTGGGTTAAATTTTTTATTCTGCAGACTGTGACCATGTAGTATCAACAGATAATATAAACTGGACTTGAAATGACTTCATTGAATGGATGCATGCATAAGGAACACAGCAACAGCCTCATAGATATATAATAAGTTTTTTAATAATTATATCATTTCAGTGCTCACTTTATTCTATCACTTTTAGTCTATCATTGCTGTGTAGTGATGGGCAAATAAATTTGTCATGGTTAAATTCACTGAGAATTTCTGCGTTTCGGCACAGGCAAAAATTCACCTCGCGGCTCGTTTCGCGTGACTAATTTTTAGTCATGCTATGAGGGGTGACGCTGAGAGCATGCGTAAAAAAAAAGGTTGCGCAACAAATGGAACGTCACCCACAGCAGCCAATTAGATGTGAGCCATCCCACTGTCTATATAAGGAGCTGCAGAGGCGGCCATTACTCGTGGCGTTTCTGGTAGAGGTAGAGAGAGCAGGATAGTGAGAGATTTGTGTGTGATTTAGCTAGTGGAGTTTGTGTAGAGAGCTTTTTTTTTTCTGAGTCAGTGCAAGTGGAGGTTGTGGATTTCAGTTTACTGTTTTCCCTCTTCTGCTTGCCTGCTCACCACCCAATGGCCCTTTTTAGGGCTAACTGTCTTTGTCTTTGTCTGTGCTGGTGTGTGTACTCCTTGTGGGTGCACACTTCTGCTGAGGGGATTTAGTTGAGGGTTTTATTTTTTTCTTCTTTCCTTCCCCCAAATGTCCAAATCCCCTCTTAATTATTTATTTTTTAGTTTAATTGTTCCCATTATGATGGGCCGTGCTAAAGGGGGGAGGGGTGGTGGTGGGAAGAAGGGTGGGATAGGGAGGGAAGAGGCCATGGTGCTGGCTGTGGGCATCCAACCCCACAACAGCCCAGCCCACGTGCCATGCCCACTCTGGGCACTGTAGCATGCACAAGCTGCCATCACAGCAGCAGCAGTAACAACAACAGCAGCAGCAGCAGCAGCAAGTGCCACAGTAGCAGGTGGCTTTGGGTCGCAGTGGGGCAGATTTTTTTTGCCACTGCTTCATGACCCATACGCTCACAGCAGGCAGAGGCGGTGGTAGACTGTCTGACCCAGGCTACCTCATCTGCACCGTCATCAGGGACAGACCCTGGGAACCAGCTCAGGAGGATAACAGCAGCAGTTCAGGGGGGGCACCGGGGGTAGTGGTGCTTCCTGTCCACCTCCTCCCATTCCTCAGGGAAGAGGCGCTAGCTCCCCAGACCCTGCAGCAAGGGAAGAGGATTCTGGGTCTCACAGTCTGAGGCAGCCACTGTGTAGCTCAGCCTCTTCTGCAGCCTCCTCCTCAATGCGGCCCCTGTCCTGCCAGGTTTCCCTCCCCCAGTTCCTCACCCGCAAGACGACTCTCTCCCCCAGCCACCCCCAAGTGCAGAGGCTTAATGGCTGCCTGGCAAAACTTCTGGCAGTGCAGCTGCTGCCCTATCAGCTAGTCGAAGCAGCCCTCTTCTGACAGTTGATGACTTGTGCTGCCCCTAACTGGCAGATCCCCAGCCGCCATTATTTAGCCTGGAAGGCCTTCCCTGCCCTCCACCAGCAGGTGGTGGAGAATGTGTCCCTGTCACTGGATCATGCTGTAGGAGGCAGGGTGTACTGTATCACTGACATGTGGACCAGCAGGCACGGGCAGGGGAGGTACATAACCTACACTGCGCACTGCAAGCAGGGGCGCTCTCCTCAGGCTACAGGTGCCTCCCCATGGGGTACAGGGCAATCCCACATGCCCACTTCCTCCACCACTATGGATGAGCCACCACTGAAGCTCCCCCCAGATACGCTTCAGTGCAGCACAAGGGATGTCAGGCTGTGCTGGAATTCCTCTCCCTGGGTGAGAGGAGTCATAATGGACCTGAACTCATGGCTGCCTTCCAGACTCAGGTGCAGTGGTGGTTCACTCCCGCCAGTTCCAAGCAGGTAATGTTGTTTGCGACAACGGTCGTAACCTGCTGGCTGCCATACACCTAGGCCACCTGACCCACGTGCCTTGCTTTGCACATGTCCTCAACCTTGTGGTGCAGCGCTTCCTCAAGAGCTACCAATGGTTGGGTGACATGCTGGAGAAGGTACATAGGGTATGCACCCATTTTCACAGGTCCCCCACCACCAGCGAGTCTCTGGCACGGATGCATTAGTACCATAATCTACCACCCCACCGGCTCATCTGTGACCTGCGCTGGAATTCTACACTGCACATGGTGGAGCTCCTCGTAGAGCAGCGCTGGGCAGTGAGCAATTACCTGCTGAAGCACAGTGCCAGGGGTACTCAGGGGGCAGATTTAGAGTACTTTAGAGATTTAGAGTACAGTGCAGAGCAGTGGCAGCAAATGAGGCAGCTCTGCTGAGTACTTGCCCCCTTTGAGTAGGCCACACACTTTGTTAGCAGGGACAAAGCATATCTTAGTGATGTGATACCCCTGGTGTTCCTCCTCAAGCGCACGTTGGATGGGCTGCTAGAGGAGGGTGACGTGCCTGAAGAGGAGGAGGAGAGTAGGCCCCATAGGCAGGCAGGGGGGGCTGGGAGGCAGGATGAGGAGGAAATGGTGCCCGATGAGGAGGATGAGGGAGAGGAGGGCTGGGTGCCTGCGCAGCATTGGGAGCAGGGCACACACCACCCAACCACCCCAGCTATTGTCCATGCCTGGGAGGGAACAGAGCAGGGGTAGATCGAGCCAGATGACCTGATGCATCTGGAGGGCAGTCAAGAAGAGGTTGGACGGGGGCACCAGTTCCTTGTACTCAGCCAGAGAGATGAGGGTGGGTAAATTGAGGAGGGATCTGTGCTCAAAACTAGTGGAGGCCTTCCACACACCCAGCAGAGATAGGAGCTTAAGACTTCTAAGACTTCTACTTTGAATCGAACGATTCTAACTAAATTCAATAGTCGAAGTACTCTCTCTGTAAAAAAAACTTCGACCCCCTACTTCGCCACCTAAAACCTACGAGCACCAATGTGAGCCTATGGGGAAGGTCCCCATAGGCTTTCTTGGCAATTTGGAATTGAAGGAAAATCGTTCATTTGATGGATTAAAATCCTTCGTATTGAAGTTGAAGGATTTAACCTTGAGGGTCAAATATCGAGGGTTAATTAACCCTCGATATTCGACCACTAGTAAATGTGCCCCATAGGGGCAGATTTATCAAGGGTCGAATTTCAAAGTTAAAAATACTTCGAAATTCGAACATCTAATTCAAATACTTCGTCTTCAAATATCGAAGTCGAAGTTTTTTTCACCGAATTTGGATATCTTGCGGTCTAAGTAAAATTGTTCGATCAAACAATTAATTTTCAATTAAATTTCAGCGATTGATCAAACGATTTTACTTCGACTTCCAAAAACTTAGAAAAATGCTCTCGAAGGTCTGCATAGGCTAACATAGCACTTCGGCAGGTTTAAGTTGGCGAATAGGGATGGGCGAATAAATTCGCCATGGTTAAATTCGCGGCGAATTTCTGCGTTTCGCCGCGGGCGAATTTTTCGCGAAATTGCGGCAAAAATTCGCCTCGCGACTCGTTTCGCCGCGCGTCGAAATGTTCGTCGCGCGACGAGCCGCGACGCCGCTAATGCGCGTCAAAACAAAAAGACGCGCGACAAACTAAACATCACCCACAGCAGCCAATAAGATGTGAGCCATCCCTGAGCCAACCCACTGGCTATATAAGGAGCTGCAGAGGCGGCCATTACTCGTGGCGTTTCTGGTAGAGGTAGAGAGAGCAGGATAGTGAGAGATTTGTGTGTGATTTAGCTAGTGGAGTTTGTGTAGAGAGCTTTTTTTTTTTCTGAGTCAGTGCAAGTGGAGGTTGTGGATTTCAGTTTACTGTTTTCCCTCTTCTGCTTGCCTGCTCACCACCCAATAGCCCTTTTTAGGGCTAACTGTCTTTGTCTTTGTCTGTGCTGGTGTGTGTACTCCTTGTGGGTGCACACTTCTGCTGAGGGGATTTAGTTGAGGGTTTTATTTTTTTCTCCTTTCCTTCCCCGAAATATCCAAACCCCCCCCTTATATATATTTTTTCTTTTTAAGTTTAGTTGCCCAATATGACGGGCCGTGGGAGAGGGGGGATGGGTGGTGGTGGTGGGAAGAAGGGTGGGTTAGGGATGGGTGGTGGTGGTGGTGGGAAGAAGGGTGGGATAGGGAGGGGTGGCCGAGGAAGAGGCCGTGGTGCTGGCCGTGGGCATCCAACCCCACAACAGCCATGTGCCATGCCCAGTCTGGGCACTGTAAATCAGTCGCAGCACAAGCTGCCATCAAAGCAGCTGCCATCACAGCAGCAGCTGCAACAACAACAGCAGCAGCTGCAACAACAACAGCAGCAGCAGCTGCAACAACAGCAGCAGCAAATGCCACAGCAGCAGGTGGCTGTGGGTCGCAGCAGCGGGGCAACTGGTCCACGTAGGACTGTGCCCGATTTTTTTGCCACTGCTTCGCGACCCATATGGTCGCAGCAGGCAGAGGCAGTGGTAGACTGGCTGACCCAGGCTACCTCATCTGCAGCAGGCACCAGTGAGCGGCAGGAGGTGGCATCACCTGCTAGCTCAGTGTGGGATGACACCCCATCCCTCTTATTTGATCCTGAGGTGGACTTGGGCCCAGACACCCTGGATCTTTTTGATGATCAGGCAGGAATGGGGGGGGCATTCATGTCTGATGAAGAGGAGGAGGTGGTCATGTCACAGCCCACATCAATAGGGGATATTGGGCAGGGTCCCCTTATGGCAGGGCAGCAAGTTGCTGGTGTGGGGTCAGACACCAGCATGCTGGATGTGGGTATTGATGCCATGTATGAGGCAGGGTCTGGTCTGGGGGAGGACGATGACAGGGACAGACCCTGGGAGCCGGCTCCAGAGGATAACAGCAGCAGTTCAGGGGGGGAACTGTTTGTTGTTGATGAGGATGAAGAGCCGGCTCCACCGACCACTGCTAGGGGGGGCAGGCAACAGGGCAGCACTGCGCCTAGGTCCAAAGCCTATGTGCGTACGGGTGGGGACCATCCTCAACCCTCCACAGCAGGCAAGGCAGTGGCCCGCACTTCAGCAGTGTGGGCTTTTTTCACGTGCCAGGCAGAGGACCAGGCAATAGCAGTGTGCCAGCTCTGCCGGCAGAAGGTTCGAAGGGGGCAGGCAGGGTCACATATGGGAACATCAGCTTTAAGTTCCCATATGAAACGTCATCACAGGATGACGTGGGAGCAGCACCAAAGTGGCAGGGCACCGGGTGGCAGTGGTGCTTCCTGTCCACCTCCTCCCATTCCTCAGGGAAGAGGTGCCAGCTCCCCAGACCCTGCAGCAGGTGAAGAGGATTCTGGGGCTCACAGTCGGAGGCAGCCACTGTGTAGCTCAGCCTCTTCTGCAGCCTCCTCCTCCTCAATGCGGCCCCTGTCCCGCCAGGTTTCCCTCCCCCAGTTCCTCAGCCGCAAGACGCCTCTCTCCCCCAGCCACCCCCAAGTGCAGAGGCTTAATGGCTGCCTGGCAAAGCTTCTGGCAGTGCAGCTGCTGCCCTATCAGCTAGTCGAAGCAGCCCCCTTCCGACAGCTGATGGCTTGCGCTGCCCCTAACTGGCGGATCCCCAGCCGCCATTATTTTGCCAGGAAGGCTGTCCCTGCCATCCACCAGCACGTGGTTGAGAATGTGTCCCTGTCACTGGATCATGCTGTTGGCGGCAGGGTGCACTGCACCACTGACACGTGGACCAGCAGGCATGGGCAGGGGAGGTACATAACCTACACTGCGCACTGGGTCACCCTCATGAGTGCTGGGGAGGGTGCAAGCCGGGGCGCTCCCCTCAGGCTACAGGTGCCTCCCCGTGGGGTACAGGGCAAACCCCACATGTCCACTTCCTCCTCCTCCTCCACTATGGATGAGCCACCCCTGAAGCGTCCCCGCAGCTACGCTTCAGTGCAGCACAGGCGATGTCAGGCTGTGCTGCAACTCCTCTCCCTGGGCGAGAGGAGTCATACTGCACCTGAGCTCATGGCTGCCTTCCAGACTCAGGTGCAGCGGTGGTTCACTCCCCGCCAGCTCCAAGCAGGTAATATTGTTTGCGACAACGGTCGCAACCTGCTGGCCGCCATCCGCCTAGGGCACCTGACCCACATGCCTTGCTTTGCACATGTCCTCAACCTTGTGGTGCAGCGCTTCCTCAAGAGCTACCAAGGGTTGGGTGACATGCTGGAGAAGGTACGTAGGGTATGTGCCCATTTTCGCAGGTCCCCCACCGCCAGCGCGTCTTTGGCACGGATGCAGCGGCAGCATAGTCTGCCACCCCACCGGCTCATCTGTGACCTGCCGACGCGCTGGAATTCCACCCTGCACATGGTGGAGCGCCTCGTAGAGCAGCGCTGGGCGGTCAGCAATTACCTGCTGGAGCACAGTGCCAGGGGTACTCAGGGGGCGGATTTGGGGTACTTTAGTGCAGAGCAGTGGCAGCAAATGAGGCAGCTCTGCCAAGTACTTGCCCCCTTTGAGCAGGCGACACGCTTTGTTAGCAGGGACAATGCGTGTCTTAGCGATGTCATACCCCTGGTGTTCCTCCTCAAGCGCACGTTGGATGGGCTGCTAGAGGAGGGTGACGTGCCTGAGGAGGAGGAGGAGGAGAGTAGGCCCCGTAGGCAGGCAGAGGGGGCTGAGGAGGAGATGGTGCCTGATGAGGAGGATGAGGGAGAGGAGGACTGGGTGCCTGTGCAGCATGGGGAGCAGGGCACATGCCACCCAACCACCCCAGCTATTGTCCGCGGCTGGGAGGGTACAGAGCAGGGGCAGGTCGAGCCAGATGACCTGCTGCATCTGGAGGGCAGTCAAGAAGAGGTTGGTCGGGGGCACCTCTTTTACATGGCTGCCCATATGCAGACTTGCCTCCGAAGCGATCCCCGGGTCTGTTCTATCAAAGACCGGGAGGATTATTGGGTGGCTACTTTGCTTGACCCACGGTACAAGGGAAAGGTGGGGGAGTTCCTTGTACCCAGCCAGAGAGAGAGGAGGATGGGTCAATTGAGGAAGGCTCTGTGCTCAAAATTAGTGGAGGCCTTCCCCCAGTCTGACACTTCTCAGGCCTCCACTACTCCACACACCCAGCAGAGACAGGGGCCTAGCAGCAGCAGCAGCAAGGGCGGAGATCTCATGGGTGTGTGGAAGAGCTTTTTCGAGCCTCAACGGCCAGCAGCAGGCCCAGTCAGCACCCAAAGCCACCACCAGCAGCGGGTGGAGCATATGGTGGCTGACTACATGGGGTCAGTCAGCGTGCAGGATGCCATTCGCCCTGACGATGACCCCATGCATTATTGGGTCTCGAGGCTCGACCAGTGGCCAGAACTGGCACAGTACGCTCTGGAGGTGCTGGCTTGCCCCCCTGCCAGTGTCCTGTCAGAGCGTGTCTTCAGTGCCGCAGGTGGGGTGGTCACTGAAAAGCGGACACGGCTATCCACTGGCAGCGTGGATAAGCTGACATTCATTAAAATGAATGAGGCATGGATAAGCGGGGATATCCAAGTGCCCATTGCAGACAGCAGAGACTAGCCTCCTCTCCTCCTTCTCCTCCACAGATTTATCCTCCTCTCTCCATTGCTGCCCATACTCTCCTCCTCAGTAGTATTGCCCATTCCCCATCTGTCTGCACCTGCTGCCCTTGCTGCTGCTGCTGTAGCCTGCTACTAGCCCTAGTAGTACTGTTGCTGTGCTGCATTGTCGGCAATTTTTTTATGGTGGGGGCCTATCAAAGCTCCTACTGCTATCGTAGATACTACTGCTGCATTGTCGGCAAATTTTTTTAGTAGTTGAGGCCTAACATGGCCTCTAAATATGTTTCTTCGAATACTGCCACATTGTTGGCTAATTTCTTCTGGTTGAGGCCTAACATGGCTTCTAAATATGTTGCTTATAATTTTGCCGCTAAGTTGGCTAATTTCTTCTGGTTGAGGCCTAACATGGCTTCTAAAAATGTTTTCTCAAATACTGCCACAATGTTGGCTAATTTCTTCTCGTTGAGGCCTAACATGGCTTCTAAATATGTTGCTTATAATTTTGCCGCTAAGTTGGCTAATTTCTTCTGGTTGAGGCCTAACATGGCTTCTAAAAATGTTTCTTCGAATACGGCCACATTGTTGGCTAATTTCTTCTGGTTGAGGCCTAACATGGCTTCTAAATATGTTGCTTATAATTTTGCCGCTAAGTTGGCTAATTTCTTCTGGGGGTTGAGGCCTAACATGGCTTCTAAATATTTTTCTTACAATTTTGCGGCTAATGTCTTCTGTTTGGGGCCTGCCTCATTTAATTCTTCTGGCTCTAATATAGAGTTGATTAAAAGTCGCAACATGACTGTTGCTGACGCTGCTGTTGCTGCTAATGCCTCGTTATTTGGCAAAAGTCTTCTCTGTTTGAGGCCTGCCTCATTTAATTCTTCTGGCTCTAATATAGAGTTGATTAAAAGTTACAACATGACTGTTGTTGCCGCTGCTGTTGCTACTACTGCCTCATTATTTGGCAAACGTCTTCTGTTTGGGGCCTGCCTCATTTAATTCTTCTGGCTCTAATATAGAGTTGATTAAAAGTCGCAACATGACTGTTGCTGACGCTGCTGTTGCTGCTAATGCCTCGTTATTTGGCAAAAGTCTTCTCTGTTTGAGGCCTGCCTCATTTAATTCTTCTGGCTCTAATATAGAGTTGATTAAAAGTTACAACATGACTGTTGTTGCCGCTGCTGTTGCTACTACTGCCTCATTATTTGGCAAACGTCTTCTGTTTGGGGCCTGCCTCATTTAATTCTTCTGGCTCTAATATAGAGTTGATTAAAAGTCGCAACATGACTGTTGCTGACGCTGCTGTTGCTGCTAATGCCTCGTTATTTGGCAAACGTCTTCTGTTTGGGGCCTGCCTCATTTAATTCTTCTGGCTCTAATATAGAGTTTATTAAAAGTTACAGCATGACTGTTGTTGTTGCTGCTGCTGTTGCTACTAATGCCTCATTATTTGGCAAACGTCTTCTGTTTGGGGCCTGCCTCATTTAATTCTTCTGGCTCTAATATAGAGTTGATTAAAAGTTACAACATGACTGCCGCTGCTGTTGCTACTACTGCCTCATTATTTGGCAAACGTCTTCTGTTTGGGGCCTGCCTCATTTAATTCTTCTGGCTCTAATATAGAGTTGATTAAAAGTCGCAACATGACTGTTGCTGACGCTGCTGTTGCTGCTAATGCCTCGTTATTTGGCAAAAGTCTTCTCTGTTTGAGGCCTGCCTCATTTAATTCTTCTGGCTCTAATATAGAGTTGATTAAAAGTTACAACATGACTGTTGTTGCCGCTGCTGTTGCTACTACTGCCTCATTATTTGGCAAACGTTTTCTGTTTGGGGCCTGCCTCATTTAATTCTTCTGGCTCTAATATAGAGTTGATTAAAAGTTACAACATGACTGCCGCTGCTGTTGCTACTAATGCCTCATTATTTGGCAAACGTCTTCTGTTTGGGGCCTGCCTCATTTAATTCTTCTGGCTCTAATATAGAGTTTATTAAAAGTTACAGCATGACTGTTGTTGCTGCTGCTGTTGCTACTAATGCCTCATTATTTGGCAAACGTCTTCTGTTTGGGGCCTGCCTCATTTAATTCTTCTGGCTCTAATATAGAGTTGATTAAAAGTTACAACATGACTGCCGCTGCTGTTGCTACTAATGCCTCATTATTTGGCAAACGTCTTCTGTTTGGGGCCTGCCTCATTTAATTCTTCTGGCTCTAATATAGAGTTGATTAAAAGTTACAACATGACTGCCGCTGCTGTTGCTACTACTGCCTCATTATTTGGCAAACGTCTTCTGTTTGGGGCCTGCCTCATTTAATTCTTCTGGCTCTAATATAGAGTTGATTAAAAGTTACAACATGACTGCCGCTGCTGTTGCTACTAATGCCTCATTATTTGGCAAACGTCTTCTGTTTGGGGCCTGCCTCATTTAATTCTTCTGGCTCTAATATAGAGTTTATTAAAAGTTACAGCATGACTGTTGTTGCTGCTGCTGTTGCTACTAATGCCTCATTATTTGGCAAACGTCTTCTGTTTGGGGCCTGCCTCATTTAATTCTTCTGGCTCTAATATAGAGTTGATTAAAAGTTACAACATGACTGCCGCTGCTGTTGCTACTACTGCCTCATTATTTGGCAAACGTCTTCTGTTTGGGGCCTGCCTCATTTAATTCTTCTGGCTCTAATATAGAGTTGATTAAAAGTTACAACATGACTGCCGCTGCTGTTGCTACTACTGCCTCATTATTTGGCAAACGTCTTCTGTTTGGGGCCTGCCTCATTTAATTCTTCTGGCTCTAATATAGAGTTGATTAAAAGTTACAACATGACTGTTGTTGCCGCTGCTGTTGCTACTAAGGCCTCATTATTTGGCAAACGTCTTCTGTTTGGGGCCTGCCTCATTTAATTCTTCTGGCTCTAATATAGAGTTGATTAAAAGTTACAACATGACTGTTGTTGCCGCTGCTGTTGCTACTACTGCCTCATTATTTGGCAAACGTCTTCTGTTTGGGGCCTGCCTCATTTAATTCTTCTGGCTCTAATATAGAGTTGATTAAAAGTTACAACATGACTGCCGCTGCTGTTGCTACTAAGGCCTCATTATTTGGCAAACGTCTTCTGTTTGGGGCCTGCCTCATTTAATTCTTCTGGCTCTAATATAGAGTTGATTGAAAGATACAACATGACTGCCGCTGCTGATGCTACTAATGCCTCATTATTTGGCAAAACTCTGGTGGGTGTCTATCAAGGCTCCTACTGCTGTGGCTGACACTACTGCTGCATTGTCGGCAATTTTTTTTGTAGTTGAGGCCTATCATGGCTTCTAAAAATGTTTCTTCGAATACTGCCATATTGTTGGCTGATTTCTTCTGGGGGTCGAGGCCTATCATGGCCTCTAAAAATGTTTCTTCGAATACTGCCACATTGTTGGCTAATTTCTTCTGGGGGTTGAGGCCTAACATGGTTTCTAAATAGGTTGCTTGTAATTTTGCCGCTAAGTTGGCTACTGTCTTCTGGGGGTTGAGGCCTATCATGGCTTCTAAAAATGTTTCTTCGAATACTGCCATATTGTTGGCTAATTTCTTCTGGGGGTTGAGGCCTATCATGGCTTCTAAAAATGTTTCTTCGAATACTGCCACATTGTTGGCTAATTTCTTCTGGTGGTTGAGGCCTAACATGGCTTCTAAAAATGTTTCTTCGAATACTGCCACATTGTTGGCTAATTTCTTCTGGGGGTTGAGGCCTAACATGGTTTCTAAATAGGTTGCTTGTAATTTTGCCGCTAAGTTGGCTACTGTCTTCTGGGGGTTGAGGCCTATCATGGCTTCTAAAAATGTTTCTTCGAATACTGCCACATTGTTGGCTAATTTTTTCTGGGGGTTGAGGCCTATCATGGCTTCTAAAAATGTTTCTTCGAATGCTGCCACATTGTTTGGCTAATTTCTTCTGGGGGTTGAGGCCTATCATGGCTTCTAAAAATGTTTCTTCGAATGCTGCCACATTGTTTGGCTAATTTCTTCTGGGGGTTGAGGCCTATCATGGCTTCTAAAAATATTTCTTCGAATACTGCCATATTGTTGGCTGATTTCTTCTGGGGGTCGAGGCCTATCATGGCCTCTAAAAATGTTTCTTCGAATACTGCCATATTGTTGGCTAATTTCTTCTGGGGGTTGAGGCCTATCATGGCTTCTAAATAGGTTGCTTGTAATTTTGCCGCTAAGTTGGCTACTTTCTTCTGGGGGTTGAGGCCTATCATGGCTTATAAAAATGTTTCTTCGAATACAGCCCCATTGTTTGGCTAATTTCTTCTGGGGGTTGAGGCCTGCCTCATTTAATTCTTCTGGCTCTAATACAATTGATTACAACAATGCTTGCTGCTTGGTTGTCAAATGTATTCACACTATTATTACCCCTGAAACGACTGCGGCCAAAAGTCCTTTGCCTCAGTCATTATTCTTTCTTTTGAAATGATAGGAGTGCTCTAAAAATGTATACAGGGAGGGCATGTGTGTGTAGCAGTAACTGAGTGGAACATAGGTGTGAATTGCTCTTCCCATTGATTCCAAAGCAAAACATGACATATATACATTCATTACTGTGTACAAAAGTAAGGGAAATGTTTTAATGGTAGTCCCAAAGCCATGTCTGGTCTGGGAGTCAAAATAGGCCCTTGCATTCAAATTACACAGAGGCCCAAACAGGCCCCAAACATCAGCCCAGTAAATTTGACTGGAAACCAACCAACCTGGCAACCCTGGGTGACACAAACATAGCCATAAACTCTACTTAAATTCATGCTGTAAGTAATAATTTAGATTGAATTTGTCCTCTATGAATGCTTTTGTCCTTGAGTTAAATAAATGAGACAACACAGTTTGCTTAATGGAAAGAGGAATTTCATTCCTAGATGATGTCCATCTTACATCCCACTTTCAGCTGCATCTGCTATTTTGCAACTTTCAACTTCACAAGCTGTTTTGTCCCAGTTTGCTGTCCATAACCTTCAAAGAGAACACACGCCATCCTTTGTTTCCAAACACTTTACACAACGTATTCATAGATCCAGTGCAAAGCCCTTAAAGGGGTGGTTCACCTTTAAGGTAACTTTTAGTATGCAATAGTATGGCAAATTCTAAGCAACTTTTAATTTGGTTTTACTTATTTGCCTTTTTCTTCTAAGTTCAGACTCTTTGCAGCTTTTAAATGTGGGTCAATGAGTTGACCCCAACTAAAAAGCAAATACTATGTCAGGCTACAAATGTATTGTTAGTCATTGCTACTTTTTTACATTTAGGCCTCTCCTATTCATATTCCAGTCTCTTATTTAAATCAATGTATGATTGCTAGGGGAATAATGTTACTTCTAATAGTGCCTAATTTCCAAATATAGTGTGACTTAATATCATAATTTATTTTAAAAAATCAATGTATTTGAGTGTTACAGTAGTCAATTTATCAATTTCGTCGCCATCGCGACGAGGTTCGTCGCCGTCGCGTCGAGGTTCGTCGCCGTCGCGACGATATTCGTCGCCGCGCGACGAGGTTCGTCGCGCGCCATATCAAAACTGTGTTTGCGCATGCGCGCGCGTGCGTCATGTGACGCGCGTCGTGTGCGCGCACGCGTCATGTGACGCGCGTCATGCGCGCGTCAAAAATGGGCGTCGCCACTATAAATAGCCCCGCCCGTGCTTACATTTTTAGGAGTGCAGTTTGAAAATGGCAGGACCTGGCATGATGAACCGAGACCAGCTGCGGTACTTCGTCAGGTACCTGCACCAGGAGGGATACGACAATATCCCTCCTGGAGTGAGAGGAATCCAGGCGCTCCGGAGGAGCATAATGGAACGGCTGAGGCGCAGGCTGCGGAGGGAGTACCGCCTGCGCTTAAGTCTGAGGGAGCTCCAGAGGATCTGGAGCGATCTCAAAAGACGCCACAGCGCATTTGTTGATGAGCTGCGCGTGGAAGTGGAAGGTAGAGTTATTTAAAAAGAAAACATCTTATAATGATTTGCTATTTTACAGCAAAAATGTATTTAAGTGAATACTGTAATTAGGATTGGAACAGTTGACTTTGACTGACTGACATAATTGCAGACAAGTTAGATAACAAGTAAATGAGCTGTCAAATGGAGATTATTTAAACAGATTATAATAGATTTATTTAAATGCAATACATGAGTTTCCCTTCTTAACTACAATAAAGCCACTTGATTCCTATTTATTTTGGTATTTTGGAGCAAATGTGTAATTGTTTAGGCCTGTGACAAGGCTAATAAGAATTTTACTTCACTTAAAGGTAGATTTATTTAAACGTAATAAATAGGTTTCCCTTCTTAACTACAATAAAGCCACTTGATCAGGCTCGGATCTGTGGAAAGGCCACCAAGGCCCGGGCCTAGGGCTGGAAGATTTTAGGGTGGCGGCATGCTGTCCAACCACACCCATATTGGTTCAGAAACACTGGGGATGCACAGGAGATACAATAGTTTCCCATGCAGCAATCCCCATTGCTCCTGTCCAGATGATAAAAATTTTCCCGAATAAAGGGGAGGGGACAGGGGCGACGAATGGCAGTGGGCCTAGGGGTGTCCGCTATGTAAATCTTGCCCTGCACTTGATTCCTATTTATTTTGGTATTTTGGAGCAAATGTGTATTTGTTTAGGCCTGTGACAAGGCTAATAAGAATTTTACTTCACATAAAGGTAGATTTATTTAAACGTAATAAATAGGTTTCCCTTCTTAACTACAATAAAGTTAATTTTCCTGTAGTTACAACATGACACCTTATCCTGTATAATGTATACTGTACAAATGCAATTGGTGTGTTACTCAAACTGAAATTTATTCATTGCCAGCTGAGTGGATCCAAGATGATCCTGATGATGATGATGATGGGGAAGTACCAGCACCACCACCACCACCTGACCAGGCAGCACCGCCTGTACCTGATGAGGCAGCACCGCCTCCACCACCTCACCGGGCGGCACCACCACCTCACCAGGTGGCACCACCTCACCAGGCGGCACCACCACCTCACCAGGCGGCACCACCACCTCACCAGGTGGCACCACCAGCGGACGACCAGGGGCTCAGTGTAGGCACTCAGACAGAGCATGCCTACTACGACCAGACTGAGCTCCTGGTCACCCTAGCTCATCAAGTAAATGCCATGCGGCAGGAGCTGGGAGAGGTTAGGGACATTGTTGACAACCTCCAGAGGGTTGTTGCTCCTCCTCCTCCACTTTAATTTATTTATTATTTGTTACAGCACCAGTTGTGCTATATGTTGTGAATTAAAAAAATTTTTTATATCTTTATATTTTGAGTTCATTTTTCATTTGACTAAACTAATACTCACATGGTACTTGGAATTGTTTGGATTCTAATAACACAACGATGACTATTCTTAATCGGAGTCATTAAAATTACATTACATAGTATTTCAGAATCATTACAATTACATGATGTAAATATAAGGTTCATTCACATAAACATATGGTTTATTCATTTTTATCTGAGATACAAAGCATCCAGATACTATCTGTTCAGATTTATTAGTTGTACTTGTGTTAGTAATCTACTATTAGGTATATGAAGTACAGATGGTACTTTTTGGTTAAACAGTGATATAGAATAGTAGTAGATACCATTACCAGTTGACCAGAGGTAATGTGAAAAAATCCACAAACGTTAAAAGTTTAAGAAACTTGCAAAATGGGAGCCATTTTTTCAAGATAGGAGTCCTCTAACAATGCAGGGCATGTGTGTAGCAGTATACTAAGTGAAACACGCGTGTGTATTGGTCTTCCCATGGAGTCCAATCCAATTCAGCACATTCAGACACAAAGCAAAAGATACCATGTTCATTTATCATCACAGACTACAAAGCTTGAAACTAAGGGGAAAATTTTTATTTGTAGGCCCAAAGATGAAAAAAGGTTATACAAACAAAACACCCATAGAAGATGGGCTTCATCAAATTGCACTGCGCGTCAAAAATAACGTCGCGCGTTAAAACACATACTTGCGTCCGCGACAAAATATTTTGACGCGCGACAAAATCGGGCCGCGCGACTCGTTTCGCGAATTTTTCGCCGTTTCGCGAATTTCGCTGGAAATTCGCGAATTATTCGGCGAAGCGAAACGCGACAGATTCGCCCATCACTATTGGCGAAGTATTGATGTCGAAGTTTTTTTTAAAGAGACAGTACTTCGGTTATTGAATGATCGATTTTACTTCGAATCGAATTTTGCAGTCAAAGTCGTAGTAGCCTATTTGATGGCCGAAGTATCCAAAAATGACTTCAAATTTAAATTTTTTTACTTCGAAAATTCTCTCGAATTCACTTCGACCCTTGATAAATCTGCCCCATACAGTATGTATATTATAAGACATCCCTTTAAAAAAAATATATCTTGCAGATTGTATTTAATTTTATTGCAAAAAGAAATAGGTTTAAATTGGTAAACAGTTACTAAATAATTAATCTTACAATAAAATTGTTCCCATCAAGAGTTGCTACTTGAAAATATAACCTTCTCTCTTTCAGCTGAAAAATTGGTTTCAAGGCTGCAGGGGGTATAGACATTACTGACATCAGCAGATTAGAAATGATGGTTCATAATTAAATGTATTTTGGAGTAATGGACTGAATGGTCAGTGATGTCCAGCTTTTTCATTGCAATTGTGCTGCTATTAGCTTAGGGGGCAGATTTATCAAGGGTCAAATTGAAAGTTTGAAGTTTTTTTAAGGCCAAATCTGACAAATGCTGTTAAAATTCTATTCGAGTTTTTTTAAAAAATTCATATTTGATTTTCGAGATTTAGCATACACTGCCCTTTACGAACTCAAATTTGCCAACATTGCTGTTTTAGTCAATGGAAGATGTCCTGGCATCGATTTGTAGCTGTTTGCAGCCTTCCTGACATTTGAGGTTATTTTCAGAGAAAAACTCAAATCAAGAATTTGATTAGAATTCAATTCGAGCTTTTGGGTTGATCCTATTCACCCGAGTTTTGAAAATTTGATTTTTTTTTTGAGTTCATGGGAGTTTTTCAAAAACGCACATGAATCTGAAATTCGACCTTTGGACCACAATTTCAGGTTTAGACAGGCGCAGAATGTTGCTTGGAACAATTAAAGCAATCAAATTCTGACAAACTAATGCACTGATGTCCTTTCATAAATCTAAAGCAACATTAAATACTCAAACACTTTCTTTAAGGATTTCCCACTTCTAATTGTTCTATATCTGACAGAGTTCATTGTACATCATGGCCTTAATGCTAATTAGACAGTGCCCCCTAGTATTCCATGGAAGTTTATAGATTCAAGAAAATTCACCAATAAGAGTTCAACTGATCAAAAACGTCATTATAAATGCAAAAGAAGTGACCAATGAGAACGCTGATTCCCAGCACTATATCAGGCATCTTGCTGTTATGTTACATATAGAGATAATTATGTCATTTTATTCTTCATTATATGACACTGGAATGAGACATGGGGATAAAGGACAGACTTGTTCAGTGCTGGGAAACTGGGCTTAAAGCTTCCAACTCCAGTTGCAGGAACAGAGAACATGGAGCCACATTGATACAGATCAGCTGGGATTCTCATTGGAGGATTATTTGCAGTTTAAAGCATTAGCTGGATGTGGAGATTTGGGGAAACGTTTTTTTTGGCCAATATTGCTTTAAGAATACAACCCTGATGTTGCTGGACTACAGCTCCCAGCATGCATTTGCCTTCATTATATGTTACATTATTCTGATATTTGTAATCCAGCAACAACTGTGTAAAGTTTGGTTGAGCAGTGCAGCCGGGTTTACTACTACTACTACTACCATTTAATAGCTAGGATTCAGTTGTTTTTAGATTGTTCCCCAGAAATAAAGACTTTTTTCAATTACTTTCCAGTATTTATTTTTTACTGTTTTTCCAAAATCTACATTTAAAGTTGAATGTTTGTGTCTCTGGTGTTTGAGTCTGACAGCTCAGTAATTCAGGCGCAGACTCTGAACGATTACAATTTTACAACATTTAGGGGCACATTTACTAATGGTCGAATATCGAGGGTTAATTAACCCTGGATATTCGGCCGTCAAAGTAAAATCCTTCGACTTCGAATATCAAAGTCGAAGGATTTACCCCAAATACTTCGATTGTTTTGAAGGATTTTAATCCATCGATTGAACAAAATTCCTTAGATCAGAAAATTGCTAGAAAGCCTATGGGGACCTTCTCCATAGGCTAACATTGTACCTCTGTAGGTTTTAGTTGGCCCCTTTCAGTAAATGTTTTGTTTAGAACCATTTCTCTTCTTCAAATGAGTTTGTAGAAATAGGGAGGTGACAGAGGTTTTATAGAATCTTGATGTAAATCAATCTTACCCAATAGAAATAGGATACTGACCTTAGCTGGTTTATTACAATACTCAGGATAAAGAAAGACATACTGTATATGTTTATATTACAAATCACAAGACCAGGTTTTCAGGCAAAAATATATATATATTTTTTATAATGACAGTATTACTTTAACTGCAATGACATTCCAAGGGGCAGATTTATCAAAAAATAAAGATGGTGTTTTTTTTCTCGATTTGAGAAAAATGCAGGTGAAAAATACAATTGTGGTTGTGCGCATACTGTATGTATTTTCTGCCACCTTAAATAGAGTTTTTATAGAGATCAGTTAGAATTGCCTCTAGCAATTTAGTTATTTATTTTCCCAGTTTATTAAAATAATTAAATTTTTCAGAGTCATTAATATATGAACGAAACAGTGATTCTCAATTGCGTTTGAGTTTTTTTCCATGAAAAATGTGACTGTGAATATTGAATTGCCTATGTTTTGATCTGTGATGGCATAAATTTGTAAATCTTAAAGGACAAGGAAAGGCAAAACAATAAAATCCCATTTTTACATTCTTTAATGAAAAATAAACCTTTCTCCAATATACTGTAATTAAAAAATGTGTACAGTTTTTATAAGAAACCTGACTGTATGCAGTGAAATTCTCCCTTCATTTACTGCTGTGGATAGGAATTGTCATATGGTCCCAGGGAAACAATCATACTTATGAACAGCAGGGGGAGCCCCCGCCTTACTTCCCAGCCATGCAGAACTCAAGCAGCTTTGTTTATGACGATCCCTAAGCAGCCCAGACCACACTGAGCATGTGCAGAGTCAGGGTCAGGCAAAGATGTATAACAAAGTTACAAGATGGTGACCCCCAGTGGCCAACTTTGAAAGCATAAATCATTTGTTTGATTAGGCTTGTGGTGCAGTAAGTTCATGCTTATGTTTAGTATACAAAATACAGCATTTCTAGCCTTATTCTATTTTACACTTTCCTTGTCCTTTAAGGTATATGTCCATAAAACACATTTTCCTATTTTAACAGTGTAAGGGTTGAGTTTTTTCAAACACAGGAGCCTTGGTTTTTCACTTTGAATTACTGAAGAGTAAAGAAGAGAAGGCATGAATACTTTTTTTTAATGACAAATAATCATACCATTTCAGCCTTCAGGTGATTTAGTTACCAGGCCTGTATCTAAACCAAGCTGGAAGAAATAACTTTAAATTTGAGGTTCAAGATTGTTTGAAATTAAAAGCAAATTATATAAAAACAAATAAAGACCGATTGGAATTAAACAAAAAATATCTACGTATACATTATCATAAAAATTATTTTTTGGTCAACTTTTTTGATTTCTATCATTGTGAATGATCAGTCTACTGGACACTACTCTCCCAAATATGAAAATTAGTGGGGGAACAAGTTACATCATTACTATAATTTTATATTGAATGTTTCTTCTAGGCTTTGAATAGCTTGTTCTGCTGTTATCTGCAGCCATGTCTCCGGCAGATCAGCTGGTTTTGCATTATATTCTTCAGCAAATTCTTTATTAAACTTGGCAAGTATATATTTCCAGTAGTCTGAGGCTGTGATGCTGGGATCTGGCTGAATGGCCCAATCTGGGTAGAATGTGCGGTATTCTTTGTAAGGATGCCATTTCCAATCTGTATCTGTACACCTGAAGTTTCTTTTGGAGAAGATGCATGTTGAGCATATATCTGGGATCAGTAATTGAGAGGAGTCAAAACGGTATCTTCCTAATCCTTGAGGTCGATGGACAGATGCAAAGTGCTCCTTATGGTCAGTACCTCCAGCCTCACAGGGGACCTTGCAGAAGGGACACTGCTTCCCACAGCCAAACACTCTATTAAACAGAACATCCTCTGGTTTCAGTGGGAGCTTGTCAAGTACTGATTCTGTAGTTGATTCAATTTCTAATAGGATTTGTTTTTCTGTGTCTGTCACAAATTCCCCAATATCTTTTGAAAACTGCTGAATATCTGCATTGTTTTGAAAAATGATCACCTTTAACTCTTTCTTGGAAATCACTAGTTGGTTTTTTAACTTCTCACAAAAGCTTTCCAGGAAATCTGGGATAGTGGAAACAGCTGGGGACCTTAAATCTTGAAGGACATTTCTAATATCATCACAAACACGAGTCAGCATATTAACCTGCAAATCTTTAAGGCATCGGGTATTCTTATTCCTGTCTGTAATGTAGTTTACTATCCATGTTTTTACAAAGCTCTCATATGAATTAATGTACTTCACATACTGGGAAAATGTGTTCTCTTCCATCAGGTTCTTTAGCACAGTGAACTGGAAGAAGGATCGGCTGCAATATTCTTTTCCATCTGCATTGTGTAAAATTTCATCTACAATATCCTTCCCCAGATGTTGGTTGATGTGTTTGGTTATTGCTGGCTTTAAGCAGAGCTCACAGAAACGTTCTGCTCTGTTTTCTCTTTTGTCCTTTTCCTGGAATATATTTAAAAATGTTGCCAGATAATCAGATTTGAGCTTTTCCAAACAAAGTACAGGCTCATTCAGTTGTATAAATGCATTGTGCATCTCCTGAAATCTTGGAGCTGCATTTCCTAAGATGTGGAGTTTTAAATCTAATTCAAACTGATGAGTAAAATAAAGATTTGCATATTCTTTTTCCCCGAGTTTATCATTGATTATTTTGAGTATTTCTTGGCAATGCATGTCATCATAGTCTTCTCTTGTATTCACTTTCTCAGTGACATAACAATTGCATTTGTCTATTATCAAGAAGGCAAATGTATGTATTGTATACCTTGTTTCCATGCTCAAAAATGCATTCATAACATAAAATTTATTCTCTTTATTATATGTATGTTTTTCATTTATCTTTAATGCTTTTTTACCAAAGTCTTCTAAATGTCTTACATTGAGAAGTCTCTCATTGATGTTACCTGCTCTGTTTGCCTGGTCTTTTTTAAGTTTCTGGATCATTTCTTCACTAACATTCCGTTTCTCTAAAAGATTCCTTGGTACCTCTGCTAATGTTCTTTTCCACATATCCTCAAATGCATCTTTAACCTCCTTATCACTAAGCTGACTGTTATTATTTTTGACCTGCTCAAAGAGATTGGTTGCTTCATCTTCAATTTTTTTTTGGTAGTTACTCTGAATAGTCTGTATCTGAAATTTTCCATTTTGGATTCTAACAGCCTCCTCCAACTTTGCTGTTACATAATGTTGCAGATTTTTTCTATGGCAACTCACACCTCTAAAGAAATCTTCTTTATACTTTATTATAAGGTTGACATGATTTGATTTGTCTTCAAAATATTCCTTTAACAACTTCAACATATTTCTCTCTTCATTATCAAGAATACTAAGCAGATCACTTTCTAATTTGGCGCATGTTTCTGATGGACTCATCAGACTCATCATGAACTCATTTTTAATTGTTGTCTCAGCCTCAATTAACCAGGTGTGAACATTTTTCGAGAAATTCCACTCCCATTGGGAGTTTATAATTGACAGATTATTGTAAGCTTCAGCTACCAGGCTGTTTCTGAAACTAAAAAGGAATTTCTCATATTTTACAGCATTCCATAAACTTTCAATCCATATAATAAATTGTCCAATATTATGAAGCTGTTGATTAACTCTGCATTCTTCCATATATTGAAATAAATATTTTTTTACTTCATACACATTTTCACTGTAGCCTGAACTTACAGAAGCCATGGGTGGGACACCGTACCACAGCCCAGCAATGTACCAATTGTCCTTCTCAAAGTCATAGTCCATCATATCACTAAAGCTTGTGATTCCACTTTTCTTTTCCATTTGGGCTGCTGCTTTTGTCATGCTGTCCAGCTGTTCCAGGACTTTCTTTCTATCCCTCATGTTCAGTTCATAAGCTGAAACATCACTCACATTCTGATGCACAAATTGGCATTTGGGTTTCTTCCCAATTTCTTTCATCCTGAGAAATGCATGGACAACAATCTGCAAAGTATCTTTCATTTCTGTTGCATTCTCCATGGCAATATTAACTATAGTGATATCACTCAGTCCAACCACTAGAGTTGCCAACTCATTGTCATGTTCATAGCTGCCCTCCAGAGAAGCCAATTCTGAAGCTTTTAAACCTTCTGTGTCAATTACTAGGATAAACTCACAACCCAAATCCTTCTGTAAATTCTCTTTCACTTTAATCAGTGTCATGAAGGCTCCTCGTGTGCATCGTCCACTAGCTACTGGGAACTGCAAGCCAAACATGGTGTTCAGGAGGGTGGATTTCCCTGTGCTCTGCACTCCCAGCACTGTGATTACTCTTATTCTACATTTCCCTCCTGTATTCTTGTCTAGTTCAGTAAGAATGTCTGTCACCCACACCATGGGAATATTAGAGGCATCTCCATCTATCAGCTCCACTGGAAATCCATCTAGCAGGAGATCAGCTGCTATACCAGGGAGTTTGGTGAATTGTCTCACTCCTGAATGTATTTGCTTTCCTTTCACCATGGAACATTCTGCCTCATAAAACTGCCCCATCTCACGCAGAAAATGTTCTACTCCCAAAGAACTGTCAGATATCTGTTGGTCTAGATGTTTAAGTTCAGTCTGGTTATTCTTTGTGTTTTTACATTTCTTCTTGTATTCGGCTTGTAGTAGAGAAAGGTTTTCTCTCGCTATTGAGTCAAGTGTAAATTTAAGCCATTTCAAGAAATATTGTTTCTCTGTCTGGGACAAATGAGTTATTGCAGAAATAAATTTTGTCATTCCATCAGGTAACTCATGTTTGTTCTGCTCCCGGTGTAACTCAATACGTCTCTGTATAAGCTGAGATTTGTACAGTTCTGTACTTGTATCTCCTTGTTCTCTCATTCTACACAGTTCCTTCTCTATTCGGGCAAGTTCCTTCCACAGTTCTCCTTGTAGTTTCATAGTTTTTTTCTTGTATTCAACTACATTAGTAATTTCTTTTGTAATTTCTAAGGCACGTACCTTTGCTCTCTGACATTCCTCCCTCATCTCATCCACCTTGATTCCAAGCTCCTGGGCTGTATGTAACATGTCTTCCAATCTGTTTTTTTTGGAAACTGACATAAAATATGTTATACGTTGCCGTAGCTTTTTTACTGTTTCTGTATCGTTAGCCATTTTTTCTGCCCTCAGTATATTCCTTTTATCAATATTAAATAATAAAAACAACTTCTGCAACATTTTCAAAGTCTCTTTGTCTGTAGATTTGCCTTTTGGAGAAATAATGAAATAGAAAGTTGTGCTTGAATTGCTGCATTTTGATAACAGCTCACACTCTCTTTCATTAATGCTCTCAGCAAATACAAACACTGCTGATGAGACCTGGGTTAGGAAGCTGAATTGGGTCCAGTTAGACTCTATGTCTCCACGTAAATTAGTAACAGCAATGGGTTCTGAAAAGATATCAGAATTTTCTTTACCAACAGGAAAATACCAAGAAAATTCCACTAAGCCATTGGATATTTGCCTTTCAGTGTTCCCACCTTCCATGTTTTCATGTAGAAAGAAGGCATGGTGCTGCTGAACTTGACTAAGAACCTGGTTAAGGATTTTAGATTTGGATAATTTTCCTTTTCCAAGTTTGACAAAGGAAAAAAAGTGCATGGGAACCTGAACCAAGTTTTTTTCTATAAACCCTTTGCTCTCTGCTAGTGATTGAGGCCTCCACTTCTTTACAATATCTCTCATAGCCCAAAGCACAAAGGTACATTCTGGGCCATCACCAGCAGGGAGCAGCAGTGGGACAGCAAACTGACATATGGACATTTTTGATAAAATATTCTGCTGTAAAAACATATCTGAGCAATGAAGGAGAACACATAGAACATCTAAAGGGTTGATCAAGTTTGTTTTATCTTCTTCATAATCAGAATCTGAGAAGACAAGTAGATTTTCTTGTGACTTTAGCTTGTGTACTTCTGATTTCTGTTCCTCTTCCTTAATTTCAACATTCCTTGCAGTACTGTCCAGGGCAATGAGCTTCCGTAGAAAAGTCAGGGAAAGGTCTTCTATAACTTGGGGGGCAACTTCTTTTACATTCTCTTGACCAATATCTAAGATGGTCCTCAGAGACAGTTTTGAGGTTTCATATTTTTTTATCATCTGAATGAGCATCTGTTTATTTCCTAAAAAAAGTACATACAAATATCATATAATGAGCTATAAAATTCATATTCATGGTGGAATATAGGCACAGAGAGCCAAATTTAGTTGGGCATTCAGACATTGTTGACCTTACAACCTTACCATCTTGAGAGACACCTCAGAGGTCAGATTCCAACAAACATGCTAAATCCAATTTTTTTGGTGTATCCAAACTGCATATATGACCTACCTATTCCCTTTCTCAAAAAGTACATGAGGTTGGCAGAGCCAAAGAGTACACAGCATTCTCTTCATTTATAGTGAAATCTACTTGTGTGCGCCATTGGCAAAAAATGACAAAGGAAACACTGGCACTCAAGGCAATGAATTGTAGGGTTAGTGTGAAGGTGCAATGTTTATCAAGCATACAAAAGCCGTCCTGCAGATGATATAAAAAGAGTGACCAATTAAAACAATTTGCATACATAATTGATTGATGTGTAATCACAAAAAGAAATCCAAGTGGACTCGGGTTAAATGAAACCTGCAAAGAAAATGATAAAATTGATACAAAGTTGGATAAAACAAAGTATAAAAAGTAACAAACTAACCCTATTAAAGAAGGAAATTACCTGTCCCTGGCTTATAGGGACAGGTATTTTCCTTCTTTAATTATACACTGGGATTTTTTCTATTGGACTATGCACTGTGTAGTCAGGTCGGCGGGCAGTCACATCAATCAATTATGCATGCAAATTATTTTAATTGATCACTTTTTTTATATCGTCTGCAGGACGGCTTTTGTATGCTTGATAAAGGGGCTTGCCCCTAAACGTTGCACTTCCGGACTAATAAACAGCAAGGGGTAACCCTGCAATTCATTGCCTTGAGTGCCAGTGTTTCTTTTGTCATTGACCCACTGGAGATTGCTGAATCCTCCCACATTGAGCACCAGGTTATCCAGCAGAGGGTATATTAAGAGAGTGCGCTGCTTCATCTGTTCTAGTATTTATTGGCAAAAATGAAACAACATTGTTTCATGGAAGTGGGCACCCAGTGGAACTTTTCATTAAAAACCTGTTGGCCTAGGCAACCTTTTAGCACACATTGAAATAGATTCAATGAGAACAAGTCATTTTGTTTATCACATGAAAACTGATCAATTCAAGGAGAAAAAACTTTTTTCATTTTTAATTCAGTTCAAATTTTTCTCCTAGATTTCAATAGTTTTCACATGATAAACAGTGAGATAATTTTCTTTGAAGTAAAATGCATCTCAGCCATGAACCCTTTTCATCTTAGCCATAAACCTTGAATCTGGCCCACTGTATATTTATGTTGTTTTTGTTTTGCCAAGTTTTGTTATGAAAATGACAGCCATAGACTCTAATGGGTGAAAAAAATGGTTGCGCGTCAAAGAAAAAAATTGACGCCCATAGACAATACTTTTTGGCAAATTTATGCCGTTAATAAATCTTCAGCCAAACTGATTCAGATTCGACCATCACTAGTGAAAAGCACATAGCTAGTGAATGCATTAATACTATTTCATGCTCTACTCTCTATCTAATCTTCACCTCTCTTCTTTAAGCAGCACTTCATCCTATTTCTGAATATAACTTCCCTTGAGATACCTTTAGAATTCCCTGTGAGTTTCCTCAAAATGTGATTATGAGCTCTTGTGACCAGGGAACACTTAATTCGTATTTTATTCTATAGTGCATGTTTCTTTGTATAAATAATTAAGAATCGCTGTGTATTTTGCGAGTGTTATATAAAGAAATGATGATGATAATAGTAGGGTTGAGGTTTGGTAACTGTGCCAGCCATATATTAAAGACAATGCTCCGGCTTCCTGTTAATTTCCAAAAATAGTTTTTTCCACAGCTGAGAAGTGTGCTTTAAATCACTGTCCAGCTACAAAATGAATTTTGTACCAATCAAACACTATTCTGATTATAGAAAACAAACACATCTTAGTGATTTACACTTCTGAACAGGGCAGCCATCAGGGGGGGGACAGGGGGGATAGTTGTAGGGGGCCCGGCCATGCCACACTTACTTGGTTAGCCAGGCCCCCCTCTTTCTGAGAGCTGCTGACTTTGGGAAGGCATGGACATTTAAGGGGCCCTGGCCACCAATTTTCTTATAATGTGGAGTCCTAGCCACCAATATTTTTTAATGGGGGGGCCCTGGCCACAAATGTTTTTTTTCATGGGGGGCCCTGACCACAAATATCTTTTTATTTTTTATTAACCTGTGGGAACCCTAGCCACCATTTTTTTTTGTTTTTTACTTTGTGGTGGGGGACGGACCAGGAAATTTTGTCGTATGAGGCCCTGTGATTTCTGATGGTGGTTCTGCTTCTGAACACTAGTCTACAGTATACAGATGAAGCCACTTGGATTTGTGAGTTAAATGCGTCATGACACAGGGGTAATTGAAGGAACTGTGTTATCTTAAGTCATCTTAACTCATTTAATGCATTTAACCTTTTCATTAGCATACCAAAGCTCCATTGTTCACAATGGTGAATGCTTTAATTAGATGGGATGTTGTGACGCAGTTTTCTGTGTTAAATGAGATAAATGGGATATCTGTGTTTAGTTATTCTGTGTCAAACAGACAAACCAAAGTGGCTGCATCTGTATGCTAAATGTTTCAGAGTGTCTGGATATTTCACAATATCTACTAGAAACATTACCTTCCTTGTCTTCCCCGTATAATGCATCAGCCTCTTCTTCATGTCCAGCAACTGCCCCTAAATCACTTTCCATGTTTTTAGCTGTACCTGAAAGCACAATGTGATAACATTCAGCACTGTGGCACCCTCACTATCTGCCCATGTGCTAATAATATCTAAAGGTCCCAAATATTATCCCCACAGTACAATTCTTTTAAATGTATATTATTTACATTTGTTTGGGAAGGTAAAAAGGGTAGACATAGCATTGGCAATGCCCTGCCTGAAAGCAGAATGGGAATGTCAGATAACATCCAAGACATACTGTAGGTATTGGTACGTGGTATAATGGTACAAATCTCTATCTGTGGCAGTAACTGAAAGGAATATATACCCCCAAATTGCTAATATGAATAGGCACCAAAGAGTAACCCCAAAGTCTATTTTAGAAATATTTTTTTGGAAATATTACCTCCCCCTTTCTTCCGTTATACCCTCAGCTCTTCAGTGTGAGTAAGTTCTGTGGTTTGGTTGTTCTGAGAAGGACTGTAGGCTCCCAAAATGTAATATGTCTGGGCACAATCTGAAAGCATAAAGTCAATATTACATAATACATGGCATTTGGAAACTTAGATGTTACAACAGCACATCATGGCTGTCAACCCTTGTGACTACAATATTTACTCCTCAAAAGAGTAGCATAGAGATGAGGTCTATTTAATTCAGTCTTGGTGTGATTTCTTTAATGCAACTAACGCAAAATGCTTTTATTTTTATTACTTATTCTAACCGGAGAAAATAACCAAGCAGAATTGTTTTCCTAACGGGATGAAGATACTGAGCCGTTGCTATGGCAATATTACAAAACTGAAAAACAACAGATTATTGGCTAAGGATGTAGATGGCGGTCGCGGTGTCTCAGTTTGTCACATTATGGGCTAATCTGCTAAAAAGGGGAATACAGGTGGGGTTGTCTTGGAAAGCCCAGCTTGGCCCCCTTCATTTCATGACACACACACAGTGACCCAAGGATTTCATGACAAACAGAGCATATTCAAATACAAGAGTCCTCTGCACTCAACCCATTATCAATATATTAAAGGGATACTGTCGTGGAAAAAAATGTTTTTTACAAAATGTATCAGTTAATAGTGCTACTACAGCAGAATCCTGCATTGAAATCTGTTTTTCAAAACAAGAAATGCATTTTTTTATATCTAATTTTAAAATTTGCTATGGAGCTAGACATTTTGACATTTCCCAGCTGCCCTCAGGTCATGTGACTTGTGCTCTGATAAACTTCAGTCACACTTTACTGCTGCACTGCAAGTTGGAGTGATGTCATTACCCCTCCCTCCTACAAGCTGCTGTAATGTAAATAGAGCCTTGTCTGCTGAGCCTGTCAATTGAACAATAGGCAGGAATCAAGATAAGCTCTCACTGACACCACTTCAGAAGGACTGAAATAAGATAGTCCTGTGATCACTGCCCCCACTTACGTTTCAAAAATAAATATATATATATATATATATATATATATACATACACACAATTCATTTTTGGCACTGGAAAAAATATTTTATATAGATAGTTTATTTAAATTTGTTTACACAAAAATGAAACACAGGAAAAACACAGGAGTACACTCCCAGGACTGATGACAGGGAATAGAAAAAAAGGATAAAATAAGGACATACTTGAAAACCAGTAAAACTTAGGAGGAAGTCTAGAAAGGGTTAAAATAGCTCAGGAGAAAGGAGGCAGTAAGTAGTTAATGAAAAAAGAAGTATTGCAGGCAGGAAAGGAGCGCAGTGTGTGTGAGGTGGATAGCAGAGGGAACTCACAGCTCCTTTACCTCATCTAGTAACCAGTAAAACTAACTAGGAAGGCAGCAAGGAGAGAAAGTTCCCCCCTCCAAAGGAAAGCAGGGAACAAACTTACAGAAGGGGAGGAGCTTTGATAGTGTCTGTGGGAGGAGGGGCTGCTAGTGCAGCTGTAGAGCAGGACGTAGGAAAGTGAAAGTAATTGCTTCCCTGCAAACCATGTGACCTCTCTCCTCCAAACATCACACGCATGGGCAGAGAGGGGAGGGGGAGGGTACAGCTAGATTCTCATGTCGTGGTGCGACCTGGCTTTTCATTACAGAGTGGCTGCCTCCAAGCACACAGGTAATGCTGTGCCTGCTGTTAGAGCAGCACAGGATGAATGTGTAATGAGCAAAAATGGAAGCCCCCATGACAAAATACAAACTAAAATAACTTATGCATGGATTTGTGGATTAACATTTTATTTGCCAGACAGTGTTTATGGATGTGTGTTTTTTATAAAAATGCAAAAAAAAAAAAAAAAGTTTAAAATGACGACAGATTCCCTTTAAGGACATTGAGACATTTTGTGCCTTTAGCTACTGAAATGCCTTACCCTTTAAACAAAACAGGGATTGTTTGTCCGTATATTGCAATATATTTAAGCTGAACAACTACGTCAAAGTCATCTCTTCCCAGCTATAGTCAGGTGATCCCACTGGTGTCTAATAAAAGGGCAGCCAAGTTTGGGAGTTTTACTTTGAAAGCAGCAAGTAAGTTGCAGGTAAAACTTAGTCCCTGTGTAAAATGTATAATGAAGCAATAGAATTCTTAATGAATCAGATAAAATTCAGCGTAGGACTGGCCAGATATGGGATGACTTTGACATAGTTGTTCAGCTTAAATATATTGCAATATATGGACAAACAATCCCTGTGTTTAAAGGGTAAGGCATTTTTTTAGTAGCTCAAGGCACAAAAAGTTTCATTGTCCTTAATATATTGATAATGGATTGAGTGCAGAGGACTCTTTGTCTATGTGAATTTTGTGGACACAACCTCATTGCACCCCCGCTTAATGTTTTTAAAAACAGAGCATGCTCCCAGTATTTCATGACAGGCATAGTGTGGTCCCAAACATTTCATGTAAGGCACGGCATAGCCGCCAACATTCTATGACAGGTACAGACCGGCCCCCATGATTTCATCACAAGCACAGTGTAGCCCCCAACATTTAATGACAGATACAATACATTCCCCAGCATTTTATGGGAACATTGTGGCCCTAACATTTTATGCCAGGCACAGTGTGCCACCCCCAGCATTTCAATATAGGAACAGCATGGCCCCCCGCATTTTTTGACAGGCACCGAGAGGCCAACAGTATTTTGTGACCGGCACAGCATTAACCCCTACATTTCATGACATTTACTGTCCCATCTTGTGTTTTCCATTTTCCTTGTGAGTTTTAAAATCTTTTGTGCTTTTTGTTTGTTGTTTCCCTTAGCACTTTACCTCTTTTATTCTGCGCTATATCCTTCTTTATACTTTAATTACTTATCTGATTTTATTCTGCTTTCAAATTTATAATTAATTTTCCCCCTTTCACCTACTTCTGTGTGCAAAGTTCATCACTCAGCTTTTTATCATTTTGCTCTGAAAGTGTAAGTCCCGATTTAGTCACAAGCAAATTAAATAGGCTGGTGGGAAGTGCAAAGGGAGGGACAGAGGCAATAGAAAAGGAGGAGGGGTATGTCTGTATGTTAGGCAGGATTTAAAAGCTCATATAAAGGAGGAGGTTATGTTAGAAAATGAGGGGGCAGAAGTCGTATGGGTGGAGTTCTTCACCAATTGTAAAGAATCCAGCAAATTAATTGTAGGCGTATGCTATAGACCCCCTAATGTAAGTGAGGAGGAAGAGACAAAGCTCCTAATGCAAATAGAAAAGGCTACTAGTTTAGGTAAAGTAATGATAATGGGGGATTTTAATTACCCAGATATTGACTGGAGCAACGGTACTGCTAGATCAGTTAATGGGAACAAGTTTATAAACTTATTGCACGACAATTTTTTAGCACAGGTTGTTGAGGAGAAAACCAGAAAAAATGCTATTCTTGATTTAGTGATCTCAAATGACCCAGAACTTATAGCAAATGTGCAAGTCATTGAACCCCTGGGTAATAGTGACCATAATGTTATATCTTTTAATGTCTGGGACAAAAAACAAAAATATACTGGGGCAACAAAAACCATGAATTTTGCAAAAGCTAATTTTAGTGCCTTGAGGGCTGCCCTACAGAGCATTGATTGGGGCATTAGGTTTTCAGCTAAAAACACAGAACAGAAATGGTTGTCCTTTAAAATGATATTAAATCATTACTGTTCTCAATTTATTCCCTTAAGGACTAAACGTAGAAGCTCTAAGAATCATCCTGTGTGGCTTAATACAGAAGTAAAGAAGTTAATGGGACAGAAGAGAAAGGCATTTAAAAACTACAAATCTGTAGGGACAGAAGCTGCATTTAATGAATATAAACACTGTAATAAATGTTGTAAATCAGCAATCCGGAAGGCTAAGAAAAGAAATGAAGAGTTAATTGCGGTGGAGGTGAAAACTAACCCTAAAAAGTTTTTTAAATATATTAATAGTAAAAAGATGCAGGTTGAGAGTGTTGCTCCATTAAATAATGGTACCAGTATGGTTGTTACAGATACAGATAAGGCAAATGTGTTAAATCAGTTCTTTTCTTCAGTGTATACAATAGAGGAGTCTGAGTTCACAGGCTCACTTAATAACTGCACGAATGGTTCAGCTCAATCTAGTCAGTGGCTGACTCAGGATATGATTCAAAAAGCTTTAATACAAATTAATGTAAACAAGGCTCCAGGGCCTGATGGCATACACCCCCGGGTTCTAAGAGAGCTTAGTTCAGTTTTAGACCAGCCCTTATTTCTGATTTTCTCAGATTCACTGTCATCTGGTATGGTGCCTATGGATTGGAGAAAAGCTGATGTTATTCCAATATTTAAAAAGGGATTACGATCTCAGCCTGGCAATTATAGGCCAGTAAGCTTGATATCTGTGGTGGGCAAATTATTTGAAGGGATCACATTCAAAATTTTGTCCTAATGAATGGCATTATGAGCAAAAATCAGCATGGCTTTATGAAGGATAGGCCATGTCAGACTAATTTGATTGCATTTTATGATGAGGTAAGTAAGATTCTGGATAGTGGGGGGGCAGTAGATGTGATCTATCTGGATTTTGCCAAAGCGTTTGATACTGTGCCCCACAAACGACTGCTTTCTAAACTAAGGTCTGTTGGGCTTAATGAAGTCATTTGCACATGGATAGGAAACTGGCTACAGGATCGGGTACAGAGGGTAGTTGTTAATGGGACATTCTCTACTTGGAGTAAGGTTCTTAGTGGGGTCCCCCAGGGCTCAGTATTGGGTCCACTTTTATTTAACTTGTTCATTAATGACTTAGGGGAGGGTGTTGTAAGTAATGTATCAGTGTTTGCAGATGACACAAAATTATCCAGCCCAATTAATTCCATCCAGGATGTGGCACTTGCAACAGGATCTTGACTAACTGGCAATCTGGGCAGCTAAGTGGCAAATGAGATTCAATGTTGATAAATGTAAAGTCATGCACCTGGGATCTAAAAATATCCACTTATACCCTTAATGGGACTGCACTAGGCAAATCCATTATGGAAAAGGACCTTGGAGTCCTTGTAGATGATAAACTTGGCTGTAGCAAGCAATGCCAGTCAGCAGCATCAAGGGCAAATAAGGTCTTGAGCTGTATTAAAAGGGGCATAGAGTCAAGGGAGGAGGGGGTCATTCTTCCACTGTATAGAGCACTTGTAAGGCCCCATCTAGAATATGCCGTACAGTTTTGGTCTCCATCACTCAAACAGGACATTATTGTATTAGAGAGGGTACAGAGAAGGGCAACTAAGCTGGTAAAGGGAAAATCTTAGCTATGAGGAAAGACTGGCCAAATTGGGGATGTTCACGCTGGAGAAGAGGCGCTTAAGGGGGGATATGATAACTATGTATAAATATATAAGGGGATCATATAATAATCTCTCTAATGCTTTATTTACCAGTAGGTCTTTCCAGCTGACACGAGGTCACCCATTCCGATTAGAAGAAAAGAGGTTCCAGCTAAATATTGGGAACGGGTTTGTTACAGTGAGAGCTGTGAAGATGTGGAATTCTCTCCCTGAATCAGTTGTACAGGCTGATACATTAGATAGCTTTAAGAAGGGGTTGGATGGCTTTTTAGCAAGTAAGGGAATCAGCGCCGTTTCTGTATCCATTGCAGCCTGAGGCGGCTCCAGTAATGCCGCCCCCCAGCCCGATTCGATTTCCGGGGGGGGAGGCAGCAACGCTAGTGCGGAGAGCACAATTGCGCTCTCTCACCCTAGTAAAGCCGAATTTCCGGTTCAAAAACCTGAAATTCGGCTCTTAAAGGCACCAGGAGCGGCTTTTTGCCGCCCCTGGAAACCTAGCTGGCGATGCCGCCTGAGGCAAGCGCCTCAGCTCGCCTCATTGGCGGATCGCCCCTGAAGGGAATACAGGGTTATGGGAAATAGCTCATAGTCCAAGTTGATCCAGGGACTAGTCTGATTGCCATTTTGGAGTCAGGAATGAATTTTCCCTCCTCTAAGGCAAATGGGAGAGGCTTCAGATGGGTTTTTTGCCTTCCTCTGGATCAACTGGCAGATAGGTAGTTAATAAAAAACAAAAAAAAAGGTTGAACTCGATGGACATGTGTCTTTTTTCAACCTTACTTACTATGTAAAGTGTAATCTCCAGCCTATCCAATCAAAGCTGAGGCTAATCTAAGCCTATACCAGAACATTGAGAGCACCACCATCTGAAGATACTAAAAGGATATACCTGCAGTGTGTCCCATGTCACAGATGAGGCTCCTCTGTTCCTACTCCAGCTGTCAGAAGCCTTGCACACGTGACAAATAGTGCAGTTCCTGAAAGTTTCCTATGAACCTTTAAGTGCTAACTTAAACTGATTTTAACTGAGCCTGGACTGGAGTCAATCTTTTAGAGTCCCTGCCTTCCTTTTTTATATAATTGTGAATTTAGAGCCCACTACCAGAGGGATTTCTTTTAATTCTATGGGCCCAAAGTGTGAAAGGGCACAAGAGTGCATGCCTTCAAGAGTCTTTATGAGAGAGTTCTTTCATTATGTCTGTGGCAATGGTTCTTAAATGTCAGTTTCATCTGACACAATTCTAGTTTGTTGACTGACACAACCCCTATGGGAACTCTGCAGCAACTGCTGGGTCCAAGGAAGTTGTAGCTCCAGAATTGCCCAGAATTCATAGGCACACTTGTGCATGATTTATCAGAAGAAACAGGATGGATGCATTCACAACCATGTGGAAGTGGGTGTTTGGACACAAGTATCTTAAAGGGGACCCGTCACCCAAAAAAAAACATTCCAAATCCTATTTTATCACATTAGTCAAGCAAAATGAACTTTATTTACACTATATAAATTATGGAATTCATAATTATAACAAGCAGGCAGGAGGCATTTTGTGGGACACTGTTATTAAGGCAAGTCCTGTATCATCTCAGTATCTTGTTTGTGCACCAGAATGGGGGACCTGATGTCCATCCCCATGTCCTGGTTACACAATTAAATGGTGAAGAGAACTGGGGGAATGTGGGGAGAGCAGTGACATCTAGGAAGTGCTGAATGGAAAGTGAAAGTAATGTGTCACTGGCATAGAGGAGGGGCAGACAATATTTGATTGACAGCTGAGATGTTTAAATGAGCTTACAACAGCTATGAATGCTTTAATAAAAAATAGAAATTGGATTTCATGTTTAATTTGAAAAGGACTTTTGTTATTCAGATTTTTGTGTCTGGATGACAGGTCCACTTTAATAAATATGTATTGCAAAGTATCTCTTCCACATGAGGGCTTGAGTTGTGAGTGCACATGTCTGGCTCTGGCACAAACAAGGTGAAGAGAGAAGGCTTGAGAAAATTGGACTCCGAACACAGCGTATGGGGTATAAGCATTCAAACCTGGAAAAGACTGATAAGTGCCCAATCTGCTTGGTTTTATGTGATGAAATAACTTATTTGATATTTATTAAAAAACCTTTTTACGCTATATGAAGCACATTTTCCTTAGCAAATCCAGACTGGGATCTGGCCAAAAGCATTCTGAGAACCTCCAGACAGGCACATGACCATTCTAAACGTTTGTGAGTACCCATCTTCCCATGGTGGTGGCTTATTAAAGAAAACGTGCAAACATGGTCTGCTGAATGTAGGAGTGGGTTCCACATGAAATTGATATTATAGAGTGTTAACACAGAGAGGTGGCAGATATATGCAAAATATACTACACTATATTTTGGAATCTTTTTATTCCCTGCTATTTTCTTGCTGTGTTTTCATGGGCTTCCTAGTGAAGCACTGTTTCCCAGAATTATGGATTTTTTAATTATTCCGGTTGGAGAACGGAATAGAAATGGCTACAGGATCGAATTTAGAATACAACCCTGGTGTTGCTGGACTACAGCTCCCAGCATGCCTCAACCTTCATTATATGTTACATTATTCTGAGATTTGTAGTCCAGCAATAACTGAGTAAAGTTTGGTTGAGCAGTGCAGTGCAGCAGGGTTTACTACCCCTTTAAATGCTGGATTCTCCTGATTCTTGACTCCTACCACAGCCAAACCTTGGATCTGCCCCTAATCCTATCACTCTCTACCTTATAATGTCATCATCCACCCTGTGAAATCATCACCTGCCCCTGTGATGTCACTTCCACCTCTCCTCCCTTAGTGGCTAGTAAGAAGCCAGTTGATCTGCAGATGGTTGTGTTGTGGACTACAGTATGTGGGTGGCACTAGATCTAAATGCAACTATGATAGAAGGTGGTGTATTTGGGCATTACAAGGAGTAAAACAAAGTCCGATCTCATTTATTCTACCTGAGGATACACATAACACATCCTTTGAACAGATAAAGAATTGTTTTCATTTTTGCACTTTAGTAGTTCTTTAAGGCGTTGGTGTATCTGGACAGCTTATAGATGTAAGTAGCTTCCAAATATCTTCTCCCACAGTTACAGCCCTTCTCACAAAAGTCCTATCATTTCTCAGTGCACAACCAACACCCCTCTGGGCCTAACAAAGAGACTTTCAAATGAAACCAGTACAGTGAAACGTTAATTTTACATCCCCTGATTTTACATTGTTGTTTTGTGGTCCCCCTATATACTATACATAATACTTTTCCCTGATTTTACATTTTCATGGATTTTACACTATTTTTTTCTTGTCCCTTGAAAAACATAAAATAGGGGTTCTACTGTATTGATAAATGAATAATTGCCTATCCATGCTGTCCCCATACCCAGAACCAGTAAACTATCAGTATCTGCAGTTCTACTAATAACCTTCTCCCACACAATCCTTCCTAATTCTGTTCTCCCTTGAGGCTGCACCAGCTACAGATGTTCCCATGAGAGAGAAGTGAGAGAATTTACCTGCACATTCTTCCACATGGCACCTCTATGGGCAGCCTCTGTCTCCGTCCTCCGTTGCTCTTTTACTATTTCTTTCTTGCTTTGGTGCTTTTTCTGTTCTTCTTTTTCCCTTCCCCTTCTGTGATATCAGCACAACAAGAAAACAGAAACAATTTGTACTAGTAGGAGGGGCTCAGTCAGAGTAAAAGTGAAAGTTAAGTTCGAGTTTTATTACAGTTTTTGAATGTTTTTTCTTCTTCTTCTGCCTCTTTACCCACTTTGAAATGGGGGTCCAAAAAACAGCCAAAAAACTATTACCCTGTGAGTCTACAATGTTATGGTTAATGTTAACTTTTATTCCTCATCTATTCAGGCCTCTCCTATTCATATTCCAGTTTCTTATTCAAGCAATGCATGAATGCTAAGTAAATGTAGACCCTAGCAACCAGATAGCTACTGAAATGCCAAACTGGAGAGCTGCTATAAAGTTACATATTAAGTTGGGTTGAAGTCCATCAAGTTCAACCCCTCCAAATGAACCCCAGTGCACATACAGTATATGTATACAGACACTCATACCAGCCAACTCATATAAACCAACTAAAGAAGATAAAGAAGGCGGATCACTTATCAGGCAAGTTACAACAATCATTGGGGGGTGTCTGACATTTTTGCACCCCCCCACCCTAATGATTGTACCTTTCATTCTCCTTTAACTTTTATGGAAACATCTTACCCCAATAAACAGTTTTTCTTAATTTACTGAATTTTAAAATTGGGTAATTTCCCGCTGGAAACTTTTTAAAATAATACACAATGACAACATTTATGGAAACTGACAAAGTGCAATGAACTACTTTGATGCTAAATAAATAGGCCTCATACAATGTACCTGGATGGCAAATTAGTTTAGTAGTTCTGCTATGCTGTGAGCAACAGTTGCAGCAAACCTCTTATTAAATGTACATTATTACCCCTTTGTTTAACATGACTTCAATGAATAGGGCTTTTTCTGAACATGTTTTGTTATTGTTTTTGTTAACATAAACAGGAAAATTTAAGCTCCTGCATATTTGGATCTTTTGAAGTTGATAACAAATAACCAGCTGTTACTGTTTTGGCCTACTCATCAGCAGAAATCCATTATGCAGGGGGTCTATTTGCGTACTGATATTCTAATTATCTACCTTGCAAGGGCCATACATAGAGTAGCTTCATTGTACCTGACTGTCCTGATTAGCTCAAGAAACATCAACCATACTAGATTTACCATAATTAAAAGATAAGCAAAGGCAAGTTCAGACCGGGCCCCCTTAGCTCATAACAAGGTTACAGATATATAGTTCCAGGGGTACCCAGGACACAAATAAGCACTCACCCCAAATCTCCCCCTAACTGGCCTTCAGATTGGGCCCCCTTAGCTCATAACAAGGTTACAGATATATAGAAACATTGGGGTGTCACCCTGCTATAGTTCCAGGGGTACCCAGGGCACAAATAAACACTCACCCCAAATCTCCCCCTAACTAACCTTCAGACTGGGCCCCCTTAGCTCATAACAAGGTTACAGATATATAGAAACATTGGGGTAACACTCGCCCTACTACAGTTCCAGGGGTACCCAGGACACATATAAGCACTCACCCCAAATCTCCCCCTAACTGGCCTTCAGGCTGGGCCCCCTTAGCTCATAACAAGGTTACAGATATATAGAAACATTGGGGTAACAGTCACCCTGCTATAGTTCCAGGGGTACCCAGGGCACAAATAAACACTCACCCCAAATCTCCCCCTAACTGACCTTCAGACTGGGCCCCCTTAGCTCATAACAAGGTTACAGATATATAGAAACATTGGGGTAACAGTCATCCTGCTATAGTTCCAGGGTACCCAGAGTACAAATAAACACTCACCCCAAATCTCCCCCTAACTGACCTTCAGACTGGGCCCACTTAGCACATAACAAGGTTACAGATATATAGAAACATTGGGGTTACATAGTTACATAGTTAAATTGGGTTGAAAAAAGACAAAGTCCATCAAGTTCAACCCCTCCAAATGAAAACCCAGCATCCATACACACACCCCTCTCTACTTTTAATTAAATTCTATATACCCATATCTATACTAACTATAGAGCTTAGTATCAGAATAGCCTTTGCTATTATGTCTGTCCAAAAAATCATCCAAGCCATTCTTAAAGGCATTAACTGAATCAGCATCACAACATCACCCGGCAGTGCATTCCACAACCTCACTGTCCTGACTGTGATGAACCCCCTACGTTGCTTCAAATGAAAGTTCTTTTCTTCTAGTCTAAAGGGGTGGCCTCTGATACGGTGGGTAACAGTCACCCTGCTATAGTTCCAGGGGTACCCAGGGTACAAATAAGCACTCACCCCAAATCTCCCCCTAACTGACCTTCAGACTGGGCCCCCTTAGCTCATAACAAGGTTACAGATATATAGAAACATTGGGGTAACAGTCACCCTGCTATAGTTCCAGGGGTACCCAGGGCACAAATAAGCACTCACCCCAAATCTCCCCCTAACTGGCCTTCAGGCTGGGCCCCCTTAGCTCATAACAAGGTTACAGATATATAGAAACATTGGGGTAACAGTCGCCCTACTACAGTTCCAGGGGTACCCAGGGCACATATAAGCACTCACCCCAAATCTCCCCCTAACTGACCTTCAGGCTGGGCCCCTTTAGCTCATAACAAGGTTACAGATATGTAGAAACATTGGGGTGTCACCCTGCTATAATTCCAGGGGTACCCAGGGTACAAATAAACACTCACCCCAAATCTCCCCCTAACTGACCTTCAGACTGGGCCCCCTTAGCTCATAACAAGGTTACAGATATATAGAAACATTGGGGAGTCACCCTGCTATAGTTCCAGGGGTACCCAGGGGACAAATAAACACTCACCCCAAATCTCCCCCTAACTGACCTTCAGATTGGGCCCCCTTAGCTCATAACAAGGTTACAGATATATAGAAACATTGGGGTGTCACCCTGCTATAGTTCCAGGGGTACCCAGGGCACAAATAAACACTCACCCCAAATCTCCCCCTAACTGACCTTCAGACTGGGCCCCCTTAGCTCATAACAAGGTTACAGATATGTAGAAACATTGGGGAGTCACACTGCTATAGTTCCAGGGGTACCCAGGGCACAAATAAACACTCACCCCAAATCTCCCCCTAACTGGCCTTCAGACTGGGCCCCCTTAGCTCATAACAAGGTTACAGATATATAGAAACATTGGGGTAACAGTTACCCTGCTATAGTTCCAGGGGTACCAGAGGTACGACAGTGTTTTTTTAGATTTTAATGACTTACATACAGGATATGATGTCACTGACATAAGATTGAGGAGGATGTAGCTTCATCTTATCAGTTCACCAGGTCTACACTGGCGAAGGAAACTCTGGCTAAAGAGTTAATGTTCTGTAAAATTTGCGGATTAATGATTGTTTGCCTGAGTGAAAATTCACTGGGTGACAGGTTGTGAAACTACGCTACGGACGATCTCTTTCGCTAGCAAATTGTCTTCTACACCTGTTCGTAAATCGGCGATGTCCCTGTGGATGGTATTTTTGGCTAATTGATTGCATGACAGCTGCTTAGCATTCTAAGGGCAATGGAACACCATCAGAATAGTCACCTGCAATTAGTCTTCTCTACTGTGGGTCACATATGTTTTCCCACTGGTGATTTACATTATAGCAGGAGATTAGTTGGGGGTTGCAAATAACCCCTAATACCTCCCATATCAGTGATTTTATTTTATTTTGAAAATGTTTTATTTTATTTTCATATTAAACAAGTAATAACATTATGACAGCAAATATTATGCAGATGAAGAAAGACATGTATTCAATATGATGGCATAGTGAGATTGACAACAATAAACTGAAAATAACAAAAATTAACTAAGCCAGTGGAAGTCAACACATTGAAAGAAAGAAAAATGTCCATTCGTTGACTGGAATGTCTGAACGCGTAACTTACAAATGAAGAAACCGTCCTATTTGTTTACCTGAATTAGAATTACAAGCTTCAAGATAAGGAGACCAAATCAGTTTAAAAGAGTCTATGGAATTATTCCCTTTGGTTTTGGATAATAAGGCTTCTTGCCAACTAAGCTGGTTCATAAAAGAAATAGCATCTGCTAACGAGGGGGGCCATATCAGTGATATAAAGAAGACAGTATAGATCAACATAGTAATATTTAGATAATGCTTTTTGGAACGACAGGATGACCTGGACCACAAATGTCTCCTCCATTAATTCAGCAGAACATACAGCGTCCAGAAAGCTTAATTATGTCAACTTTTAATTTAATTCATATTGTGTAACTCTTTGTATTCTCCTCCCAAAGTACCGGATTTCAGAAATATGTTGGTGCTTTGTTAATAAAGTATAATAACAATCACACTTTTATCCTTCTCTGAACTCACACTAGAGGTTTTCACCCTCCATGTTTGGTTTTCGAATAAAATAAGACAACTTGATGTTCCTTATCTTTCTACCCTATTAATAGCATTACCATCAATTATTTGTGATAGCCATCTGCATGAATTCATCATTTCGCCGGTACGGATCTACTGCGCATGCGCCAAAAGTCACGCGCATGCGCAGTAGATCGTACCGGCGAAATGATCCTACTGCGCATTCGCCAAAACGCCATTCACAGCAGGAAGAAGATCGCGTGGAAGAAGATGTCATCTGTGAACTCCCTGGACTGGACCTACGCAGAAGGGTAAGTAACAAGTTAGGGGCATTTGCCCAGCGGGACGGGAAGCCAGGGGGCAGGAAGGAGGGTGGGCAACAAACGGGAGGGGGGGATGGGGGGGTTTGCGCCGACTAGGTTTCCTTCCCCTTTAAAGGGGTAATTGACCTTAAACTTAACCTGTAGTAGTTTGTAGACGGTGCCATTCCATGACAATTTTTATTGGGTCTTTCTGGGTTTTTGAACTATTCACTTTACTGTTTTGTTTCTGTAGTAGAAAGTGTAGATTAATTCCGCTGTTATTTTGTCACTTGTGTTTTTATTCAGGCAATTCCCTATTCACTACAGTCAGTAGACTGATTCATTTGCTATGGTAAGTGGGACCCCAAACACCCAGCATACAGTTTAAATATTAAACAGGAAAGTGAAAGAAGAACTTTTCAAGTCATTTGCATATTCCAACTAAAAAATATAAAGGTCAAGTGCAAAGTGATTGCTTTCAACACCATAATAAAAGTTTATTTCAAGGTAAAGCTTCCATTTTAATCATTTGTGGAATTTTTCTTTTCGCCAATCCTTTTCTAGCCAGGGGCTGTGTAAGTAATTGAGTTTTTCTTGTAAATGATCCATTTCCCGTTGATGCTGTTGAACAGGTTTCCTAATGATAGAATGTGTCTATTTAACTAGGGTTTGGACTCCCAGGAACTGAAAAACTGTAGAATGAGTGAAAGTGAAAGAGACTCATGATCATTTGCATTAGGGTAAAGTTCATTGTGTTAGTGCATGTGCCTGTGTATGTTAAGATGGCCATAGATGTTGAGATTTTTAAAAGATCAGATCCTGATCGTAAGACTACGATCTTCTCAGAACGATCGTACGAATTAACCATCAACTAAAAAGACCAATTAGGCAGGAAAACAAAGGGGAGCTGCCTGCTTGGCCCTGCAAACATAGATACATTGCACTGGGTCCGACAAAGATTTTTGGACCTGGCCGGTCAATTACCCGACAGATGTCAGCCGAAAAATCGTAAGATGTACGATCGTTCGAATCCCACTAACCGCACGATAATTTCGAAGGATTGGTCGGGCTTCCCTAAAATCGATCGTTCGGCAAGAAGAATTGGCGCGTCTATGGGGAGCTTAAGAGATATGAAATACAATGGTCATAGGAGCTTCAGATAAATGGGGCGACCTGGGCCTCACTCATCTCTTCTATTATTTCTATTCAATTCAGCTCATTTTTCTATCCATATGTTTATAAAATATTTAATACATTATTAATATATTATGTTGAACAGGTTTCCTAATGATAGAATGTGTCTATTTAACTAGGGTTTGGAAAGTGAAAGAAGAACTTTTCAAGTCATTTGCATATTCCAACTAAAAAATATAAAGGTCAAGTGCAAAGTGATTGCTTTCAACACCAACACCATCAACTAAAAAGACCAATTTGGCAGGAAAACAAAGGGGAGCTGCCTGCTTGGCCCTGCAAACATAGATACATTGCACTGGGACCGACAAAGATTTTTGGACCTGGCCGATCAATTACCCGACAGATGTAGGCCGAAAAATTGTAAGATGTACGATCGTTCGAATCCCACTAACCGCACGATAATTTCGAAGGATTGGTCGGGCTTCCCTAAAATCGGTCGTTCGGCAAGAAGAATCGGCGCGTCTATGGGGAGCTTAAGAGATATGAAATACAATGGTCATAGGAGCTTCAGATAAATGGGGCGACCTGGGCCTCACTCATCTCTTCTATTATTTCTATTCAATTCAGCTCATTTTTCTATCCATATGTTTATAAAATATTTAATACATTATTAATATATTATGTTGGAAAAGTGAAAGAAGAACTTTTCAAGTCATTTGCATATTCCAACTAAAAAATATAAAGGTCAAGTACAAAGTGATTGCTTTCAACACCATAATAAAAGTTTATTTCAAGGTCAAGCTTCCATTTTAATCATTTGTGGAATTTTTCTTTTCGTCAATCCTTTTCTAGCCAGGGGCTGTGTAGGCGATTGAGTTTTTCTTGTAAATGATCCATTTCCCGTTGATGCTGTTGAACAGGTTTCCTAATGATAGAATGTGTCTATTTAACTAGGGTTTGGAAAGTGAAAGAAGAACTTTTCAAGTCATTTGCATATTCCAACTAAAAAATATAAAGGTCAAGTGCAAAGTGATTGCTTATTTAATACATTATTAATATATTATGTTTATAAAATATCAGAACACTAACGGGGGAATTTAATAATTCCAAAAAAGGAAAAACTATTGGCAATGTGAATGGTTACACCTTTGCGCAAACAAATTTTCCTTTGTGTGAATATGAACATTCAGTAGCTTTTGTGAACCTGGAAACTGTTTAGCGACCACTTCTGACTGTGGAAGAAAGATCCCGAATTTTATAGTTTGTGCCAATACGCAGTCTATGTAATAAAACTTCTCACTGAAAAAGTTGTTATATTTGTTCGGAAAGATTACTGGGGGAATGTAATAAAAGTCACATAGAGAAAGGCAATGTGAATCAATAAGAATAAAAATTTGCATTTTGCAATGAAATATTCTTCTTTAAGCTGTTATTGCATTGCAAATTTTCATTGTACACTTTTAAGAAGGGCTTGGAGGTGTCATAATCTTTTGGAGCAAATATAACAACTTTTTTCAGTAAGAAATTTTATTACATAAACTGTGCACTGAAAACCAATCTCATATTGCTCAAGACTCCAGTAATTTATTAACCAAGCCATCAATACATATTATTTCTAAATACCTGCTGTTGAACACGTTTGCTCTCTCTATATTTATGTACAACTGGATTTGGGATAATATGGGGAGAGGGAAGGACAAACAAGTCTAGCACTTATTATAAGTTATAGAGACAAATCACAGTATGATTGGGTCCCCATACAATAATTCTATGTGGGGCACACAAAAATGAACCATGAGCAGGGGCCAAAGCTTTATAACTGGCTATAGTTTCATAGGATACAAACAGGCAGGATTGTGATTGGTTAGCTTCTATGAATGCCTTTAAGTCAAAGGAGACATATAGGATAAATGGAAAAACCCTAACAGCTGGTACTCTTTAAAAAAAATTTGAATAAAGTGATCCAACCAGTTACTTCAATACATTTTGTGCCCCCAAGCTTTATCAAGCATACTTCCTTGAAGGAGACATAAAGGATAAATGAAAACCCCCCAACTGTGTAGGCAATTATAAGTAATATATGGTGTTGCTTTTACATGGGGCTAAACATTAATATTATCTTTAAAATAGCCCCTTTATTGGAGCTCCCTATAGATGTTCTCTGGTCCCTGTCTGTGTTTCAAATGAGGGGTGGGCGTGTCCCTGCCAGAAGCACAGTAGGAGGGGGACAGCCAATCACAGCCCTGCAGTCACACAAGCACAGACAGGCTTCAGTTCCCTATCAGGTCCTGCTAGCTGCTGATTGGTTCCTGTCCTACAGTGCAGTGAGCTGAGTGCACAGCCTGGGAATCCAGGGAGCAGCAAGTGGAAGAGAAGGGAGGGATTATTAGGGTTTTTGCAGAAATATTCAATTAAACAGCCTGAAACACTACTTTTTTTAAGCACAATTCTTCTATATGTAAATGAGTATAATGTACTGTTACATTCTTATTTTTTACATACAATGTCTCCTTTAACATTTAGTATGTGATAGAATGGCTAACTTTTCAATTGATCTTCATTACTGATTATTTTATAGTCTTTTAATTATTTGTGTAGTCTTTTATTTTCTTCCTCTTTCCAGAGTCCAACAGGGGGGGTCACCGACCCATCTAAAAACAAATTCTCTGTAAGGCTACACATTTATTGTTATTGTTGCTTTTTATTACTCCTCTTCCTATTCAGACCTCTCCTACTTATATTCCAGTCTCTTACTGTATTCAAATCAATGCATGGTTGCTAGTGTCATTTGTATCCAACCAGAGTGCTGAAACTGCAAACTGGAGAGCTAAATAACTCAAAAACCAAAAGAGAAAATGCAGGCCTGGGTGCAGTTGCACCCCCTGCACCCCACACTGTTTTGCCCAATATGTGGAGCTCAGAAATCAGCAGACCAAAGCTCTAAATGGACTACTGCTTGTGTCCAAAAACACCTACAGACTTTAATGTAAAAAGAGTTGATTGGCTTGGAAAAAGTTGTCATGAAACCCAATGCCAATGATACCTGATAGAAGGTGTTATATGGATAACTGCAACAATAAGATACCAGTATTCTTGTAGTCAGATAAATGACAGTTGCACACTAGATACACAAGGATGATCCAGGAACTGGAAAGGGTATAAAAGGGGCACACCTTCAAACCCCCTATCTTGAACATTTGTGTACCACAGTATTGGAAAGCTCTTACCAATTCCAACTGATTAGTTATGTGTGAATCAAGAAAAACTCAACTCTCACCCAAACTCACAAAATGTTGTCATTGCAGGACCTGTTCCCAACCTGTACCCATGTCTTTCTTCTCTATACGCTACTTCTGCATGCACCTTAGGTTCTAAAACAGGTCAACTTTGAGAGCAGAGGAACAGTGTACTTCCCCGTTCTGACCTGCACCCAATGCAAATCCTGCAATGGTTGCCCGAATTTCAACCCTAACCCTCCAGACATAAGATTAAACCAGCGGGTTTTGTGGGTTGTGGGTCAACCCACAAATCACTATAACTGGGGCTTCTGTACTAGCACTCTGCCAAAAATCCTCCTGTGTCACCGTGTGCCAAGTAGGTTCTTCAAGGTAATGGTTTACCTTTAAGTTAATTTTTCGCATGTTACAGTATGACCCATTTTTCAATTGGTCTTTATTATTTTGTATAGTTTTTGAATTATTTGCCTTCTTCTTCTGAGTCTTTTCAGCTTTCAAATGGTCACTGACCCCATCCAAAAATACATGCTCTGTAAGGCTACACATTTATTGTTATTGCTACTTTTTATTCCTTATCTTTCGATTCAGGCCACTCCTATTCCAGTCTCTTATTCAAATCAAGTATGGTTGCTAGGGGAATTTGGACCCTAGCAATCAAATTGCTGAAATTGCAAACCCTAGAGCTGCAGAATAAAAAGCTAAATAACTTAAAAACTACAAATAATAAAAATGAAAAACAATTGCAAAACAATCATACTAAAATTTAACTCAAATGTGAATAATCCCTTTCAGTCTTGTTCTATCAACCACTCCCTTTACACCTCCGGCTCTAATCCAAGATGGCATCAGGTAGCAGTAACCCATAATAACCAATAAGATGTTTTCTTTAAACAGGTGACCAGTGCCTGCTGATTGGTTGTGATGATTTACTGCTCCTGAGCAAAAGTGGGGTCTTTTATGACATAACCCTTCAGGACTATGAATTTCAATTTTGTTATAGAACTTGCTGGTACTCTTTAAAAAATTTGAATAAAGTGATCCAACCAGTTACTTCAATACATTTTGTGCCCCCAAGTTTTATCAAGCATACTTCCTTGAAGGAGACATAAAGGATAAATGAAAACTCCCTAACTGTGTAGGCAATTATAAGTAATATATGGTGTTGCTTTTACATGGGGCTAAACATTAATATTATCTTTTAAAATAGCCCCTTTATTGGAGCTCCCTATAGATGTTCTCTGGTCCCTGTCTGTGTTTCAAATGAGGGGTGGGCGTGTCCTAACGGTCCCTGCCAGAAGCACAGTAGGAGGGGGACAGCCAATCACAGCCCTGCAGTCACACAAGCACAGACAGGCTTCAGTTCCCTATCAGGTCCTGCTAGCTGCTGATTGGTTCCTGTCCTACAGTGCAGCGAGCTGAGTGCACAGCCTGGGAATTCAGGGAGCAGCAATTGGAAGAGAAGGGTGTAGTGATTGGCAAATTTATTTGGTAGATGCAAATTTGTGGTGAATTTCCGCCTTATGCGGCTGGTGAATACATTCAAAATTGCCGCAACAATTGTCAGCGACAATTAAACGCACATCCATTAACTTTAATGCAATTGGACAAAATAGGCTCACATCAAATTATCACCGGGGCCGATTTTGATGCCGCAAAATTGACGCCGGCGTCAAAATTTGCGATTGGCAAATTTTTCACTATTTCACGAATTTTGTGGGATATTGACAAATTTTTCTGCGAAGCGAAATGGGACAAATTCGCCAGTCATGAGAAGGGAGGGATTATTAGGCTTTTGCAGAGATATTCAATAAATCAGCCTGAAACACATTTTTTTAAGCACAATTCTTCTATATCTAAATTAGTATAATGTACTGGTACATTCTTATTTTTTACACAAAATGTCTCCTTTAACCACATTTCCTTTTACCATCTTTGTTCTGAATGAATGTCCATATGCCATTTTAAAACAGAATCCATTCCTAACCTATCATATTCCTGGTTAACTTTTTCTTTTTCCTCAACTTTATATATTTTAGCTCCTCAACATCATCTTTCAAGTCTTTATGTATCTGATCAGTAAGAACATTGCAATCAGGGTACCCCTGGAACTATAGCAGAGTGACACCCCAATGTTTCTATATATCTGTAACCTTGTTATGAGCTAAGGGGGCCCAGTCTAAAGGTCAGTTAGGGGGAGATTTGGGGTGAGTGTTTATTTGTACCCTGGGTACCCCTGGAACTGTAGCAGGGTGACTGTTACCCCAATGTTTCTATATATCTGTAACCTTGTTATGAGCTAAGGGGGCCCAGTCTGAAGGTCAGTTAGGGGGAGATTTGGGGTGAGTGATTATTTGTACCCTGGGTACCCCTGGAACTATAGCAGAGTGACACCCCAATGTTTCTATATATCTGTAACCTTGTTATGAGCTAAGGGGGCCCAGTCTAAAGGTCAGTTAGGGGGAGATTTGGGGTGAGTGCTTATTTGTGCCCTGGGTACCCCTGAAACTATAGCAGGGTGACACCCCAATGTTTCTATATATCTGTAACCTTGTTATGAGCTAAGGGGGCCCAGTCTGAAGGACAGTTAGGGGGGGATTTGGACTTTACCTTTTTTCTTTATACTTTACTTCTAAATAGACTCCATCTTGAGTTGATGGTGATGAAGTAAAACATTTTGCTTTGAATTATGTCTTAATTAACACAACTGCTCTGGGCATCATTGTATATATGGCAGGATTTTAATCCTTTTTCTTCCTACATATAAATTTAAGACAAACATAGCTACTATGATTAACACATTTATTTGATATAAAATATCAAGAATACCTATTATTTTTATTACTAGTAAATTATTAGAAATTCTATTGTGTTACCTTAGAAAGTTTACAATTGGTACAATAAAAATAACTACAAGTAGTATATGATAATTAGAAACAACGGGTAAGATAGGACAATTTAGAACTGATTTTCATGTTTTATTTTCATTTTATTTTGTGTTATTTCGCTTTTTATTCAGCAGTTTGCAATGTCAGCAATCTGGTTACCTTAGCAACCATGCATTGATTTGCTGGAATATCAATAGGAGAGTAAAAAAGTAGCAATATATTTGTAGGCTTACAGAGAATTTATGAACCACAGACTCCCATTAGACATAATTGGTCTGGCACAAAACTGGATCACGTCAAAGTGTTGCTACTAAAATATTTATTTTTAATTATATCTGAAAAAATATAGATATACTTTTAGCAGCAACCCTTTAGAAGTGATCCAGTTGAGTCTAATTTTGTCTAATGGGAGGTGTGTGGCATGAACACCTACATTTCGTGCAGAGTCTACCGAAAAATCTCCACATTGAGTAATGCATTTCTTTTCTTTCCAACTATTTTATAAATGAATCAGACAACACAGAGTGGCATTATTCAACTGATTTATTATTAGATGTGTATTGAATTGCAAACTATGTGGCATTTAACAGTTATCAAGATGGAGGCTTACAGCCAAATAGTTACAAAAACCAAAATGTCACCAGTTTACATTGGCACTTTGCATAATGATTAGGAAACACCCAATAGTTTGACCAGGTTCCTCGGGCACTTGGCATAATTAGTAGGAAACTGTGATGTAATCAGGTTAGTCTGGCATTGGAACAATGATTAGGAGGTCCCCAATTTTATCAGATTACACTGGCACTTGGTATAATGATTAGAAACCCTCAATGGGTTGACCATGACCAATGATTAGGAAACCACAATGGTTTGACCATGTTTCACTGGTAATTGACAATGATTAGGAAACTCCAAATTCATCAGGTTGCTGATGGGCTGAAGATTCCAGATTAATATTCATGTACAGGGTGTAAATATACAATATTCTGCTTAATTATCTTAGAGTAAACATTACATTTATACACCTACAGTACTTAGTACAGGCTTTAATAAAAGCTGCAAAAGTACAAGTTAAAGAAATTTTGTCACTGCATTCCCAAGTTGAATCACTTTGCACATCTTTATTTTAGAGGTCACAACAGGCTACTTGGCAGGCAATGGTACAGGCAAGGTTACCAAAACTAAGCAAAAGAAGAAGGGTTAAACAAATAAAAGTCCATGTCCAGGCAAAGGTTCAGGTCAGACAGAAATCAAGGCAGGCTATGAACAGGCCAAAGTCAATAACATTATTCAAAGGAAGGAGTACAGTCCATGGACAAGGTGGCATTGTAATTGGTATTACAGGGCATTTTAAGTTTGAATTTGGTGCAGTCCCAATGTAGGTAAGGCGGCATCACTGCCTGTGCTCCAGTGAGGGGCAGAAACGGCACTGTCCCTGCTGTACCCACAAAATCACTATGGTGATATGGATGTATCTTATTTTTTACTTTTAGAAGTGGTATATCTGTTGTCCGTTACTATAATCTTCTGCAAATTCCACCGGTTTACCAAAGTAATTGCATCACATGTTAAAGGGATAGAAACCCTCCATTAAAATGTTCCCACTGTGCCCCCCTAGTATCTTAACAGTAAATGACTAAACGCCTGAAAGAAATGTACATTTTCAAACTGAAATAATATATTTCTAAGCTCTTTTGCAATTCACACATTATATTTTGTAGATTCCAAGATATTAGCAAACATGTCTACTGTTATTATAATGAAATTAGAACAAAAATATCACCCGCTGGTCAGTGCTTTTAACCATAACACAAGAAAAGAAAAACACAACTTTTAGAAAAAAAAAGGATGCTTAGAAAAGAAGCCAACAGTTAGGAACCTCATATGACTTCTCTTATGAACCACAAGATCAGAAGAGATCCATTTTTCTTCTGATGTTCTCCTGAGGAGAGAAACTTAGCATTTTTTAAATGAAAGCTCACAATAAAAAAAAAACAGAATCAATAGCTGCTATAAAGCCTAAACATTAACCATGGCCCTCCGATGATTCTAGACTAAAAATTACTGCATACAATTCTAATTATACATTTGCTGAGTTGTTGTTCTTTAGCTTCTGGGGACCCAAGGCATATTTTTTTTTAACTTTTATATATTTCCTTTAAACTGTTAAAAGCTTCTGTTTCCTTAATCTTGTACCATTGACCAGGCAGATCAGCAGGCAGTGCATCATATTCCTTTGCAAACTCGTTATTAAACTTCCCAAAAATGTATTTCCAATAATCTGAGGCTTTGATGCTGTAGTCAGGCTGAATGGCCCAGTCTGGGTAGAATGTGCTGTATTCTTTATATGGGTGCCATTTTCCTTCAGTGTCTGAGTTTCTGAATCTCCAGTCACTGATAACATAAGTTGAACATATTTCGGTCATCAATTTGTTATTGTCTTCACAACGGTATCTTCCTAAACCTTGAGGTCGATGGACAGATGCAAAGTGCTCCTTATGGTCAGCAGCTCCAGCCTCACAGGGGACCTTGCAGAAGGGACACTGCTTCCCACAGCCAAACACTCTCTTAAACAGCTCATCCTCTGGTTTCACTGTGAGTTTGGCAATTACAGATTCTGTGCTGGAATATTTAATCCCTGATGTGACCTGTTTCTCTGTTTCTGTGAGAAAAAAATCAATGTCCTTTGAGAACTGCCTAATATCTGCTTTGTTCTGGAAACTGATCAACTGCAGTTTACTCTGAGAAATTACTAAATCGCTTTTTAACATCTCACAAAAGGCTTTCAAAAATTCTGAGACAGTAGGAATGGCTTGTAAGCTTTGAAGAACCATTCTATTTTTTTTACAGATATCAGAAAGTAATTTTGTGGACAATTTTTCTAGACCTTTTTCATATGTCTTTAATATGTATTGTTTCAGCCATTGTTTCACAAACAACTCATAAGAATTTATGTAGGTGACATACTGAGAAAAGTTCTGATCTTTTAGAAGTTTTTCAAGAACATGTGACTGAAAGAAACTGCGGCTGCTCAATTCTTTGGAACCTTGACTGAACATAATATCATCTACAATATCCTTCCCCAGATGCTCATAAATCTGGTTGGTTATTGCCGGCTTCAGGCAGAGCTCACAGAACTGTTTGGCTCTACTTTGTGTTTCATCCTTTTCCTCATATATATTGTAAAATGTTTCCCAGTAATGAGATTTTAGTTTTTCCAGGCAGATCACAGGATCATTTTCTTGTATAAATCGCTCATGCAACTTTTGAAACATAGAAGCTGCATTCCCAAAGATATGGAGTTTTAAATCCAATTCAAATTGATGGGTGGTGTGCAGGTTATTTACATCTTCCACCCTGAGTCTTACATTGATTATGTTGAGCAATTCTTGGCAATAAGTCCCATCATAGTCTCCTCCTGTATTAAACTTCTCTGTTACGTAATCTGAACATCTTCTTATTAAAGAGGAAGCAAGACAGGCTGTTTTATCATGGCATTCATTGGTCCAGAATTCTTTCAAACCTTTTGCTGAAAACCACTTTATGTCAACGTGCTGTTTATGAATCTGAAATTCAACTCTTCCAAAATCATCCAAATGTTTTACACTGAGAAATTTCTCATTTATAGAGCTCCCTTTGTTGGACAAGTCCTTTTTGAGGTCCAGTAACATTTCCTGATTGACCTGACGTTTTTGTAAAAGATTCTTTGGTAGTTCAGCAATAGTACTTTTCCACATATTCTCAAATACATTTACTATATCACCACTCCTTAGATGACTTTTCCTTTCTCTGACCTGTTTTAAGAGATCAGTGACTTTCTTCTCCATTGTTTTTTGATAATGGTTCTCTATATTCTTTATTTGATTTTTCCCTTTTTGGATCCTAATAGTCTCATCAATCTTGGCTGTTACAGAGCTTTCCAGTTCATTTCGGAGAAAATGTACCCCTCTGGAGAAATCTACTTTATACTTTTCAATCAGATGAACATTATCAGTTTTACTCTCAAAATATTCTTTTAATAAAAATAACATTTTTTTCTCCTCTTTGCAAAGTAAAGACATTAAATCATCTTTCACATCTGTGCATCTGATTTCTGGTTGCAGTTTATCTGTGGACTGATTCTTGATCTTGTTCTCAGTGCTAATTAGCCAGGTGTGAACCTGTTTGCGGAAGTTCCATTCCCACTGAGAGTATTTAATTGCTAATTGATTGTAAGCTTCAGCTACCAGGCTGTTTCTGAAACTGAAAATGAAATTCTCATGTTTCACAGATTTCCACAAGCTTTTTATCCATTCAATAAACTGAACAATATTCTGTGGTTGTTGAAGACTTTCCCTTTTCTCCATGAATTTGAACAAATATTTTTTCACTTTAAATACATTTCCACTGTAGCCAGAATTTACAGAAGCCATGGGTGGGTCACCATACCAAAGCCCGGGAATGTACCAACTGTCTCTCTCAATGTTATAGTCCATGATATCACTGAAGCATGTGATTCCACTCCTTTTCTCCATGTTGGCTGCTATTTTGGTCATCTTATCCAGCTGCTCCAGGAGTTTCTCTCTGTCCCTCATGTTGTTATCATGAGCAGAGACATCACTCACATTCTGATGTACGAATTGACAGTTGGGTTTTTTCCCTATTTCATTCATCCTAAGGAAAGCATGAACCACAATTTGCAATGTATCTCTCATTTCAGTTGTATTCTCCATGGCCATATTAATTATAGTGATATCACTGAGCCCAACCACTAGAGTCGCCAACTCATTGTCATGCTCATAGCTGTCCTCTAGAGAAGCCAGTTCTGGAGCCTTTAAACCTTCTGTATCAATCACAAGTATAAACTCACAGTCCAGAATTTCCTTAAGATTCTCTTTCACTTTGATGAGAGTCATAAAGGCTCCCCGTGTGCATCGCCCACTGGCCACTGAAAACTGTAACCCAAACATGGTGTTCAGAAGGGTGGATTTCCCTGTGCTCTGCACTCCTAGCACTGTAATGACCCTCATTCTACAATTCCTACCTGTTCTGTTATCCAGCTCAGTCAGAACATCAGTTACCCACTGTAGGGGAATGTTGGAGGCATCTCCATCTATCAGTTCCAATGGGAACCCATCAAGGAGGAGATCAGCAGCTATTCCTGGGAGTTTACTAAATTGTCTTTGATCTGGTTTCAATTGTCCTTGTTCCTTTATAGAACATTCTGCCTCATAAAACTGTCCCATCTCACGCAGAAAGTGTTCTACTCCCAAAGAACTGTCAGATATCTGCTGGTCTAACTGTTTTAGTTCCTTCTGATTATTTGTTTTATTGGTGCATTTCCTTTTATATTCTGCCTTCAACACAGAGAGATTGTTTCTAGCCATTGAATCAAGTGCAAATTTCATCCATTTTAAGAAATATTTTTTTTCTGCCTGAGACAAATGCGAGATGGCACAAATAAACTTACTCATAGAATCAGGAAGAACATGTTGGTTCTGATCCCTGTGTAATGCCTGAATTTGTTCTCTCAGCTGAGATCGATATAGTTCAAGATTTGTATCCCCTTGTTTTCTCATTCTGCACAATTCCTTCTCAATCTGGGCCACTTGTTTCCACAGATCTCCTTGTAGTTTCATTGTCTCTTTCTTATATTGCACCACATCTTGTATCTCTTTAGTAATTTCTTCAGCATATTTTTTGGCTTTCTGACATTCCTGGGAACTTTCGTCCACCTTGATGCCAAGTTCTGTGGCCGTGTTTGCTAAATCTTCTAGCTTTATTTTCCTAAAAGTGCTTTTGGAAAAATGTTTGATAATGGTTTGTAAACTTTTTACTAGGCCTGCATCATTTGCATTTTTATCTTTTATCAGAATATGAGATTTGTTAATATTTAGCACTGGAATTAGCTTCTTGATGGATTCTGCTGTCTCTTTACTGACACCTCTCCCACTTAGAGTAATAATGAAATAGAATTCAGTGTTTGATTTACTACACTTGGCTAATAGCTCACACTCTTGCTCATTAATGCTCTCAGCAAATACAAACACTGCTGATGAGACCTGGGTTAGGAAGCTGAATTGGGTCCAGTTAGACTCTATGTCTCCACGTAAATTAGTAACAGCAATAGCTTCTTGGAAAGAGTCCGAATTTTCTGTTCCAACAGGTAAATACCAGGAGATTTCCACTAGGCCATCAGAGATTTGCCTTTCAATATTGCCACCTTTCATATTGTCATGAATAAAGAAGTCCTGGTTCTGCTGAGCTGGACACAGCATTTGATTGAGTATTTTAGATTTGGATAATTTGCTTTGTCCTAGTCTCACAAAGGAGAGCAATGGCATTTCTACTTCAACCAGGTTTTCTTCAATAAATCCTTTATTCTCTGCCAGAGTGTGGGGTCTCCATCTCTTGACAATGTCTCTCATAGCCCAGAGCATAAAAGTGTATTCTGGGGCATCACTAGCAGGGAGCAGCAGTGGGACAGCAAACTGACACATGGACATTTTTGATAAGATGTTCTGCTGTAAAAACATATCTGAGCAATGCAAGAGAACACACATAATGTCTAAAGGATTAATAAAATTAGAGTCACACTCTTTGCTATTAAAATCAATATACAGAAATATATCATAATCTTCATCTACCCCTGTCTCCATATGATGAGCTATATCCTTGTCTGTGTTTTCAGTATCTTTCTCTGCATTCTCAGAAAAATCGTCAAGTTGAATTATTCTGGCAGTTCTGTCCAGCGTCATCAGTTTCCTTAGGAGAGCCCAAGGAAGATCTTGAACTGTCTGGGGGGCAACTTCATTTATATTCTCCTGCCCAATGTCCAGGATGTCCCTCAGGGTGAGCTTAGACTCTTTATGTGATTCCATAATTTTATTTAGTGTGGTTCTTTTTTCTGGAAAGAAAAAAAAACAATTATTGATATGATTTATTATTTTACTTCTTGTGTGTGTCTAAGATATATGCCCATATATCCACATTGAGGTATGTTATGGGTGCAAGTTGAAAAACCGTACTGTTGAATTAAGTAGAAAAACACACACACATATATATATATATATATATATATATATATATTTTATATATATATATATATATATATATATATATATATATATATATATATATATATATATATATATATATATATATCCCATATATAATGGACAATAAGTCTTCTTATGAAGAATATTACTGGAACACTTTACACTGAGTGGTGGTACATTTCTGCATCCCTCAGCAAACATATCTCAGAACGTATAAAACATTCAAACAGATGTGTATAATTAATTAATACCAAAATATGTATATAATTACATAGTAACTTATACCAACCAATCAGCTGTTACCTTCAAATGGTTTAATACGCCTACATTTACTTCTGCATATCTTTTTTGTCACCATCCCTTCTTTTACATTCAGGCTTCCTTTCAAGAGTTCCCATCTCCCAATCAGGGCCGGGCCAAAGTATTTTGGCATCCTAGGCAAGGGCTTCAATCAGTGCCCCCCTATTTCATCATATTGCCTCTAATTTGTACCTTTGTCAGCTGGAGCCGAAAATCCATCATATTGCCTCTAATTTGTACCTGTGCCAGCTGAAGCCAAAAATCGATCATATTACACCAAATTTGTACCTGTGCCAACTGGAGCCAAAGATCCATCATATTGCCTCTAATTTGTACCTGTGCCAGGAGGAGCCAAAGATCCAACATATTGACCCAAATATTTGTGTACCCATGCCCCATGTACCTGAGCCAGCAGCAAACAATCCTTCATATTGCCCCCAATCTGTACCTGTGCCAGCATCAGCCACAAAAATCCACAATATTGCATGTACTTGTGCCAGCTGGAGCCAAAAATCCATCATATTTCCCCCAAATATATACCTGTGCGAGCAGCAGCCAAGATGGAGGTAGGGAGTGCTTATGCCTGCAGTAGGAATCACAGGCAAGAGGGGGTTGGAAAAGGATGTTTATAAAATTGAAAAACTATAAAAGGCCAAGCAAACCAAGGTTTAAAAATTAATTCTCCTTAAAATTGCACCCCCCCCATGATTGCACCCTAGGCGGGCGCCTTCTCTGCCTACCCCTAGTTCCGGCCCTGCTCCCAATGGTTCCCGATCCTCCTCTTCCATTTTGTTTTCCTCTTATGTATTTCCTTTCCTCTTCCATATTTGTTATTCTCCTGTTACACCTTTCCCATTGCTAGACTTGTTTTGAGTATTCAAGGTAGTTGGGAAGGGAGGAGGTGCCTGGATTCACTGGTGTAACTAGATGTTAATGTGCTTGACAGGAAATTTAATTAAGAGCCTTAAAACTTTGGCAAATTGATCTGCAATGACAGGGTCTACTTCATCTGTTGTTATGCCCCTGTCTTTAACCCTAAAAAGTACTATACCACAAATACTTAAAGGAGAGATATACATAGCCCTGCACACATTAATGTAATGATTGTTCGAAAAGCTCTTCTGAGCAGTTTGGCATTTACATCATAGGAGAACTAAACACATAGCTTAATCTAGCCTCCCCAATGATCCTAATCCCCTACTGCTCTTGAAAATACAAAGTTGCACAGGGTTGGTGGCCACCATAACCGACTGTTCAGTTTCTGTTGTAGTGATCACCAACCAGGAGCAGAAACACTTATATTTATATATTATGATAATAGTCAACATTTTAATGTGTGTGATTGCAACTTTTAACAATTTCCTTATAAAGTATACCCTTTTTTCAAAATATTTATTTTTCATTTTGAGAGAGATCCTGTCTTTGTTCTGGTTTGCCAAAAAACGTCAGTCTTCCATAATTATTTACATTTCTTGCATGGTGCTAGGAGACTGACAAATTGCTCATGTGGTACCACTAGTGACTTTTACTTCAAGTTACTATACTAGAGAGCTTGGGGTGGAAGGTTTAAATTAAGAGGGTAGACTGTCAAGGTTGGGGTGTTCTCTCTTGGGAACAGACACTTGTTATGAGACATGATTACTTGTCACTAGTACATTAGAGGACATTATAAACAGATAGCACATCAGAGGCCACCCCTTCAGAGATGGAGAATTCTTATTGTAAGCAACCCAACTGGTTCTTCAATTGAGAAATGTGAAGCTGAGGAATACCCCATGTTCTGATGGTAGATTCCCTTAATGCCCTAAAAAGAGGCCATACGGGGTTAATTCACCAGCTAGTGCACTAGAGCATGGGTTACATGTGACTAACACTACAGGCTAGGGCCTTCGCTATATGGAAGATTAAAGGTGTGGTGTAGTGTAACTACAACTCCCACATGCTACTGTGCAATAACAAAAGATTTGGGAGGTTCTTAATAAAACAGGAACAAGGTTTATTACTCTGCACGAGGCGAGTGACATCAGGTTTGTACTCATGCAGAGTTGAGGCAACAGCATATAGAGAGGTCACACAGATCTACAGGCAGCTCACCTAGAGCAGACACAGGCATTTCATGAGGAAGAGCCTCCATTAAGCATTTGCAGAATTCACACACATTCTCTCCTGGAAGTTGTCAGGAAGCAGCTTGTACCCTACAGTCCCTCTTCACTGAGGTCCCTGACTGGAGGCAACACACAGAGCCTCTGGGAAGCTCCTCCCTTACTGCAAATCCTTGTTGGAGCTTCAGCTGCTCTTTCTCTCCTAGAAAGACTATGACAAGTCTGCCCTAGTGTAACTATTCCTCATTCACAGGGTTTCCTGGTCCCCGACTTGGACACATGACTTCTTCTGGGCCTATTGCACTCAGTCCCCCTGAGCACATCCAGCTGGATCAGCACCCAGAGGAGAAAGAGGAAGAGGCCACTCCTTACACTCACTATAGTGCAGTGTAGCAGGAAGCTGTCATACCTCTCCTGGCAGAGGTGGGGCCTTAAAGCTGCAGGGCACATTGACCCATATAAATAAATATATATATATTATACAGGAGCAGTGACCAGCTCCATGTTGTAGCTCCCACCCTTCCCAGCTATAGTCAGTCCCTTTGTAAAATGTATAATGAAGCAATAGAATTCTTAATGAATCAGATGAAAATTGAGCGTAGGACTTCCCAGCTATCTTAATTTGTCTATATATATATATATATATATATATATATATATATATATATATATATATATATATATATATATATATATATATATATAACAAGGGAAAGTTGTGCTCACCACTATTTTTTAAAACCATTAGGCGGGGGTGCAATGAGGGTGTGACCACAAAATACATATAGTCAACTACAAGAGGTCCTCTGCACTCAACCCATTATCAATATATTTAAGACAGCGACATTTTGTGCTACTGCTACTGAAAAATGCCTTACCCTTTAAACAAAACAGGGATTGTTTGTCCATATATTGCAATATATTTAAGCTGGCCAACTACGTCAAAGTCATCCCATATCTGGCCAGTCCTACGCTTAATTTTCATCTGATTCATTAAGAATTCTATTGCTTCATTATACATTTTACAAAGAGACAGTTTTACCTGCAACTTACTTGCTGCTTTCAAAGTAAAACTCCCAAACTTGGCTGCCCTTTTATTAGACACCAGTGGGATCACCTGACTATAGCTGGGAAGGGTGGGAGCTACAACATGGAGCTGGTCACTGCTCCTGTATAACTATAACAAACAAGGGAAAGTTGTGCTCACCACTATTTTTTAAAACCATTAGGCGGGGGTGCAATGAGGGTGTGACCACAAAATACATATAGTCAACTACAAGAGGTCCTCTGCACTCAACCCATTATCAATATATTTAAGACAGCGACATTTTGTGCATACTGCTACTAAAAAATGCCTTACCCTTTAAACAACACAGGGATTGTTTGTCCATATATTGCAATATATTTAAGATGGCCAACTACGTCAAAGTCATCCCATTCAATTAACAACTCAATGTGAATCATGTGTTACAACCAAGTGTCTCTCACATATAATGAATGTGTATATATATTTAAACAGACAATTGTGTGTCCATCATGTACATATCAGTAGTGCATTAATATACAACCATGTATTTCCATAAGAAATATAAATATGTGAATAAATATTCTTAAAATTTAGTTGTTACAGTGTATTAATCAAATGGTTATTGTTTCTTTTTTGTTTTCTTTTAGGATTTGTAACACTTGTTTTTTATGGACACTAACTTGAACCTTTTTGAAACACACTGGTGACATCTTGTGGATGTTTTTAAGTTGATTTTTTTAAAATTATAACATGGTTGAATTTTTAAAAATATTGAATATCTATTCACATTTATATTTCTTATGGAAATACATGGTTTTATATTAATGCACTACTGATATGTACATGGTGTGCGGATACTCATTGGAAAAAAAAAAAATATATATATATATATCTCTGGAAATGCCGACACAGCACGTATACTGGTATAAGGTGCCTGGGTGCAGAAAAAAAAAAACTAACGTTTCGGCTACTTTTATCTTTTATTGCTGCATAAGTCCTGTGTGTGCTAGCTTCTTTTGAGCATATATATATATATATATATATATATATATATATCTATCTATATCTATATCTATATCTATATCTATATATGCTCAAAAGAAGCTAGCACACACAGGACTTATGCAGCAATATAAGTATATATATATATATATTATATTACAGGGTGAGGTACATGGTCAGCAAATGTATAACAACATAGTTGCCTGTAAGATCACTGCAGAAATAACCAATAAGCACTCCAGTAACTCCAGTCATACCAGTAAGATCACTGCATAAACAGATTAGCATTACCTCATTCAAGCAGAACACCACACTGCTGGTCTCTGTCTGTCAGTGGCGTAACTACCAGGGGTGCAAAGGGTGCGATTGGGCCAGGGCCCGCACCCCCTCAGGGCCCCAGGCACCTCGCACGCCACTGATTCTGGGCAGATTCTGGGCATGCGGAGGGGGGCGGGGGCCCGGCTGCATGTCCCGTGCCAGGGCCCACCCCCTCTAGTTACGTTGCTGCTGTCTGTCTACCCTGCCTAGCTGAAACTTCTGCAAAAAAATAAATCAAAGATGGCGGTGCATTCCACATGTAATGTACAACCACCCCTTTCATTTATTCCCTCTTTTCTGATCATTAGGGAGAGCAAGTGCAGACTGGGGTGCTGCGAGTGCTGGAGTAACACCTACTGAACCAAAAATATCAATAGACAAGTATAGTAAAACTGTAAATTGATAAGGAAGATAAACACGTCAGTTCCTCATAATCAGCATTACTTATAGACCAAACAATATGTCACTTCTAAATCATATTGAAAAAAAACATGTATATAGTGAGGTCACTTATATCAGGAATCATTGAATCATAATGCAATGTCTGTATTATTAAAATAATGCATCCCCCCCTTTTTTTTTTAAAGAGCCTTTACATATATATATATATATATATATATATATATATATATATATATATATATATATATATATATATATATATATATATATATATATATATAACGAATATACTCACTTTCTCCTTCCACTATATCAGACAGAGCAGGAAAGCTGGGCAGCAAGTTGTGTAGGTGAGTGAGGAACCTCTGGCAGTCGGAATCATCTCTCTGCAGAACATACTGGATTAGATTCTCCACTCGCTCTGCTGGGCTCTTATCTTCATCCTTACTTCTATATTCATCTGGGCCATATTGGAACAGGGACCCCAATTCCCTGAAAGCAGCTTTCTCATCCTCTGCAAAGATTTCTATTAATTTGCTCTGCAGTCGCTTTAAAGTGTGAGATGCCGGAGCCATGGCTTCATTACTGATCAATCTAGAAATAAATACATAAAAAGGCAAATAAATTACAATCAAAGTAAAATCTCAACAGAACACACACACATATATACATATACATATACATATATATATCGATTGTATGCATGTTGCCCATCTATATTGCTGCACAAAGCATACAATCATTTATAATGGTACTTACCGTATATACTCGCGTATAAGCCGAGTTTTTCAGCTCCCAAAATAAGCTGAAAAATTGCGCCTCGGCTTATACGCGGGTCAGTTAAAAAAAATTACCTCTTCCGTGCTGATGGCTGCGCCTGCGCCTTCCCTCTCTTGCTGACTGCTGCCTGGCTGCCGCCCCTGACTCCCAGGCTAGGGAGTGTGTGTGCCCGCGGTGCGCGCTCCATGCAAGGCGTGATGCTGCTAGTGGTGTCGGAGGAGGAAAGAGTCAGGGAGGGCGCCATAGAGAGAGGTCTGAGCCCGGCTGTGTGCGGCTGCAGGGTCGGCTTGGCCCACCGGAAAAATGCCTGCGGAAAAATCCCTGCGGCCAATAAACCGCTCACTACTTCTACTTCTATATTGCCGGTGCTCGGATTGAGCACTTGTATCCCACAGCGATTGGCCTCCTCCTGAACCTAGTGGGCCCTGCTGCCTCTACTGTCTCCACCTGGTAAGTGTTTAAAAATGCGTCTGTGCTGTCCCTGCTGGCTGCTCTTCAGTTCGGTACACTGTGCGCCCCCTGATGATGTCACTCACTTGCGCAATCGCATTGTGGGAGAGTCAGCGAAAAAGAGCTCAGGCAAGGAGTACTGCTGGTGTGGTTCCTGGGTGCTGATCGATCCGCTGCCTGCAGCCTATTGCTACATGCTTGGATTTTCCTCTAGTGGATACATACTTTGCTGGTGAGCAAACGATCTGGAGGGGGGGGTGCTGTTGTAGCAGAGTCAGACAGTCAGTGATGGAATTTGCCTGTCTGAGATATGGAGGGGGAAGCAGGCTGCCAGTGAATGTGGGGCTTAATTACCCCTATAATCCACACAGACTCTGAGTGGCCAACACCAACTTCTTTAACTTCATTTTACATTTAACCCATTGTTTTCCCCTTTAACTTTGCTGCCCCACTTTTTTATGTTATTATTCCTTTCCATGCTCCTTTACAGTTTCTGTATCTCTCCATCCCTGGTTCAGCTATAAATGCTTTTGCTGGGATTGATCAAGTGCTTGCAATTAAATAAAAAAATTTTTAAAAAATGAATGATGTTTGAATGTTACTGTTGTCACTCGTCAGTCACAATATTTCCCAGGGAACATGAGATCCATGCAGATGCCAGATACTATCAGTGTAACTGTTACTCATGTACTCTCCCACCTTTCATATTTAATACAGCAGCCTCAGTACTAAATGTGTAAGTAGGCATGGTGTGTGGAGGTGTGACATGATTATTGAAACTTACCAGTAGCTGCTGCATTTCTCACCCTAGGCTTATACGCGAGTCAATAAGTTTTCCCAGTTTTTGTAGGTAAAATTAGGTACCTCGGCTTATACACGGGTCGGCTTATACACGAGTATATACGGTATATCGAACATTGGCTTAATAACCATTATATAAGGAGAACAAAGAAAATGCACATTATAGAAGTTTTGACCCAAACAGTTGGGTTTTTCTAAGGCCTGTTCGGGTCTCTAGTTTCTGTTCAGTTATTAATCAGCCTTGTGAAAACCAAACAATAATCTGGCCAATAGATGAATTATCAAGTGAGGCTAGTTTCGTATTACAGAAACCAGAAAAAAAAAGCAAATCAAAAATAAGAAATTGGTTTTCTAAATTAGCAGTGCTGTATTTTAGAGCTTTCTGGATAATAGATCCCATACCTGTAATTAAAGGATTGGGCAATCTCATCAGGCACAATATAGAGAAGAGATAGGGCTGCCACCAGTGTGGTTTTGAACTGGACATTTAAACTCTGTCTGGTTCTAATGTCTAGTCCTAGTTACATATCCAGTGTTATTGGCCAAGGTGTAATGATCACTTCCTGCCATACTTCAATATAGTGCTGGGAAAGGAGTGGATCTTCCTCTTTGGATGGTGGTGTCCTTACCTACTAGTTGTGCTCATTGAGCCTGGATACACCAAGGCCCAATAAAGCCACCGCCCTAAGGGACAGCTTTAGTGTTTAAGTTGGGGACCAGGGAACCCCATGAATGAGGATTAGTAAGAGCAGGCTAGATCTTTCATAGACTCTCTAGGAGAGTGAGATAGTCAGATTATATAGAAAGTGCAGTTGTGTGCTCCACCAAGGATCAGTAGCTGGGAGTAGTTTCCCACAAGGCTTCCTTGTATGCCTTTAGTGAAAGGACCACAGTGGATAGGGTGTCAGGCTAGACTGACACCCTAACCACTCCACTGGATGCGATCCGGACCACTTAAAGGTGTAATGCCTAAGGGAATTGATGTACGCTTCACTATTTGACTTATGAGAGTCACATCCTTCATTGCTGTATCCTCCTCCTCTATCCACTTGAAACTGTGATATGCTAATACCTCCTCATGTGTGAGTAAACCTGTGGTCATTTGCTTGTGCTAAATAAACCATCCATTTGTTTTTTACCATAAGAACCTCCTGGCATCCAATCATTTCTTTTTTTATGTACAGTAGCCTGAGTGTTGTAGTTCTACTACATCCTTATGGGAAACTTCCACTTAGTGAAGGCCCTGATCCTGATGTGTGAGTCGCAGTGTAACCCATGCTCATCTCACTAGCTGGACACAACTATCTGTGGTCTGGATATCCCAGATTAGCGTTACATATATATAGTATGTCATCTGATAAAATGTATATACTTACATTCTGTGTATCTATAGATTTTTGTTTGGGGGGGGGGGCTCTTTGACTTCTGCCTGGACTTCAGAGTTCATGTTGGAATTACTGCTGAGTAATTTTATGGAGGGTCCCTCAGGGACTGTGCTAAGTATAAATAAATCTCTTATGTTTGCATACCTCCCAACTGTCCCGTTTTTAGAGGGACAGTCCCTCTTTTGACAGCTCAACCCGCAGTCCCGCGTTTGTACTGGAAAGTCCCGATATTCTCTGCACTGAACAGCCACAAAAAGAAACAGTTTCTAACTTAATTGGCTTTTGGCAGAGAGCCCAGAACAGCCACAGCTGCAGATAAGATACTTTTGTAACAATTTCAAGATAAGCAAATAAGTAATTGGAACAATATAAGATAACAGGTCCCTTGGGAAAAGTTAGATTCACAATTCACCTTCGTTAGCAAAACTGTAATAACTGGAAAAAACACAAATCTGTTCAAATTTTCATAACCTGACAAATTTTGTAAAATGAACATGATAATTAGGAGGTGTGGCCATAAAATGGGCGTGGTCAAAAAATAAGACACCCTACGCACAACTTTTTTGTCCCTTTTTTTGTTTCCAAAAGGTTGGGAGGTATGTGTGTCAGTTGAATCACTCTGCAGATGAACTAGAGCGCTTCTCAATACAAATGGCAATGCTAAAAACTGTTTTGTTGGTACCATCTTTCATTTAAAAGACGGACATATTAATTGTACACCTACCAAATAAATGCCCTTTCTTTTCTGCATATCTGATATTCTATTAGGGTACTTGGCCTCTATATTGTTCTCAGCATTTGGTCAGGACTGGGACAGCCCAATATATAGTGAGTGTCTATGGCATTTTACAGCAGCCCCTCTAATCCACAGATTGCCAGTCCAGGCCTTATCAATATTACAGCATAATAATGTTCATTATGGAAGTGAAATCCCTTACCTTCATACAGTCAGTGTTCCCTTCCCAAACTGCTGTTGGCGGCTCAGTAAAGCAAGTGTGGGTAGGGGGGTCTGTCTGGTTATTTATAGGGACAGATTTAGTTCGGGGCAGGACAATGGTGGAATCATTTCTGGGAAGTATTTTCCTGGAAACTGCTTTATTTTGTTTCACTTTCACTTTCCATGACTGAAATAGTGTTGGACGTTCTTTCCATGTCCATATTCTGCAAATATTCTCATTTCCTTTTCTAACAGCTGCAACCTCAGACGACTAAACTCCGAAAACTAAAAACACACACACCTGTTTTATTCTAAATGTGCATTTCTTTTAGAATTTGTGTAACAGTATATATACAGTAAGGATTAAGCAAATCATTTATGTGGGCTCCAGCAGTGGATTCGATACATAGAGATTTGTGCAGAAAGAGCAAAGAAATCAAGCAATAATTGTAGCCATGTCCACTAAGGCTAATGCCACATGGGGATGGAAATCCCTAGCAGAAATACACAGGTAGAGAATCAGACCATTACATTTGTATTGTCTCCTGTCCTGCCTGTACCCGGGATTCATTGTGTTGGACCGGGAGAATTTGCATTCTGGCACTGAAATGCAGACTAACTTTGTGGCACCAATATCTGCTGCATCTGACTACACCCGGGCCAACACAATGGATCCAGATGCAGGCAAGGTAGGGGGCTAATGCCAGCATAGGGACTGCTTCTCAGCCTACTTATTTCAGCATGGCATTAGCCTAAAAGACAAAGTGTGCAACCAAAATTGAAGGAAAATCGAGAAATAACTGCTTATTATCTCACATAATCAATCATCTGACATCTTCTCTTGTCTGCAAGATTTTCCCCCTTAAAGGAACAGTAACACCAAAAAATGTCAATGTTTTAAAGTAATGAAAATATCATGTAGTGTTGCCCTGCATTGGTAAAACTGATCTGTTTGCTTTCGAAAAACTACTATAGTTCATATAAACAAGCTGCTGTGTAGCAATGGCGGAAATTGAAAAACAGCTATATGGCACAGGTTAATTAATGGATAACAGATAACACCATTAGACAGACAGAGCTTATCTGCTATCTGCTGTGGAACCTGAGCCTTTTCTCCTTTGAATGGCTACCCCCATTGCTGCTTATTTATATAAACAATAGTAGTGTTTCTTAAGCAAACACAGCAGTTTTACCAGTGCAGGGCAACACTACATTATATTTTCATTACTTTAAAACACTTTATTTTTGGAAGTTAATGTTCCTTTAAGAGTAAGTCCAAGTACAGCCATGAGGGGAATCATTTGCTGGGGGAACAACTCTATCCCATCTTCTTGTGCCTTTACTGGGAATTACACCTAGAGGGGAAAGCTGAAGTCCCAGTAAAGCTGCTCATCAACTGGTTAAACTGGAGGGGGAACATTGAACCAACCAAAAAACCCTGGATGTTGCTCCCAGTGCCTTTAAAGCAGGATCTTACTTTTCAATTCCAGGTTTGGCTGCACATTTTGTTTGCATAATGTGGAGATGTGAATGGTGCTGCTTTATTCTGTTTGTAATATGTACTCAAATCTGTCACACTGGTTTTAATGCAAGCGTTCACATGGACTGACAGGCCTATACTGGGTGAATGTTAGAATTCCTTTATTACTTTTCCACCTAATGCACTTTTACTTTTTTTACTATAAATCTGTCAGCACCTGTGAACCATGCGTTTAATTAATTAGTTTGTGTTAAATGCCTTACTTGTATTTTGTGTTACATTTAACTGTGTAAGGCAAATACTACAGTGTACACACACATACAAGAAATGTTATGCATTTGTGTTAACTATATTGTTGTGAAGGATTTTAAAATGCAGCTTAATTGCAAGTGCAGCTTTAAAGTTAAACATTTTACTATACCTGTGATGTAGCTGTGTGTGATGGTTGGCACCTCTTAAGAGGCAGGTGAGCGGCACTTCCTGGAGTTTAAAGGGAATGCTGCAGTGCATGGTGGGAGTTCTGACTCCTATAAAAGGCTGCAGTAATGTGAAAGCACAGGGTGGTTATTTGTAAAGTACAAGTTTGAAGTGCTGGTTGTAAGAAGAGGTGCTGTATGATGTTTAGGGATGTAGCGAACGTCGGAAAAAAAGTTCGCGAACATATTCGCGAACTTGCGCAAAAATGCGAGCGGTTCGCGAACGGTTCGCGAACCCCATAGACTTCAATGGGAAGGCGAACTTTAACATCTAAAAAAGACATTTCTGGCCAGAAAAATGATTTTAAAGTTGTTTAAAGGGTGCAACGACCTGGACAGTGGCATGCCAGAGGGGGATCAAGGGCAAAAATGTATCTGAAAAATCTGCCTGTGTGTGCTTGGAAGAGATAGTGTAGGGGGAGAGCTGTTAGTGATTTCAGGGACAGATGATAGTAAGTTTGCTGGCTAGTAATCTGCTTGATACTGCTCTGTATTGGAGGGACAGAAGTCTGCAGGGATTTGAGGGACATTTTAGCTTAGGTAGCTTTGCTGGCTAGTAATCTACTGTTCTCTTTAAACAACTGCCATACGTTGCCCTTGTAGGCATTGTTTGCCCAGTTTTTTTGGACGCAGCCACTGAAGCACAGTTGCCAGAAAAAATATGCCATATAAATGCTGAAAATAGTCATTTTTCGCCATACGTTGACCTTGTAGACATTGTTTGCCCAGTTTTTTTTGGACGCAGCCACTGAAGCACAGTTGCCAGAAAAAATATGCCATATAAATGCTTAAAATAGTAATTTTTCGCCATACGTTGACCTTGTAGACATTGTTTGCCCAGTTTTTTTGGACGCAGCCACTGAAGCACAGTTGCCAGAAAAAATATGCCATATAAATGCTGAAAATAGTCATTTTTTGCCATATACGTTGAGTCAACGTATGGCAAAAAATGACTATTTTCAGCATTTATGTGGCATATTTTTTCTGGCCTCTGTGCTTCAGTGGCTGCGGCCAAAAAAACTGGGCAAAAAATGCCTACAGGGCAAATAATGCCTACAAGGTCAACGTATACACAGCGGTGGATACGGATTACGTAAAATATAAGAATGCTGCTTGAAAAAAAGTCACTCCGGTGTTTTTTCTGGAGACGGTAATATTATGGATATTTAGACAGAATGTGAACACGGTCACACAGCTAGATAGCAGTTGGTTGAATAACACACTGGGCAAAAAATGCCTACAGGGCAAATAATGCCTAAAAGGTCAACTTATACACTACTACAGCGATGGATACGGATTACGTAAAATTTATTATGGCTGCTTGAAAAAAGTCACTCCGGTGTTTTTTCTGGAGACGGTAATATTATGGATATTTAGACAGAATGTGAACACGGGCACACAGCTAGATAGCAGTTGGTTGAATAACACACTGGGCAAAAAATGCCTACAGGGCAAATAATGCCTAAAAGGTCAACTTATACACTACTACAGCGATGGATACGGATTACGTAAAATTTATTATGGCTGCTTGAAAAAAGTCACTCCGGTGTTTTTTCTGGAGACGGTAATATTATGGATATTTAGACAGAATGTGAACACGGGCACACAGCTAGATAGCAGTTGGTTGAATAACACACTGGGCAAAAAATGCCTACAGGGCAAATAATGCCTAAAAGGTCAACTTATACACTACTACAGCGATGGATACGGATTACGTAAAATTTATTATGGCTGCTTGAAAAAAGTCACTCCGGTGTTTTTTCTGGAGACGGTAATATTATGGATATTTAGACAGAATGTGAACACGGGCACACAGCTAGATAGCAGTTGGTTGAATAACACACTGGGCAAAAAATGCCTACAGGGCAAATAATGCCTAAAAGGTCAACTTATACACTACTACAGCGATGGATACGGATTACGTAAAATTTATTATGGCTGCTTGAAAAAAGTCACTCCGGTGTTTTTTCTGGAGACGGTAATATTATGGATATTTAGACAGAATGTGAACACGGTCACACAGCTAGATAGCAGTTGGTTGAATAACACACTGGGCAAAAAATGCCTACAGGGCAAATAATGCCTAAAAGGTCAACTTATACACTACTACAGCGGTAGTAAAATAAAAAAAAGTTAAATAAAAAAAAATTAAAGTTGGTGCTGCTGAACTACTAGGAGCAGCAGATTAGCACACCAGTCCCACTCCCCAACACTGCTAGACTAATAGCACTGGGCTCTTATAGTAGTAGTAGTAGTAGTAGTAGTAGTAGTAAAACAACAAAAAAATAAATAAAAGCAGTCCTTACAAGGACTACTGTTATTGCAGCAGTCAGCAGATGAGATCAGAAGCAGGACAGCTGCCCACTGCAGCTACATACAGAGCACTGCAGTAGAAGGTAGATTACTAGCCAGCAAAGCTACCTAAGCTTAAATGTCCCTCAAATCCCTGCAGACTTCTGTCCCTCCAATAACAGAGCAGTATCAAAACGATTACTAGCCAGCAAACTTTCAACTGTCCCTGAAATCACTAACAGGCAGCAGCTCTCTCCCTACACTATCTCTTCAGCACACACAGGCAGAGTGAAAAAACGCTGCAGGGCTTCGGTTTTTATAGGGAAGGGGAGTGGTCCAGGGGAGAGCTTCCTGATTGGCTGCCATGTACCTGCTGGTCTGGGGTGAGAGGGCAAAAAAAAGCGCCAACAATGGCGAACCCAAAATGGCGAACGTCGCGCGACGTTCGCGAACTTCCGGCGAGCGCGAACACCCGATGTTCGCGCGAACAAGTTCGCCGGCGAACAGTTCGCGACATCTCTAATGATGTTAAAGGAGACATTTTGTGTTAGAAAAATAACACTGTACTAGTATTATTCTCATTTAGATATAGAAGAATTGTGCTTAAAAAAGTAGTGTTTCAGGCTGATTTATTGAATATTTCTGCAAAAACCCCTAATAATCCCTCCCTTCTCTTCCACTTGCTGCTCCCTGAATTCCCAGGCTGTGCACTCAGCTCACTGCACTATAGGACAGGAACCAATCAGCAGCTAGCAGGACCTGATAGGGAACTGAAGCCTGTCTGTGCTTGTGTGACTGCAGGGCTGTGATCTGCTGCATCTGACTACTGTGCTTCTGGCAGGGACTGTCCCCCTCCTACTGTGCTTCTGGCAGGGACCATTAGGACACACCCACCCCTCATTTGAAACACAGACAGGGACCAGAGAACATCTATAGGGAGCTCCAATAAAGGGGCTATTTTTAAAGATAATATTAATGTTTAGCCCCATGTAAAAGCAACACCATATATTACTTATAATTGCCTACAAAATTAGGGTTTTTTCATATATTACTTATAATTGCCTACAAAATTAGGGTTTTTTTCATTTATCCTGTATGTTCTCCAGTTTTTTTTTAGGTTTTTTATATTACAAATTCTGTTTGCAAATCTCTGAACTGTGTTAAATAAGAGACTTTTTTATGGAGGTCTGTAAAAGATTTTTTTTCATCAGATAAAACCTTTTGAGAAAATGTCCCCATGCCTCACACATAAAACCATGAGTATTGCCAAACAAAGCCTCTCCAGATAGGGGACCCCTGCCAATCACAGTCCTTATGTGGCACCTCCAGGAACTTTATTTCATTCTTGTGTTGATCCCCAACTATTTTTACATTTGAATGTAACTCATGAGTAATAAAGGATGGGGACCCCTTCTCTAGCCTATCCAATCCCCTTGCAGTTGTGGCAGGAATAGAACTAAGAGGCTCACTACAAAAACAGCTCCCTCATTACATTCTAGATGACTATAATGACAGTAGAAATGTCCTTTCCTGATACTCTTATATTAATGCCATGCTGTGTGTTTATTTGTGACTGACTAATACCTTTAAAGGAGACATATAGGATAAATAAATTAAAAAAAAAACTAATTGTGTAGGCAATTATAAGTAATATATGATGTTGCTTTTACATGGGGCTAAAAATTAATATTATCTTTAAAAATAGCCCCTTTATTGGAACTCCCTATAGATGTTCTCTGGTCCCTGTCTGTGTTTCAAATGAGGGGTGGGCGTGTCCTAACAGTCCCTGCCAGAAGCACAGTAGGAGGGGGACAGCCAATCACAGCCTGCAGTCACACAAGCACAGACAGGCTTCAGTTCCCTATCAGGTCCTGCTAGCTGCTGATTGGTTCCTGGTCTACAGTGCAGATACTACACTATATAATCTTTTCTGTTTTCCCCGTCCTCATGAAACTTTGTTTCTGGAGGAACACTGTCCCTCTCTAACCTGTAGCTCGGAGGTGCCTGTGTTTCCCGAGGCTGAATATTGGGATCATATTTCTATTGGCTCTAAGTAGAAATGGGCCCAGTTTGTATGGGATCGGGGTCCCCAGTATGTGGGCGTGTCTGTGCCGCTGATTCTCATTCTATTGGCTGCTGCATATATTGCCCAGAGCAGCTCCTGGGAAGTCACTCCCGCTCCCGGAAAGGCTCCGTTTCATTTCTCTCCCTGACATTTGTGCCAATTGTTGGGGATCAATAGAAATCCTTCCCCCAGAGAAATAAGGGAGCCCCGGGTATAATATGGGCAGGTGAGTGAGAGAAGGGAGTGTGGGGGTCGGAGACCCAGGCAAGTAACACAGTACAGGGGGAGTTTGGCTGCAGCACTCAGGGAGGGGTCAGTTATTGGCTGTACATGTGGTGATACAAGAGTTGTGTTAGGGATGAGCGGGACCCTATAGAAGCAGAACTATAGAACATACACAATCATGTATCCAATGTAAAGCAGCCAATCAGCACTCACCTATTTATCTCTCCACTTGGGAAAGGCAGTCCTGCATTTTTGGCGCAAAGTATTTGGCCGTGGGTTCGGGCTTGGAGGTTTTCCTACATTACCCTTATTGGCCTGCGCCTTGTCACTCATTCCTGAGGGGGTGTAAATTCCCTGGCTCCATTTTGGGCAGGGGAATACTTTGGCACGCTTGAAGAGGAGGCGGGTGCTGATGCCACGTCACTGCTGCCATTTCTGAGAGAAAACTTTATTGGAGACAGAGTGATGCTATTGTTTCTGATCTGGACTATGGCTCTGACTGGATCCAGTGTGCGGATTGCTAATCTGTTTGCCCCATCACCCTGCGGCTGTGGGTGCAACCCTTCCCTAAGATGGCGGATATCGGTTGGGATGGATGGGAGGATGAGGATGTCCCAGCTGGGACCATTCCTTTTTCACTGTGTGACCCCCCTTGGTCATAGATCTTGAGGAAAGGACCCTGATGATGGGATCCCATCCTGACATTTCTACAGCTTCTCTATGGACTCACTGCAGAATTTGGGATGCCTAGAGTGCAGCTTTATCTGTTGATTGAAGGACTGTGGACTGTTGAAATAGTGGGTTCTAATTAAGGACTATTGAGCCCTACCACATTTCTTCTACGTTTATCTACTCTGAAGTCCTGATCCTGAAGTGTGAGTCCAATGTAACCATGCTCATATCACTAGCTGTGGTTTGCCTAGCCCAAATTAGTGTTACACATCCCTCAGTTCTTTCTGTGCTAGGGTGAGGGTATTTGCATAGAAATACCCACCTCCTACTTCAGAGCGAGTAGGATATGCAGTTCAGTGTGCACCAGGACTCACAGAGGTGGATCTGTGTAGTTACACCATTGGACAGAGGCAACAAAGAGGGGTCCTCCTCTACCCAAGTCGGCCCCAGACCTGGTCTGAATGGTGCTTTATGCCTTCTTTATTAATAGCTAAGCTGCTTTTTTCTCCCAGAAAATGTGGCACCCCAAAACAGAGGATAAAAACCTACAACAATCTGGGACCTCTAAGGAGGGCCTATAGTATTATTGTTATACTGGTTTATTCATAAAGCATCAGAATATCCTTCAGATAAGGACAATGTGCATCAAGCAGTGGCGGAACTACCGGGGGGAGCAGGGGGTGCGAGCGGACCAGGGCCCGCACCCCCTTAGGGCCCCCCGGCAGCCCGATCACCAGTGAATGCCGTCGTGTACAGGGGGGGAGGGGCTGCGCGTCATGCACCAGGGCCCGCCCCCCTCTAGTTACGGCACTGGCATCAAGGGGAGATTACAAACAGTAACTTATAGTGAAACAAACCAACATGAAGTCAAGAAGAATAATAACACAGAGAATTTTTGATCAGATGGATCTACACAGCTATGAGATTTTTGGTGGGACTCCCAACACCATTTGCGAATATAGGATACTGTGCTGGAGATTTTATTCCACACTCCGTTTTGAAGCACATAGTAAATTACTCCTTTTGTCCACTTTTTGCAGTTTTCCCCCTGCCCTGTACATGACCACTTGTATTTCTTCTCTTTCATTTGCTCCACAAGATATTTAGTTGTCTGTCACAAACTTCCAGTTCTGAACAGTTTCTTTTTGCCCTTAATATTTATCCATAAAGAGTATTGTCTAACACCTTTCAATCATGGCCATTCTAATCAGTAGTCTCCACTCTAGATCAGTAGGAGCAGTCACGTCCTCCTTCTCCCTTAACTAAACAGGGTGAAGTCCAGAAATAATTTCATTACGTACACAGGAGAACTTTCATGGAATAAGTGATTTTACTGAAAGTTAACGGCGTACTCATTGGCCATTTCAGATGTGAATTCACCGGCATGTCTGGATTTTTTAATGGGCTGAGTGTGGCTAAAAGGTGGGCATAGGTGAAATTTCAGCACCTTGCATAACTGGACATTAACTATGTCCCTCTTTCTAGTTTCCTAATGTTGGCAGGTACGTGGTTGGAAGTTACTGCAATTGACTGATGGATTTTTAGTGAAACATTACTGTTACTATTAATGTGAAGCATTAAATATAATGACATTTTTAACTTGGAGGAAAACAAAACACATATCCTCCATGCATGGAATGATTCCTCCACACAGACCCACATCCAAATATCCATCAGCTCCCTAAGGCCTGTTACAGCAGAGTATTATTATTAATTAGGGTTCAAATAAACTCTGGAGAACCACAGCAAATTCAGTGTATCTTTATTTTTTCACACAACATGTTTCAGATATAGATATCCTTCATTAGGTGCTTGTTACAATGTGATATCCATCAACTACCTAAGGCCTGTTACAGCAGGGTATTATTATTAATTATGGAGTTACAGCAGGGTATTATTATTAATTAGGGAGTTACAGCAGAGTATTATTATTAATTATGGAGTTACAGCAGGGTATTATTATTAATTATGGAGTTACAGCAGGGTATTATTATTAATTATGGAGTTACAGCAGGGTATTATTATTAATTATGGAGTTACAGCAGAGTATTATTATTAATTAGGGTTCAAATAAACTCTGGAGAACCACAGCAAATTCAGTGTATCTTTATTTTTTCACACAACATGTTTCAGATATAGATATCCTTCATTAGGTGCTTGTTACAATGTGATATCCATCAACTACCTAAGGCCTGTTACAGCAGGGTATTATTATTAATTATGGAGTTACAGCAGGGTATTATTATTATTAATTATGGAGTTACAGCAGGGTATTATTATTATTAATTATGGAGTTACAGCAGGGTATTATTATTAATTAGGGAGTTACAGCAGAGTATTATTATTAATTATGGAGTTACAGCAGGGTATTATTATTAATTATGGAGTTACAGCAGGGTATTATTATTAATTATGGAGTTACAGCAGAGTATTATTATTAATTATGGAGTTACAGCAGGGTATTATTATTAATTATGGAGTTACAGCAGGGTATTATTATTAATTATGGAGTTACAGCAGGGTATTATTATTAATTATGGAGTTACAGCAGGGTATTATTATTATTAATTATGGAGTTACAGCAGAGTATTATTATTAATTATGGAGTTACAGCAGGGTATTATTATTAATTATGGAGTTACAGCAGGGTATTATTATTAATTAGGGAGTTACAGCAGGGTATTATTATTAATTATGGAGTTACAGCAGGGTATTATTATTATTAATTATGGAGTTACAGCAGAGTATTATTATTAATTATGGAGTTACAGCAGGGTATTATTATTAATTATGGAGTTACAGCAGGGTATTATTATTAATTAGGGAGTTACAGCAGGGTATTATTATTAATTATGGAGTTACAGCAGAATATTATTATTAATTAGGGAGTTACAGCAGGGTATTATTATTAATTATGGAGTTACAGCAGGGTATTATTATTAATTATGGAGTTACAGCAGGGTATTATTATTAATTATGGAGTTACAGCAGAGTATTATTATTAATTATGGAGTTACAGCAGGGTATTATTATTAATTATGGAGTTACAGCAGGGTATTATTATTAATTATGGAGTTACAGCAGAATATTATTATTAATTAGGGAGTTACAGCAGGGTATTATTATTAATTATGGAGTTACAGCAGGGTATTATTATTAATTATGGAGTTACAGCAGGGTATTATTATTAATTATGGAGTTACAGCAGAGTATTATTATTAATTATGGAGTTACAGCAGGGTATTATTATTAATTATGGAGTTACAGCAGGGTATTATTATTAATTATGGAGTTACAGCAGAGTATTATTATTAATTATGGAGTTACAGCAGGGTATTATTATTAATTATGGAGTTACAGCAGGGTATTATTATTAATTATGGAGTTACAGCAGGGTATTATTATTAATTATGGAGTTACAGCAGAATATTATTATTAATTAGGGAGTTACAGCAGGGTATTATTATTAATTATGGAGTTACAGCAGGGTATTATTATTAATTATGGAGTTACAGCAGGGTATTATTATTAATTATGGAGTTACAGCAGGGTATTATTATTAATTATGGAGTTACAGCAGGGTATTATTATTAATTATGGAGTTACAGCAGGGTATTATTATTAATTATGGAGTTACAGCAGAGTATTATTATTAATTATGGAGTTACAGCAGGGTATTATTATTAATTATGGAGTTACAGCAGGGTATTATTATTAATTATGGAGTTACAGCAGAATATTATTATTAATTATGGAGTTACAGCAGAGTATTATTATTAATTATGGAGTTACAGCAGGGTATTATTATTAATTATGGAGTTACAGCAGGGTATTATTATTAATTAGGGAGTTACAGCAGGGTATTATTATTAATTATGGAGTTACAGCAGGGTATTATTATTAATTATGGAGTTACAGCAGAATATTATTATTAATTATGGAGTTACTGCAGGGTATTATTATTAATTATGGAGTTACAGCAGGGTATTATTATTAATTAGGGAGTTACAGCAGGGTATTATTATTAATTATGGAGTTATTGCAGGGTATTATTATTAATTATGGAGTTACAGCAGGGTATTATTATTAATTAGGGAGTTACAGCAGGGTATTATTATTAATTATGGAGTTACAGCAGGGTATTATTATTAATTATGGAGTTATTGCAGGGTATTATTACAGGGTAAATTGCAATTCCTCATTGCACATAAGACGCCCACGACTATTCTGACACGCGTCTAAATTATTCTGATGCCCATTGACTTTAATGCATTTGTACAAAATAGACGCGCGTCAAAATTGACACGGGCGTCATATTTCATGTTTCGGTGAAGCGAAATGGGACAAATTCGCCCATTACCATTCATTCAAATTTGCAACAGTTTTGACGATTATTCTGACGTGCGTCTAAATTATTCTGACACCCATTGGCTTTAATGCATTTGGACAAAATAGGCATTCGTCAAAATTGTTGCGGGCGTCATAATTTGCGTTTCGCATTTTGGCTAAGCGATACGGGACAAATTCGCCCATCGATATTCATTCAAATTCATTTGAGGTAATTCGAGTTCATTAGAGTTCATTCGAATTCATTTGAGGTTACTTGAGTTCATTTGAGTTCCTTTGAGTTGTGAGTTCATTAGAGTTCATTTGAATTCATTCATCATTACATCATCTCCCACAATGAGATTAACTGGTAAAATGATTATGTAATTATGATGTCATCACAGTCTATGCAGCTCTAGAGCACACAGTCCATTATGACATCATAGAGCTCACAGACCATTATGACATCATAGAGCACACAGACCATTATGACATCATAATGGTCTGTGCAGCTTTAGAGCACACAAGCCAATCCAGAGTCAGATTTGATTTGTCAAGTCAGAGAGCTGTTAGCTTCCTAACAGAAACAACTTTATTGGACTTTTGAGACTACATATTAGACAATATGTTTCGTCTTATAAAGAACTGTTTACTATGGAGAAAAAACGTAAGGATACAGACATATTTTTTTTGGAATGCTAAATAATTTGGAAGGCTTGTAAAAGCTATTTCAGTTTTGCAAAGGAAATCTTGTTTGTGCTCTCGAATATCAAGATAATTATGTCATGTAACAAAATTATTATCATTAATTAGGGAGTTACTGCAGGGTATCATTATTAATTAGGGAGTTATTGCAGGGTATTATTATGAATTAGAGAGTAACAGCAGGGTATTAGTATTAATTAGGGAGTTATTGAAGGGTAAAAGTTCATTAGAGTTCATTCGAATTTATTTGAGGTTACTTGAGTTCATTTGAGTTCCTTTGAGTTGTGAGTTCATTAGCGTGCAAATCACATTTTTTTCAGTTCTAATAAACTTCGGGTGAATAGGCTGTATCCAAAAATTTTAATAAAATTAGAGTCAACATTTTTTTAAAAAAAAAAAAACTTACATTTTTCAAAGTCCACCAAATGACTCCAAATTGGTTCTAGGAGGTCCCCCATAGGCTAAAACAGATATTCAGCAGGTTTAGATGGTGAATAGTCGAAGTTGAAGTTTTAAAGAGACAAACCATGATCATTTTCTAAATTCTAATTTTGAATTTTTAAAAAACTCGAATCAAATTTGGACTATTCCCTAGTCGATTACACTAAAAAAAAACTCAAAATTCGAATTTAGAAATTCAATTTTTCAATTTGACCCTTTTACATGAAAGAAGCTTTTTCAATAAGAATTTTTGTTTCATACACTGTGCACAGGTGTAAAATGTATTCTAAAAGGAACGATAGTTTGGATTGTTTGCATATTTTTCTTGCAAGGGTCGAATTTCAAATTCATGAGATTTTTACAACTCCCCTAAAACCCCATGAACTCAAAATTCGACCAGAATGTATCAAAATTTATTTAAAAAAAATCAAATTTTTTAAACTCGGATGAATGTGATCGACACGAAAACTGGCGTCAAATTTGAATTTGATTTGAGTTTTAAAATCTCAATTCGAGTTTTTTCTCTGAAAAAAACTTGAATGTCAGGAAGGCTGCAAACATCACCAAACTGATCCCTGGGCCTCTCCCATTGACTTATACAGTAATTCGGCAGGTTTTAGGTGGCGAATAGTCGAATTTGAGTTCTTAAAGGATAAATCTCAAAAATCTAATATGATCCATTCAAACTTGGATAACTTCCTTTTGGCCATAAAAAATTCAAAAAAGTATTTGAATTCAAAATTTTAATTAGACCCTGCCCCAGAGTCTGCAGATAAATATTTGCAGTTTGCAATTGTACCATATTTAAAAAGCTCTTAGGGATATTCTCAGTGAAATAAAAATGTGCACTTCTGTTTGCACATTAACTGCACCTCTCTTATGCTGCTTTATACATATAACCATGCGCAGGGCAAATATGTTCACTGTGCGAATCATTCTGCGCTGCACAAAGTTTATAAATGAGCCCCAGTATGTTTTTCCTGACTGGAGATACCACCTGTTTAGAGATGTGTAATATAAACACTCTGCAGTGGGTACATCCAAGTAAGGAATAGAATCATCTCAAATGTACAAACACTGATTAGTTATGACACATTATTGGTCTTCAGGAAAAGAGATAATCCTGAAATAGTCATTAAAGGTGGAGGTTGTGCTTAAAGGACCAGTAACACCAAAATAGAAAGTGTTTTATATGCTTTTTATACACTATCCTATTACATCACACTGTAAAAACTGTGTGTTTATCTAAGAAACATGTATATTTTATATAAATAAGCTGCTCTGTAGCTGCTGGGGCAGCCATTGAAATTGATTATGACAATAAAGCAGTGACTTTTAGGGTAATAAAAAGGAGAAAAATGCTATTCATGGCCCTTCACATAACTTTGGAATGAAAACCTTGCTCATGCAAAATAGAACGATTGTTGTAGGTGTGGAAAGAACAGATTCTAAATAAGGAAAAACAATCTTTTTGACAATACTAGTCCTGAAACATTTTATCAAGAATATGGTTCTAGAGCAAACATTGGCACCTGCATTTATATTATATGTTAGGTACAAGACTCACAATGTCCTGCCATCTGCCACTCATTTTCAGAAATGTTTATGTAGGTCAGTTCTCCTAAATAGTAGGATGGGACTTATTACATTATCTATTCTTCTCTGGTATTTGCATTGTTAGGTATTAGTAGAACATTAGGTATAGCTATAATTTCTGCAATTAACACTCATTTTTGTCTTCTTTTACAGAACAAATTAGAAGAACACAAAAAAATACAAAGTACAGAGAGAAAGAAAAATACTGTCACATTCGAGATGACTGCAGGCGGTGGAAAGCCACAGGTAGGAAAACAGACACCGGTAAGAAAAACTTTCTCATTAGGAAATATGCTCATCAAAAAGAGAAAGATGATGAGAGCCATTAGAAAAATCTGCTGCAGGGAAAGAGAAAACGGTGAGCAGAATACAGAAAGCTGTGAAAAAAATAGGAGCAATGAAGAGAAAAACCCTAAAAGCAGTGAGTATTCTGAGGATGAAAATGAAAACAATGAAAGCAGTGAGGATTCTGAGAATAAAAACACTGAAAGCAGTGAGTATTCTGATGAAAACAATGAAAGCAGTGAGTATTCTGATGAAAACAATGAAAGCTGTGAGTATTCTGATGAAAACAATGAAAGCAGTGAGTATTCTGATGAAAACAATGAAAGCAGTGAGTATTCTGATGAAAACAATGAAAGCTGTGAGTATTCTGATGAAAACAATGAAAGCAGTGAGTATTCTGAGGATGAAAATGAAAACACTGAAAGTAGTGAGGATTCTGATGAAAACACTGAAAGCAGTGAGGATTCTGAGGATGAAACGGAAAACACTGAAGCAGTGAGGATACTAATGATGAAAAGGAAAGCACTGAAAGCAGTGAGAAGACTAAGGATGAAAATGAAACCACTGAAAGGAGTAAGTATACTAAGGTTGATAAGGAAACCACTGAAAGCAGTGAGAAGACTAAGGATGAAAAAGAATACACTGAAAGTAGTAGGGATACTATGGATGAAAAGGAAAACACTGAAGTCAGTGAGGATACTAAGGATGAAAAGGAAAACACTGAAAGCATTGAGAAAACGAATGAAAAGGAAAACAAAAAGCAATGAGGATACTAAGTATGAAAAGAAAAACACTGAAAGCAGTGAGAAAACGGAGGATAAGGTAAACACAGAAAGAAGTGATACAACGGAAAAAAAACCACAAACTGAAGAGATAACAATGAGATTTGAAGAGAATCTCTGCAGCAATTATGAAATTCCCATGAGAGATGAAGAAGAACACACAGAAAGCAGTGAGGATTCGGAGGATGAAATATTCATAGAATGCAGTGAGGATTTGAATTATGAAAACCACATAGAAAGCAGTGAGGATTCGGAGGATGAAATATTCATAGAATGCAGTGAGGATTTGAATTATGAAAACCACATAGAATGCAGTGAGGATTCGGCGGATGAAAAACACATAGAAGCAGTGAGGATTCGGAGGATGAACCACTTTGTGCTTTTCTCAGTTAATTAAAGTTTGCTTATATAGGATTGTCTGCTGATAAAAATGTGAGAATGAAATAAAACTGTTAAAGCTCAATACATTGTGTCTTTCTTAATTACGTGATGCTTGATTTAAAGATACCAATTCTGTTGTGTGCTGCACAGTAGGCAATGCAGCCATTTACATGGGTCTCTCAGACAATTGCTACAGGGTCATTGTTTTAAGTTGGCTTGATACATGACAATAAAATCATATGAAATTCAGTACAGAGGGTGGAACTTCAATGCCCACAGATATTCATGTATTCTAGATGTCAGTAGGTTTGTTGATCAGGCAGATTTGAAAACATCATCTGCCAATTCAGCATCTGCCAGTGTATGATCTCCTGAAAGACAAGGAAATGAAGAGGCTTCAGAGTTGCTGCTGTTTAATCATTTGGGCTGACAGTCTAATTCACTGATCTCAGCAAGGTGTGCAATTCAGTAACACTGTGCAACCTTATCACATAAACACAATTTTCTGGTTTCTGACTATTTGGATCCCTGTCTGTGCCTGAAGTTGGATTACAGTTGATACCTGTCAAGGAGCCGGGAGCTCCCTCCAGGGAGGTAGTCAGGATCGAGGAGGAAGCCCTCTTGAGGGAGCAAGGTCGCGGTGTCCAAAGGGTTAATCAAAGGAGTAGTCAGAATCCAGGCAAGAGTTCACAGGCAGGCAGATATCAGCAAAGTTCAAAGTCCAGGCAAAGGGTCAGGATATAAATCAGGAACAAGATTTAGTAATATAAAGTCACAGGGAACCCAGGATACACACAGGAAATGTTTCCTATACTTGGGCGCCATTCTGGCGTCTAGGTAGCGTTTTTATTTTCAAATTTGTCGCCATAGTGACGTCACTGGCGTCCTTGCGCCGACGTCGGCGCGCTGACGTCATCGCGCCAGCGCCGCTACCCACGTGGCGGCCATGGGCGCCGCCATTTTGGGAGCGACGCTGGCAGGGGAGGACGCGCCGCCCGGAGCTCCAGGACCTGCTCCGGGCGGCGATCGTGACAATACCACACCATTGGACTTTAGCCCATTTCTCCTATTTGGGAACAAACCAAACTTGAACTGCTCCAATTGTGCTGATACAACATCAGACGTAACTACTGAGCTTAGAAACACTTGCTGCTTACTAACAGGCAGCTGAACAGATAGTATAGATAGAACCCCTGGGACTCCAGTTGAACTTGCTTTAGTTGCTCCTGAGCAGCTATATTTAAGAATAATGGAAGAGCTACTTACAATGCACTTCCCTGGTCCCTTGTCTCATAAGCAGATAATTTAGCCTTAAAGGGGAAGGAAACCTAGTCGGCGCAAACCCCCCACCCCCCCTCCCGTTGCCCAACCTCCCTCCTCCCCCCTGGCCTACCCGTCCCACTGGGCAAATGCCCCTAACTTGTTACTTACCCTTCTGCGCAGGTCCAGTCCAGGGAGTTCACAGACGACATCTTCTTCCACGCGATCTTCTTCCTGCTGTGAACGGCATTTTTCGCCGCTACGGATCTACTGCGCATGCGCCAAAAGTCACGTGCATGCGCAGTAGATCGTACCGGCACGCGCATGCGCCGGTCAAAGCAGGAAGAAGATCGCGTGGAAGAAGATGTCGTCTGTGAACTCCCTGGACTGGACCTGCGCAGAAGGGTAAGTAACAAGTTAGGGGCATGTGCCCAGCGGGACGGGTAGGCCAGGGGGGAGGAGGGAGGGTGGGCAACAAACGGTGTTTGCATCGACTAGGTTTCCTTCCCCTTTAAGAGTGCTTCCACAACCTCCCGAATTTTGTATTTTGTTCATTTGGATTTTAGTAAAAATCTTTAAAAAACAAGACAGGTATTTTGTTAGTAAAAGGGCAATACAATGAGTCATATTGATACAAGGAAAAATAGTGAAGGGAATCCGTGCAAAATCATTGCACTTATCCCTGTAAGGGCAGAGAGCCTGTGTGTGTGATGTAAGCTGTTACCTAGCAACCAGCTATTCAGTGCAACAGGAAGTGACACGCAGCTAGTGAGTGGCTGGCAGGAAAAGGAAGTCACAGAGACTGGCAAAAGAAGAGAGCCTGGCATAGAGAGCCGCATGGTGGACAGAGAAGGAAGCAAGAGAGCTGCTGGTGGGACCAGAGAGCTGAGAGGCTGCACCACAAGTATTCATTTGGATCAGGCTGCACAGGGAAGCCACATACTGTGCCTGGAGAACAGAGAGTGTGAGAGGAATCCAGACTGGAGGAACAAACAGCAGGAGATTCCTATCTGAGCATCCAAAGCGGTCGGTAATCGCACTGAATGTGCTGGATTCACGTAAACAGAGCTCTGAAGTATCCAAAGAGGATTCTGAGTATCCTGTTTAAAGGGACAGTACCCTAAAGAGCGCTAAAGATAAACAGGCTGTGTATTAAAGGACATTAAAGGACTTTACCTTTTTCCTTAGTTAGCTAGACAGATTGCGCTAGCAAGTTAGTTAGTGAGACCCTATTGCCACCGGTTAGGAGTGCTGCCTGTATTGGGTGCCCATTTATTTTATATAAACTGTTATTTAGTTTAACCAATAGTGTGTGTGTTATTACTGTATTCCTAGTGGGGCCATTAATGCACATTTCAAAAGTAATAACCTCCGCTGTATGCTGGCAAATGCACGGAGTTTGTCAGGTAAAATGGGAGACCTAGAATTAATTGCATGCTCTAAAAATTATGATATAATTGGTATCACTGAGACCTGGTGGGATGAAACATGTGACTGGATTGTGAATTTAAATGGTTACACCCTTTTTAGGAGGGATAGAGGGATTAAAAAGGGTGGAGGAGTGTGTTTGTATGTAAAGCCTGAATTAAAGCCATGCGCTAAAGAAATAAAAATAGCTGGCACTGGTGAGGGTGTAGAATCACTCTGGGTAGAGATTTCGACTGGGCAAAAGGTATCAAAAAGAATTATCATTGGTGTATGCTATAAACCACCTCGTATAAGTGTCGAGTATGAAGCCGAGCTACTCTTGCAGATACAAGCGGCTTCACAGCTGGGTCAAGTTGTTGCTATGGGTGACTTCAATTATCCAGACATTGACTGGGGTAATGGGGTTGCTAAGACAGAAAAAGCTAGTAGGTTTGTAAATATGCTGAATGACAACTTTTTATTCCAGCTCGTTCAAGAACCTACTAGGAATAACTCTCTTTTGGACCTTGTAATAACTAACAATACTGAACTCATCTCTAACATTTGTGTGGGTGAGGGGCATTTAGGGAATAGTGATCATAACATGGTCTCCTTTGAGATTCTGTTGCAGAAGCAATTCTATAAGGGAGTAACTAAAACACTAAATTTCAGACGTGCAAACTTTGACAGTATAAGGGCATCTCTGCAACATATTAAGTGGGAAATGCTTTTCACAGGGTTAAACACAGAACAAAAATGGGAAGTCTTTAAAATGCTGCTTAATAAATATACTTGTCAGTATATTCCACTTGTAAGCAAGGAACGTCGTTGCAAAGCAAAACCTTTTTGGTTCAATAGAAGCGTTGGTGTTGAGGTGGGTAAGAAAAGACGTGCTTTTAAGGCTTTCAAGTTAGCTGGTACAGCCGAAACATTTATAAGGTACAAGGAGGCCAATAAATCATGCAAAGAAGCTATAAGGCAAGCTAAAATTGCTATAGAAAAGGATATTGCAGCAAGCAGTAAAAAAAATCCAAAATTATTTTTTAAATATGTCAATAGTAAAAAAATGAAGCAGGAAGGGGTGGGACCCTTACTATCAGAGGGGGGTCAGCTGGTTGATGAAAACAAAATAAAAGCGCAGATTCTGAACTCATATTTTTCATCTGTGTACACAAATGAAGAACCAGTAAGTGAAGGTTTCCTTCTTAACACTCCCAATTATAGTAATACAACTAATGATGCATGGTTCACACATGAAGAAATTCAAAAGAGACTTGAACATGTTAAGATTAACAAAGGTCCAGGGCCAGATGGTATTCATCCCAGGGTAATTAGCGAGCTTAGCTCGGTGATTGCCAAACCTCTTTACTTAATTTTTCAGGATTCATTGAGATCTGGCATTGTGCCGAGAGACTGGCGAATTGCTAATGTGGTGCCTCTATTCAAAAAAGGATCCCGTTCTCAGCCTCAAAACTATAGGCCAGTTAGTCTGACGTCAGTATTAGGAAAGCTTTTCGAAGGGTTAATAAAGGATAAGATACTGGACTTCATAGCAAATCATAATACTATGAGTTTGTGCCAGCATGGTTTTATGCGTAATAGATCTTGCCAGACTAACTTAATTTCTTTTTACGAGAATGTAAGTAGAGACCTCGATTCTGGGATGGCAGTGGATGTGATTTACTTAGACTTTGCTAAAGCATTTGATACAGTGCCACACAAAAGGTTACTGGTTAAATTAAGGAATGTTGGCCTGGAACATAGTATTTGTACCTGGATAGAGAACTGGCTAAAAGATAGACTACAAAGAGTGGTGGTAAATGGAACATTTTCTAATTGGACCAGTGTTGTTAGTGGAGTACCGCAGGGCTCTGTACTAGGTCCCTTGCTTTTCAACTTGTTTATTAATGACCTGGAGGTGGGCATTGAAAGTACTGTTTCTATTTTTGCAGATGATACTAAATTGTGCAGAACTATAGGTTCCATGCAGGATGCTGCCACTTTGCAAAGTGATCTGTCTAAACTGGAAAACTGGGCAGCAAACTGGAAAATGAGGTTCAACGTTGATAAATGCAAGGTTATGCACTTTGGCAAAAATAATATAAATGCAAGTTCTACACTAAATGGCAGTGTGTTGGGAGTTTCCTTAAATGAAAAGGATCTAGGGGTCTTTGTAGATAACACGTTGTCTAATTCTGGGCAGTGTCATTCTGTGGCTACTAAAGCAAATAAAGTTCTGTCTTGCATAAAAAAGGGCATTAACTCAAGGGATGAAAACATAATTATGCCTCTTTATAGGTCCTTGGTGAGGCCTCATCTGGAGTATGCAGTTCAGTTTTGGACTCCAGTCCTTAAGAGGGATATAAATGAGCTGGAGAGAGTGCAGAGACGTGCAACTAAATTGGTTAGAGGGACGGAAGACTTAAATTATGAGGGTAGACTGTCAAGGTTGGGGTTGTTTTCTCTGGAAAAAAGGCGCTTGTGAGGGGACATGATTACACTTTACAAGTACATTAGAGGACATTATAGACAAATGGCAGGGGACCTTTTTACCCATAAAGTGGATCACCGTACCAGAGGCCACCCCTTTAGACTAGAAGAAAAGAACTTTCATTTGAAGCAACGTAGGGGGTTCTTCACAGTCAGGACAGTGAGGTTGTGGAATGCACTGCCGGGTGATGTTGTGATGGCTGATTCAGTTAATGCCTTTAAGAATGGCTTGGATGATTTTTTGGACAGACATAATATCCAAGGCTATTGTGATACTAAACTCTATAGTTAGTATAGGTATGGGTATAAAGAATTTTAATTAAAAGTAGGGAGGGGTGTGTGTATGGATGATGGGTTTTCATTTGGAGGGGTTGAACTTGATGGACTTTGTCTTTTTTCAACCCAATTTAACTATGTAACTATGTAACCGTAAGTCATTTCCCAGCTGCCCCAAGTCATGTGACTTGTGCTCTGATAAACTTCAGTCACTCTTTACTGCTGTACAGCAAGTTAGAGTGATATCACCCCCCCTCCCTTCCCCCCCAGCAGCCAAACAAAAGAACAATGGGAAGGTAACCAGATAGCAGCTCCCTAACAGAAGATAACAGCTGCCTGGTAGATCTATGAACAACACTCAATAGTAAAAACCCATGTCCCACTGAGACACATTCAGTTACATTGAGAAGGAAAAACAACAGCCTGCCAGAAAGCATTTCTCTCCTAAAGTGCAGGCACAAGTGACATGACCAGGGGCAGCTGGGAAATTGACAAAATGTCTAGTCCGATGTCAGATTTCAAAATTGAATATAAAAAAATTGAATATAAAATTGAGAAATGGATTTCAGTGCAGAATTCTGCTGGAGTAGCGCTATTAACTGATGCATTTTGAAAAAAACATGTTTTCTGATGACAGGATCCCTTTAAGGCTGTTGAGAGCCTGTTTCTTTGTTATCAGGAGCCATGTTTCAGGCAGTTCAGCTGGTTTTGCCTTATATTTTTCTGAAAATTCCTTATGGAACTGTTTAAAAATATATTTCCAGTTTTCTGAGGCTGTGATGCTGGGGTCAGGTTGAATGGCCTAATCTGGGTAGAATGTGCGGTATTCTTTGTATGGGTGGGACACTGCTTCCCACAGCCAAACACTCTCTTAAACAGCTCATCCTCTGGTTTCAGTGGGAGTTTGGCAAGGTCTGATTCTATATGTAGGAGAGCTGTGTCTCTCTGTATTGATTCTGTGTAAGGAGGGGGAGGACATACCTCCCAACATTTTGGAAGTAAAAAGAGGGACAAAAAATTTTTCCCGCACGTAGCGCAGCAATTTTTTTGACCACACCCTTTCTGTGGCCACACCCCCTAATTACCATGTTTGTTTTACAAAATTTGGCAGGTTATGAAAGTTTGAAAATACTTCTCCTTATCTAAACTGTGTTTTTGTGTCTCAAAATTGTTACAAAGTATCTTATTTGCACCTGTTAGCTGTTCTGGGCTCTCTGCTAAAAGCCAATTAAGTGAGAGACTTTATTTCTTTTTCTGGCTGTTCAGTGCATAGAAAAGAGGGACTTTCCAGTACAAATGAGGGACTGCGGGTTGAGCTGTCAAAAGAGGGACTGTCCCTCCGAAAAAGGGACAGTTGGGAGGTATGGGGGAGGAGTCCCAACAGGAAAGGAAGAGGGAGAGAGAAAGTGCTTCTGGGAAGAAGGAAGTGCTTCTGGGAAGAAGGAAGTGCTACTGGGATAGAGGGGGGTTGTGGGTGCACTTCTAAGGCCATATAAAAATATATATAAATACAATAATCCCCTGTCTAAAAAAAGAAAAACAGGGTTTTTTGTTACAAAGTTATGATCATAAAATTGGTAAGCCGCCATACCACGTCAAGGTAAACCCCATACAGCGGTCTCTAACCTGTTTACCTGTGATCAAAATTTAAAACCTTGGTTTCAATCCGGACTAGATCCTCCCCCACCACCTGCATATGCGGCTTTTGTAGGGGAGACTGCCCAGACCAACGCCCATTTAAAAAAAAAAAAAAAAAATGTGATTGTGAAGAGACTATAATGAAGGCAAAGTAAAGTTGTATATATAAGTGCACACTTGTGTGTATGTGTGTGAGTATAAGTATAAGTACAGGTGTGAGTATAGATTTAGAGGGAGATGAAAAAGGAAAAGCTAAATGTGGAGTGTAATAGGTGTAATGTAATTACCTTGACGTGGTATGGCGGCTTACCAATTTTATGATCATAACTTTGTAACAAAAAACCCTGTTTTTCTTTTTTTAGACAGGGGATCATTGTATTAAAATATTTTTTATATGGCCTTAGGAATGCACCCACAACCCCCGTCTTGCTACTGGGATAGAGACTACAAGTACAGTGTACATACTCCCAGTGTTTGTGTGTGGGAAACTTAATATGGAACCCCAGTGGCAGAAAAGTGCACTCTCTTTAGGGTGCAGAAGGCAAGGGGGTCCTTGTCAGGGCTCTGAAGAACAAAGCTGCTCTTCTCAGGGCACGGAAAGCCAAAGGGAGTCCTTCTCAGGACTTTGAAGCAACTGCCACATAAGTGGGGATTCCCTTCAGCAGTTCAGAGATCAATAGGTGCATTTATTCAGTGAAGTTGCTCCTGGCTGGTAGGCTGCCTGTATCATTGAAATTTAAAGGTCTAGTGTCCTGTCAAATAAATCCATCAACCGTCCCACTGTGTATGTGTATTGAGCATCAGAGAAGTTCCCAGGGAGGGTTATTACAGTTCAGCCTGTCCTGACCTTGGGTGAATGCACGTCATATTAAAGTGAACCTGCTCTCCCATATAGCGGAGGCACAGGACTCCTATAGCGACACATGCAAATAAATGTGACATAGATCTCATCCAGTAGCAGAAAAGTGCTATATATATATATATATATATATATATATATACATGATGATTCAATTTCCAATCTGACTTGTTTCTCCGCGTCCATGAGAAATAACTCAAAATATTTGGAAAACTGCTGGATACCTGCTTTGTTTTGAAAAATAACAACTTCCATTACATTTTGGGAAATGACCAGTTTGCTCTTTAACATTTCACCAAATCTTTCTAAAAAAATCTGAAACGGTGGAAATGGCCAGTGTATCTGGATTATTAAGGACTGCCCTGATATCATTACAGATACGAGAGAGAAGATCGGTTTGTAAAGTTTCTAGAATTTGTGAATTAGTATAAGTATCTAATATGTACTGTTTTATCCATGATTTCACAAACTGCTCATAGGAATTAACGTAAGTTACAAACTGAGAATGACATTTCTACTTGAACCAGGTTTTCTTCTATAAATCCTTTACTTTCTGTCAAAGTGTGAGGTCTCCATCTCTTGACAATGTCTCTCATAGCCCAGAGCATAAAAGTGTATTCTGGGGCATCACCAGCAGGGAGCAGCAGTGGGACAGCAAACTGACACATGGACATTTTTGACAAGATATTCTGCTGTAAAAACATATCTGAGCAATGCAAGAGAACACACAGAATGTCTAAAGGATTGATGAATTAGAGTTCTCTTTGCTATACAAATCCAAATATTGAGATATTTCCTCTTCTGTGCTATCAGCTTCTGACCCTGAACTTGTACAAATATCTTGTCCAGAGCCATCAGTTTCCTTAGGAGAGCCCAGAGAAGATCTTGTACAGTCTGGGGGGTAACTTCATTTATATTCTCCTGCCCAATGTTCTTTTTTCTACAATTAAAGAAAAAACATAAATATTTTCCAGCTCATGTGTACCTTAAAAATGTATATACTGTAGGATAAGTGAAATCCCCCCTCATATTATAGGCAATAATGAATAATATATGATACCGGTTTTATTTTGGGCCAAAATTTATATTATCTCTAAAAATGGACCCTTTATTGGAACTCCCTATAGATCTGCTAAGTCGCTGTCCCTGTTTCAAATGAGGGGTGGGTGTGTCCTAACCAGAAGCACAGTAGGAGGGGACAGCCAATCACAGCCCTGCAGTCACACAAGCACAGACAGGCTTCAGTTCCCTATCAGGTCCTGCTAGCTGCTGATTGGTTCCTCTCCTACAGTGCAGTGAGCTGAGTGCACAGCCTGGGAATTCAAGGAGCAGCAAGTGGAAGAGAAGGGAGGGATTATTAGGGTTTTTGCAGAAATATAAAATAAATCAGCCTGAAACACTACTTTTCAAGAGAAATTCTTCTATATCTAAATGAGTATAAAGCACTGATACATCCTTATTTTTTATACAGAATGTCTCCTTTAAAATCTTCACCCAACCACACAGTCATGCTGCCTAGATATTCAACTCCCATCTGTCTTTTACAGCCCATATACAAACCCTTGCAGAATCCTAGATCTTTTATTTTTGCAACATTGCTATACATACCCTTACCTCTTAGAAACAACCTAATCCTTATCAGTCCCTTATCATTTCCCGCCTTCACTACTGCAACTTTCTCTTTGCAGGCTTTCCAATATACCATCTTTAATAATTATATGTTCTCAATGCTGTTGCTAGCCTCATCCATCTTAAATGACTTATATTACTGATCCTAAGCAGCTGCTTTCCTATCCAAATCTCTTCACTGGCTCCTCTTGAATTAAATTCAAAATGCTGACATTCATATTGAAGTCCCTTAGCCAAGGTTACCCTCCCTTCATCTCAACTCTGGTTTCAAAATACAGTCCTTCATCCTCCCTAATCTCTGTTTCTGATCTTCATCTCCCTTCTCCTCTCATGAATGTATTATATTCCTGATTGTAAGACTTCTCCTAGAAAGTATATAATCCTCTGTAATTGATTAGACGTCAACTTCAAATAATTTCCAATAGTCTTCACCATTCTTCTTATGTGTCAACTGTTTCCTCATCCTAAAGATAATAATCTCTTGGAAGCATAGAATTCTAATTATATTCTATAAACCTTGCTTGTTTAATGATCATTAGCTAAAAGTTATAGTAAAGTACTGTGTAACTTATGCTGTGCTATATAAATAAGGGATGATCATGATAGGAGTTCAGTAGAGTCGAATCTGGTGATTGTGGCAGTTAGTCCATCAAATGGGTACTCCAGCTTCCTGTTTCTTCCCAAAATTAGGAACAGTTTAGAAGAATGCTTCAGATCATTTCTCTACTAAATGATAAACATTTTTCTTAGTGATCCCAAACATTTAAACATTTGCAGTACTGTGCTGCAAAACTTTTATTCCAAAATACACAACATGTTTCGAGTCAGCAAGGACCCTTTCTCAAGTGGTCTTTGCGGTGTGACCAAATTAAGAAGGTGAGCCCACTTGATAAAAGTTAAGGGAATCGCTGGGAAAGTTGCATAGGATTTATATGGTAAATGTTACAGAGGGCCAACATCTACTGGAAACGTTACCTTCCTCATCTAACCCATATAAATAATAATTCTTGCATTTATGTCCATCAGCTCCCCCTAAATCCTCTGCTGATGCTGGGCCGTGCACCTCTTTAGATATATCTGAAAGCCCAATGTGAGTATGAGATAATATCCAACACATACAGTAAGTAGCACACTCACTATCTGTCCTGGTGATTGAAACAGAATATGCCCATGTGATACTAATATGGAGAAGGCCAAAAACTTAGTAAATGGGTCTTATATGTATTTGTTTGGGAAGATAAAAAAAGTTAAAGGGGTGGTTCACCTTTAAGTGAACTTTTAGTATGTCATAGAATAACGAATTCGAAGCAACTTTTCAACTGGTCTTCATTATTTATATTTTATATATTACTTGTCTTTCCAGCTTTCAAATGGTGGTCAGTGTCACGATCGCCGCCCGGAGCAGGTCCTGGAGCTCAGGGCGGCGCGTCCCTCCCTGCCGGCGTCGCTCCCAAAATGGCGGCGCCCATGGCCGCCACGTGGGTAGCGGCGCCGGCGCGATGACGTCAGTGCGTCGGCGCAAGGACGCCGATGACGTCAGAATGGCGCCAAATTCAAATATAAAAGCCTTACTAAGACGCCAGAATGGCGCCCAATTATAGGAATCTTTTCCTGTGAGAATCCTGGGTTCCCTGTGAGCTTCTATAGCTATATCCTGTTCCTGTTTCTTATTTTGACCCTTTGCCTGGACTTTGGACTTTGTTGTTATCTGCCTGCCTGTGAACTCTTGCCTGGATCCTGACTACTCTTTGAATTAACCCTTTGGATACCGCGACCTTGCACCCTCAAGAGGGCTTCCTCCTCGATCCTGACTACCTCCCTGGAGGGAGCTCCCGGCTCCCTGACATTATACTTGGGCCATGGATCCTACTGAGGAAGCTACGCCTGATGTCGGACGAGCGCTCCGCGGACTGGCATCCCGCATGCAGGAATATGAAGCCCAGCAGTACCACATAGGACAGGCACTCCCGAGTGCCTCCAGCGCCTCCTGCTTCCCAAGCGGCTGCAAATCCTCCCATGGCGGACGTCTCGTCTAGCACAGGTTTCTCGTCTGGTGAGCCTCGTATTCCGCCTCCTCCTCGCTTCAGTGGGGACCCACAGGCCTGCAGAGGTTTCGCTACACAGTGCCAGATCCAATTCGAGTTTCAACCCTCGCACTTCCCCAATGAACGTTCCAAGGTGGGGTATGTGATGTCTCGTTTGGTGGGCAAACCGCTTGAGTGGGCAACATCTCTTTGGGAGAAGAATTCTCCACTGACTTTTGATGCCAAGGCGTTTCTTCAAGCGTTTCGTACGGTGTTTGATGCCCCGGGTCGGGTCACAAATGCTCCTTCTCACCTTCTGCAACTCCGTCAGGGAAACCGCAGTGTCAGTGACTATGCTATTGACTTTAGAACTTTGATGGCTGAGACTTCCTGGAATGACGATGCCTATAAGGCCGTATTCTATCAAGGTCTGTCTATTGGCATTAAAGATGATCTTGTCTCCAGGGAGTTCCCTGATCTGCTGGAAGATCTGATTGCACTATCCATTAAGGTGGACACTCGTCTTAGAGAGCATCAAGTAGAGAGGGAGCGTTGTAAACGATTTCAACCCGTGTTGGCACCTAGCTTCCAGAGACCTCTCTTGCAAGCTCAAGCCTCTCCTTCTCCTCTGGAGGAACCGATGCAAGTTGGAAGGGCTTGTCTCTCCGAACAAGAAAGACTCCGTAGACGAATGGCTGGCTTATGTCTGTATTGTGGCGGACAATCTCATTTTGCGAACTCTTGTCCGGTGAAGCCCACGAGTTCTGTTCCCCGAGGTATTTCCAGGGTAACTCATGTAGGGGGCACTACTCCGAAGTCTCAAGAGAACTCTCACAGGTTTCTCCTTCCTTTACAGATTTGCCTAGCCACTAAGACCATTGTTGGCTCCGCTTTCATTGACTCTGGAGCTGCTGGGAACTTCATGGACGCTCTTTTCGCCAAACACATGGAAGTTCCCTTATTCCCATTGTCCACTCCGCTTCGTGTCACTGCCATTGACGACAGACCCCTGGTGGCTGAATTTATCTCCATGACGACTGGTGAATTGCCTGTGCAGGTTGGGACGCTGCATAAAGAAAGACTTTCGTTCCTAATTATTTCCTGTCCATCAGTTCCAGTCATTTTGGGTCTCCCTTGGCTACGCCTGCATAATCCCACCATTGATTGGTCCGCAGGACAGATTTCCCGTTGGAGCCCATTTTGCCAGAAGCATTGTCTTCCTGCTGAACCCCTCCAGAGGGTGAATATCTCTATGTCTGATCTGAAGACTCTACCCTCCTTTTACAGGGAGTTCTCTGATGTATTCTGTAAGAAGTCTGCAGAATTCCTTCCTCCACATCGACAATACGATTGTCCTGTCGATCTTCTGCCTGGAACCATGCCCCCTAGAGGTCGTACTTATCCTCTCTCTCCAGCGGAAACCACTGCCATGAAGCAATATATCCAAGAGAATCTCCAGCGGGGGTTTATTCGCCCTTCTACTTCTCCTGCCGGGGCTGGATTCTTCTTCGTGGAAAAGAAGGATGGAGGTCTACGTCCCTGCATTGACTACCGGGGTCTTAATAAAATCACCGTTAAGAACCGGTATCCCTTGCCCCTGATTGCTGAACTCTTTGACCAACTGAAGGGGGCTAAAATCTTAAGTTGGATCTCCGTGGGGCGTATAACCTTATCCGCATCCGGGAAGGTGACGAATGGAAGACAGCATTCAACACTCGGGATGGGCACTACGAGTACCTCGTAATGCCCTTTGGTCTCTGCAATGCCCCCGCTGTCTTTCAAGAATTCGTGAACGACATTTTCCGGGATCTCTTGGGAAAATTTGTGGTCGTGTACCTAGATGACATCTTGATTTTCTCCAAGGACCTTGCAAGCCATCGCTCTCAGGTGAAGGAAGTACTCTCTCGTTTGAGGAAGAACTCTCTCTTTGCCAAACTGGAGAAATGTGTGTTTGAAGTGTCCAAGATCCATTTTCTGGGCCATATCATCTCCCCAGAGGGTTTCGAGATGGATCCTGTGAAAGTGTCTGCAATCCAAGAGTGGCCTCTACCCCTAAGTACTAAGGCAATCCAGAGATTCATTGGTTTTGCTAACTACTATCGGCAATTCATTAAGGGATTCTCTTCTCGTATTGCTCCAATCCTTGCTCTCATCCGAAAAGGGGGTAAACCCAGCTATTGGCCCCCATCTGCTGTTGAAGCTTTTCAATCCTTGAAGGATGCCTTCACTTCTGCTTCAGTTCTCCGCCATCCTGATCCAGAGTTACCTTTCTTCATCGAGGTGGATGCTTCTGAAGTTGGAGCCGGAGCTATCTTGTCCCAAAGACATCCCTCTGATGGGAAGCTGCATCCATGTGGGTATTTCTCTAAGAAGTTCTCTCCTGCGGAGCAAAATTATGATGTAGGAAATCGAGAACTCCTGGCGGTTAAGCTTGCCTTAGAAGAGTGGCGTCACCTCCTTGAAGGTTCCTTGATCCCAGTCACGATCTACACAGATCATAAGAATCTTGAATTCATCTCTCAAGAGGCTGAATCCCAGACAAGCAAGGTGGTCTCTCTTCTTCTCTCGATTTAACTTCGTCTTGACTTTTCGCCCTGGCTCCAAGAATCGGAAGGCCGATGCTCTGTCTCGAAGTTTCACTCCGGTGGATCGTACTCCTGAAAGACTAGAGCCTATTATTCCTCCTGTCAAGATCATCGCTTCCTTGTACCCTCAATTCGCTGATCAAATCCTGGCTGGTCAATCTTCTGCTCCTCCTGATACCCCCATTGGGATGGCGTTTGTTCCCTCCGAGTTACGTCTGCCCATTCTTCAACAGACTCAATGTTCCAAGCAAGCTGGACATCCCGGTCCAGAAAAGACTCTTGAACTCCTTCGACGTTTAGTCTGGTGGCCGACTATCCGAAAAGATGTCAAAGACTTTGTTTCTGCCTGTACTGTTTGTGCCACTTCCAAGTCCAGCCATTCTCGCCCCAGTGGGTTACTACAGCCGTTGCCTGTTCCCTCTCGTCCTTGGACGCATTTGGCAATGGACTTCATTGTTGAACTTCCTCCCTCCTGTGGGAACACCGTGATTTGGGTTGTCATTGACCGCTTCAGCAAGATGGCCCACTTCATCCCTCTACGGAAGCTTCCATCTGCAGTGGAGTTGTCACAGTTGTTCATCCAGTTCATTTTTCGCCTGCATGGCTTCCCAACTGAGATTGTTTCTGACAGAGGGTCTCAATTCACGGCTAAATTCTGGCGTTCCCTGTGCAAAGATCTAGGTATTAATCTTCAGTTCTCCTCAGCTTATCATCCCCAGACTAATGGAGCGGCTGAGCGAGTGAACCAAGCCTTGGAACAGTTCTTGAGGAACCACGTTTCCCTTTGTCAAGATGATTGGTCTGATCTCCTCCCATGGGCGGAATTTGCTCATAACAATGCCTGCCACACTTCCACTGGAAGGTCTCCATTTATGTCGGTGTACGGTCAACACCCTCAAGCCTTCCCACAAGACTTTGTGTTGTCTGATCCGGCCGCGGATGACCATGCAGCCCACATGTCTGCTGTTTGGGCTGCAACCAAGTCAAACCTGGAGAAGAGTGCTCTGGTTCATAAGACGTTTGCAGATCGTAGACGTAGACCCTCTCCTCCCTACAAGGTCGGTGATAAAGTCTGGTTGTCTTCCAGGAACATTCGGTTGAAGGTACCATCTCCTAAGTTGGGTCCGAGGTTCGGAGGTCCATTTTCCATCTCGGAGGTGATCAATGCTGTGGCTGTCAGACTTCAGCTTCCCCCTGAGATGCGAATTCCCAACGTGTTTCATGTCTCCTTGGTGAAAACCGCTACCTCCAACCGCTTTTCCGTTGTCCAGCCTCCCCCTCCTACTATCTCTGTGGATGGTCAACAAGAATATGAGGTGGAGAAGATCCTTGACTCCAGAAAGGCTTTGGCCCTGAAGAATGCTCCTGGGAAGGACGCTCTGATGTCCATGCTCCTCGTCTGGTGAGGGAGTTCCACTCTAAATTTCCCCAGAAGCCCAGTCCTGGTGGTCCGGAGGCCCCCCGTGAGGGAGGGGGTACTGTCACGATCGCCGCCCGGAGCAGGTCCTGGAGCTCCGGGCGGCGTTTCCCTCCCTGCCGGCGTTGCTCCCAAAATGGCGGCGCCCATGGCCGCCACGTGGGTAGCGGCGCCGGCGCGATGACGTCAGCGTGTCGACTTCGGCGCGAGGACGCCGATGACGTCAGAATGGCGCCAAATTCAAATATAAAAGCCTTACTAAGACGCCAGAATGGCGCCCAAGTATAGGAATCTTTTCCTGTGAGAATCCTGGGTTCCCTGTGAGCTTCTATAGCTAGATCCTGTTCCTGTTTGTTATTTTGACCCTTTGCCTGGACTTTGGACTTTGTTGTTATCTGCCTGCCTGTGAACTCTTGCCTGGATCCTGACTACTCTTTGAATTAACCCTTTGGATACCGCGACCTTGCTCCCTCAAGAGGGCTTCCTCCTCGATCCTGACTACCTCCCTGGAGGGAGCTCCCGGCTCCCTGACAGTCAGTGACCCATTTCTGCATGCAAATAAAATGCAGAGGTAAAAAAAATAGTTAAATATATAGAAGAGAAAAGGAGAGAAAAGATAACCGGCGAGAAATAGAGAAGAGATAGAGAAGTGCTAAACAGATAAAGAAGGTAGAGGAATCAGAGAGGGTCATAGAGAAAATGAAGGTATTAAACAACAGCAGATTATGGAATAGTGAGAGAATGATATGATAGGTAACATAGAATATGATGGGGTTGTGCTATGTTATGATACACAATTTGCATATGCAAATTAGGAGCAGGGAAGGAAAAAGTGGAAAAAATTCTTCTTTTGTGATGAAAAGTCACATGATTTGCAAATTAGGATTCGGATTCGGTTCAGCCAAGCACAAGGATTTGGCCGAATCTTGCTGAAAAAGGCCAAATCCTGGCCGAATCCCGAACCGAATCCTGGATTCGGTGCATCCCTAAAATGTATGCATACTGGCCATTCGACTGTAGATTAGAAGGAAATACCAAAACGGAAATAGCAAGATGGCTTCCCACACCATATTGTGTTACTAAGGGAATACAAGGATGTCCAACCTGTTTCCTCTGTGGAGACCCTTGAGCAAGTGACAAAGCCCTGTCCAGCACCTGTTGTGGATACCCTCCTGATCAGAACTTCTGATACATCTCACTCATCTGTTCATCACATTTAGCTGGATCACTTACCACCCTTTTAGCTTGCAAATTGAGGGGCCTGTTTACTAACATTGGAGATAAATATCTGGAGAGATTTCTGGAGATATTGCCCATGGCAACCAATCAGCAATTAGATTTAAACAGCCACAGCCATGTTGGAAAACAAAAGCAAAGATCTGATTGGTTGCTATGGGCAACATCTCCAGAAATCTCTCCAAATATTTATCTCCAATGTTAGTAAACATGCCCCTAAGTAATCGGAATGGAGTCTTTGATATGTGTGGGGTAAAAACTAGTATATGCCAGTAACTGATTCCTGTCCATTGACTTTGTAAATAGTTCAGTTTCAGCCCACTGAGCATGTGAGTGTCACAGACACTTTCCAAGATGGTGACCCCCTGTGACAAGTTTGAAGTCCTGGATCATTGCTGCTATTGACAAGCTGAAACTTTAGCCTCATGCAATAAGATCATTATAAAATATGCAATTTTTAGCCACATTTAGTGATGGGCGAATTTGGAGCGTTTCGCTTTGCCGAAAAATTTGCGAATTTTCAGCGAAATTCGCGAAAGTGCAATAAATCATATAACGGCACCAGCGTCTTGTTTTTGACATCGGCGTTCATTTTTTTTGATGCCGGCATCAGGTTTTTTTTTTACGCCGGCGTCGAATCGCGACAATTCGCCGCAAATTTGCGCCTGGCGAATAAATTCGGCCATCACTAGCCACATTCATTTTTAGGGTTTAGTTCTCCTCTAGGAATGTGGATCTGATCTATGAAGTAAATTTCTGTTTTACCTTTTACTGAAATGTTGATATTTGTATGTGAACTTTTTTCTACTTTACAATTGCATTATACTAGATTATTATACCAGAGTGCTGGGTCTTTTTGAATGTTTTATATGATAGACCACAAAAAGTTGTGGTTGACCTTGTGCACCAACATTTTTGGGAGTGCTGCACATTTTTGATATGTTATTTATACAGTATATAGAGATTTGGGATGCACTGAATCCAGGATTCGGTTCGGGATTTGTCCAGGATTTGGCTGAATCCTTCTGCCCAGCCAATCCGAATCCGAATTTGCATATGCAAATTCGGGTGGGGAGGGAAACTGCGTGACTTTTTGTCACAAAACAAGGAAGTAAATGTTTTTCCCCTTCCCACCCTCTAATTAGCATATGCAAATTAGGGTTCGGATTTGGTTCAGTATTCGGCCGAATCTTTCACAAAGGATTCGGGGGTTCGGCCAATACAAGAGTTTTACAATATTGCCACTGCATATTAATGTGATAGAGACAAATTTAATTTCAATAAAATGTTCAAAAACACCTATTTCTTTAGAAACCTCCATCGAAAGCACATCATGTATTGTGTATTATGTAGATAATGCTGCTGGTTATGTTGTGACTGTTCGACAAGACAGTGGGATTTTCACGTGTTCCTCTTTCATGGATTATGAAATATCCTGCAGTGTTCATGGTTTTTATTCCTTCTACATCTTCAACAAGAAGTCCGTTTGTATTTAATGATGGGAATGTCTAATAAAGCAGCAGTTTAATGATAGGGGCAACATTCTAGTGGGCAAATCAACACATTCAAAATGAATTCTACCAATTTTATTCTCCATAGTCCATAGTTAAGCACATGCACACAAATTTTTCCCTTCTAACAACTGCTGACCTCAAAACAGTTAGAAGGTGAGGTGCTAATCCCACAGAGGCTGCCCATTAAAGTCTCCAATACAGATAACACTCAAAAATAGCAACTCTGTATGAGAAAAATCTCAATTTTATTGAGCAGTTACATAATTAGCCCTATGCGTTTTGACTATAAAGCGGTGTTCATCAGGGGAAAAATATATACAAAAATGCAGAAAGATCCTTGTGTCTAAAAGGGTTTTATACCTTAACCTTCTGAGCTTATGTTCTCACACTGAATGATGTAACTCATATAAAACCTGTTTAGACATAAGGATCTTTCGGCCTCTTTGTATATATTTTCCCCCTGATGAAGACCACTTTATGGTCAAAACGCATATGGCTTATTATGTAATTTTGTGCTCAATAAAATTGAGATTTTTCTCATGCAGAGTTGCTATGTTTGAGTATTATCTGTATTGGAGACTTTAATGGGCAGCATTATTGGTGGGATTAGCACCTCACCTTCTAACTGTTTTCAGGAAGACCACAATGTCTGAGAGCACTGCAAATATCTTTGTTGGAAAAAGGGGACACTGTGACTGAGCTGTAGACAGTGGAAATCATCTTTCCTCCCAACACAACAGGGTCCAGATGAGAGAAAGGGTGTGCAATCCACCTTTTCTATTTATGAGTATTATCTATATTGGAGATTGCACACTCTGCATGAGAAAAATCAATTGTTTTTTGCCTTTTTGTATATATTTTTTTCCCTGATGAAGACCGCGTAGGGCTTATTATGTAACTTTGTGCTCAATAAAATGTTGATCTTTCTCATGCAAAGTGTGCAATGCACTTTTTCTATTTTTGAATTGTGGTATTCCTGGCAAGAAGCAATGAAGCATGGGTAAAATTTGGCAAATTGCACCGATTTTTGTGACTTTATGATATTGGGTACTACTGTAATAATAAAGACATGCATGAATATTGATGTTTCCTTTAAGCAGTGCTGTGTCCATTCATATCAGCGGGCAATTCTTATTAAGCTAATAAAACATTACAAGCTCTTTTGGGCAAATCCCCCATTACTTCTTTTATTGACTTTTTTTTGTTTTTTTAAAAAACTTTGTATTTATTAAAGCTTTACAGAAAAAAAACATATGATAGAATGTTTTTCTCACATTTATTCAAAAGGACAAGAATAAAGAACATTTCGACATACATTCACAGCTTGAGTTTTGTTTTGTTTTTTTTGTTTTTTATGCAGTGATATACCATATGATCATATTCGAATATTATAAGAACTATATAGTGGGAAGGGGGAAGAGAAAACTGGGGTGGGGGGATTTTTGGTGGTTGAAGCTTTATATCTGTCTATGTAGCAAGCCTTCTCTAAATAGCCAAATATTCCACACTTCTTCAAATTTATGTAAGCTATTGTTCATTGGGGCAGTTAGTTTCTCCATTTCGATAGTCCACCACACCTTATTTCGTATCTCCTGCATCGTTGGAGGGGGACATTTCGATTTTTTAGCTATCAAGCCCCTTGTTGTTAAGCAGTTTATGTTCATGAGAAGTCACTTGCTCAGGCCTCCGTAACAGTAAAGCTGTCCAAGGGATTGACTGTTGTTTTTTGTATGTTTTCTTGTATTTTTCTTGTATAAAACCATATACTGTACCACTCTGTGGAATACATTTGTGTAAATAATAAGAAATAACCATTTACTGGCACTTTACAGAGCTTGTAGTTCGTATAATAAAACTGGAAGAGTGGCCATTATGTTACAACATGGTTCTTTGTTATATTTTAAGTGACATATGATTTCTTTAAACTATCAAGTGCATTTTCCATTGTTATTCTGTACCAGTCATCAGGTATATCAGCAGGCTCAGCATTATATTCCATTGCAAAGTCATTATGATACTTCACAAAAATATATTTCCAGTAGTTTGAGGCCCGGATTTTGGGATCAAGCATAAAGCTATTGCTATGGAAAGCATCAAACAAACATATATGAATACGCAGTTTGTCCCACTTCTCATTTCGGTATAAACCTTGAGGCCGATGGACAGATGCAAAGTGCTCATTATGGTCAGTACCTCCAGCCTCACAGGGGACTCCACAGAGGGGACACTGCTTCCCACAGCCAAACAGTCTATTAAACAGCTCGTCCTCAGGCTTCAGAGTGAGTTTGGCAAGTACTGATTCTGTTCTAGAAGATTCAATCTCTGATCTGATCTGTTCCTCTGTTTCTTTGAGAAAAAAACCCATCTCCTTTGTGAACTGTCTGACATCTGTTTTGTTCTGGAAACTGACCAACTGCAACTTCATCTGGGAAATGACTAATTCAGTCTTCATTGTCTCACAAAAGGTTTTCAAAAAGTCTGAGAGAGTGGGAATATCTTCAAGCTTTTCAAAAATTGTCCTAATTTTTTTACAGATATCAGAAAGAATTTTTGTTTGCAACTCGCTTAGTCCTTTTGCATATGTTTTTAATATGTATTGTTTCACAAACCACTCGTAAGAATTAATGTAGATGACATACTGAGAAAAGTTCTGATCTTTTAGAAGTTTCTCAAGTACATGTGACTGAAAGAGACGGCGGCTGCTCAATTCTTTGGAATTTTGTTTGTACACAATATTATCTACAATATCCTTCCCCAGTTGCTCATAAATCTGGTGGGTTATTGCCGGCTTCAGGCAGAGCTCACAGAACTGTTTGGCTCTACTTTGTGTTTCATCCTTTCCCTCATATATATTGTGAAATATTTCCCAATAATGAGATTTTAGTTTTTCCAGATAGCTCAGCGGATCATTTTCTTGGATAAATCTCTCGTGCATCATTTGGAAGCTTGAAGCTGCATTCCCAAAAATATGAAGTTTTAAATCCAACTCAAACTGATGGGTAATGTGCAGTTTTTTTACATCTTCCTCGCTGAGCCTTTCATTGATCATATTGAGCAATTCTTGGCAATAAGTCTGATCATAGTCTCCTCCTGTATTAACCTTCTTTGTTACATATTTTAAACATTTTATTATTAAATAATAAGCTAGATTTTCTGTTTTAAAATTGATTTCATTGGAATTCAGTTCTATAAAACGTGCTAGAAAACTCCCTCCAACATGCTGACGTTTAATCTGGAATTCACTTTTGCCAAACCCATCTAATTGTTGTATACAGAGATATTTTGCCTGTAAAGAGTTCTCTTTGACGACCAAGTCACGCTTCAGCTCCAGTAGCATTTCTTTAGTGACGCTGTGTTTCTCTAAAAGATTCTTTGGTAGCTCAGCTATTGAACTTGCCCACATATCCTCAAATTCCTTTTCTATTTCCACATCCCCATAGTGACTTTTCCTTTCTCTGACCTGTTCTAGGACAAATGAGACTTTTATCTGAATTGTTTTTTGACAACCATTCACTATGTACATAATTTGATCTATACCTTTTTGGAGTATAATAATCTCATCAATCTTTGCTGTTGCAGAGCTTTGCAGTTTGCTCTGGAGGAATTGCACCCTTCTGGAGAAATCTGCTCTGTACTTTTCAATCAGATGAACATTATCAAATGTACTTTCAAGGTATTGTTTTAATGAATCTAGCATCATTTTCTCCTGTTTGCCAAGTAAACAAATCAAACTTTGCTTCAAATCTGTGCATCTGATTTTTGACTGAAGTTCGTCTGCTGACTGATTTTTGATTGTGTTCTTGGTGCTAATTAGCCAGGTATGAACCTGTTTGCGGAATTTCCATTCCCATTGGGAGTATTTCATTGTTAACTGATCATAGTCTTCAGCTTCCCGGCTGTTTCTGAAACTGATAATAAAATTCTCATGTTTCACAGAGTTCCACAAGCTTTTCATCCATTCGATAAATTGAATAATATTCTGTGATTCTGGAAGACTTTCTCTTTTCTCCATGAATTTGAATAAATATTTTTTTAGTTCATACACATTTTCACTGTAGCCTGAGTTTACGGAAGCCATGGGTGGGACACCATACCAAAGCCCAGGAATGTACCAATTGTCTCTCTCAAGGTTATAGTACATGATATCACTAAACTTTGTGATCCCATTCTTACATTCCATGTTAGCAGCCGCTCTTGTCATCTCATCCAGCTGCTCCAGGAATTTGTTAACACTTCTTGTGTTCAATTCATGAGCTACAACATCACTCACATTCTGATGTACAAATTGGCAGTTGAGTTTCTTCATTATGTTATTCATTCTAAGACATGCATGAACCACAATCTGCAGTGTATCTTTCATCTCTGTTGTATTATCCATGGTCATATTGATTATAGTGATATCACTGAGTCCAACCAGTAGAGTTGCCAACTCATTGTCATGTTCATAGCTGTCCTCCAGAGAAGCCAGTTCTGGAGCCTTGAAACCTTGTGTGTCAGTCACTATAATAAAGTCACAGCCCAGGTTCTGTTTCAGGTCCTCTTTCACTTTAATCAGTGTCATGAAGGCTCCTCGTATGCATCGTCTACTGGCCACTGGAAGCTGCAAGCCAAACATGGTGTTCAGGAGGGTGGACTTCCCTGTGCTCTGCACTCCCAGCACAGAAATTACTCTCATTCTGCAGTTTCCTCCTGTCTTCTTATTCAGCTCATGCAAAAGATCAGTGACCCACTGCAGGGGGATGTTGGAGGCATCACCATCTATCAGCTCCAATGGGAACCCATCCAGTAGCAGATCTGCAGCAACTCCTGGGAGATTACAGAATTTTGTCTTATCTGGTTTGAGTTTGCCTTGACTCACCATTGAACATTCTGCCTCATAAAACTGCCCTATTTCACGCAGAAAATGTTCAACTCCCAAAGAACTATCAGATATCTGCTGGTCTAACTGTTTCAACTTCTTTTGATTACTGTCTTTATTGTTATACATTTCCTTGTATTTTGCTTTCAACACGGAGAGATGATTTCTAGTCAATGAGTCAAGGTCAAATTTCATCCATTTCAGGAAATAATGTTTCTCTGCCTTTGACAAAAATATGATGGAAGAAATAAACTTACTCATAGAATCAGGTAGATCATGTTGGTTCTGCATCATGTGTAACTTGTTAAGTTCCTCTCTCAGATGAGATCGGTATTGTTCTGTATTTCTATCCCCTTGGTTTCTCATTCTGTGTAATTCCTTCTCTGTCTTGGTCACTTGCTTCCACAGATCCCCTTGTAGTTTCATTGTCTCTTTCTTATATTGTGCCACATTTTGTATCTCTTTAGTTATGTCTGTGGCACATTCTTTTGCTTTCTGACATTCCTGAGAATTTTCATCTACCTTGATGCCAAGTTTAGTGGCTGTTTTTGCTAAATCTTCCAGTTTTATTTTCTTATTGGATTCTTTCAAAAAATGTTTTATAATGGTTTGTAGATTTTTCACTAGTTCTGCATCATTTGCTCTCTTCTCTTTTACAATTATATGTGATTTGTTAGCATTGAGAACATAGAATAACTTTTTGAATGATTCTGATGTTTCTTTACTGACACCTTTGCCACTTGGAGTAATGATGAAATAGAAAACGGTGTTGGATTTACTACACTTGGCTAATAGCTCACACTCTCTCTCATTAATACTCTCAGCAAATACAAACACTGCTGATGAGACCTGGGTTAGGAAGCTGAATTGGGTCCAGTTAGACTCTATGTCTCCACGTAAATTAGTAACAGCAATAGGTTCTGGGAAAGTAACAGAATTCTCTCTTCCAACAGGTAAATACCAGGAGATTTCCACTAGACCATTAGAGATTTGCCTTTCAATATTTCCACCCAACATATTGTCATGAATAAAGAAGTCCTGGTTCTGCTGAGCTGGGCTGAGCACTTGATTAAGCATTTTAGACTTAGATAATTTGCTTTGCCCCAGTCTCACAAAGGAGAGCAATGACATTTCTACTTGAACTAGGTTTTCTTCTATAAATCCTTTATTCTCTGCCCGAGTGTGGGGTCTCCATCTCTTGGTAATGTCTCTCATAGCCCAGAGCATGAAGGTACATTCTGGACCATCACCAGCAGGGAGAAGCAGTGGGACAGCAAATTGACACATGGACATTTTTGAAAAGATGTTTTGCTGTAAAAACATATCTGAGCAATGCAAGAGAACACACAGAATATCTAATGGATTGATGGATTTAGAGGTATTCTCTTTGCTATAAAAATCCAAATATTGAGATAGTTCCTCTTCTGTGCTATCAGCTTCTGACCCTGAACTTGCAGAAATATCCTCAAGTTGAATTGTTCTTGCAGTCCTGTCCAGAGCCATCAGTTTCCTTAGGAGAGCCCAGGGAAGATCTTGTACAGTCTGGGGGGCAACTTCATTTATATTCTCCTGCCCAATATCCAGGATGTCCCTCAGGCAGAGCTTAGACTCTTTAAAGAATTCTACTATTTTGTTCACGGTGTTTATTATTCCTGAGAAGATAAAAGTAAATTATTTATTATTATTTATATAATTATAATAGTGGATTGGAAATAAGTACTGCCTATATCAACATACTGTTATACAAGTGGTTTCTCTTGGTAATGAAATCAAACTGTAACCACTGCAGCCTGTGGCAGATTACCATAGGAATATCTGGATGGTTGTCCAGGGCCCATAGTTTAAAGGGGGCCAAGCATAAGGGCATGGTCACATGGAACATTGCCTCCTCTGCTCTCTGCCTGTAGTTTTTAATCAGGAGGAAAGAAGAGGATCCACTGTAATTAGCATCTCCCTGTAGCTGTATTGACAATCACAGGTTCTGCCTGCATGTAGCTTCATGGATTTTAGGGCTGATCTTTACTTCTGCTCTGCGAAGTTACATTCAGGCCTGATATGGAGAGGGTTGCTGGGCAATAATATAATAAGAGACATATCTAATAAAATGTGAAAGGTTAAATCTGGCATACTTCCACCAAAACCAAAAAGGTGGCATGACATTGTCAAGTATTGACTTGACAATGCAGAATATATGTGACTCTTCACCAGATATAATTACAATATACACTATGTTTTACCAACAGTGTTTTTGCCAGGTTTAGGCTGGTGACTGTAGAATCCTGACCCACACAAACACACAGAAGGTATAGTGTTTGGGGTTAGTAAGATACATAGATACATTAGGAGGTAGTGAAGTACATAGAGAGAGGTGCTAGAGGGACATGGTGTGGGTTGCAGTGACATAAGCAAAGATACATGAGATTAGCAGCCAGATACATAGATACAGAGTGGCATATTTACTAATTAAAGGGTATAGAAGGTTGACATTGGTAAAAGTGAGGGTTCTCCCTTGATGAATACTCCCCCCCATAATACCATTCAAATGAATAAAAGAGCTGTGAAATTTCCCTCTGATGGACCATGGTGAGCCCTGTTTCACATTTTCATTAAAGGAAAACTATACCCCCAAACAATGTAGGTCTCTATAAAAAGATATTTCATAAAACAGCTCATATGTAAAATCCTGCTTCATGTAAATAAACCATTATCATAATAATATACTTTTCTAGTAGTATGTGCCATTGGGTAATCATGAATAGAAAATTGCCATTTTAAAAAATAAGGGCAGCCCCCTTTGATCGTAGGATTCACTGTACTCACAAGCCAATTAACAGACAGAGTTGTGTCTTTTGCTTCCACACTTCTTCCTGTTACAGTTAGAGCTGCAGTATTTCTGGTCAGGTGATCTCTTCCTGTTACAGTTAGAGCTGCAGTATTTCTGGTCAGGTGATCTCTTCCTGTTACAGTTAGAGCTGCAGTATTTCTGGTCAGGTGATCTCTTCCTGTTACAGTTAGAGCTGCAGTATTTCTGGTCAGGTGATCTCTTCCTGTTACAGTTAGAGTTGCAGTATTTCTGGTCATGTGATCTCTTCCTGTTACAGTTAGAGCTGCAGTATTTCTGGTCAGGTGATCTCTTCCTGTTACAGTTAGAGCTGCAGTATTTCTGGTTAGGTGATCTCTTCCTGTTACAGTTAGAGTTGCAGTATTTCTGGTCATGTGATCTCTTCCTGTTACAGTTAGAGCTGCAGTATTTCTGGTCAGGTGATCTCTTCCTGTTACAGTTAGAGCTGCAGTATTTCTGGTTAGGTGATCTCTTCCTGTTACAGTTAGAGCTGCTGTATTTCTGGTCAGGTGATCTCTTCCTGTTACAGTTAGAGCTGCAGTATTTCTGGTCAGGTGATCTCTTCCTGTTACAGTTAGAGCTGCAGTATTTCTGGTCAGATGATCTCTGAGGCAGCACACAGACCATCACGAAATGGTGTCTCAAGGTAAGAGATGTAAAAGGGCAATATTTACTTAAATATATATTCCAGTTTGATAAGATTCTTTAATATGCCACTTAATATTATCTGTTGCTTAAGTGTTCATTTTTGGGGGTATAGTTTTCCTTTAATATGAAAATCAGACTGAAAGCAGACAGCTTCATACTATAAGTGGTGAGGGCTACTGTTTGCCATTTATATACGAGTGGTACAAACCTGGATCTGGATTTCTCAGTAAAGTTCTCTCTTCCGCATAATCACCTTCACTCTTCACTGTCAGAATAAACAAATATATACATTAAATGGGAAGTAAAAATGCATTTATATACGCAAGTGACCTGGGTTCATCTGTCAGCATTTTGCACCATCATGTATTTCTCTGCAAGTTGTCTAGATGTTGCCCTGGTGAATGTTTTTGTTTATTGTAGGTTTTTGTGGAGATTATGTGATAAAATGATAAAAGAAAGGAGCAGGAGCGCTCTAACCCCCTGCCGTATAATTAATTTATTGGATGATCTTTCCTTTAGCGGTCAGTATTATAAACTGAAAACTCACTCACCGTAACTATAGTTTGGTTCGGGTGCGCTTAGCCCAAACCCTCCACTAATGACACTCCAAAATCAGAAAGTATGGGTCACTCACCACTCCTGTTCAGTGGCCCGGGTGCTGCACCCCGAAACCTCAGCATAGGGGAGACATCAAGACTTGAAACCGGCAAATTGGCACGCACTCAGCAGGACTCCAGGCAGCGGTAAAATCACTTTGCTTTATTACACAAACATTAATCGTCCTAACGCGTTTTGTGTGTTAACACGCGTAATCAAAGGCATCCTTTTGTGGAGATTATGTATTTATTCTTGGTTTAGCCAAGTCATGGCAGAATATGGGCATATGGTTTACGGAGCATAATTCAGACCCAGCAATGGTAGAACATGCATGGACCCTAAGGCATGCAATCACCATCTTTGACTTTTGTTTTACCATCTTTTGGTAGACCAAGACCATGCACAAATGTCTGGAAGCTAATGTAGACCAGGCTGTGGGATTAGTAAGGGGTCATGGGGGAGGACTGTTGGGCATACAATTTACAAGCTGCCATGGGGAAATTTTTTTTTTAAAAAATGAATCAGTTAACAGTGCTGTTCCAGCAGAATTCTGCGCTGAAATCAATTTCTCAAAAGAGCAAACAGATTTTTTTATATTCAATTTTAAAATCTGACACGGGGCTAGACATTTTGTCAATTTCCCAGCTGCCCCAAGTCATGTGACTTGTGTCTGCACTTTAGGCAGACACAAGTCACATGGCAGGCTGGTGTTTTTCCTTCTCAATGTAACTGAATGTGTCTCAGTGGGACATGGGTTTTTACTATTGAGTGTTGTTCTTAGATCTACCAGGCAGAGCACAAGTCACATGACTTGGGGCAGCTGGGAAATTGACAATATGTCTAGCCCCATGTCAGATTTCAAAATTGAATATAAAAAAATCTGTCTGCTCTTTTGACAAATGGATTTCAGTGCAGAATTCTGCTGGAGCAGCACTTTTAACTGATTCATTTTGAAAAAAATGTTTTTTCCCATGACAGTATCCCTTAAAGGACCAGTAACATCAAAAAAAAATATTTAAAAATTAGTTTGTGCACAATGAAAAATAAACACCAAGACAAATGAAACTTTTAAAAAGCAAAGCCTTTATTAAGAAATAACTTACAGAAAATCCACTTCCTGTCCTCTTCAGAAACGGCGAAAAGGCGACCATCCACACTGCATCGATCGATTTCTCCTCCCTGGCTCCTCACTGACAGGCATCCGCATGTCTCTCTCAGAGTAGTGGAGCAGGGGAGGAGGGAAGACAGAGAGGGAGGTGAGTGGAGCAGGGAAGTCGATCCAGGGGAAAGGAGTGAAGAGCCTGATACACAGCTGCTGCTGGACGCCAGGAGGAGGATGCCTGTCAGTGAAGAGCCAGGGAGGAGAAATCGATCAATGCAGTGTGGATGGTCGCCTTTTCGCCGTTTCTGAAGAGGACAGGAAGTGGATTTTCTGTAAGTTATTTCTTAATAAAGGCTTTGCTTTTTAAAAGTTTCATTTGTCTTGGTGTTTATTTTTCATTGTGCACAAACAAATTTTTAAACATTTTTTTTTTATGTTACTGGTCCTTTAAGGAGATACATTTGTATAGAAACCTTAGAGATAACTCTTCATTACGTAATGTAAATATCAGAGGGAAAAGTAGCACTCCCCGCTGTATGCTGGTAAATGCACAGAGCTTGGTAAATTAGGTTATTGCATGTGCTTAAAATTATGTTTATGACATAATTGGCATCACTGAGACCTGTTAGGATGAAACATGTGCCTGCCAGAATGAGCCAGAATTAAAGACATTCTATTAAGAAATTACAAGGTAATCCCTTTTTTTTAAATCCCTTTTTCTAGAGATTTCAGCTGGACTCAAGGTTACAAAGAAAATTATCATTAGTGTATGCTACAAACCACCTGATATAATTGACAAGAATTAAGCCCAGCTACTATTACAAATGGAGAAGGTTTCACAACTAGGTCAAGTTGTTATTATGTCAACTTTTTCTTTCAGGTTGTTCATAAACCAACTAGTAGCGGAATTAACTAATGCCAAACTCATCTCTACTATTTGTGTGGGGGAGCATATAAGGAATGGTGATCATAACATGGTCTCGTTGGAGATTATACTCCAGAGACAACTCTATAAAGGTGTAACTAAAAGTATTAGGGGCCGATTCACTAACTTCGAGTGAAGGATTCGAAGTAAAAAAACGTCGAATTTTTGTGCTCCTACACTATCGAATTGTCTTAAAATGATTCGAATAGATCGAGCGCAAAACGCTGTGAATATTCACCATTCAATAGTCGAAGTACTGGATCGAGCGCAAAAACGCTGCGACTATTCGCCCATTCGATAGTCGAAGTACTGTCTCTTTAAAAAATACTTCGACTGCCTACTTCGCCACCTAAAACCTACCGAATTGCTTTAAAAGTCTATGGGAAAGTCCCATAGGCTTGTTTTCCAAGTTTTTGATCGAATAAAAAGGCATGCGATCGAATGAAAATCCTTTGATCGAATATTCGATCGAGTGCCTATTCGCCTGGCATATAGTCGCCAATTGACTATTCACCAGCGCGTAAATTCGCCCGAATTGCCTATTCAATTCTATTCCCCAGTCGAATTTCGAGGGATTTAACCCCTCGAAATTCGACCCTTGATGAATTTGCCCCTTAGTGTTGAGGTTGGTAAGAAAAATCATGCTTTTAGAGCATTCAAATTAAAAATAAATAAATAAGTATCTGGAAGCCAATAAAGCATGAAAAAAGCAAAAAAAAATGCTCAACTTCAGAATGTTAATATTAATGTTCAAATGTTCAACATAAATCTGCCATTGACTTCTACATGACTTCGACAGCTTTGAGATGGTTGTATAAATCTCTAAAAATTTGATTTTTTATTTTTCCATGAAATTTTTTTCCCCCTAAAAACCTCAACCAGAAAAAATCATATAAAGTTCATACAAAGAAAGTACAGCTCACGTTATCTATATTTCATTAAAATCTGTAATTAAAAGTTTTACCATTGTGCAAATGTTCATATGACACCGGGTCCCACAGTGGCCTTTTATCCTTTGATAAAGGTAATATACTGGTAGACTTTTTGGCTTGTGATGAAACTAACCCTGCTGTGTGTATAAACTCCTCTGGGGTGGGACTAATGTAATTTATTGGACCTTCTCCATTTCTCCATGAAGCTTTGCAGCATAATCTGGCACAATATAGATAAGGAGGGTGTTATATATATTACACCTGTTGCTTGCACTCAGTAAGTCCCCAGAAAGTAACTCTTCCCTGGCTTTCAGCACATTGGTTGGAACTTGGCTAGGTTGTCCTCCTTCCTCCCACATATACAGTTTAAGGATTATACATGTGTTATATGGTTGTGCTTTAGCTCAATATAAATCAGATGTTTTCTTCTTCTGCCATATACACACCTGTATCTGTCTGAGTTGTCCCGTCTTTCTTATTAGCTAGAAAAAGAAAACAAACAAAATTGTGAACACTGTGTAACCATGTTATAGGATAATTTTAGAATTTTCTTACACATATTTAGACTGGGCTAGAAGTACAGAAAATAAATAATTTCCCACAAGTGCAACATCTCACGGAATATCTACAATACTGTTCTGAAAATGTGGCTCCATTCTTAAGCTTGAGTGTATGGGGGACAATTAATAGTATTGCTTAACATGGCCCAGTATTAATAGACAGTTTGTGTTATGAGCATAGAGGAGTGGGAGTGGTCAAACCCTTTCTTGATTGACATCTAAAGGTCCACCCATACCTGTCTATCTTGCCTATCTGATAGAAAAACTGGAAAAGAGCAGTAAGTCGTAAAATCCAACTCATTTCACTTATTCATTGACTGACATTTTTTTGTCTCACTCATCAGATGGACTAACAAACATATAGAACATATATTCTCTTATTTATTAAAAAGAAGCATGAAAAAAACACAGATTTCATGCTTTTACTTTCCTAAACAGCAGTGATCCCGTTATATGGCACCATGGCCCAGCAATTTGAAACAAATATACCGACTGAGCGAGCAGGTGATGCAGGGAGTTGTAGTTAATAAGGATGCACCGAATCCAGGATTCGGTTCGGAACTTTTTGTCACAAAACAAGGAAGTAAAAAATGTTTTCCCCCGAATCCTTGCCGAATCATTCACCAAGGATTCGGGGGTTCGGCCAAATCCAAAATAGTATATTCGGTGCATCCCTAGTAGTTAAACAATAACTTTAGGGAACCTACTGCCACAGTTCCCTAAAACTACAGCTCAAGGTAGCCCCACATAGACACACGTCATCAGAAACATAACTAGAGGGGGGCGGGCCCTGGTGCAGGACGCGCAGCTGGGCCCCCCGCCCTCCTCCGTAAACCCGGAACTGCCCGGCGCAAAGCGGCGCGGAAACTGCTGGGGGGCCCTGAGGGGGTGCGGGCCCTGGCCCACTCGCACCCCCTGCTCCCCCAGTAGTTCCGCCACTGCATGTCATCAGTCTCACTAGATTTCTTGGTTTTTGGGTTAGTATCCCTATATTACAGGGTCTCCTATGAGCAGTGTTGCAGTGTATTATATAAATGTTATACACATGAGATAAAGAAGTTACCAGCTAGTGATAGAAAGAACATGTTTTCTGTTAACATTGTGCAGAATTCGGTATTTAATAGGTGCCCAGTGGTTACAGAGGCTTCCTTCAAAACCTGGGTTGAAGGTTTGTGTTTGTAATTATGAGCATCTGCATTGCACCAGAGATCAAAAATATACCATTAGGTATCACCGGTTCCTGGTATAAATTAACTCTAAATATTTACAATCCATTGAGGCACAGACTAATGTCATAGAATATGTGAGCTCCACTGGAACAGAGACTTATGTCAGAGTATATGTGAGCTCCACTGGGGCAGAGACTAATTTAAAAGTACATGTGAGTACATTATTCATTTGTCATTTCCTTGCATTTTTACTAAAAAGAAATCAGACTTTTCTCATATACTCACCTGGATCTGTCTGAGCTGTTGTGTCATTCTTATCAGCCACTGAAAGAGGGAAAAACAAATCAAAGTGTTGTGCTCACCAGGCAGAGTTGGGTCTGATGCAAGTGCTGCCAGTGTGTAAAAATGGATTCAATTGTACCTGTACTTTGTAATCAGACAATTTTTCTGTTTTTGGCATGAGAGCAACAAGTGCCCCATGTGCTGCACCCATTGATGCAGGGCACTAGGGAAACCCTGGGGCTGCCGCCTGGTCTGGAGGTGACATTAGCTCTAGTCTAGTGGTTTTTCTTTTTGTCAATAGCAGAACTTGCTTCAAAATAGGAGGCGGCAGCTGCAAGTGCAACTATATGGAAATACAAGGAGCAAAATTTGATGCAAGTACCTTTAAAGGGGTGGTTCACTTTTAAGTTAACCTTTAGTATGTTATAGAATGGCAACTTTTCAATGGGTCTTCGTTATTTATTTTTTTATAGTTTTTGAATTATTTACCTTCTTCTTCTGACTCTTTCCAGCTTACAAGTGGGGTCACTGACCCCATCTAAAAGACAAATGCTCTGTAAGGCGCACATGAATTGTTATTCCTACTTTTTATTTTGTCCTAGTGAATGGCATTATGAGCAGCAATCAGCATGGCTTTATGAAGGATCGGTCATGTCAGACTAATTTGATTGCTTTTTATGATGAGGTAAGTAAGGTGCTGGACAGTGGGGGGCAGTAGATGTGATCTATTTGGATTTTGAGTTTGATACTGTGCCCCACAAATGACTGCTTTCTAAACGAAGGTCTGTCGGGCTTAATGAAGTCGTTTGCACATGGATAGGAAACTGGCTCAAGGATCTGGTACAGAGGGGGGTTGTTAATGGGACATTCTCTACTTGGAGTAAGGTTCTTAGTAGGGTCCAGCTACCTCCATTGGATCTACATTTGCCCATAGATGCCTAATGAGTGCTGCTATATCACAGTCTAGCATTATGCCCAACTGTCCTTGTCTCCTACTGACTGTCCAACTGGTTGACCTTTCCTTAAACTAACTACCCCCCCCTCACAGCAGAAAAATAATATGGATCAACATAATTTGTGCAGCATGTAGATGGTCAAAGAAACAGATCTTGGTGTGTATGGCTAGCTTTATAGAATGGTTTATATCAAAAAACAATATAAGTCCCAAGGCCTCTTAGAGTAAAAACAAAATTAATTTATTGATATTCACATTTAAAAAAGTATCAAGTACATACTACCCCACATATCACACCTTACGCGTTTCGCACCCTCCGGCGCTTAGTCATAGGTGTGTCACTCTAAGAGGCCTTGGGACTTATTTCGTTTTTTGATATAAACCTTTCTATAATTGATTGCCTTTGGAACTGGGGCGGGTCCCTTCGGCCTGGCTAAATAACTATATGGACTCCCGAATTTTGAATTGATATATGGCTAGCTTTAGCCTATTATTTCTTTGTCTGCCTGGGTTTTGAAGACATTTCCTGGAAAAAAAAGAGTTGTCAGTCTCTTATCTCAAGAAAAAGCTCATTGTGTGAAATGTACTCACTTGTCATTAGTGCAGCTTGTAGTTCCACACTGGCCTGTCTCTCATTGATCTCTTCCAGTATCTCTACAGTCATCTGTGGACCATGTTTTATGGTGTAGTGTCTGATGATGATATTGACTAACTCGTGTTCTCTGGCTTCTTCTACTTGTCTCCATGTGATGGGTTTCATTCCTGCAGGCGACTTGTAGTGCATGAGTTTGTGCTTTAATTTTTTAAAGCTCCTGCTGTCCAGGTTCTCGAATGTTTCCACCATGTTGTTCCATATTCTGCTTTCAGTTTCCTTTCCCCACTCTGTCTGGTTCATCTTTCAGCAATGCCTTGTGCTGCTCATTTCAAGAACTAAAATAAGAAAAAGGTACAAATCTCATACAAGTGTAGGGACCTATAGGATATCCTATCCCTATAGAGTTAATCCCCTACCTTTCATTGTAGTTCTCTTATCCTTTGTTATTGGGCACAAGCCCTAGCAACAGTTTAAGTGTAACCACCTCACCTATTGGACAAAGAGTGTAATGACACTCCCCTGCCACACTGCTATATAGTGTTGTGTAGGGAGTGGCCTCTTCCTCTTTGGCTCCTGGTGTCTGTGCTGCTGGTGTTTCCCATTGAGCCTGGGATCACCAAGGCCCCAGTAAGACATTTACCCTGAAGTCGGGAACCAGGCAATCCCGTGAATGAAGATTAGCTATCATTATTGCAGATCTGAAATAGTCTCTCTAGGAGAGAGAGAGAGATAGCCAGATTTAGGTAATATGAGCAGTTGTGTGCTCCATCAAGGAGAATAGCAGGGAGTAGCCTCCCAAAGACTTCTAAGGTTGCCTTTAGCGTAGGGAACTCAGTGATAGGGAATTCAGTTTAGCAGAGGACTGCCTGGTCTCTACCTGATTGATCCTGTTTCACATTGGTCGCTGGTCTTTGAGAGTGAGATATTCTGCCTACTATTTGACTATGGGAGTGTGCATTCTGCATCATCATCATCATCCTGCTATCCTTCCTCCTCTGTGATATGCTATACCTGCTACAGCTCCTGCGCGAGTAAACCTGTGGTCATTTGCCTTTGCATATTTGTATAATAAACCATCTCTCTTGTTTGCATAAAGAACCTCCTGGCGTCCAATTCATCTACTTTTACACTAATTAGCCCGTGGGTTGTAGTTTTACAACATCTTAAAGGGGAAGCTTCCATTTAGCGAAAGGCTCTGCCCTGAGTGTAGTTTCACAGTGTAACCCATGCTCATACACTAGCTGGACACCTTTAACTATTTAGGTGCTGAATAGCCCAAGAAAGCATTACACAAGTGAAAGGAAAAGTTACACTTTGTGTTTTACCTCCTACTGAGATAAAGAGAAAAGGTGCCCTAACACTACAGGCCAGAGCTAAATCTTGAATGAGGCTGATGAGGATGATGGAATATTTATGGAAGATAAAATTAGTGACACTCAGAGAAGGCTGTGACAGGGGTGTAACTACAGAAGAAGCAGACCCTGTGGCTGCATGGGGGGCCGAGGAGATATAGGGGGCCCCACAAGGCCCAAATAAAGAACAATTTCAACATATATTGGTAAAACAGGTCAACTTTTGGGCATGTCGAAGGCCCTAAAATGAATTTGCCTTGGGGCCCAGTAACTTCTAGTTATGCCACTGGCTGTGACAGTGTTTTTAGGGGTGCAATACAGACATATCTTTTATGAGGAGTTTTCAGAACAATTTCTGGAGACACTTCAACTGGTTGAGGTAGGAAGATCAACCTGGTGAATATCACTGGAAATCTTACAAACAGGAGTGGGAGGAGGGTAGGAAACATGAGGACAACAGAAGGTTGAAGGACAAGGATTTGTCAATTCAGTGGGGGGTCCTTTAGTTAAGTGTTCTATTTGGGAAAAATGCCACTGGACTAATCTAAATGTCAATCTTACCTTATTTTACCTTACTTTAAAACCACACAGCAGAATTGAAGCAAACTCCTCTCTGGGATAGTTAGCCACAATGTGTTCCTGATTTATGAACACCCAAATTGTGTTAATTGTGATGCTTGATGCACAGTTGGGGTGGGCTCAACTCCTTGCTTGGCTGCAATTGTGCTGGAAACCTGTGAAGAAGAAAAAGAGGGGTTAAGAGTAAACTAATGGACGGGATGGGAATAGGAGGAGGGGATAGTGAGATAGAAGGAGAACAGGGAGGAAGTATCTGCCTTTTCTGGAATGGAGCTTAGAAATGAGCAACATCCTATATGCCCGCCCTGTTTTTGGGTTAAATTAAGGGGAAGTAGGAATTCAATATGGTTTTGGTGTGTCACAGCTGCGGATGAACGCTTGCCAGGGGTGGGGGGGCTTATTCCCCCAGTTTTAGGCACATATAGTCTCCTCAGACAAGGTTTGCTGGATGGTAGTTTTACGGTTGCCTGCTCCTATTTGCCCACCTATTGCTCTTGTGGCAGGTAGCTCAGTTGGGGTGTCTTCCAGTGGGCAAGCATTCCAGTCCGGGTGTATAATGTTTATGTATGTTAGAATATTGTTATTCTAATATTTCTATTTAGTAAAATGTAATGTTTAATAACAATTTTGTAATAAAACTGTGGCCTGTTTTATCCCAACCTGGTTGTCTTTATTGCCTAGGGATGTGGGTGATTAGATTGTGGGTAAAAAGGATCAGCCTACCAGCCTGACGATGCAAGAAAGGTCTGAAAGTGTCTTACCAATTTTCCTGAACTGAGATTTTTTTGGTAGATTCTGTGGCTATTATGTTTGGTAGCAGATAACATATCAAAGGTAAAGAGAGGTGACAAAAGATGCTTTAATGACATGAAACAGTAAAGAGAATTGATGTCTAGGGATAAAATACTTCTCCATAACTTGGTATTTTTTATAGCCATAGTTCCAGCACTTTAAAGACTTACTCTCAAACCCTTTTACAAATGGTGTAGTCCAACAACTTGGACCCCAGGATGATCTTAGATTTTTAGAAGAAGTGCATTAAAAAAAGCTTGAAATCAGCAGCCTCAAAGTTCGAATTGCAGCATTAAATAGTATAACTGTATAGTATAACTGGCTTACCAGTTCCATCAACCTACACTTCCTTTCCACTTGAACTTTTAGGTACACCAAAGCAATTTTTATGTAAAGGTTTTATCTGTTGATTCAGCGCCTGATTCTTCAGTTCAACTAAGTGATAGTACTCAGTTGAACCGAGGAAGCTGCTCAGGTGAGCTAGAACATATTTTCAAAAATACTCAGAGTAAGTCCAGTTGCTGAGACTTTTCACCACTAGACACTGCGAGTGAGGGACATGAACTTTGAGTTTAGTTAGAGCCCAAGAGGGAACGTGTGTATTTTATTTATTTTGTTTGCTGTGTAAAACAGTCACATTATCCTTGACTCTTTGTTTCCTTCTGAAAAAATGTCTGTCAGTCTCATCCCACTCATACTCAACACTGAGTGGGCAATTATGATATATCTCTCTTTTAATGATTCAGGGAAGGGTAGTGTAAGTAGTGTATCAGTGTTTGCAGATGACACAAAATAATACAGTCCAATTAATTACATGAACAATGTCGCATCCTTCCTAAGTGGCAGATGAGATTCAATATTGAGAAATGTAAGGTCATGCACCTGGGATATAAAATATGCAGCTACTTAATGAGAAAACCATAATGGAGAAGGACCTGGGGTTATAAACTTAGTTGTAGCAAGTGATACCAATCAGCAGAAAGGACTAGGACTATCAAGGGTTTGAGCTGTATAAAAATGGGTTTTCAGGAGGAGGTGGTAATTATTCCCCTTAAGAAAGCACTGTAGAATATGTTATAATGAAATAGAGAACATAGGGGCAAATGCACAAACCGGCGAAAATTCGCCAGCGCTGGCTTCACGCACATCCCAACACTTCACCAGGCGTAAATTCGCCTGGACAACTCAAATTCACGAAGATCCGATGTTGCACACAGGGTACCAAAAGCTGGCGAAATAACGCCATGAAATTACGCTCTGCAATTCGAAGCTATGCTAACGGTGGCTAATTAGTATACGGTGTGCAGTTAAAGTACAATGGATGTATATCTACTCTATTGCACTTTGCCTGGTCTGAGGTGGCAAAGGCAAGTCTGGCTATAGAGGTAACAGTCAGTAAAATCAAAAAACGTAGTAACGCTCTTTCGTCAGACTGAAAATTCGCCTGGCGTTAGAGTGCGAAGTTGCGCCAGAGTCTATCTCCTTGGTGAAATTACGCCAGCAAATTTCCGCCAGCTACTGTTAGTAAATCGGCGAAGTGCCAAAATGACGTCACGCTAGCGTTAGCCACTTCGCCCATTAGCAAATTTCCCTCTATAAAGAGAAGAGCGACTAAGCTGATAACAGGAATGGTTGGGATCAGTTATGGGGAAAGGCAAGTTGAGTTTGGTTACACTGGAGAATAGACAGTAACAGGGGGTATGATCACTATATATAAATACAGTATAAGGGGGTCAGTAAAGAAATAGAGAAAGTACAGAGAAGAGCGACTAAGCTGATAAAGGAAATGAAAGGGATCAGTTATAGGGAAAGGCTGGCCAAGTTGAGTTTGGTTACACTGGAGAAAAGACATTAACAGGGGGACATGATCACTTATATATATATGGGGGGGCAGTAATGAAATAGAGAAAGTACAGAGAAGAGCGATTAAGCTGAAGGGAATGGAAGGGATCAGTTATGGGGAAAGGCAAGTTGGGATTGGTTACACTGGAGAAGAGACAGTTAAGGGGGATATGATCACTATATATAAATATATAAGGGGGATATGATCACTATATATAAATATATAAGGCGGACAGTAAAGCAACAGTTTGTTGTCTTGTAACTGGAAAGGCCCATAAATTACATTACAGATGGTATAACATCCCTTAGAGAATTACCCACCTCTCAGGCAACTCCCTTCCCTTGAAGTATTTTGGGTATGTAAAGAGGAAGGCACCTTTTTCACATGTGGTGGACCTGTGTGGTGGTCAAAAAGTTTTGGAAAATGGTTGCTCATACACTGACAACTGTCCTCAAACACTATAGAAACCAGTCCTATGTCAATGCTCCGGGGTTTTCCCATTGAGATGCCTAAAGCTCCAGAGACTAACAAGCCTTCCACACATAAACTAACAGCAACAAAGACACCATGGGCCGCCAACTGGAAGAACATCGCACCAGATTTAATGGATTAGATCCATGAAAACTATAAGAGCACACTCACAGGACAAATGCTATGATAATGAACTGTTATGGATCCCCCTGGGTGGAGTTTGAGAGAGACCAGCTACAATCAGCGGGACTCATCATGGGCCTAAACCCTGTTTGTTTAATTCCCCCACCAACAAAGTGTGGAAATAGAAGGTTAATGGAAATTACTCATGGCACACAGCTGCCATCTTGAAGTCAGATGTGACATGAGTGAGATGTATTCTCTCTTTAGCCGTACTGGTATGGAGGTTTCAGAGCTAATGTCCTACTGGTCAGGGCTGGGCCAAGCCAACCAGCAGTCTAGACAACCTAGCCGACCACCACCCTCCCCAGGAATCCACCTCCTTGTGTGCACATGTAACCGAGAATCTGTGTTGTGAATGTGCTGTAACAAGGGAGGGAGCTGAGAACAAAAGAGGGGAGGGAGACAGAGGGGAAGGGAGGGGAGTGAGTGACAGTGGGGAGCAAATACAAACTGCTCTTCCTTCTGCTTCTGCTTCCCCTAGTTCCGACTCTGCTACTGGTTCTCACAGTTTAATACTCTAGATTGCAATAACCCCAGTCTGGAAACCCCACCTCCAGTTTCCTGCCTTGTTCCTACAGGACTATATAATATATCTATGTCTCCAAAGCATTTCTTTTACATATTCTGTACACTGACCTGAACTCCTGAGTGTCATCTGCAGGTTTGTGCACGGAGCAGTATGGCAAAATCATACGGTTCTTCAACTAGCGCCGTTTCACTCACCCTTCTGTCTCTCTGATGGCTGGTGTTTTCCTGTTTCATCAAGTCTGTTTAAAATATGCAGTAAGTCCTGTTTCACTTTTGTGTTTGGTGAAACCTTGTGATATTTGAAACTAGGGCAGGTCCTCCTGCTGATTTAGAGTTAGCCCCGAAAGAATGAACTCTTTCCCTACAGTCACAAAATAGTTGAATACTATTCTATTTCCCTGCTTCAGTTGAATTAAGTAGAGTGGCCCTCCGTTATGAAAAGTCAGAATTTGGTAGAAAGATCATTTTAAGGGTCATTGTTGACAGCGTTTAGATATTCCTGTAAATCATGAGTATTGTGAAGGTAGATAGATTGGACGCCAGGAGGTTCTTGGATGGTGAAATAAGTGAACAGGGTTATTATGCAAAGCAAATATCCCCAGGTTTACTCACAAGTACTTGTAGGATACAGCAGATGGAATCACAGTGGACAGAGTAATGATCACAGTCAGGCAGATGTAACGCCTTAAGGTATCAGCAGACAGGTGTACATCAATTCTTAAAAGTCAGATGTTGCCAGTGTGGGCATCGGGATCAATCAGGTAGGGTACAGGCAGTCCTCTGCTAGCCTACATTCCCTATCACTCAGTTCCCTGCACTAAAGGCAACAACAAGGGAAGCCTTGTAGGAAGCTACTTCCTTCTACCAATCCTCGATGGAGCGACAACTCCTCTTACTGCTAAAAACTCTCTGCCTCACTCTCCTAGAGAGTCTATTACAGGAGCTTACTATGCTACGGGGTTGCCTGGTCCCCGACTTAAGCACCAAAGGTGTCAGGTCCCTTTGGGGTAAATAGCTTACTGGGGCCTATGGTGATCCCAGGCTCAATGGAAATTACCTAGCAGCAGCACCAAGGGCCACAGAGGAAGAGGCCACTCCCTGCACAACACTATATAGTAGTGTGGCAGGAAGTGGTATTACACTCTTTGGTCTATAGCTGAGGTGGTTACACTAAGGGGCCAATTCATTAACTTCGAGTGAAGGATTCGAAGTAACATAACTTCGAATTTCGAAGTGTTTTTTTCGACCATCGAATGGGCTACTTCGACCTTCGACTACGACTTCGACTCGAATGATTCGTACTAAAAATCATTCGACTATTCGACCACTTGATAGTCGAAGTACTGTCTCTTTAAGAAAAAACTTCGACCCCCTAGTTCGCTACCTAAAAGCTACCGAACCCAATGTTAGCCTAACATGAAGGTTCCCATAGGCTTGGCTAAGTTTTTTTGGTCGAAGGATAATCCTTCGATCGTTGGATTGAAATCCTTCGAATCGTTCGATTCGAAGGATTTAATCGTTCAATCGAACGATTATTCCTTCAATCGTTCGATCGCAGTATTTGAGCAAAATCCTTCGACTTTGAATATCGAAGTCGAAGGATTTTCATTCCCAGTCGAATATCGAGGGTTAATTAACCCTCGATATTCAACCCTTGATGAATTTGCCCCTTAAACTGTTGCAAGGGCTTGTGCCCAATAACAAAGGATAAGAGAACTACATAAGAAAGGTAGGGGATTAACTCTATAGGGATAGGACATCCTATAGGTCCCAACAATATAATATTCAATATAGTACAATGTACCGTAAAATGCAATGTCATTTGTAGTAGATTATGTACAAATATATAGGGAGCAATATGAACAGGTATATAACTGACAATATAAAAACGAAAGTATTGAATTAAATACAAACATGGTTATTCGGGAAAAAAAAGAGGAATCATGAGAATTTATAATACTTGGAGCTTCAACGCGGAACAGAGTTCAGAAGGGACACTGCTTTGGGGAAAAAAACTTTTCCTAAACCTGCTGGTTTTTGGTCCGAAGTTCTCCTGAAGCGTCTTCTGGAGAGAAAGAGCTGGAAAAGTCTGTGAGCAGAATGTGAAGTGTTTTGATCCAGAGGAAGGCAAAAAAAAAATAAAAAAACCCAGCCTAAAGCCAGTGCAATTTATGCTTCAGGAGGGAAAAAATTCCTTTCTGACCCCAATGGCGATCAGAAACATTCCCTGGATCAAGCGTTTCACATTACTTTAACATAAATGAATACAATACAGACTCTCACAATTATATTGTGTAAAGATACAGAAACCACAATATAACAGCGCTTTCATGAAAACATCCATATTCACTTATTAATAGGTAATATGAGAACATATAAGTAGAAAACTCCTGACATTTCTACCTGCTCAAAAATTGACTTACCTCCGAAATCTGCCAACGCTGGCTTTGCCCACATCGCAACACTTCACCAGGCATAAATTCGACTGGACAATGCTAATTCATGAATATCTGAAGTTACGCACAGGGTACCGAACGCTTGCGAAGTCAATAATACAATCAGCAGTTCGAAGTTGCGCTAGCGTTGCCTTATTTGCATATGGCGGGAAGTTAAAGTTGAATGGACGTATATATATTCCAGCAAATAGGTTACATTACACAAGTCCAGGGAACCTTAATAAAATAAAATAAAGTTGTTATATTGCCCTACACATGAGCCCAGTATATAGTTTATGTGCCATATGTTAGGAAATGTAGGGGGGAAGCCGGGTACCCTAAAAAAGAATTTACACACTTTTGCAGGCTATCACCCTGAAAAAAGGAAATGGCACCAGCGTTTTTTGGGACTTAGAAAAAATTTAAACAAAATTTTAAGCAAGTCCTATCTACTCCATTGTACTTCGCCTGATCTGAGGTGGCGAAGGTAAGTTTGGCGATAGAGGATAAGGGTCAGTAAAATCAAAAACTTAGTGGATTTGCTTAGTAACGCTCTTTCGCCAGAGTGAAAATTCGCCTGGGGTTAGAGTGCGAAGTTGCGCCAGAGTCTATCTCCTTCGCCAACGAACTTCACCCTTTAGTAAATTTGCCCCAAAGAAGTGAACTGCTTCTTCCCCGACATCATGCCCTTTCTTACTCCGCCCCTGGGTCTGGACATCTCCTGCTTGAACTCATTCCTTCTCACCTAACACAGCTACGTGTGATTCTGCCCATCTCTGACCTAGACCAGTATAATTTGGCTGCTGGTCATTCGGATCCCTTGTCATGTCGCCCCTGTGCTTATTGCTCCAGGGCTTTCCTTTCCTGAGCAATTTCACAAAGAAATCATTGTCATTGAAATCCACTGGGAGATAATTAGCACTATGCACAACTGTATGCAAGTATTGTGTATCATTTATTTAAATGCGTAAATGTCATTTCCAGGCGGCAATTTTGAAATGTTTTGTCCCATCATTTTGTTGTCCATTTATCATTTTCTTTGAAAGCATGCTGAGTAAAGCAAGCAGAGGAAACAGGCTAAAGAAAAATAATGCCATTACATAAGACTTTTTTTTATATATATAAACAAGCTAATTTAACTTGAAGCAACGCCCCCATCTGCGGAATGAGGTAGTGGAAAACCTAAAGAAAGGACAGGGAACTCTATATAAGTAACATTTATTTTGCTCAATTAACATGAACTAAAGGGATTTGAAATGATGTCTTATGTTGACTGGTCCCCTTTAAAAGTGACTGCACAAAGCGCATTCATTAAAAAAAACACACACAATTGTTATATATTGTGTATTTTATTTAGATCTGCGACACTACCTCAAAGAGGTATAAGTTCTGACAGAGTCTCAGAAGGAGAAGGGAAAAAAGCCTGTAGAACACTGGTCAAATGCCAATTTGGTCGCCTAGATCAACACAATAAGGGGGTTATTTAATAAACTCTTGATTGAATTTTTTTACTATAAATTTCGAATTCTTAGTGGAAAAAAACCTCATATTTTTCAGGATTTATTAAAGGAGACATTTTGTGTAAAAAATAAGAATGTACCAGTGCGTTATACTCATTTAGATATAGAAGAATTGTGCTTAAAAAAGTAGTGTTTCAGGCTGATTTATTGAATATTTCTGCAAAAACCCTAATAATCCCTCCCTTCTCTTCCACTTGCTGCTCCCTGAATTCCCAGGCTGTGCACTCAGCTCACTGCACTGTAGGACAGGAACCAATCAGCAGCTAGCAGGACCTGATAGGGAACTGAAGCCTGTCTGTGCTTGTGTGACTGCAGGGCTGTGATTGGCTGTCCCCCTCCTACTGTGCTTCTGGCAGGGACCGTTAGGACACGCCCACCCCTCATTTGAAACCCAGACAGGGACCAGAGAACATCTATAGGGAGCTCCAATAAAGGGGCTACTTTTAAAGATAATATTAATGTTTAGCCCCATGTAAAAGCAACACCATATATTTCTTATAATTGCCTACAAAATTAGGGTTTTTTCATTTATCCTATATGTCTCTTTTAAAGCGCGATATTGCAAAAGATCAAAATCCATCTCAGACTTGCCGAGGTTGTATATAGGAGAGGTCCCTATACTATTTGGAGGTTTCTATGGTCTGCACTGGAATTAGACTGGAAAATCCAATTTCAGTCTTTTCTGGCAAAAATCAGAAGAATTCTGCATTTTCAGGAAAAAGCCTTCATTTTAGCTAGTTTGTCCGATTTAATCGTGCTTTTTTAGTAATAAATAAGGTCACATCCTAGATTCTGGTTTGATGGGACGTTTTTATTTTAAAAAATTAGAAGAAATCTGATTTTGCTAAATAACCCCCAAATCTGATTTTTTTTTTAATTTAAAAAATGTCTTTGTTTGGGAAAATTAGCTATTTTACATGAAAAAAAAGTTTTGCAAAAAATACATTCTCTTTTTTCCATATACAGGTATGGGACCTGTTATCCAGAATGCTTGGGACCTGTGGTTTTGTAATTTGGATCTTAATATAATCTACTAAAAAATATTGTAAACATAAAATAAACCCAAATAGGCTGGGTTTGCTTCCAATAAGGATTGATTATATCTTAGTTTGGATCAAGTACAAGGTACTGTTTACACAGAAACGAAATCGTTTTTAAAAATTTGGATTATTTGGATAAAATGGAGTCAGTTGGAGATGGTCATTCCGTAATTCACAGCTTTCTGGATAACGGGTTTCTGGATAACAGATCCCATTCACACTACAAACAATTTAGCCTTTTTGCAAACCCTTTGCCTTTCATGTGACAGTAGTAGAGCGCCAGTGCGCAGTACATGTAGTGAACGTAAAATTCGTTATTTTACACTGTAACAATTACGCCATCCTTACTCATGTCTTTTTACCCATTGCAATGTGATAAACGGTATCACATTGCGAATGCATATCTTTATTCTTATTTTTGCAGCTTTATAGTTTTTTTAGCTTTTTTAATTGCATTCCCACCATTGAGCTTTGCACCTGCCTTTTGCACGTTGCTCCTTCATGTACTTTAGTCAAGGGGCCCTTTATTCAGAAGTACCATGTTATTGAACAATAACAGGAGTTTTAGAGCATTGCCATTGCATATTTATAAATATATGCATGTGTAAAACTGCTCTGGTATGCAGTCCCTGAAGCAGTGGTGGAACTACCAGGGGTGCGTGAGTGCGACTGCACCAGGGGCCGCACCCCCTCGTGGCCCACTGGAGGTTTCCTACCAAGTTTGCTGTTTTCCAGCCAAATTGGGCTACTAATCTAAAAGCCCATGCAGGTATAGAAAGTACAAACTAGCCATGGTACAGATTTTGGCTACTTTTTGGGCCCTCAGCTGGTTTGTACTTTGGAAACCAGCCAAAGTTTTTCATGACCTAATGTGCCAAGCATGCGTCCCCCGATGCATGTTGGGTAATGTAGTATTTGTTTAACAATTTATCAACTGCCAAGTTTAATGTAAGACTACAATACCCAGCATGTAATGGGACTGACTTGTGTAGAAGTTTGGAGTTAGAGTTCTGCAGCAGGTACCTGCAGGTTACCCGCAAAAAAAGCGGCACCCTGCGGAATGAGGGGAGCATTTTCAGGTGCAGATATAGATGTGATCTGCGGGTCGTGGGTCGGGTTGCAGGTCTCATCTAAATTTCTTATGTTATGTACTATTGTCTATATTTTACTCCTTTTAACGTTTTACAAAACTTTTTCCTGTCCCTGCCCACTTTTGATGATGTTGTTTGCAGCAACATCACTTCCTGTTCGATGGTGGCTGTCGAGTTGTGGGTTGTGGGTTGGGTTGCGGATAAGGCAGCTGTGGGTCCGGGTCCACTTTCCCACTCCAATATGTGCCCTCTCAATCCAGCAGCCAGGAAGTGACACCATTCTACCTACATGGGCTTGTTCAGATACAGCCTACCCTGCTGCCTTGAGATTCCTGGCAATCAAACCATGGGCTGCTTCCTGGCAAGTCAAAAATAAATTTGCCTGGCACGAATCCGCTGTGAACTTCCACATTTCGCCGTTGGCGAATAAATTTGCGAATCTCCAGCGAAGATTCGCTGGTGAAAATTCGCCGTCGTCAATTTCCAATTTTCACGATTTTTCAGTGAAAACGTTTTCATTTCATGATTTTCTCATGAAACCGTTCGCATGCACTTTTACTTTTATAAAAATCACCACTTAGAACAGTGTCATGGATTCTGCCTGCTCATTTCACAAATGGTGAGTAACGGGAAATACACAGCTTTATAAATATCAAATTCATTACACTTTTTTTACAGTTTTTTTTTTAATGTATGTACCTTTATAAAAAGAGTATGCCCCATCGTATTCCAACAACAAACACTACAAGCAGCCTCAAAAATGGCTCAGTAGCGAAATCACAGCACCATCCAAATCGTTTATAATCATAAAAAGCCTTTATTAAGTTCCTGGCTTAAATCCTGAACAAACAGTTCATTCGAGCTCTAAGCCAGGAACCTAATAAAGGCTTTTTATGATTATAAACGATTTGGATGGTGCTGTGATTTCGCTACTGAAGTATTCAGCCACTTGGAGTGGACAACCTCTACCTTACATGTGCACCTGCTTATTGAGCTTGTGGTTTAGGTGAGTGCTGACCAATTTTTCCAGCCTCAAAAATGGCAGCAGGGGCCTGTCCAGAAGTGCGGGAGCCCTACGTTGCAGAATATGTTATTAACTGGAAAAGGGAACTCGTCTGTACTCAGCTTCTGTGAGGTTGCAAGACTGAATATTACTGTCGCTGTCTACAGCTCATTTACAGGGTCCCTTTTTTCAAGGGGAATGGTTGAATAACTTTGGGTCTGAAATGGACTCTATAAGATCCACGGAGGGAAAGAAACAAAACCCCTCAGACAAAAAGGATTCCCTCCCAATAGGGCACAGGCGACTGAAATGAGGGGATGTAACGTTTTGGTGCCCTACACAGCCTTGTAAATTCCAGAGGGATACCATTTAAGAAGATGTTTTAATATGAGAATGCTTTTATCAAAAATTTCCAAACTTTCCCTTTGTTTAACAAAGCTCTGATTTCACCAACATACCCCCAACTAGTGATCTGACAATACTTACACCTGCCACACCACACACTTTGATTATATTTATGGTGGATATTCTTGTGGTTTTCATGATATTAAATAAATGATAATGTCTAAAAGGTCTCTTCTTGACTTATTTTATATTGTAGCTAAGGACAACCTTCCTCCACTAAACCTTCAACCTTCCTCCACTAAACCTTTAACCTTCCTCCACTGAAGTTGCAGGAGCAGCAGTTTCATAATGATGATAAGGCTGACTTTTGTTGCTTTCACATCTATTGCACAACTCCTTTTGTATTACTTCTGTATATTTTCTGTATATTTAACCCTATGCAAAAACGGGTTTACAAATAAACTGATGGCACCAGAGTCAATGTTGGCTAGTAATAGTGCAAGTGAAACTGGGGAATATAGGAAGGGAGGGTTATACCATAACAATAGAAATCAGATAATTATTCAACAGTTTGATTTTTGGAGCCTGGAGATACATTTCTGGTGCCAAGGAAGAGAGAGTAGAAAACTACTGTTCCTGAGAAGCAGGCAAGTAAATTAACAAGTGGGTCTTGGGTAGGAAAGGAGAAACCAGATGAAGAAGAACGTTAAAGGAAAACTATACCCCCAAAATGAATACTTAAGCAACAGATAGTTTATATCAAATTGAATGACATATTAAAGAATCTTACCAAACTGGAATATATATTTACATTAATATTGCCCTTTTACATCTCTTGCCTTGAACCACCATTTCGTGACTCTATCTGTGCTGCCTCAGAGATCACCTGACCAGAAATACTACAACACTAACTGTAACAGGAAGAAGTGAGGAAGCAAAAGGCAGAACTCTGTCTGTTAATTGGCTCATGTGACCTTACATGTGGTTTGTATGTGTGCACAGTGAATCTTACGATCTCAGGGGGCGGCCCTTATTTTTTAAAATGGCAATTTTCTATTTATGATTACCCAATGGCACATACTACTAAAAAAGTATATTATTATGATAATGGTTCATTTACATGAAGCAGGGTTTTACACATGAGCTGTTTTACTCAGTATCTTTTAATAGAGACCTACATTGTTTGGGGGGTATAGTTTTCCTTTAACACAAAAATTTGATTCTTTTGCCGTAGCTTATACTTCTTGTTTATATTAAATCAGTTTCCTATTTTGTATTGTATTGATGTTTTTTAAATGTTGATACAGCCAACGCCCTTATCAATGTTGCAGTCAGAGAAGGAAGTCTATTGAGATACAGAATACAAGCATTCAGTAACTCGGGTGAGAACGTTCTGCCAGTCTCGACCCTTGCGCATATATTTGATAGGTTACAGGTTATGATCCAAAAGCATTGGGTTATACATGATTGGCTAAAATATAACTTGCAATATAAGGCTAAGCAAAATATTCTTATATGGGCATAAACTTTATTCTTGGTACAGTTGTTTGTTTATCTGACTACAAGCAATTTCTTAATAGGCAGCTAGCTAGGGGTAGGCTATCAGGTTCCGCTTTTATATCTGTCTTTCACGCATAGCTCTTATCAAAAAGACAAAAACATGTTTACTGCTTCTAAATACTTATAAGATGTTGAACCAGAGTTCAAAAGTTAACTAGGCCTTAGGTTAGGTTTGGATTCATCAGTCCCCCCTTTGAAAATTAAATTTTCACAAACCTGCAAGGGGAATAACTGTTGGCCTAAAGAGGCAAAGGGGGAGGTACGGGAATATGGGGAACCATTACTCATAAGTGCAATTAGTCAGGGCAGGGAAAATCTGAATTGGGGGAAGCACAGGGTATGAAATGACCTGATTATCTTCAACAATTTCTATGATAGAGGTGGGACTAGGGTTTGACAGAAGCATTAATTGGGCATATTGGTCAGATGAATTGCGTTTCTTTTGGGAGGCATGACAAGACATGGCTTTAATGATAATGATGCGAATAATGAGGAATAATACAGCAATCAGGCATACAGCAATCAGGCAGCTATTTTAAGGATGATAGATACAATTGAACCCCAGAAACTGCCAAACAAGCTAGAGAGGGACCAGGGATCCTCCTTTCTAAGGCTGGACTCAATGCGTTTGATATTGGCGACATGCTTTTCGATGGAGTCATTGTGATCAACAATATAGGTACAGCAATCAGTTCCAATAAGTGTGCAAACCCCTCCTTCCTTGGCTAGGACAAAGTAAATGACCATTCTATTTTGTAACACCACCTTGCGAATTTGGGCCTGCTCTTCATTGAGGTCTAATATGGCGTCAGAGGTTTAATTTACTATAGCGTCTAGGATGGTAGCTAGCTTTCTTAAGGCCAATATAAATCTAGGAACTCCGTACCAGGGGAAGATGGTGGAGATAACCATAAATGAGGAAAGGTCCCCCATCTGGTACATCCCGTCTTGGTCGAACAAGAGCAGACGGATGTTGGGGCGGGGACAAGTAAACTTTAGTGGCTGGGATAATTTGACCAATAACACATCTGCCTCGGGCTTTTAAGGGGAGGGTTGCCTTTTTGAGAACTCCACATTGGGCTTCACTTAAATTAACTTGAGGAAAGGAGACCTGTTCAAGAATAGTGTAGTTAACAAACAGACCCACAAGATTAGGAGCACCTCCATTTGTGGGAAAGGGGGAGCATACCCAACAATTACTAGAGCTGACTGCATAAGCAACTTTGTGGTGCAGCTGCAGAACAAAATTATTTTCGAATGCAATGATCTGGGAAAACTGTGAGAGAGAGAAAAGCATCAGGAGCAAAGCAACAGACATGACTTAGTTTGGGAGAGAAGGATAACTCTCAGAACAGCCATCTGTGGAGGAAAAATTATACCATACAGGTACTCTCTCTTCTATGTCTCATGGGGCAAACCACTACAGCCAGTCTGTGCAGAGACCGTCGTCAAGCGTAACAGGTGGGAGTTATTGTGCTCGGGTCAGTGGTGGGCTTAGCTGTATTGAGGGTTTCGCAACCTCTGGCTTTGGCACAGCCGGGGCAGTTGGAGGTACTGAAGATTTAGAGTGTGATGCGTGCACCCAGTATGACTTGCCGTCCAGCTTCGCTGACGTAGGTGATGTAAGTAGCGCCTGGAATGGTCCTTTCCACCTTGGTTCCAAAGGGGATTTCCTAATATGGTTACGGTAATAAACCCAGTCTCCTGGTTGTAGTCAATGACGTTCCAATGGATGTTCAATTGGCTGTAAGGTTTGCACCTGTGATTTAATCAAAGACATTTTGTGCGAGAGTTGTATACAGTACTGTGCTATATCATCACTACAGGTTTTTAGTTCTGTAGGGACAGTCATGGCAACATTAGTATTCATCTTCCTACCAAACAAAATCTCATCTGGGGACAATCCATGTTTTGCTGTGGGAGTGCATCTTATCAGATGGAAGATGTACCAGAGGAAGGGCTTCTACCCATGAACATCCTAATGCTTTTGTTACTTTTACCAACTTAGATTTTATTATACAATTGGTTCTTTTAGCTGCTCCTGATGCTTGCAGTTTATAAGGGGTATGCAATTGTTGTGAGATATTAATTTTGGACATAAATGGTTATCAAAATGGACTCCCCTGTCTAAGCTGATTTGCAAGGGGACACCAATTCTCGGTACAACTTCTCTTAAAATACATTTAGCTGTTTTATTAGCATTTGCCTTTCCTACAGGTGCCTCAGCCCCACCGTCATACGGTGACTCCCTTGCCACCGCCCTTGCACCAGACAGATAATATCCCAATTTAACTGCAGACAGTAGCAGTGAGGATTCCACTGTGGGCATTGGGAATACTAATGGAATGGCTGACATTATATTTCTGACAAATTGGACATACATTTTCATGATGGACTAAGGTACCATGGAAAAACCTGGGACATGCTAGAATTTGTTAATGGATTGTTTCATCCCCCCTTTTCCCAAGTGATAATCCCTATGGGGAATCAAAGCCAAATGAGGGAGTCATGACTTTTAAGCAGCTATAAAATCACCATGTACATAAGTACCTTTTGGACTGATTTTGCAACTGTGTTTGGCCCAGAATTCAATTTTAGCTGAATTAGCATTTTGTTGTAGGGACTTCAATTGGCCATTGAACTAAGAAAATGGGGTACCAATAGAAATGGATGCAAGTACAGTAGGTGAGGGAGAATGGACAGAATGGCTGCTTTACAGAATATACCAATAATTGCATTCAGAATAATTATTGTATGCTGTACATTTAACTATAGGCAAGGACTATATCAATAAAATAGCATTCAATACATTTGCAATTAATTCTTGATGAGCAATTGGCTTTCTTTGAAAAAAATGAGATACCCCCTTTTTTTTAAAAAATGGACAATCCCTACAAAATAAGTAGAAAACACATTAACAATTTTACCAATGGAAATTTCACATGTTCATGTAAAGGCAATAAAGGCAGCAGCTTGAGCTGAGTGTGATATTACTTCCGCTTCAATCAGGTTGATGTATAATGGCATAAGACGTTTGCTGTCAGTGGTGCATGAAGAACTCATCAAAAAATAATTTAAAATCCATGTAAAGTGGATGAGCAAACAATTCAGGATGTGGAGAGAGAGTAGTATCTAAAAAAATTAAGCACACTCATGTGTTGTCTCAGAGTCCTCATTTAGTTCTGGGCAGTCAGCAGGCTGTAGAGTAGCTGGGTTCAATGCTGAAAATTGCTTTAGCGTAAGGCAGAGTCTGGCTGATGACGATTGTGAGTATAGACAGAGTTCAGCACAGTGTCTAGGAAATGTGGACAATACAAAATAAGTTGATTAGCGAGAACAACATTACTGAGTTTGCCAACAGAGCGGAGGCATCCAGGTAGTCCCTAGGCCATTGGATCAAGCAAGCAACTGTAGTAGGCAACAGGTCTTTGTTTTCTAAAAGCTCTGTTTGAGGACTCCTTAAGCATGGCCATTAAGTTCATGACAGTATAAGCCAGAGGTTAGGAGTAATCGGGTAAGCCAAGTGTAGGAGCATACAGAGGTAGTTTATTCAGAGTGCGGAAACGTGGTCGTTTTCAGATGACCAAGTCAGGGCAGCAGTTTCACTATGAACCTGAGAAAGAAGAACTTTCAAAGGGTGGGTGAGTAGGGTAAGTTAACATAAGCATGAGATTCGTGTGGCCACAAGCATAGACTACAAGTGAGAGGGTTGAAAACTAAAAAGGGTGTCAAAGATGTTGTGACTTGAATTGCAGGGGCAAAGGTGCTTGGATGTGAAATGGTGGCAGTATCTAGAATTATTATTTTTCATATCAAAACCTTATAGTGAATGTATAATGTCATAGACAGACTAAAACAGTTCAGTACTAAAACAAATAGTGGAGAATACAATATTGAAAAATAACTATACACTGCGCAATTTTTTAATAATTTAAGCAGATATTCATATCGTCACCATTTCTATCCCTATCGCTATGCCTATATTTCAATGCTGTTTCTCAAAATTTTGCCTCTATACATATATGACATATACTGTATGACATATTGTCAATTGTTAGCAGAAAGAACAGTTGAAATGTCCCAATCTATATGAGTGCAGTATGAAGAAAACACTTTGTAGAAGAAGGAGGGGGAGCTCATTTGGAAAGAGGACGTTAAAGTAGCTGAGAAATGTTACAACAATTAGTGAAACAAACAGATATTAGATTTTACACTCATTAAAACCTGAAAGCAAAAGGCAGTGGAAGGAGCCTATTATCTGCAGCTAAATTGGACCAGCAGCAACACAATCGTAATATGAGGGAGAAGAAAATGCACCCTCTGGAAAGGCATCACGCCACAATACACATACAGCCCATTGACGAACAGTAGAGGACGAGTTCTGTCGTTTATCTCTCAGTCAATCACCACATCTGGACAAACACTCCTAGTGCTCAATATAGATTTATTTGTAAGGTGAACCAAACTGCAGATTTAGCAATATAGCAAATCTGACAGGTCCAGACAGAGAATTCACACTTTGTTATATAAATTTATACCCAGATCAAAACATCATTACATTTTAGATTATGTATTTTACTTGAAACAATCTTATTGGTCATCTTAATTTTTTTAAAAAAAATTTTAACGTCATTGGATTTTATTATTAAGTATCATTTGTTATGAAGTACGTTTTTCCTTTAATTATTTATTGTCTAAATTTTTAAGGGCTTTACATGCACCAAGCAAAACAATTTCAGTTCCTATAACAGCTGTGTACTAGCAAGCAAGAACTTTAAGCTTCACCCTTTACTAGACAACTTTGTCAACTTGACCTGACATTTTCAATCTTATGAATCACTGAATGAGTGATAAGGAACCTTTCGCTGACATATAGTCTAATCTATATTGCAGTGGTATACAATCTTGAGTTAGTTGTTTCAGTAATTATGACCCGCTCAATATTGATATCTCTATCAAGAACAGCTACAGAGGAGTCATGTATTATGGTCAAATATTGACCATCAATGATGAACATGGACATGAACTAAGGGCTTTTAACACACAAACTTTAGACAACAGACACAACAAGCAATACCTATCACCATCAACAAAACAAAACAACAACATCAGGATTTCTGGTCCATTTTATTTTTAGTAAGGAAATTCCAGCGTTGTGTCTTGTGAAGCACATTTACCATACTTAATATCCTTATAAGCAGCGGGAGATAAAAGGTGTGATGGCTCAGTAAAAGCAAGCATTTGGGAAGCGCATTCCCGACTGGCTTTGGACTTGAGGTTACCCATGACTATCACTAACAAAAGACGACACTTGAGCTCCTCTAAGTGTGGTCTCTGTGTGGTCTGTTAAACTACAAACAACACTTTTGCTGTTTCTCTTTTTTACTCAATACTCTCCTTTTCTCTCTCAAACCAGCAAAAGAGGAAGTGAACAGAGAAATATTCTGAAATACACAAAACTGCAGTACAAAAATGTAGGAAATTCACAAGCCAATTATGATTTCAGATAGGAACTTTCCCCATTTTCTTCCACTATCTAAAGCCACTAGGATGTGTGTGCCCTCTAGACCCCACACTCCTCTAGGTGTCTGTACTCGCTAAGGTACACACTCCACCTTTTACAAGCAGCTAGCTCCTAGCCCTCTTTCATGCGCACACACCGGAAAGCTTACTCAAAATCTAAACGGAGCCGCGGTCACTCGCTAATCGAATGATACATCGCTTATTTTACCACAACTGGGGCTCATAACATTGGCGGGGGACGTCTCCCAAACCATCAACAGAAACCTTACGACGTGGTTGGTAGAGTAACCTAGGACCACCAATACCGTATGAGCCTGGAGGGTCTAGCAAAACCTTGACAAGTACCACACAATACAATTAACTATCTCGTACAGTAGGGAGTAAACCTCAAGCCAAAGCCACACAGCAAAAGATTAGATATCTAACAAGTGTGATTACAAAAATGAAACAGCCTAATCATACAATCAAAATTAATCTTCAGTTCTCTGAAATAAACTGACTGGGATTCAGCCTTACCGGGACAGGTTGGAAGCCAGACCAATACCTAGTGCAAAAATAGGTAAAAATATACCAAATCTTAGGCCCTTTGCACGTGGTAGAGGTAGAACTCCAGTTCCCGTTGCCCGAAAGGTGAATCCGAGTCACGGCACCAGCTGTTGGGTCTGGACCTCGGTGAGAGACCTTTCCAACGCCAACTCCCTTATCAATGTTGCAGTCAGAGAAGGAAGTCTATTGAGATACAGAATACATGAATTCAGTAACTGCCAGTCTCGACCCGTGCACATATATTTGTTAGGTTACAGGTTATGATCCAAAAGCATTGGGTTATACATGATTGGCTAAAATATAACTTGCAAAATAAGGCTAAGCGAAATATTCTTATATGGGCATAAACTTTATACTTGGTACAGTTGTTTGTTTATCTGACTACAAGCAATTTCTTAATAGCCAGCTAGCTAGGCGTAGGGTTAGGTTTGGATTCATCAATATGATGTAAATTGACTAACATTCCTTATTTTTCCCCAAATAAACCTTGATTTACAGTGCCAAATGAAACCAGGGGAAGAATTTGTTGTCCCTTCTTTCTGTCTTCTTTTTGTCCACGAGTAAATGAAAAAAATGTGTCATTGTTTGCACAATTTGCTTTTATTGGCTGATTGGTGGCTTCTCTGTTATGGACATTAAGGGGGGTATTTATCAAGGGTTGAATTTCGAAGGGTTAAAAATCAAATTGGACCATCAAATTGAAATCCTTGGAATTCGAATATCGAATTAGAAGGATTTAGCGCTAAAATAAGCATTCGATCGATCAAATAAAAATCATTTGATCAAACGATTTTTATGCCAAAAACTAAGAAAATGCTTGTAGAAGGTCCCCATAGGCGTATAATGCAATTCGGTAGGTATAACTTGGTGAAGTATTGAATTTGAAGGATTTTTAAAGAGACAGTACTTCGACTACCGAATGGTCGAACGATTTTTATTTGAATCGTTCGAATCGCAGTCGAAGTCCAATTCGATGGTCGAAGTATTCAAAATTCAAACTTTTTGAAATTCAAATATTCTGCCCCTAAAAAAATGTTGTCAACTTTTTGCATCAATAAAATTATAGTATTTTGTCAGACATTATGGCCGCAGGTTATAATGGCATAACTCCATCTCTGAATAGTTTTTGCTGAAAAAGGAAAATGTTTAAAAAATAGTTTTGTATATAGAGTGGAAAGGTCCTCTTATGGTCACCTATCCATTTTAGCTTGTGACCAAAGGTAAATAATTACGATGAGCATTTGTGGTTTACCTTGATGGGTTGACAACTTTATGAACATAAACTTGAAACTAAAAACTTAGTTATTTTAATATGTGTTAAATGAAAATAAATAAATAAATACATAAAACGTTTTATACTTGATTGATTGACCTGTAGATTGATTCTCTATTTTCAGGAAGCACCTTTGTTCATATAAACATCATTGCTCTACAGGATTACCAGCTATAATACACTAAACCTCCAATTAAGAGAAACACAATACTATTAGATTGAGAGACTACACCTTCCCTGACTGATATTTCTCAGCCAACTACAATAATGGCATTGGGGTATCAAAACTTATCATCCTTCCAAGAAACTAAAAGTAAGTATTACATACATCTACTGTAATGTGAAGGCTGTGGGAGCAAAAACTGGGGATCTCGTTAAAAAAAACGATTTATTTATCAGACCATCAATCAGGACTATGTATGTATTGTGTGACGTCAGGGTGTAGCAGGTGACACTGTCTACGGGATCTATAATAATTGGCATTAAGGTACATTATTTTTCCTAAGCCATTGGGCCGGACAAGCTTAAAGCTTTTAAAGCTTGAGGATTGGCACTAACTTATTGTTGGAAATGGAAATGTGCGACTCTGGTCTGAAACAAAGAACTTAATGTTTCATTAATTAATGTTTTTTTGTACCTTGTTTTGTAATCCAAGGTGTAGGATCTTTCTTTGCGTTTCCTCTTCGCTTTCCTCCTTTACCTATCAGACCAGATTGGGCACTAGAGAGCAGTTCATAGTTCAGTCTTTTTACAGTAGTTTTTAATAATTGTGTTCATCCCTTCACATGTGAATCACTGGTGCATTTGACTTTCACTGATACGCATGAAGTAAGCTGAACGGGGTTCTAAGGGCAAAATACTGTATTTGATATTACTATACTGTAATTGATATTTGTCTTCTGTATGCAACCATTTTGCTATATAAATCTATTTAGAAACCAATGAAGGATGTAAGCAGGAGAACAGGGGCCGCTAAGGCCGGGCCAAGCTGATCTGGTACCCTAGGTTAGGAAGAGAAGAATGACAAAGGGAGGGGAGACAGCAGCAGAGGGGAGGGCGGGTTAAGGAGGGGAGAGCAACAAAGGGAGGGGAGAGAGCGGCAGACAGAAGAGCAGGGTAGGGAGGGGAGCACAACAAAGGGAACAGAGGGAGGGCGGAGAGAATGAGGGGAGAGCAGCATAGGGGAGCAAACATGAACTAAGGGAAGGCAGAAGACCCTTTAAAGGAAAACTATACCCCCCAAACAATGTAGGTCTCTATAAAAAGATATTGCATAAAACAGCTCATATATAAAACCCTGGTTCATGTAAATAAATAGAAAATTGCCATTTTAAAAAATAAGGGCCGCCCCCTGGGATCGTAGGATTCACTGTACTCACAAATATACCAACAAACCATACATGTTAGGTCACATGAGCCAATTAACAGGCCGAGTTACAGTTAGAGTTGAAGTATTTCTGGTCAGGCGATCTCTGAGGCAGCACACAGACCATCACGAAATGGTGGCTCAAGGCAAGAGATGTAAAAGGGCAATATTTACTTAAATATATATTCCAGTTTGGTAAGATTCTTTAATATGCCACTTAATATAATATGAACTATCTGTTGCTTAAATGGATACTGTCATGGGAAAACATGTTTTGTTCACAACACATCAGTTAATAGTGCTACTCCAGCAGAATTCTGCACTGAAATCTATTTCTCAAAAGAGCAAACTGATTTTTTTATATTCAATTTTGAAATCTGACATGGGGCTAGACATTTTGTCAATTTCCCAGCTGCCCCAAGTCATGTGATTTGTGCCTGCACTTTAGGAGAGAAATGCTTTCTGGCAGGCTGCTGTTTTTCCTTCTCAATGTAACTGAATGTGTCTCAGTGGGACCTGGATTTTACTATTGGGTGTTGTTCTTAGATCTACCAGGCAGCTGTTATCTTGTGTTAGGGAGCTGCTATCTGGTTACCTCCCCATTGTTCTTTTGTTTGGCTGCTGGGGGGGGAAGGGAGGGGGGTGATATCACTCTAACTTGCAGTACAGCAGTAAAGAGTGATTGAAGTTTATCAGAGCACAAGTCATATGACTTGGGGCAGCTGGGAAATTGTCAATATGTCTAGCCCCATGTCAGATTTCAAAACTGAATATAAAAAAAATCTGTTTGCTCTTTTGAGAAATGGATTTCAGTGCAGAATTCTGCTGGAGCAGCACTATTAACTGATTCATTTTGAAAACATTTTTTTCCAATGACAGTATCCCTTTAAGTGTTCATTTTTGGGGGTATAGTTTTCCTTTAACAGGTACCTGCCTAGCACATTCCTATGGTTGCACCCTAAGTAAGGTGCTGTGACTACAGAAGTACTAGAACTCTTTTACAAACACCTATAAGTACCATCATGTTTAAAGATTGTTATGCTTGCTTCGAGATAGATGTTTAAGTTTACATCTCTCTTTAAAGTGTGAAAAATGTTGTGTAGATCAAGCACATGTTTGAGATAGTTGATTTCTAAATGTTAAATTGTGATTTTATTTTTTTTTTCCAGCTGGAAATAGGGACACTCTTATTACAATGATGCAAACAATGAAAACTAGAAAGCTCTCCCTGAGGGACATCCTGGACATTGGGCAAGAGAATATAAGTGAAGTTGTTCCCCAGACTTCACAGGATCTTCCTTGGGCTCTTTTAAGGAAACTGATGGCGCTGGACAAGACTGCAAGGAACACATGTTTTGTATCACATGCACAAAATTCTGGGTCAAATTTAGGGACAGGTATATATAGTTCCGATGCAGATAATGAATTTAATCCTTTAGATCTTTTGTATGTTCTCCTGAATTCTTCAGATAATTTTTTAAAACAGAACATTTACTCAAAAATGGCCATGTGCCAGTTTGCTGTCCCACTTTTGCTACCTGATGAAGATGGCTCAGGCTGCACCTTTATGTTATGGGCAATGAGAGATATTGGTAAAAGGTGGAGACCTCAATCATTATCACAGAGTAAAGACTTTCTGGAAGAAAACCTTGTAGAGATTCCCATGGCTTTATTTTCCTTTGTAAGACTGGGAGAATGTATAATATCCAAATCTAATATCCTGAACCATGTTCTTAGCCCATCAGAGCAGTATAATGACTTCTTTATCCATAAAAATATGGAAGGTGGGAACATTGAAAGGAAAATCTCAAATGGCTTGGTGGAAACATCTTGGTATTTTCCAGCTTCTGGCAGGGAGCATTTTGAAGAACCCATTGCAGTTGCAAATCTGCGTGGAGACTTGGAGTCTAACTCAAACCAGTTTTGCTTCCTTGCAAAAGTATCCACAGCAGTGTTTATATTCATCGACAGCATTAATGAGCAACAGGTCAAGTTGTTCTCTGGCTGTAGAAACTCTCTCGCAACATTCTACTTTATCATCAATCCAAGTAATGGAACAAATGTCACCAAAGAGACTGAAGCATGCTTGAAAAAGTTATTGTTATTTTTGAACATTGATACAAGAAATATACTGATAAAAGACCAACGAGTAAATGATGCAAGATTCGTAAAAACTCTACAAAGCATTCTCAAAAACGTTTTAGATAATGCCTGTAGAAAAACAAAACTGGAAAATATGGCACAAATAGCAAATGAACTTGGCATCAAAGTGGATGAAAATTGTGAGGCATGTCAGAAAGGAAAAGAATGTGCCACAGAAATAACAAAAAAGATAAAAGATGTGCTACAATATAAGAAAGATACCATGAAACTACAAGGTAAACTGTGGAAACAGTTGTCTCAAATAGAGAAAGAATTATGCAGAATGAAGGAACAAGGGGATTTAAGTTTAGAAGAATACAGGTCTCAGCTTTTAAAGCAACGTAAAAAGCTACATAGGCAGCAGAACCAACATGGCCTTACCGATGACATGAATTCATTTATATCGGCAATTACGAATGTGACTCAGAAAGAGAAACATTATTTCCTGAAATGGATACAATTTATGCTTGACTCAATAGGAAGAAAACATATTACTAAGCTGCAAACTCAATACAAAGAAACATGCGCACTTGCAATGGATAACAGAGAAAAACTTAAGAAGTTAGACCAGCAGATATCTGACAGTTCTTTGGGAGTAGAACATTTTCTGAGAGAAATTGGCCAGTATTATGAGGCAGAATATTCCATGGTTAGAGAAGAACAAATACCTAAAGAACAAAGGCAGTTTAGTGAACTACCAAAAATTGCTTCCACTCTCTTACTGGATGGGTTCCCATTAGAGCTGATAGATGGAGATGCCTCCAATATTCCCCTGCAGTGGGTATCTGATGTTCTTGATGATTTGGATAACAAAACAGGAGGGAAATGCAGAATGAGAGTAATTTCTGTGTTGGGAGTGCAGAGTACAGGGAAATCCACCTTACTGAACACCATGTTTGGCTTGCAATTTCCAGTGGCCAGTGGGCGCTGCACACGAGGAGGCTTCATGACCCTGATTAAAGTGAAAGAAAGCTTCCAGGACAAAATTGGTTGTGAGCTTATTCTGGTGATTGACACTGAAGGTCTGAAAGCTCCAGAACTGGCTTCTCTAAAGTTCAGTAATGAACATGACAATGAGTTGGCAACTCTAGTTGTTGGGCTCAGTGATATCACTATAATTAATATTGCCATGGAGAATGCAACTGAAATGAAAGACACCCTGCAGATTGTGGTCCATGCATTTCTTAGAATGACTGAAATAGGGAAGAAACCCAAGTGCCAGTTTGTGCATCAGAATGTGAGTGATGTTTCTGCTCATGCTCTGAACATGAGAGACAGGAAGAAGCTCCTGGAGCAGCTGGATGAAATGACTAAGGTGGCAGCAAACATGGAAAAAAGGGGTGCAATTAGATATTTCAACGATATCATAGACTATGACACAGAACGAGACAACTGGTACATTCCTGGGCTTTGGTGTGGTGTACCGCCCATGGCTTCTGTAAGTGCTGGCTACAGTAAAAACATTCATGGTATGAAAAATTCTTTGTTCATGGAGGAAAATAGTACTCGACCAGCTCAAAAAATAGGTGAATTTATCGAATGGCTGAGAAGTCTGTGGAACGCTGTGAAACATGAAAATTTTATTTTCAGTTTCAGAAACAGTTTAGCAGCTGCGGCATATGATCAGTTGTCCATAAAATATTCCCAGTGGGAATGGAACTTCCGCAGGGAGGTGTACAACTTACTGATCAGTTCAGGAAACACAATCAAGAATCAGTGGCAACAAAACATTCTGGAAGAAACAAGCGCAAGCTTAAAAGATGATCTGCTTACTGTTATCAACAAAGAAGAAAGTGAAATGTTAAAACTGTTGGAAAAGTTTTACGAAGACAAATCTGACAATGCTCATTTGATAGAGACATTTCACGAAGATTTTATGACAAGTGCGAGAAGCCTCAGGGAGAAGCTGGAACATTCTTCCATAGCAAAGATGGATGAGGCTGTACGAATTCAGAAAGTGAAAAATAACATAAAGTTCATTGTAAGCAACAATCAAAAAATAATTGAGAACAATCTGACCAGTCTCTCACTACAGCTCAGGAGACAGGATGGTCATCTCAAAAGTGAAGAAGTTGAAAGCCAGTTTGAGACTACGTGGGACAAAAGTTTAGAAGAGTTACCAAGGCATCAAGTAGAGAGGAGAATTATCCAAACAGAAATGTTAAAGGAACTTAGTAGGGACATTGCAACTAAAGGAAGTTCAGTTCAACAGAAATTTCTCAGTGTCCAATGCTTAGAAGATTTTGGAAGACATGAATTCAAGGTGGAGGATGCACATATTGACATTAACTGGCTTTCAGTACAAGGTATAAAAGAACGAATGACCAATGACAGCCAAAACAAAATAAATGTCCTTGCTTCTTCACTAATACAGCATTGCTTCGATTATATAGCCCAGAAGGCAGAAACAGGAGAGAATTACGACGAGATTTATTGTCAAGAACTGCTCAATACAATCAATAAAAGGCTTAGGGAGGAAGAAGTCAAACCAACTCCCTTTACCCATCTGTTTGAGTTGGATATAAAGCTCCATATTTTGGGAAAAGCAGCTGAGACATTTCAGGACATGCATGATAAGTTTGTTCAGTCAAATGATCCCATGCTCTATTTGGGAAAGCTAAAACCAATTTATTCCACCACAATTAAACATATATTCCAAGAAAAGGACGAAGGGCACAGCAGAGCTGAACAGTTCTGTGAAATCTGTTTAAAGCCGGCAATAACCAACCACATTAATCAGTATCTGGGGAGGGATATTGTAGATGATATTCTATACCGTGCAGGCAATAAATATTGCAGTAGAACCTTCTTCCAGTTCACTGCACTCAAGAAACTGTTTCATGAAGAAAACATTTCTCAATTTGTGACATACATTAATTCCTACGATCAGTTTGTAAAATCATGGATAAAACAAAACATCTTAGATACTTATGAGAATCCCAGTTATCTTAATGAATTACAAAGAAATGCCCTTTCCCATATCTGCAGTGATATCAGGGCAGTTCTTCACTCCAAAGACAGTTCCACTCTGCCAGACTTTTTGGAAGGTTTCTGCAAGGCATTGGGGAGCAAATTAATCATTTCCCAGAATGAAATGAAGGTGGTCCTTTTTCAAAACCAATCAGATGTCCAAACATTTTCTGAGGGCATTGAATCATTTCTCACAACCATTGAGAGCCAAACCTTGCCAGACTTTCAAGCTTTTGATGTCACGTCTTTGCTTTCCCAAGTTACCCTGGACCCACAGGATGAGCTGTTTAAGAAGGTGTTTGGCTGTGGGAAACAATGTCCCTTCTGCAAGGTCCCCTGTGAGGCTGGAGGTACTGACCACAAGAAGCACTTTGCATCAGTCCACTGCCCTCAAGGCTTAAACCGCTGGAGGCATAGTGAGAATCGGAAGTTGACTGTAGATATATGTTCAACTGCTGTTTCCTCTGATCACACTTTCAGGAATCCAGTTACAGACTGGAAATGGCATCCCTACAAACAATACCGCGCAATCTACCCAGACTGGGACATTAAACCTGATCCTAGCATCACAGCCTCAGACTACTGGAAGTATATTTTTGCTAAGTTTAATACAAAGTTTGCTGAAGAATATAATGCATTGCCTGCTGATCTGCCAGATTCATGGAAAAATATAACAGATACACAGGCTCTGGACAGTCTAGAAGAAATATTTGCTATGAAAAAATGTTGAACCCAGTTTAGTGTATCCTTAGAGTATAGCATAACCCTACTGGAACCAATTGTAACAGTTAGGGCTAAGATGATTGTGCAGAATTTGTCTGTTTCATTTTTAAACTTTTCCCCTCATATATTTGTCTAATATAAATATTATTAGCTGAATTGATATGTATTCCCTGTAATAAGTTTTGGTTAGCAGGAACAGCTATGGAGGATTGCTCATAGCCTGTATAGTGCAAAATGATAAAACTATGACACCTAGTAGAACGATATAATCTTTACAGTGAATAAAACACAATTAATTTCTGGGTTACAGATGAGCAGAAATAAAAAACCTAATTCCCCTCCCATATTGGTATGGAATGACTTTATAAATGTATCTAGGAAGAGAATTACTTTTTTTATGATGATTACATCTTCTATCTTATCTAAAATAAATCAAACCAATATATACATACAGGTATGGGATCTGTTATCAGGAACCCCATTATCCAGAAAGTTCTGAATTACGGAAAGACTATCTCCCATAGACTCCATTTTAATCAAATAATCCAAATTTGTCTCTGTAATAAAAAAAACACTTGCTTGTACTTGATCCCAAATAAGATATAGTTAATCCTTATTGGAAGCAAAACCAGCCTATTGGCTTTATTTAATGGTTACATGATTTTCTAGTAGGTATGAAGATTCAAATAGATAATAATAGATAACGTCCCATGATACTGTATTCTGATTCTAACAAAGCAATAAATATCAAAAACAATGACAATTAGTATTTGAATTTGTAACTAATACATAATGATGCACATATATAAATGGAACACACGTATTATCGTTATTGGCTATACCTAAATAGTTTCAAATAAAATGAAGCTGCAATCACAGGTCTTCTAAATACCGCAGCAATGAAGACAAACCAGTGTTTTAGCTGTGCCCCCATCCTTTCACAACATAGGGAGAAGGGCCTTGCGATGTTTTGGTCTTTTTTCAATAAAGCATTATTTATATACAGTAGCAGTTTTCCAAAACTTCATCTGTACTGGTTACCTACAGATTATATTGGGCATTGCACCCAGGTATATTTGGACTTCTAAATGTTAGTACCTGATCATTGTATACAGTACATTTATTTGATGCTTCTCTCTCATCCTACATCCTTGCTAAAGACCTGAACCAAGCTCAGTTAAGTGGATAGACCAGCCAATCAATAGTTGATATGGGTGATGGGTGTAGTGATGTCACACAGGCTCTGATTCCTGATTGCTGGAAGTAAGTCACTCTTCGGGGCATATTTACTTATAAATTGTATAGAAAGTGACCAAAATCTCTAGTTTCTGTTTACATATAAACAAATAAAGTAGTTAATGGGAGAGTACCCCCACACTCTGATCCACGTAACTATATAGTGCCAGAAGGATTCTCATACTCTAGTTGTTGGAATATATCTCTGGACACAAATCCACTATCTCTCCTTCAATGCTCTCTCTATTTTTTTCTTGAGTGTGTGTTTGTGCACACTTTTTAAACCCCTGTGCACAGGTCAGAATAGATGCAAAGTTATCTGTTTTTTACACAAATTCTTTGGGGCATATTTACTTACCTCCAAAGTAGCACCAGCGTTGGCTTCACCGCACTTCGCCAGGCATAGATTCACCAGGGCTGTGCAAATTCACTAAAATCCGAAGTTGCGTCCAGTGAGCCAAAAGGTATTGAAGTTGCACTGCCTAATTTGCATACGGCGTGCAGTAAAAGTACAATGGCTGTATATGTTGCAGCAAATACATTACATTACACAAGCCCAGGGAACCTTAATAAAATACAATAGAGTTGTTATATTGTCCTACACATGTGCCCACTGTATAGTTTATGTGCCAAATGTAGGGGGAAGGAGGGTACCCCAAAAAAGTTTTTCGATGTTTTTCAGCCTATCACCCTGTAAAAAGTATAAAACGCGAGCATTTTTTGGGACTTAGAAAAATTTTCAGTTATTTTTTCAGAAACTCATATCTACTCTATTGCACTTCGCCTGGTCTGACATGTCGAAGTAAAGTCTGGCGCAAGAGGTAACATTCAGTAAAATCTGCAGCTTAGTAAATTAGCGTAGTTACAGATGCAGACACCTTTTTTTGTACATTTAAAGGGCTGTGTCGCTAGCTAAGCAGCAGCAAGCGCGATACCTAAAGTTGCATTTAACGCAGGTTCCATTTTTAAATTGACTGCAATACCAAGCGCTATGTATTGTTTCAGCTAGGAATTTACGTGAGGTGCAGTGAGAGGAGACAGATCGTTCCAGACAAAATTTGTTTATAAGATGAAGATCTGAAGAAACAGTCTCTTTGTATTCTGCTTGAAGATTAAGACAGTATGCTTCAAATAAGTGTGGAGACATGTTTCTGATGGAGAGGATCACTAAATATAAATTGTATTTGTGGGTGACTTTGCATTGGGCTTTGGTAGGGGATCTGCCCTAATGTTTTTTTTAATTATGATGTGTTTTTGTTAAATATTAGATTGGATTGGAATTGAACCAAAAAATAATAATACATGACTGTTGAATTATTTCCAACATGAATTGTGTACTTAAGTATACAGCACAGGCTTTGTAGCCTAGTGGGCTTGATGCAGGTTTATGAAGCTGAAGGTAAAGAAACAGAACAAAAGGGAGCACTCACTGTTCCAATGCCGATGCGCTGTGCTTCCACGTGAAAAAGTGCTTCTCGTAGCGTAGAATCCAAGTGAAAATCTTCAGAAGACACGGAGCACTTGCGGGGCTAAAACCATTCTTTTATAGTACAAACATCATTAAATTCTTGGAGTGCACAAACTTGACACACTTGACGCGTTTCATGGACCAAACCACTTCCTCATAAGCATGATTAGTTTGAATGCACCTGAACATTTTAAAAGGATCTTAGATCACACCTCCTAAAAACATTAACCCTATGTAGTATCTCATCACTAGGGGATATTTATATATAGATATCTATATGTGAACAAAGAATACATCATATTCATTTATCAATAAATCAAAACCCTGTTCAAGGTCTTCAAATTTAGGCAGAAGGGCTATTAAGTTATTATTATTCAAATAGCACATTCAAAATTAATCAATTATTTTTATATCTTTTCTATCTTAAATGCCAGGACTGAACTCTAAATCAAGATTAAATATACTTTATAACAACTCAGTAATATATCACGCAGTAATAATTAATAAAATCCTAAAATAATAATTTAATATCTATAAATATTTATGTAATTTATTTGCGTGTATATATTCAAGAGAGGATAAAGAACGGGCAACCTGGGGATACCTAATGGGACTTCAAAAGAAACATGTCAGTTCCCAATCACGATTCAAACCTCCATTGGTTTCTATAGTTCTAAGTTGGTATATCCAGAACACCTCTATCTTGGAAAGGGTTTTACTTTTATCCCCCTGACGTATGCTCCACTTGGGGCTATCTATAATCTGGAATGTGAAATGTGATATTTTAACATAATAATGTTAAATAATGTGTTTGGCTATCGCAGACTTGGTGTCACCTCTCTCTGCGGCTGATAGATGTTCCAAAAATCTAATGCCAGCACAACGTGTGGTTTTACCCACATATTGTGCCCCACAAGCACATGTAGCCAGATAGATGACCCATCGTGATTTACAATTGAAGTGACATTTGATTGGATGAGTTTTGTTAGTAACAGTACTCACAAAGGAATTAGACACTTTTAGAACTGTACAAGCTTTGCATCTAGTTTGACCACATCTAAACGTCCCTTTGTAGCTTAACTAGGTAGGTTTGCTGTTCTGGATTTTGGACATGTATAAACTGGGGGATAACCAGGACGCTAGAGATTTACCCTTACGGTATACAAAGGACGGAGTTTGGGAAAGCTTTAACACGGGATCTTGTAAAAGAACTCCCCAGTGTCTATGAACACTCCTTTGTATGAGTGTCCCTATTGTATACAGTACTAAACTGCAATGTTGCTACCTGGTTAGGTTCACTGGGTAAGCTCTCTCTTTTACGTCTGAAGGTCATGAGTTCAATTCTTGGAAGTGTTTCACATAACAATTTTTTCCTCCTAGTTTTATTTTTTATTTTTCACTATTTATTATTTTTAACTATTTTAAACAATTTTTAACTATGTACTAAATAAACTTGGTTTTACTTGATATACTACAGAAAGAGCACTTTCTGCTTGTTGAATTTTATGCTCACCCTAAAACCTTAGTACATGTATTGGCACTGGTCTAGAGTTTATAGAAGGCTGCTTCTTGAGCCCTCACACAGCACCAGGTCAGTTCTATCAACTGTGGATAAAATATAGGTAACAATTTTTTATGCCACCTTTCTATAATGCCATTGATTTTTCAAAATTATTGTCAATCCATAGAGAATTTCACCTAAATATTTAAATACTGTATATCATAATTTTGGTAATAAATGTTGTCATTAGTGTATGGACCAGAACCAGCATATGTGTGCATTGGTACAGCTACAATCTAACCATCTGTATCTCCAGATAAACCAAATTATTGATTCTGTTGGCTGGGCTGCTACCCTCTTGTACATATACATATCTCTTGTACATAAATACTGAAAAAGTAAGCTTGGAAGGCATTTTTACTTGTATGTTCCAATGTAAATTGTCCCACTTTTTAAATCCAAAAAAAAAAAAAAAAAAGCAGAATATTTTTAGGGAAGTAGAGTCACAGGTCTACATATTCCCAGTAGCAGGTCTATCCAGATGCATGGTTCACACATGAAGAAATCCAAAAGAGACTAAAACATGTTAAGATTAACAAAGGTCCGGGGCCAGATGGTATTCATCCCAGGGTACTTAGCGAGCTTAGCTCAGAACCTGAAAAAGAAGCACCAGCCTTAATATAAATCTGGTCAATTCTGCTACTGCGGGAGCCACAATAATACGTGTGCTTGGCCTTCCTACCCCCTTCAGTAGCCACATCCACCAACCCTGCTGTTTGAATCACCTCATTGAGAAATGCACCCTCATATTTCCTATACATACCAGATCTATCCCCTGGCCCTGTCACTTGGTTGAAATCCCCGGCTAGGATGACTGGCATTGAGGTGTGCAAATATTGTCTCATTTCTTTTATGAGTTCCTTCCTCTCCACCACTGATTGGGGCCCATACATATTAATTAATCTTAGATCTCCCCTTCTATCTTAATATCAAGTAATAAACACCTGCCCATTTTAACCTCCACCAACCTCTTAACTTCAATGTGCCTGTCCCCATTAAACAGAATCCCCACTCCTCCCGCCTGTTCCTCTGCTATGGACCAAAATGAGGGCCCTTTCTGCCAGTCTCTTTTTGCATTGTAGATATCGTATCTATTAGTTAGGCGAGTCTCCTGAACAAAAATGATATCTAACACCAAGGAAAATAAAAACTCAAATGCTACCAATCGTGCCTTGGGAGACCTAATGCTTCTCACATTAAGGGTACAAAAAGAAATTGGGGAACCCATCATGTTTTATGGAGTTTTGCTGAAGACTCTTCCCCTCCTTCCCCACATCTCCTGAGATTCATCCCCTTCTACAAAAACCAGAAACTCCTCCTCAAAAGAACCTCCCTCCCCAGAGTCTCTCTCCTTCCTCTTTTTCCCCTGTTCTTCCCCAGTAACTTCTAGAACTTCTGGGATTAAAGTCTGGCCTGCCTCGGGTTCTGGGGAAATTCTTCCTTCTTTTATTTTTCGCCTTTTCTTTTTCTTCTCCTCTCTGTCCCTTTCTTCCTTCTCTATCTGCCGTATTTCTTCTTCCTCCTCCTCCTCCGCCATTTCCCCCCAACTCTTCCCGCCTAGGAGGGTAAATCTGTTTGATGTGCTCACACCTGCCTTAACAACCATCTTTCCCTGTTTATTCCCCTTTGCTCCTACCACAGTCCAGTCCTCCTTCTCTGTCCCTTTCTCCTTCCTTTCCTTCCCGCTAGTTTCCTGAGGGACTGCAGGCTCCACAACTCCTTCCACCCTGGTCTCCAACTCCATTTCTTCCTCATGCCCCCTCCCCTCCTCCCGCTCCTCCTCCTGAAATTCCTGCTCCAAATTAGGGCAATCCCTGACAATGTTATGCCAAGCATTGGGGCAGTCCCTGTGTGTATGACCCAGAGCATTACATAGGTTGCACCTGACCTCATTACATTCCTTGCTGGTATGGCCTTTAACACCACACAGAGCACACACCTTGGTTTCACAGTTAAAGGCCAACTGCCTGTTTGACCCACACTTAAAGCATTGGCGAGGTTGGCCTCGGTAAAAAAAAACCCCCCGTTCTCTTCCTATGAAAAATGAGTTAGGGAGGTGCCTGGGGACATTGTGATGAACCTCTAGTTTCACTTGGGCTTTCCATCCTCCTGCCCAAAAACCTTCCTCATTATAGATCTTGGTGAGAGGGGTTAGTACAGTGCACTGTCTCTTTAACCAAACAAGGATATCCTCAGGGGGGACTGATTCATGTTTGAAAATGATTGTTACATTTTTGGTTTCAGGACGTGAGATTGGGATTGCCTTAAAGTTTTCCCACTCTTTTGTGCTTTTCTTTTGGTCATAAAGAGCCCAAAACCTCTCCATCCCCTGGGACAGTTTAAAGCTGAGATCATATTCAGTAACAGAAATAACAAGAAAAGCATTGACATCATTGGTAGTGAAACCCATAGACTCTTTCACCAGGTTACGTGCCACATATCTCCAACCTGGGAATTTGTCTTGCTCCCCCTCCCATTTAATTCTCACCACATTGCGCCTCTTAAACACCGGCCCATCAAAGGATCTATTTAGCCCAGATGAGTTAGCAAACAGCCTCCTCCTTTCCCACACATTCACAGGTGCTTGGCTTCTCTCTTGCCCAACCTCTGGAGCAGCCTCACTGCCCCCACAGTCCCCTCTCCCATCCCCCCCACACCAGCATTCTCACCCCCCTGTACCCCTTCACTCACAGCCTCTCTCTCACCACTTGCCCCACTCACACCTACACTCACACTCAAACACTCTGGCTGCACAACAACATTAGCAGGGATATTAGAGGAAACATTAGAAGAAAAACTTTTCCCTTTTTTCATCTGCTCAAACCTCTCCCGGTTCTTATAAATCTCTTCCCATGGCATAATTATAAGGAAAGTCTTTTTAATTTCTTCTTCCAGTTCCTCCAACCCTTTATTGTACATAGCAGTCTTTTTTATTCCCTGCCCTCTTAACTCTCCAGTCGCCATGGCAGCCAAACTAAGTTCTTTTGCAATCACATTATTCAGTTCTTTTTTTCTTTGCTGCAAACACTCCATAGCTTTCAGTGCTCTGACAATTTCCCCCTGATTTACAGAGTCTTTAGAGGTGGAGGTCCCAGAAAAGTCTATAGAGACACAGTCTGTAGCAGCAACAGTATCATTAATGGAAGCCCCATCCCCCACACAGGCAATTAAAGAAAAGTCAGTTTGTTTGTTACCTGCAGATTTCTCCTCCAGCACCTGTAAAGCCACAGTCTCTGCCAGGGAACCACAGTCCATGCTTGCCTCCATTCCTCCCACTGGTGCAGCAGCAGTCGGTTCCATTTGTGGGGAGGGTTTCACTTCCACTTTACTTTCCTCTCTCTGGCTCTTTCCAGGAAGCTTTTCCTTCTCCTCACTGCCTTTGCTGGACTCCCTGCATTTCTCACTGGGTGGGCGGAGCTTCCCCTTTGCTGTGCACAAGCCTGTCTCTGCTTCCAAAATGGTGTCCTCCTTCCCAAGCACATGGCCGGCCTCCATTACAGCAGTGCAGCTGGTACCTGCTTTCTCCCTCAGCTGGGGGTCACTGTCCATAGCAGCAGCTGCTTGTGTGTCAGTACAGCCGCTTGTACCTTCCATTTCCCCCAGTATAGCACCGCTCCCCTCTGCTCCCTGACTGATGCAAGTACCAGACCAGGGGCTCCAGTCTGCGCTGGCCACAGGACTTTCCTCCTCCATAGCTATGGGGGACCTGCTTGTTCCTTGGGGGGTGCTCTCTGGGACACAGGTAGCTTGGGATTCACCAACCTTTGCTGAAGCTCTAGATGTAGAGACTTGTAGTTCCGCAACACATTGCACAGGGGGCTCAGATGCCGCAAACCCAGACAGACTTGACTCAGGGATCTCATCCAGCTTTTTTTCCTCCTCACTCTCCACAGACACCTCTTCCACCTCCTCCTCCTTTGTCAAAACTTTCCCTTCCTTGTTTACTTTCTTTACAGTAGCAGCCATTTTCTTTTCTGCACCAACTACAGCTTTCTGGCTTACTGCTTGCCTGCTGGATCCCAGCCTTGCTCGGGTATTCATTGCCCCTGCTTCCTCTGTTGGGGGCAATTTCTTACCCATTTCCAAAAAAATAAATAAATAAACAAAAATGAAAAATAAAGGCTATAAAGCCGCAAAAACAGCTGAGAAATCAACCTCCCCAGACCCTGAAGGGCCTGGGTAAGTCAAAATCACAAGCTCTCTCTCAAAATCACGAGCTCTCTCCAAACACGTCTGCTCCCTACGGGGATCAGATAGGATCTGTGCAGCCACTGGGACAGAATGTTCTGTTATACAGATAGCTAGAATCTCAGCTGCCATAAAGCAGTACAGGACTGTTGCTTACAATGGGGATCAGATAGGATCTGCGCAGCCACTGGGACAGAATGTTCTGTTATACAGATAGCTAGAATCTCAGCTGCCATAAAGCAGGACAGGACTGCTGCTTACAATGGGGATCAGATAGGATCTGTGCAGCCACTGGGACAGAATGTTCTATTATACAGATAGCTAGAATCTCAGCTGCCATAAAGCAGGACAGGACTGCTGCTTACAATGGGGATCAGATAGGGATTTTTATTTAAAATTAAAAACAATACAAATGATAACAAAATCAAAGCATATCAAAATGACACTATATTACAATATGTACATTATTTACAAAGAATTTGACCAAGAGAAATCAAAGTTCATCCAATTTTTTTTCATTCATGCTTTTTTTCTGAATCTCATTCACCTTAATATACACAATTTCCCTTAAGATTTTTTTTATTGTTTGGTCTGTTGATTCATTTTCTTTCCCAAAAGTTTTCATACATCGGATATTCCATAAATGATATCGAATGACTGACATTATAATAAAAACAGTTTCATGGTTAAAGCGGTGCTTCCTATGAATGATCCCGTAGGCTCTTTCTGCATAGTCATAAGCACATATATTATAAATACCCAACACCTTCAGCACACCCTCATATAAACGATTTGACACAAAACAATCCACCAAAAAGTGCTCTTGACTTTCCTCCACCCCACACCCCCAGGGACACTCTTTTCTTACATGACTTAGATATTTCATGTTGCCCCGTACATACAGCTTGCCCTGCAGTGTCAGCCAGGAATTATCAAATAGCTTTGGGGGGAGTCTCATACTGTTTAGATACTTTAGTATCTCCTCCAGGGTTTTGCTGGTACAATCTCTTATAGCCAGTGGGACAGTAAAGAAGGATGATAGTACACGGGCATAGATTTGTTTCCTTGGGGTTGATGTGATCTCTGCCACCCCAATGCCCCACCTCTTTATCAGTTTAATGGCATGGGCAATGTGTGGTGGGAAATAGCTCTGTCTTACACGGACCTCTTTCGCCCTACCGCCCTGCAGCCAGTCCATGATAAAAGACGATGCCCAAGACCTGATACAACTTTCCCACAGGGAGCTTGTTCTTTGAGTCAGACCCCCAAAGTTAAACTTTAGGAACATGACACCAAAGAAGGTCACAGGACAGACCATCCCCAAACCTCCCTCCTTCCTCTGCAGGAACGTTACCCCTCTTTTGACTGGGTTTAGCTTACTCCCCCAGATCATCTGGAAGAATAAGCTATAGACTCGAGCATAGAAAGATTCTGGCAAAGGGAACACACAGGACACATACAAAAACAACGGGATCAGAAAAGTCTTGATAAGGTTAACTCTTTCCCTATAGGTCAGCTTCCACCCTTTCCAACTCTGAACTTTTGCCAAACCGTTATCCAACTTCTCTTCCCAATTTAGCCTGGCATTATCTTCCCTCCCAAATTTAACCCCTAGTATTTTAACTTGAGAGGAGGCAACAGGGAAGGTTCTTAACTCAAAACTGGGGTCATCCTCCAAACTCCACAAAGCTTCCGACTTTTCACTATTGACCAGAGACCCTGAGGCCTCTGAGTAACTTCTGATGCAACAGGAGACTCTCTCCACCTCTTCAGGCTTTGAGATAACCACTGTCACATCATCCGCGTAGGCCACCAACCTCAGGCGCTGACCACTGGGTGCACAGATACCCTCCAAGTTACCTCCCTGCAGCGACCTAAGAAATGGATCTAACGCAAATGCATACAGCAAAGGACTCAGAGGGCACCCCTGTCTTACTCCTGCCCCAACCTGGAAGTCTTCACCCTGCCAACCTTTAATCAGTGGGAAGCTTCTCGCCCCTTTGTACAAAACTTTTATCCAACTAATAAATTCCCCCGGGATACCGTATTTAGACAAAACAGCCCATAGGTACTGGTGATCCACCCTATCAAAGGCTTTTGACTGATCTAAACACAGAAAGTATTTCCCCCACCTATGAGCTTTGTATAATTCCAGAGCCTCTCTAATGGTAAAGACAGCTCCAAAAATGCTCCGCCCCTTCACCGTGCAGAACTGACAGTCAGACAATAAAGTGCTTGAAAATAAACTTAAACGAAAGAAAATAACCTTTGCGAGAATCGTTCTATCTGTATTGAGCAGGGCAATCGGCCTCCAGTTCTCAATATGCTTTCGTCTTTACCTTTTGACAACAAAATCAAAGAGGAAAACTACATAGATGGCGGGAGGTCTCCTTCCTCTAAGCAACAGTTAAACACCTCAACAAGTGCCGGAGCCAACAGATCTTTAAAGTTCTTATAGAATTCTGATGTTAAGCCATCCGGACCTGGAGCTTTCTTATTCTGCAGACTCTCTATCGCTAACTTTACCTCCTCCTCCGTGATTTTAGCTGTTAAGGGGGAATAATCCAAATTATTTGTGTCAGGCCCTGGGGTCGTCTCTAAGAAAGCTGTCATCCTTTCCCTCTCCAAAGTTCTCTCACCAAACAAAGCAGCATAGTAGGATCTCACAACCTCCAGTATTCCCTCCCTTGTCTTTTGCTCTTTACCCTGGAAGTCAATGAGACCCCTCACCAGTTTCCTTTTAACTGACTCTTTACAGTTCCTAAAAGGATCTGGGGAAATTTTCATCCCAGAATCTCTCTCAAGAACCAGAGACCTCTGGCGGCTGTACTGATACTGCTTCATTTGGTTCTTTAACTGGGTCACTTTTTCCCCCACCACCCCATCCGAAATATAGGACTCCAGCTTCTTTCTCAAGGACTGGTACTGCCATTGTCTATTTCCCTCCCTTTTAACAGATAGGAACTTGAAGAAAGCCCGAAATGACCTCTTGGCCTCTTCCCACCACTGTGTTGGTGAATCATAAAAAAATCATTTTTGACAAAATGTTTAGTACAACAAACTCACAAAAGGGTTTTTGTGCCTCATCCTTTAATATTTCTGAACCTAACCTCCATAGACCTTTACCAACCCCCAGACTATCTGATAGCCCATATTCAAAGAAAAGAACCAAGTGATCAGAAAACCCCACTTCAATCTCCTTAACCCCTGAAAAAGGAGCACCAGCCTTAACATATATCTGGTCAATTCTGCTGCTGCGAGAACCACAAAAATAGGTGTGTTTGCCCTTCCTACCCCCTTCAGTAGCCACATCCACCAACCCTGCTGTCTGGACCACCTCATTCAGAAAAACACCCTCATATTTATTAAACCTGCCAGATCTATCCCCTGGCCCTGTTACCTGGTTAAAGTCCCCCGCTAGGATGACTGGCATTGAGGTGTGTAAATATTACCGCATTTCCCTTAGGAGCTCTTTCCTTCCCGCCACTGTTTGCGGCCCATACATATTAATTAACCTTAAATCTTTCCCATCTTTTTTAATGTCCAATAATAAACACCTGCCCATTTTAACCTCCACCAACCTCTTAACCTCTATATGTCTGTCACCATTAAACAGAATCCCCACTCCTCCCGCCTGTTCCTCTGCTATGGACCAAAATGAGGGCCCTTTCTGCCAGTCTCTCTTTGCACTATAGGTATCATATACATTCGTTAGGTGAGTTTCCTGTATAAAAAGGATATCCACAAACAAAGAACATAGAAATTCAAAAGCTACCAATCTTGCCTTAGGAGACCTGATGCTTCTTACATTGAGAGTACAGAAAGAAATTGGGGAACTCATCATCATGTTTTAGGGAGTTTTGCTGAAGACTCTTCCCCACCTTCCCCATACCTCTTAACCTGCATTCCCTGAGCTTCATCTTCTTCTACAAAAACTAGAAACTCCTCCTCAAAGGAAACTCCCTCCCCAGGGCAACTCTCCTTCCTCTTTTTCCCCTGCTTTTACCCGTAAGTTCCTCTGGATTTAGAGTCTGGCCTGTCTCAGGTTCTGGGGATTGTCCTTCTTTTGATTTTCACCTTTTCTTGCTCTTTTTATTCTCCTCAATGTCCCTTTCTTCCCTGTTGATCCTCCTTTCTTCCTCCTCTGCAATCTCCCCCCAACTCTTCCCACCTGGGAGTGTAAACCTGTTGGATGTGCTCATACTTTCCTTAATAACCATCTTTCCCTGCTGTTTATTTCCCTTTGCTGTTACCACAGTCCACTCATCTTCCTTTGTCCCTTTCTCTTCTGTCCCTTTCTCCTTCCTTTCTTTCCCCCTAGTTTCCTGAGGGACTGCAGGCTCCACAACTCCTTCCACCCTGGTCTCCAGCTCCATATCTTCCTCATGCTCCCTCCCCTCCTCCTGAAATTCCTGCTCCAAATTAGGGCAATCCCTGACAATGTTATGCCAAGCATTGGGGCAGTCCCTGTGTGTATGACCCAGAATATAACATAGGTTGCACCTGACCTCATTACATTCCTTGCTGGTATGGCCTTTAGCACCACACAGAGCACACACCTTGGTTTCACAGTTAATGGCCAAGTGCCTGTTTGACCCACACTTAAAGCATTGGCGAGGTTGGCCTGGGTAAAAACAAACCCCCCTTTCTCTTCCTATGAAAAATTAGTTAGGGAGGTGCCTGGGGACATTGTGATGAACCTCTAGTTTCACTTGGGCTTTCCATCCTCCAGCCCAAAAACATTCCTCATTATATATCTTGGTGAGAGGGGTTAGTACATTACATTGCCTTTTAACCAAACAAGAATATCCTCAGGGGGGACAGACTCATGTTTAAAAATATTAGTTACAGTTTTAGTTTCAGGCCTTGAGATTGGGATTGCCCTAAAGTTTTCCCACTCCTTTGTGCTTTTCTTTTGATCATACAGAGACCAAAACCTCTCCAAACCCTGGGACAGTTTAAAACTCATATCATATTCTGTGTCAGAAATATCAAGAAAAGCATTGACATCATTGGTAGTGAAACCCATAGATTCTTTCACCAGGTTACGTGCCACATATCTCCAACCTGGGAATTTGTCTTGCTCCCCCTCCCATTTAATCCTCACCGCATTACACTTTTTAAATACTGGGCCATCAAGTACTCGATTTACCCCAGATGAGTTAGCAAACAGCCTCCTCCTTTCCCACACATTCACAGGTGCTTGACTCTTCTTCTGCCCAACCTCTGGAGCAGCCTTACTGCCCCCCGCACCAGCACTCTCACCCCCATGTACCCCCTCACTCACAGCCTCTCTCTCACCACTTGACCCACTCACACTTGCCCAGTGTGTTCTTCAAACAACTGCCACCGAGCTGTGTGAGCTTGTTCACATTCTGTCTAAATATCAATAATAATACCGTCTCCAGAAACACCACCCGAGTGACGTTTTTCAAGCAGCAATAATATACTCCGTATCCACTGCTGTAGTAGTGTATGCGTTGACCTTGCAGGCATTGTTTGCCCAGTGTGTTCTTCAAACAACTGCCACCGAGCTGTGTGAGCTTGTTCACATTCTGTCTAAATATCAATAATAATACCGTCTCCAGAAACACCACCCGAGTGACGTTTTTCAAGCAGCAATAATATATTCCGTATCCACTGCTGTAGTAGTGTATACGTTGACCTTGTAGGCATTGTTTGCCCAGTGTGTTCTTCAAACAACTGCCATCTAGCTGTGTGAGCTTTTTCACATTCTGTCTAAATATCAATAATAATACCGTCTCCAGAAACACCACCCGAGTGACGTTTTTCAAGCAGCAATAATATATTCCGTATCCACTGCTGTAGTAGTGTATACGTTGACCTTGTAGGCATTGTTTGCCCAGTGTGTTCTTCAAACAACTGCCATCTAGCTGTGTGAGCTTTTTCACATTCTGTCTAAATATCAATAATAATACCGTCTCCAGAAACACCACCCGAGTGACGTTTTTCAAGCAGCAATAATATATTCCGTATCCACTGCTGTAGTAGTGTATACGTTGACCTTGTAGGCATTGTTTGCCCAGTGTGTTCTTCAAACAACTGCCACCGAGCTGTGTGAGCTTGTTCACATTCTGTCTAAATATCAATAGTAATACCGTCTCCAGAACCACCACCCGAGTGACGTTTTTCAAGCAGCAATAATATATTCCGTATCCACTGCTGTAGTAGTGTATGCGTTGACCTTGCAGGCATTGTTTGCCCAGTGTGTTCTTCAAACAACTGCCACAGAGCTGTGTGAGCTTGTTCACATTCTGTCTAAATATCAATAATAATACCGTCTCCAGAAACACCACCCGAGTGACGTTTTTCAAGCAGCAATAATATATTCCGTATCCACTGCTGTAGTAGTGTATACGTTGACCTTGTAGGCATTGTTTGCCCAGTGTGTTCTTCAAACAACTGCCATCTAGCTATGTGAGCTTTTTCACATTCTGTCTAAATATCAATAATAATACCGTCTCCAGAAACACCACCCGAGTGACGTTTTTCAAGCAGCAATAATATATTCCGTATCCACTGCTGTAGTAGTGTATACGTTGACCTTGTAGGCATTGTTTGCCCAGTGTGTTCTTCAAACAACTGCCACAGAGCTGTGTGAGCTTGTTCACATTCTGTCTAAATATCAATAATAATACCGTCTCCAGAAACACCACCCGAGTGACGTTTTTCAAGCAGCAATAATATATTCCGTATCCACTGCTGTAGTAGTGTATACGTTGACCTTGTAGGCATTGTTTGCCCAGTGTGTTCTTCAAACAACTGCCACAGAGCTGTGTGAGTTTGTTCACATTCTGTCTAAATATCAATAATAATACCGTCTCCAGAAACACCACCCGAGTGACGTTTTTCAAGCAGCAATAATATATTCCGTATCCACTGCTGTAGTGTATACGTTGACCTTGCAGGCATTGTTTCAATTTGTTTGCCCAGTGTGTTCTTCATTTTCAAACAACTGCCACCGAGCTGTGTGAGCTTGTTCACATTCTGTCTAAATATCAATAATAATACCGTCTCCAGAACCACCACCTGAGTGACGTTTTTCAAGCAGCAATAATATATTCCGTATCCACTGCTGTAGTGTATACGTTGACCTTGCAGGCATTGTTTCAATTTGTTTGCCCAGTGTGTTCTTCATTTTCAAACAACTGCCACCGAGCTGTGTGAGCTTGTTCACATTCTGTCTAAATATCAATAATAATACCGTCTCCAGAAACACCACCTGAGTTGTTGTTGTTGTTTTAAAAATAATGCCAGGCAAAGGCAGGCCGCCACGCAGAGGCACTAGGGGCCGTGCTGCTATGCTATCCTGTGGCCCTAGGAAATTGCCCAGTTTTAAAAAGGCAATGACTAGGGATGTAGCGAACTGCCGTGTAGGTGTTCGCGAACGCGGTTCGCGAACACCGGCAAAAATGCGAACAGTTCGCGAACTTCGAACGCTCACTAAAATCATTCGATTCGAACGATCGAAGGATTTTAATCGTTCGATCGAAGGATTTTCGTTCGAATTGAACGATCTAAGCCATTCGATCGAATGATTTTCATTCGATCGAATGGCTTCGATCGTTCGAACGAATGAAAATCGTTCGATTTTAGCGATCGAAGGAATCGAATGGTCGAATGGTCGAACGATTTTTGTTCGAATCGAACTCCTATTGGCGAACGTCGCGCGACGTTCGCGAACATTCGGCGGACTCGAACAGTCGAAGTTCGCGTGAACAGTTCGCTACATCCCTAGCAATGACCCTGAACTCCCAAAATGCTGAAGAGGTAGTTGACTGGCTTACACAGCACACCCCATCCTCTACCGTTTCTAACTTTACCACAACATCCTCATCCTCCACTGCTATGGGCACCCCACGTAACACTTCCTCCACCACCGGCGCCCCTTCTTCACTGGAGTCAGAGGAGTTATTTTCACATGAGTTTCTTGAACTGAGTGATGCGCAACCATTATTGGCAGAAGAAGATGAAGGAGATGAGGACGTTACACCAGATTTAATTCTGGCAGAGAACACAACAGAGATGGACATAATGAGTGATGAGGAGGTCCCCGCTGCTGCTTCCTTCTGTGAGCTGTTAGAAGAAATTGATGCATCTGAGGAGAATGATGATGAGGAGATTGATGTTTTATGGGTGCCCAGTAGAAGAGAGCAAGAGGAGGATAGTTCAGATGGAGAGACGGAGAGTCAGAGAGGCAGGAGGAGAATAAGACTTAGAAGAAGCAGGGAGGACAGCTCGCAGGGAACAGTAGGGCAACAACATGTATCGCCACCTGTGGTCAGCCGGCCAACGCACCCGCCATTGCCGCCAGATTGCCAGCTTCAAAAAGGTCAGCAGTGTGGGATTTTTTTAATGTGTGTGCCTCTGACAAAAGGGTTGTAATTTGCAATGAGTGCAGTCAGAAACTGAGTCTTGGGAAGCCCAACAGCCACATAGGTACAACTTCTATGCGAAGGCACATGAACGGCAAGCACAAAGCACTTTGGGAGCAACACCTCAAAGGCAACAGGCAAACTAAAAGCCACCCTCCTTCTGGTCCAGCATCTTACTGCTCTACCTCTGCTGTCCTTCACCCGTCTGAACCACCCTCCACTCCGCCTTCCACCTTGACCACCAGTTCCCAGTCATCTGCCCCCAGCCAAGTTTCTGTGAGGGCCATGTTTGAGCGTAAGAAGCCAATGTCTGCGAGTCACCCCCTTGCCCGGCGTCTGACAGCTGGCTTGTCTGCACTCTTAGCCCGCCAGCTTTTACCATACCAGCTGGTGGACTCTGAGGCCTTCCGCAAATTTGTAGCAATTGGGACACCGCAGTGGAAGGTACCCAGCCGCAATTTTTTTTCAAAAAAGGGAATACCACACCTGTACCACCATGTGCAGAGCCAAGTCACCGCATCTCTGTCACTTAGTGTTGGGCCAAAGGTCCATATGACTACTGACGCATGGTCCTCCAAGCATGGTCAGGGCAGGTATGTCACCTACACTGCCCACTGGGTGAACTTGGTAATGGCTGGGAAGCAGGGAATGTGTGGCTCAACAACAACAGTGGAGTTGGTGTCACCGCCACGGATTGCACACGGTTCTGCCACCACCTCTACTCCTCCTTCGCTCTCTACCTCGTCTTCTTCCTCTTCTTCCTCCTCTGCTGCTGGGTCCTCCTCCTCCACACCTGTGCACCCCCAGCTCCCCCTAGGCTATTCGACGTGCCAGGTACGCCGTTGTCATGCTGTCTTGGGGATGACGTGCCTGGAAAGCAGAAACCATACCGGATCTGTACTCCTGTCATCTCTGCAGTCACAGGCCGATTGGTGGCTGACCCCACACCAACTGAAGATCGGAAAAGTGGTGTGTGACAACGGAAGCAATCTGTTGGCAGCACTGAGACTGGGCAATTTAACACATGTGCCCTGCATGGCACATGTTCTGAATTTAATAGTCCAACGTTTTGTCTCGAAGTACCCAGGATTCCAGGACGTTCTCAGGCAGTCCAGGAAGGTGTCGGCCCATTTCAGACGTTCCTACACAGCCATGGCACGCCTTGCTGACATTCAGCAGCGGTACAACATGCCAGTCAGGCGTTTAATTTGCGACAGCCAGACTCGCTGGAATTCAACGCTCCTCATGTTGGAACGTCTGCTGCAACAACAAAGAGCCGTCAATGAATACCTGTTTGAACTGGGTGGTAGGACTGGATCTGCAGAGCTGGGGATTTTTTTCCCACGTTACTGGGTGCTTATGCGCGATGCCTGCAGGCTCATGCGCCCTTTTGAAGAGGTTACAAACATGGTCAGTCGCACCGAAGGCACCATCAGCGACCTAATACCCTTTGCTTTCTTCCTGGAGCGTGCCGTGCGACGAGTGACAGATGAGGCTGTAGACCAGCGTGACGAGGAGCAGGAAGCGCACGATTTCTGGTCGGAATCACCAGAACGAGCCCAGGCACCTGCTGCAACGCAGGGAGAGGTGCCAGAAGTGGAGTCAGAGGAGGAAGGTGGCTTTGTGGAGGAGGAGGACCAACAGGAGCAGGCTTCCCAGGGGGCTTGTGGTGACCTTTTGGGGACCCCTGGTCTTGTACGTGGCTGGGGGGAGGAGACCGTGGATGATGTAGTCCTTGATAACGAGGAAGCGGAGATGGATACCTCTGCATCCAACCTTGTGAGAATGGGGTCTTTCATGCTGTCATGCCTGTTGAAGGACCCCCGTATCAAGAGGCATAAGGAGAAGGACCTGTACTGGGTCGCAACGCTATTAGACCCTCGGTACAAGCATAAAGTAGCAGAAATGTTACCAACATACCACAAGTCTGAAAGGATGCTGCATTTACAAACCAGCCTGCAAAACATGTTGTACAATGCTTTTAAGGGTGATGTCACTTCAGGAACTCATCAACATTCCAGGGGCAGAGGTGCCAGTAATCCTGCCACGAGCGCACCTGCAAGGACAAAGCACTTTGGCCACTCTGTAACGTCAGACATGCAAATGTTTTTCAGTCCAAGGCAGCGCCAGAACCCTTCTGGATCCACCCTCAAAGAACGCCTCGACTGACAGGTAGCGGACTACCTGGCATTAACTGCAGATATCGACACTCTGAGGAGCGATGAACCCCTGGACTACTGGGTGTGCAGGCTTGATCTGTGGCCAGAGCTGTCACAATTTGCCATGAACCTCTTGTCTTGCCCCGCCTCAAGTGTCCTCTCAGAAAGGACCTTCAGTGCAGCAGGAGGGATTGTAACTGAGAAGAGAACTCGCCTAGGTCACAAAAGTGTGGATTACCTGACCTTTATTAAAATGAATGAGGCGTGGATCTCGGAGGGTTACTGCACGCCGGAAGACTTGTTCTGACTCCCCATGCAGCTGTCCTTCTCTGCACGCCTCATGACTCCACACACAGCTGTCCTTTAGCATCCTCCTCCCTCCGCCACCGTTACAAACTAGGGTGCAAACCCTACTGGTTTCATTTAAATCCAGGTAAATCCTGAGTTTTTCTGGCCTCTGTGCTTCAGTGGCTGCGACTAAAAAAAATGACTATTTTCAGCATTTATATGGCATATTTTTCTGGCCTCTGTGCTTCAGTGGCTGCGTCAAAAAAAGATTACTATTTTCAGCATTTATATGGCATATTTTTTCTGGCCTCTGTGCTTCAATGGCTGCGACAAAAAAAAAGACTATTTTTAGCATTTATATGGCATATTTTTTCTGGCCTCTGTGCTTCAGTGGCTGCGACAAAAAAAATTACTATTTTCAGCATTTATATGGCATATTTTTTTTGGCCTCTGTGCTTCAGTGGCTGCGACAAAAAAAATTACTATTTTCAGCATTTATATGGCATATTTTTTTTGGCCTCTGTGCTTTAGTGGCTGCGACAAAAAAAAACATTTTTCAGGAAAGTACACATGCCTAATTTTTCAGGGTTCTGCAACAGTGGCAAAATCGCATCTTTTATGGTCACCACAGGTGATCAATAAAGTAGACCAAAACTGGGCCCACACTGCAGAATCAGTGTTTTTTGGTTCACTTCACTATACATTGAATTACCTCTGCCTGACCGTGCACGTGCGCACAAGCACGGTGACTGCTAAACACACCACTACAGAAATATTGCCACCAACAGGCGAACATCCTGGAGGTGACAAGCAACTAGTAATTAAAAACTATTATTTGCTCACTTGACGGTATCATTCATTAAAGCTCTTTGCGTCTTTTTGCGTTGCAGTAAGCACCGCGTTTCGTCTTTGCGTGTGAACAGGCTGTAACCTTTACACGACTTGATTGGCATGTAGACGCCGGACGTTTTAAAGCATTTTATTACACAGGTTAAGAAATGTAGTGTGATTTCTGCCCTTTACAGCACAAAACGCAGCGCTGTGTCAACAATGGATTTTTTAGAAACATTTTTGCCCTTGATCCCCCTCTGGCATGGCACTGTCCAGGTCGTTGCACCCTTTAAACAACTTTAAAATCATTTTTCTGGCCACAAATGTCTTTTTTAGCTTTTAAAATTCGCCTTCCCATTGAAGTCTATGGGGTTCGCGACGTTCGCGAACCGTTCACATTTTTGACGCAAGTTTGCGAATATGTTCGCAAACTTTTTTTCCGACGTTCGCTACATCCCTAACCTGCACTCACACTCACACACTCTGGCTGCACAACAACATTAGCAGGGATATTAGAGGAAACATTAGAAGAAAAACAATTCCCTTTTTCCATCTGCTCAAACCTTTCCCGGTTCTTATAAATCTCTTCCCATGGTTTAATTATAAGGAAAGTCTTTTTAATTTCTTCCTCCAGTTCCTCCAACTCTTTATTGTACATAGCAGTCTTTCTTATTTCCTGCCCTCTTAACTCTCCAGTCGCTTTGGCAGGCAAACTAAGTTCTTTTGCAATCACATTATTAGTGGTGCTTGCGAAGCAAAGCATCACTACTGTTATCTTGCAAACTTATTTTTATTCTTCTTCCGTATGAAAGTTTGGCGCGTAACTAGTCCCGCACCGTTTGTCCTAGACCCATGAATGAGGTGTCAAATCGTGCAGCTTAATCGGGAATGGGGTGGTATGACTTTTCTAAGGGGTGGGTGGTTAATTGCCCCTTGCGGGGGCAATTAACAACCCCAAAAAGTCCCATAGATTAACATTGAGGCCAACTTTTGACGTATTCTAGCGCAGAGAGGGAATCTTGTAGAAACGTTAAATTTACCACATTTGAAGAGGTTTGCGACCTGTGTCAGATGATACCCCACACGAGGGTATAACTTTTACCCCCGGGGCAGGAGAGGTCCCCAAATTTGCCCCATTGACTTATAATGGGGAATTTATCGAATAATTAGTTTGTCGCAGACCCATGAATGAGGGTGTTGCAGCTTATTCGGGAATGGGGTGTTGTGACTTTTCTGTCCTATTTTGGGGACCCATAAAAGTGAGCGGAGCCGCAAACAACCAATCAGATTTTCCCTATTGACTTCAATGAGAAAATGTAAACAGCTGTAATTCTCACAGTAATAAAGCCAGAGCTCCCAAACTTGGCACCAAAAATAGCCAGTTTGTTTGGATTGATTTCAATGGTAAAATTTGGTTGGCTTTAAATTTCACCTGTTTAATCCGGATTCTACCGACTTTGTGTACTCTCTAGGCACCAGGGGCGACTGGGCAAGACACCCAACATATATGGGGGGCCTGAGTTTTGCCACGGCAAGCACCACTCACATTTTCTTCAGGAAATGTACCTCTCTAGTTTAGTTCTTTTTTCCTCTGCTGCAAAAACATAGTCTTTAAAGCTTTAACAATTTCCTCCTGATTTACAGAGTCTTTAGAGGTGGAGACCCCAGAAAAGTCTTTAGAGACACAGTCTGTAGCAGCAACAGTCTCATTAGTGGAAACCCCCTCCCCCACACAGGCAATTAAAGAAAAGTCAGTTTGTTTGTTACCTGCAGATTTCTCCTCCAGCACCTGTAAAGCCACAGTCTCTGCCAGGGAACCACAGTCCATGCTTGCCTCCATTCCTCCCTCTGCTGAAGCTGCAGCAGCAGTCTGTGTCATTTGTGGGGGGGTTCCCTGATTCTTTGCTGGAATCTTTACTTTCTTACTGTCTCTGCTGGACTCTCTGCAGCTTTCACTGGGTGGGCGAAGCTTCCCCTTTGCTGTGCACAAGCCTGTCTCTGCTTCCAAAATGGTGTCCTCCTTCCCAAGCACATGGCCGGCCTCCATTACAGCAGTGCAGCTGGTACCTGCTTTCTCCCTCAGCTGGGGGTCACTGTCCATAGCAGCAGCTGCTTGTTTGTCAGTACAGCCGCTTGTACCTTCCATTTCCCCCAGCAAAGCACCGCTCCCCTCTGCTCCCTGACTGATGCAAGTACCAGACCAGGGGCTCCAGGCTGCGCTGGCCACAGGACTTTCCTCCTCCATAGCTATGGGGGACCTGCTTGTTCCTTGGGGGGTGCTCTCTGGGACACAGGTAGCTTGGGATTCACCAACCTTTGCTGAAGCTCCAGATGTAGAGACTTGTAGTTCCGCAACACATTGCACAGGGGGCTCAGATGCCACAAACCCAGACAGACTTGACTCAGGGATCTCATCCAGCTTTTCTTCCTCCTCACTCTCCACAGACACCTCTTCCACCTCCTCCTCCTTTGGCAAAACTTTCCCTTTCTTGTTTACTTTCTTTACAGTAGCAGCCATTTTCTTTTCTGCACCAACTACAGCTTTCTGGCTCACTGCTCGCCTGCTGGATCCCAGCCTTGCTCGGGTATTCATTGCCCCTGCTTCCTCTGTTGCGGGCAACTTTTTACCCATTTCCAAAAAAAAAAAAAAAGTAAATAAATAAACAAAAATGAAAAGTAAAGGCTATAAAGCCGCAAAAACAGCTGAGAAATCAACCTCCCCAGACCCAGAAGGGCCTGGGTAAGTCAAAATCACAAGCTCTCTCTCAAAATCACGAGCTCTCTCCAAACACGTCTGCTCCCTACGAGGATAAGATAGGATCTGTGCAGCCACTGGGACAGAATGTTCTGTTATACAGATAGCTAGAATCTCAGCTGCCATAAAGCAGGACAGGACTGCTGCTTACAATGGGGATCAGATAGATCTGTGCAGCCACTGGGACAGAATGTTCTGTTATACAGATAGCTAGAATCTCAGCTGCCATAAAGCAGGACAAGAGACATCCTAGGCCCTTCATCAAGCACTTCTTAAATGTCAGATATAGGGAAGCTGTGTGTAGGCATCAAGGAGAAAGGCCCTGCTTACGTGGAATGGCAGCCCCATGTCGCTCTATTCAGACAACTGCTGCTGATAAAATAAACAGTGCACCACCTTCCTAGGGGTAAAGAGAAGACTCTACAGAAACACTGATGCAGCCGGGAAGCCGGCCTTCTATACTGACTGCACTGCTATATCACTACTGCATGCATTCTATCTGCAGGTTGCACAGAGTAGGCACATCTATATGAGAAGCATGTAGGGTTGCCACCTGGCCGGTATTTTACAGGCCTGGTCGGTAAAAATGATGGTTGATTCCAATGTTATTAATAGGGAATAAAGATAAATATATAGGAAGGTCAGTGATCCCAATGTTATTAATAGGGAATAAAGATAAATATATAGGAAGGCCAGTGATCCCAATGTTATTAATAGGGAATAAAGATAAATATATAGGAAGGTCAGTGATCCCAATGTTATTAATAGGGAATAAAGATAAATATATAGGAAGCCCAGTGATCCCAATGTTATTAATAGGGAATAAAGATAAATATATAGGAAGGTCAGTGATTCCAATGTTATTAATAGGGAATAAAGATAAATATATAGGAAGGTCAGTGATCCCAATGTTATTAATAGGGAATAAAGATAAATATATAGGAAGGTCAGTGATCCCAATGTTATTAATAGGGAATAAAGATAAATATATAGGAAGGTCAGTGATCCCAATGTTATTAATAGGGAATAAAGATAAATATATAGGAAGGTCAGTGATCTCAATGTTATTAATAGGGAATAAAGATAAATACATAGGAAGGCCGGTATTTTTTTCCAGAAAAGTTGGCAACCCTAGAAGCGTGGATGTGCTCTAGGCCTGGACTGGCAATCTGTGTGTTCTGGCAAATGCCAGAGGGGCTGCTCCCTGATGTCTGTTGAGACACTAAAGTACAACCCCCCCATATAACTGTACAATTGCTCAGATGTAATAAGTTGCGGTACTGTTTGTTAATGGAGACTGTTCACTGTGCAGGAGTGACACAATTCTTTGCCCTGAATGTTTCTAATTTTGAGATGCCCGGAATACAAGCACCTAAAATGGCAGGATGCCTTTTCAATAGCTTAACAGAACCTGTTATAGGCCAGACTGCAACTGCCACAGAAGTCCTTATAACAATATACCTTATTTCTCCCTACTAACACACTACAACCAACTACACTAGGCCCTTTGAAGATGCAAATCCATTGCTAGAGTAAAAGGCATTTGTGAGCCATTGGGTCTGATTCCCATAGTGTTTCTAACCCAAAGTAACCTGCTTCTATAAGTGTCACTGCTCACTTTGCCACTTGTGTCTCACTACAGATGTGCACATACTGTATGCAGATAACATATCCATTGTACTATTGCTAATGTTCTAACTGTCATGAAATTCTGGAGCTTTTGTATAATGTTAATATTGAACCACTGTCACATGAAAATACTGCCAAGTTAAAGCTATTTTTATTTCAAAACTTTTTTGGTTATACATTGATTTTAGCACTTAAATATTGATTAAAGGATTGATTTAAATATCAGAGATGAAATAGGTTTGAAACTATAAACTCCTATTTTAATACAAATCTATAAAACAAATATTATGATGAATAAAAAGTAAAAAAAAAATGCAATTGGAGTTTTGAAACCTTAACCTTTTGCACTACAAACCAAAGCCTAAACCACTGCACTATAATAACTGACTTAAATAAGTGTGACAAAACCTTTTTCGCATAGCTTAAAATACAAGTCATTAGCATCAAATCCTTCATAAAGAATATCTCATTAATTTATTCAGGATAAATAGAATGTTGTTTTTTTTTTTTTTTACAGAAAATGGCAAACATGTGCTGTTTATTTTTTGTAGTTTTTTTTTTCCTAGGTACAGAGCCCAATCTTTTGATGGAAATAGTTGCATGATACTGTAGCCTAGATTTAAGAATATAAAGCACATATAAACTTCTGTTTGGCTGTGAGTCCCAAAGTGTTACATTTAAATCAGTTTTTTGCAATAATAGCTTGAGCCTGCTCTCTGTCACGATAGATCTATTGGAGTCGGCTCTAAAATGAAAATCGGGCCACCTGGTGACCATCAGTGGAATTGCGCCTATTTTAATTTAAATGCCTATCTTTTGTACACATCGGGACAACCAATTCCCTGCAGTTAACGCGACCAGCGCATTTAACTTACAGCGCGCCAAACGTACCATCCCCTATGGCTTCATCTGTACATCTCTTTGTCAGAGCGCAACTTCGCCTGGCATTAGGGTGCAAAGTTGCGCTAGTCTATCTACTTCATTAGCAAATTTTCACCAGGGACAATTTTAGTAAATTGGCGAAGTGGCAAAATGACATCACGCTGGCGAATTTTCGCTAGCATTAGCCGCTTTGCCATTTAGTAAATTTGTCCCTTTGTGAGCATTTGCCTCAAAATTGTGAGCAAATGAGTGCACAGCTTATGGGAAACATAGCTCTCCTGGAATGGGACATCGGTCAGGTCATTATGGTCACAGTATCTGTGGGAGAGGCGTTCTGCTTATGGTATTAAGGGAACGGGATATTTGGATCTCTGTTTATTCCCATAGCATTGCAGGAACGGGTAGTGGTATTTCACAACCCATTATATAGTAAGAGCAATGGGTACTGGTATTTAGCGATTTAGAGAAATTTTTAGCCAGGCTTTGCCATGAAAGAAATGCTGGGTGGTAAAAAAAAATTGTTGCATGGTATGCTGCACAAAAAAATGCCCATTGAGTTCAATACATTTCATGTCATTTTTGCCGTTTTGCTAATTTTTCGGAAAAATCTATTAACTCATCACTACTGGTACTTCAAGTACATTATACAGTGCAAGCAATGGGTACTGTTTTTGCAAGCATAGTGGGAGCATTGGGTACTGACATGCTCTCAAAAAAGACCTCAGGGGCTATAGTGTCCTGCTATGCTATCTATGTTAAAGGCATGAAAGGGCAAATAAACCCTAAAAACAAACTTGCATAGAAATACCTTGTTTTATATACTAAACTCACCACCTAATGCACCAGCTTAAAGCATCTCTATAACAGTAATAATTGGGGTTGTCAAAGTTGTGCACAAGGGGTCACCATCATTTGACAAAATGTCTAGCCCCATGTCAGATTTCAAAATTGAATATAAAAAAATCTGTTTGCTCTTTTGAGAAATGGATTTCAGTGCAGAATTCTGCTGGCGCAGCACTATTAACTGATGTGTTTTGAAAAAAACATGTTTTCCCATGACAGGATCCATTTCAGTTAAAGGAACAGTAACACCAAAAAATGAAAGTGTTTTAAAGTAATTAAAATATAATGTACTGTTGCCCTGCACTGGTAAAACTGGTGTGTTCACTATTATTGTTTATATAAACAAGCTGCTGTGTAGCCATGGGGGCAGCCATTCAAGCACAGGATACACAGTAGATAACAGATAAGTACTACTATAGTTTATATAAACCAGCTGCTGTGTAGCCATGGGGGCAGCCATTCAAGCACAGGATACACAGTAGATAACAGATAAGTACTACTATAGTTTATATAAACAAGCTGCTGTGTAGCCATGGGGGCAGCCATTCAAGCACAGGATACACAGTAGATAACAGATAAGTACTACTATAGTTTATATAAACAAGCTGCTGTGTAGCCATGGGGGCAGCCATTCAAGCACAGGATACACAGTAGATAACAGATAAGTACTACTATAGTTTATATAAACAAGCTGCTGTGTAGCCATGGGGGCAGCCATTCAAGCACAGGATACACAGTAGATAACAGATAAGTACTACTATAGTTTATATAAACAAGCTGCTGTGTAGCCATGGGGGCAGACATTCAAGCACAGGATACACAGTAGATAACAGATAAGTACTACTATAGTTTATATAAACAAGCTGCTGTGTAGCCAAGGGGGCAGACATTCAAGGCTCAGGTTACATAGCAGATAACAGATGCACATACCTCCCAACATTTTGGAAGTAAAAAGAGGGACAAAAAAAAATTTTCCGCATGTAGCGCAGCAAATTTTTGGACCACACCCCTTTCTATGGCCACACCCCCTAATTACCATGTTTGTTTTACAAAATTTGGCAGGTTATGAAAGTTTGAAAATATTTCTCCTTATCTAAACTGTGTTTTTGTGTCTCAAAATTGTTACAAAGTATCTTATTTGCACCTGTTAGCTGTTCTGGGCTCTCTGCTAAAAGCCAATTAAGTGAGAAACTTTGTTTCTTTTTCTGGCTGTTTAGTGCAGAGAAAAGAGAGACTTTCCAGTACAAATGAGGGACTGCGGGTTGAGCTGTCAAAAGAGGGACTGTCCCTCCGAAAAAGGGACAGTTGGGAGGTATGGATGCACTCTGTAGCATACCATTGTATTCTATTACAGAGTATTCTATTATATTATCAGTTATCTGCTAAGTATTTTGTGCCTTTTCTCTTTTTTCAGCTTGAATGGTAGCCTCCCATGATAATATTAATGTTTAGCCCCATGTAAAAGCAACACCATATATTACTTATAATTGCCTACAAAATGAGGGTTTTTCATTTATCCAATATGTCTCCTTTAAAATGTTTTTATTTGTTGTTGTTACTGCTCCTTTAAGAATGTCAGCAACAAATACATGCTCAGATGTAAAACTTAGGGATAGAGATAAATAGTGAAGGGGCGAATCTCTAGCGTTTTAAATCAACAAAAAATTTGCAAAACTCTGAAAAAATTAGTCAACTTCGATTTTGGGACGCGTCAAAAACTTTTTGACGCACATCAACATTTTTTCAGTGCATAATACATTTGAGTGAAATGAGATAAGAGTCTATGGGTGTTTGTAGAACATTTTGGTTTAGGGCTACCAATACAACAATTTTTCTTACTTTCAAGCTTTGGTACCTGTTGAATTGAATTGAATCTGCCAACTGTCATGTTTCGCTTTGAATTGGATTTGCATTGCATTGGAGTCAATGGAAAGACCAACCAATTCACGTGCACTTTTCTTTCAGTATATTGCTAAGCGCATGCCTCTGCTTACTTTATCTCTGCTCAACTGGTAATGGTATCTACTACTACTCTATATTGTTGTTTAATGAAAAAGTACCATTTGTAGTGTGTATATATATATATATATATCTATCTATATATATATATATATATATCTATATATCTATATCTATATATCTATATATCTATATCTATATATCTATATCTATATCTATATATATATACAGTAATTAGCAATTCATTTAGATGCATGCAGCAGACAGAACTGATTTATGTGCAGCTATGCATCGTGCATCTAAATGAATTGCTAATTAGCCCAGCAGGCTGTGGATTCCATATGTGTTCAGTTTTTAAAAGGGGTGAAGTGGCAAGTTGGCAACTCTAGATAGGGTTGGTAAGTATGAAGATGGGATAGCTTCATATAACAATCAAAAATGTAACAGTTCATGTAAAAATAACAAGCTTTGCCATATAAATATTTAACAAAAAATGTGCAGTTGATGAGATATTCACCTCAGATGGATCCCTTTGCAGATGGGGTCCTTTCTTCATGGCCCCCCCTATTGGGGGGGGGTTGCTGACCCCCACAAATGCTACAGTGACTGTTGTACTTCCTTATTTTACATCATACAAACTCCTGGCAGAAGCAGGAAGTGCACACATGCAGCAGTTTCTGAAGCTTTACTGTGATTGGCTGATTCTCCTGTCAGTCTCCTTCTGATCCCTAGTCAGTGTGGTTCATTTGCATACACACTGCTCTGTAGGGTGGGGCTGGGCCAGCGTATGAGGAGAGGAGAAGTCTTCTGGTGGGACTTGGTGTGACAGTATGTATATGTAGGGATGTGTAAAATAGCCACCCCTAGTATTATTGCCAGGCAGTCCCTCCATGTTATGGACACCTAACTGGGTCCTAAAATACAGTTGGGAGGGGTACTGGTGACTCTTGCTACTTCTCACAGTGACCAGCAAAGGGCTGGGCTAGAGTATAAAAGGCTCTGAAGGCAGATTATCAGGGTCCATCTTGTGCTGGCTCTAGCCTGTGCAGGAGGCAGAGCTCGAGTGGAACCTAGACAGGTCAGGTCTAGTAAGAATAGGCTACTCACACTTATAGATCACTCTAGGAGTGATAGTCAGTCAGATTATTTAGCTGAGCAGTCTGAGGCTCCTACGAGGATTGTAGTGGGATTAAGATCCCAGGGTACTCATTGCCCAGAAGTAGCGACTAAGTGTGCAGACCTAGGGTAGATAGATTCCCCTCAGGTTCCACTTAGGGAAAAGGCTGAAAGCTGGGTGTACCTCCTCAAAGCTGCATGTATTGTTCCTATCTCTGAGGAGAATCATACTGACCAAAGGTGTTGTGAGTACTGCCTATTCAATGTATTGTATGAACCTGCAATGTACTGATCTATGTACACTCCACTGAGGATTGTATACTGTGCTCAATAAATCTGTTATTTGGTTAAGTTATAAGAACCACTGGCGCCCAATTCTTTGCACCCTGATTACTGTTACAGTTGCACTACACCCTGCTTCCACCTCAATGCGAAGGCTCACTCCCTAAGATTTAAGGTCTCATCCAGAGCATATGTACTAGGAGTGAAGCCTATAGTAGAGTAAGGTGCACTCAATTTACTATAGCGCTACATATGTACAGAGACGTTTCTTATGTGAAGGGGCTGACTTGAAGGAGGTGAATGTTTAGCTGTTTGTGCGTATTGGGAGGACAGTGAGTCATATTCACAGGGGGGAAGAGAAGTGTGTAGGTGCACAGGCTTGTGTGGGGTTGGAGGAGGGAGCTGCTATGTGAAGGGACAAGTGATCTATGACTGATCCACATGGAGGGAGGAGGGGTTCATGGAGTGTCTGTGTGTGAGGGAAGGTAAAGTCAGTGCTGGGTGGAAGGTCTGTCACTTGTGGGGACATGTGAGGAGGGAGAACTCTGTATTATGTGTGTGTGTGGGGTGACTGTGTTATAATGGGGTTTGTGAGGAGAAAATGTAATGTTAGTATTTGGGGAGGGCTGGTGAATAGTCTCATGTGGAGGGAGAGCTCAGTCACTTTCAGGCAGGGCTCAGCTGATATTTCTCATTGTTTGGGGGGTAAGTTGTAAGTGGACAGGCTCCATTTTCTAGAGGGTAATAAGACTTGAGAGGGTGTCTTCATCTTGGTTATGGAGTGTGTTTTTCACATGATACTTCAAATGGAATATGTTCTGCACAACAAGCTGCACCAATAAATGAGCAATAGAAGCACATCCCCTTAGCAGAGTGTTCTTATTGTGTCTGTATTCTACACTCAATGACTCTGCACTTTAACTTTCCAAACACAACTCTGCCTGTGTCACATACATTACATTTTAGCAGTATTTGCTGAAGTAAGAGGATTTCTTTTATTAAGTTCTCTATAATCATTACACCAGGCAGCCCTGGGATTTATTATTAACCTTCAACTCCTGTGTACCTGTGTCAGTGAAGGAAAATATATATATATATATATATATATATATATATATATATATATATATATATATATATATATATTTGTTTGATTAGAGAATTGGAAAGGACTTTGCAGTGGTATGTTTCACTTTTCACATACAGTAAGGGATTTCTGATAATTGTGCAAATATGAGGATATAAAGTAATAATATTAAAAGGCAATAGCAGAAGAACTGCCTGTTGGACAATAGTGAATGTTGTGTGTTTGTCAGATTTAATAGACAGATAATACCCTGTGTGCATCAATGTTTGTCCAAGGGGAACTACCTTTGCTTGTACCAGAGAATACCACTTATATACACACAATGCTGCTAGTACTTAAACTCACCCATTTTCTGTAAGAAATCAGTCCCCATAGCCTATGATATTTTTTTTTCCTTTTAATAAAATTGCTATTTAATCTTATTTATACACAAACGACACACAATACCAGCTACAGGGATTTTTTTATGGTTTTAAAAAATTGGGTACTATTACATATTACATATCAGCCAAAAGCAGAATTCCCAGAGTACTGGCACACATGGAGATTTCTTGTCGTACAAGCTACTGTTTTATTACTACAGGTATGGGACCTGTTATCCAGAATGCTTGGGACCTTTGGCTTTCTGGATAATGGATCTTTCCATAATTTGAATCTTCATACCTTGTCTACTAGAAAATCATGTAAACATTAAATAAACCCAATAAACTGGTTTTGCCTCCAATTAGGATTAATTATATCTTATTTGGGATCAAGTACAAGCGACTGTTTTATTATTACAGAGAAAAAGAAATAATTTTTAAAAATTTGGATAAAATGGAGTCTATGGGAGATGCCTTTGCGTAATTCTGAGCTTTCTGGATAACAGGTTTCCGGATAACGGATCCCATACCTGTACAGAGAAAAAGGAAATCATTTTTAAAAAATTGGATAGAATGGAGTCTGTAAGACACAGTCTTTCTGTGATTCAGATCTTTCTGGATAATGTGTTTCTGAATTATGCATCTCATACCTGTAGTTAATGTTTACTATGGGCAAGAAATCTCATGAAAATGCTTTCTCCTTGCCAAAACATCATAGCGGTGATCCAGTTTAATATCAGGAAAAGAAGGCAATGTTACTGGGATTCATTTGAATTGCTGCATAATGTATTTTAGGCACATGGAGGCATTTTTGGCTTTGACTTGTCACCAGTGGGCGGATTTACCACAGGCAACTAGTGATGGGCGAATTTGCGCCGAAACGGTTTTCGACGCCGGCGTCCATTTTTTCAAAAACATTTTTTTTTACGCCGGCGAATTTTTGACGCGAATTTTCGCGGGAGTTTCGCGAATTTATTCGCTGGCGGCGAATCGCGCAAATTCGCCGTGAATTCGCGCCTGCCGAATAAATTCGCCCATCACTACAGGCAACAAATCTCTGTGTGTTTGGGCTATACTATAATATATAGCAAACCAAAAGTATGACTAATTAGAGAAAATTCACTCCTAGGGCTCATACACAGGGGGATTATTTTATTATTATTTGATGTGCAGGTTTGAGTGTTTCATCAAGATGCCACATGCTGCAATTTCTTTCCCATACTGACACAGACGCATGTAAGATCTGAATGCAGGTGCAATGCAACAGTCTGTGTTTGGCACTTACGTGCATATGTATGAGTGGGATTATGCATATGAGCGAGTGGGATTATGTATATGAGTGAGTAGGATAATGCATATGAGTGAGTGGGATTATGCATATGAGTAAGTGGGATTACATGTATGAGTGGGATTATACATATGAGTATATGAGTGAGTGGGATTACATGCATGAGTGGGATTATGTATATGAGTGAGTGGGATTACATGTATGAGTGGGATTATAACTGGGATTATGTATATGAGTGAGTAGGATTACATGTATGAGTGGGATTATGAGTGGGATTGTGTATATGAGTGAGTGGGTTTATGCATATGAGTGAGTGGGATTATATATATCTGAGTGAGTGGGATTACAAGTAGGAATGGGATTATGCATGAGTGGGATTAGGCATATGAGTGAGTGGGGTTACATGTAGGAGTGAGTAGGATTACACATACTTAATAAAGTTACATAGCAAAACCTCTCAGCAAGGACATCAAGCATGGCTGGCTATACAAATATAAATGTTGATGTAGATGATAGAAAATGGCCGCCTGGTTGAAGCAGATCTTAAATTCAGGAAAACACTACAGTGTGGGATAACAGAGGGGATACAGATACTACCTGACCCAATACAGAGACAATGATGCATTTTGTGTGGGGAATATGTGCCCAATTTAATGACATGGTAAAGGTTTATAGGGTTTACATGTCCATTAATGTATATGCTTATTTGCATAGTAAAAATGTGTGAGATTTGGGATATGCTGCTCTTTTTGAGACTCTCAAGTAATGCACACAAGATGGCAGCCAATGCAAGGGAGAAATTAACCAATGGCCTTTGAATTTATGTGACTGCTTACAAGTGCACAAGCAACCAATGAATTACAAGGGGAGGGCAGTATCAATGTCCAATAAGAACCAAGTAAGGGCAAAGCCTGAGAGTGATGATGTAATCATATAGGGAGTGCAGGTTTATAACAGGCCACTCCCATTCTTCAGAAAACTGATCAGAGAGACAGGAGAAGGGCAGATTTAAATGGTATATAAACTAGCTTTTACAATTACCTTTTTACTTTTTTTGATGGGAAATGGGTTTTATAACCCAACAAGAGCATTTTTAGTGGTTTCATAAGATTTGGACATTGAAGGTGAACAACCCCTTTAAGAAAGATTTTTGCAGCAGAAAATGTCTACTTAACAGCTGATTTCCTTGTTCTCTTTAATAATATGTCACCTGTTCCTTATGTTAAAGAATTCAACACACCTTGGCGCAAAAAGAGCAAAATAAAACAAAAAATTTATTTCATACTTACCGTAATTTTTGTTTCCTGGTTACTATGGGCAGCACTCACACCTCTGGGTTATTCCCCGCCCTCGCTCTCAATAGGACAGAAACAATTAAGTTAATTAACCATGATTATATCTACACCCCCTTACCCTCAATCAGTGTCTTGTAAGTCCGAGCTCTTAACCTTTGGGAGGGTTTGGTGTGAGTGCTGCCCATAGTAACCAGGAAACAAAAATTACGGTAAGTATGAAATACATTTTTTGTTTTCCCTGGTCACTATGGCAGCACTCACACCTCTGGGTTTGTACCCTAGCAATAAGACAGGGTGGGAAATAAAGACAAACTACACAACCTCTAGACCGGCAGTATTTATTTTGCAGTCTTTACTGCTTCCAACACTTTCTTGCCAACTAAAGCCTCATTTGAGGAAAACAAATTAACATGATAATGTCTCAAAAAAGTCTTTGCTGAAGACCAAGATGCAGATTTGCAAATCTGCTCCAATGTTGCTTCTGCCTGCAACGCCCAAGAAGCACTCAGCGCTCTAGTGGAGTGTGCCTTTATCCCTTTTGGAATCTGACACCCCGTCGATTGGTAAGCCATGTGAATGCATTTTACTATCCATCTGCTCAGAGTAACCACCGAAGCTGCCTGTCCCCTTCTGTTACCTTCAGGGACCACAAATAGTCTCTTAGTTTTTCTCCATCTCTTTGACCTCTTCAGATACTCTGATATGCACCTCACCAGATCCAGAGTGTTCCACACTCTTTCCTGTTCGGAAGTAGGCTCTGGAAAAAATGCAGGTAATATTGATTCCTGATTTATATGAAAAGTAGAAACTACCTTAGGTAGATATTCTGGAACCGGCCTCAAAATCACTTGATGTGGCTGAATGACTGTAAACGGAGGTTCAGTTGAAAAGGCCTGCAAATCACTTACTCTCTTTGAGGACGTTATTGCTGTAAGAAAAAGAGTCTTTACCGTAAGATTGATATCCGATATCTCCTGTATGGGTTCAAAAGGCCTTCTAGTAAGAGCCTGCAATACTAACGGTAAATCCCACGTAGCAGAAAAGACCCTCTTTGGAGGTCTTAAATGCATAACTCCTGACATAAATTTTATTATGTTCTCCTCCTTAGCCCATTGCCTTCCTGTTAGCGCTGATATAGCGGAAACTTGTAACTTTAGTGTTCTGAGACTTAGTCCCTTCTCAAACCCTAATTGAAGAAATTCTAAGATTTGAGCAATCGTAACTTGTTCCACATTCACTTCTCTTGAGGAAAGCCAAAGTGAAAATATCTGCCAAACTCTGTTATAAGTTCTGTTTGTTGACAATTTTCTAGCTGACATCATAGTCTCTACTACTGAGTCTGGAAATCCTTCCCTACTCAATCTACTCCTTTCAATCTCCAAGCCCTCAGGCATAACCTTTGTGGACATGGATGTTTGACCGGTCCCTGCACCAATAAGTCTTCTCTCTGAGGAAGTTGAAGAGGTTCCTCTACCAACAACGACCTCAATAATGGGTACCATGGCCTTCTCGGCCAGTCCGGAATGATGGCTATCACATCCGCCTTGTCCGTTCTGATCTTCCTCAGTATTCGAGGAATTAGAGGTATGGGAGGAAAGATGTATAGGAGACCTCTGCTCCAGGACTGATGGAAAGCATCCACTGCTACTGCTTGAGGACACCGGAACCTCGAGAAGAATTTGTCTACCTTCTGATTGGCTGGGCTGGCCATTAAATCTACCTTTGGCCTTCCCCATCTCTTCACGATCTGTGTAAATATCTCCGGATGTAGTCCCCACTCGTGTTTGTCTACTACTGAACGGCTGAGGAAATCCGCTACCACGTTCATCTTCCCTGGTAGATGTAGAGCTGAAATCTCCTTCAAATTCTTTTCCGCCCAACACATGATGGGGTACAGCTCTGTCATGAGGCTGTGGCTCCGAGTACCTCCTTGTCTCCTTATGTAAGCCACTGCTGCCACATTGTCCATCTTTATCATTAATGCCGTTCCTCTTACTAAGCATTCGCACTTCTGAATTGCTTTCCACACAGCCCTCAACTCCAATATGTTTGCTGGCAGTATCTGTTCCCCCTCTGACCATAGACCTTGGAAATACACATTGTCTATGTGTGCTCCCCACCCAAAAGGGCTGGAATCTGTGGTCAGAACCTTCCAAGTGATTTCCGTCAACACTTGCCCTCTTGCCAAATTTTCTCTTCTTAACCACCACTTCATCTCCTTCATTACCTGAGCGTGAATCCATATTCTCTGATTCCAATCTTGAAATCTTGGATCCCATTGACTTAAAAACATCTTCTGTAGGGGCCTTACATGCCACCTCGCCCATTTTAGCATTGGAAATGTTGAGATTAAAAGGCCCAATGCACCGCTTATCTCTCTGGCTGAACACGACTTTCTTTTTATTAGATCTCTTAGTGTACGCTCTATCTTCTCCTTTTTTTCTTCTGGCAAGACTACAACCCCCTGCCCTGTACGAAACCTGGCACCGAGATACACTAGATCCTGCGTGGGAACTAGTTGACTTTTCTCCACATTGAAAACCCAACCATGATCCTGCAGAAAATGAATAACATAGTCTCTTTCTCGCAGTAGACTGTCGGGATCCTGCAATTTCATTAGATCGCTAGATAATGAAAAATGTGAATTCCTTTCCTTCTGATTTCCGCTATAAGAGACTGAAGGATTTTCGAAAAGACTCGAGGCGATGTTGCTAGTCCAAATGGGAGGCACACAAATTGGTAATGCCTGTCCTGATCTAACGCAAATCTTAGGAACCTGTGATGAGAAGCAGCTATCGGAATATGGAAATAGGCATCTTTCAAATCTAAAGATAGGAGCCAATCCCCTCTTCGGATCTCCTTTATTATTGAAAAAATTGACTCCATCTTGAATCTCTCCACCTTCAAGAATCCATTTATTGGTCTTAGATCCAACACTGGTCGAAAGTCTCCTGTCTTCTTGCGTAGCATGAATAGTGCTGAATAAATCCCTTGTCCTTGAAACTGCCGAGGAACTGGCTGGATAGCTCCGTCTTGCAACAACTGCTGCACATACTTGCTTAATATCTCCCTTTGTTCTCTCATCTTGGGAATCTTTGACATTATAAATTGACTGTGAATCGGAGTAGTACTGAACTCCAGGTAGTATCCCCGACTGATGGTCTGTAATACCCATTGATCTGTTATAGACCTTGCCCAAACTTCTGCAAAATGTATTAATCTTCTGGGTATCTTTGAAGTTTGGACTGCCAAACCTTCAAAATTTTCTAGATGCCTTTGGTTCCATCCCTCTACCTCTCTGATTTTTAAAGAGAGAGTATTGTCCACCTCTCCAATAGGATGATTGTCCTCCTCCTCTAGATGTTTTCGTCTGCCTCTGTTCCATCTTAGTGTCCTTGTCTCGAAAGGAAGATCTCCCAAATCCAAAGCCTGATGATCTAAAAGGCTTCTTTTCTTGTGGCAAAAAGACACTCTTTCCGCCAGTAACCTTTTTAATTATCTCATCTAGTTTTGCCCCAAATAACATCTCACCTTCAAAGGGCAAATTGCATAGATTCATCTTTGAAGCTTTGTCTGCACTCCAAGCTCTTAACCACAAAGCTCTTCTTGCCGCCACCGATAAGGCCATTGCCCTAGAGGAGGATCTGACCAGGTCCACTGAAGCCTCAGATATGAAATCAGTTGATAATTTCAATTCCGCTAGAGCTTCAATAATATCTCTTCTATCCACTCCTTCCTTTAAAGCCGTCTCCAAATTCTGTATCCACATCTGCATTGCTCTTGATACCGACGTCAAAGCTATAGCTGGTCTACAAGTAGCTCCTAAAGTCAAATATGTCTTCTTTAAAGATGCTTCCATCTTTCTATCCATGGGATTTAGAAAAGATATCACATCTTCTACAGGTAATAGGGTCTTTCTAGATAACCTTGAAACTGCCGCATCCACCTTAGGTGGTTTATCCCAGATTAATTCTTCCTCTGCCGAGAAAGGATAAAGCTTCTGGAGCTTTGGAGGGATAGGAAACTTTGTATCGGTCTTACTCCACTCCCTAACCACAATCTCCTTTATTACTTGATGCAAGGGAAAAGTTGATTTCTCTCTCTTCAAGAATTTAAAAGGGTTTGAGGATGATACTTGTTGTTCTGGTTTCTCTGGAAGCTCCAACTGTTCTCTCACTGCCCTTATTAATGGTTCCACTAACGTGAACTGAAAAGATGAACTTTCTATTTCCTCTGTAACATCTTCCTCCTCCGAATCCACAGGTGATTGACATCCACTCTGAGAATAACTTGTGGACGGCCCATGTGATGAATAAACCATCTCCTCTCTGACCTTTCTAGTAGCTAAGTTTACTCCTTCCGTTACGGCCTCTCTGATCCACTTCATCACTTCTGCTGTATCTGCAGCAGCGTCGCCTGCCAATCTTCTGGTGCATCTGTCACATAATTTTGAATGCTTAAGGGCTTGATTATCACATGCCACACATATCCTGTGCTTCTCTTTAGAGACCGCTTTCCTTGGGATTGGCACACTGAAAATAACATGTAATCTTAAAGTTAGAAAATTTGCACTCTTTTAGAACCGACAAAAACAACTTACCAAATAGTGGCTCACCTCCTATTATCATTGGCAGCATTTTCTGGGCTACTAGGCACATCACGTAGAGATGTCATCTCTAAGGACAAAGATATTCATTTACAACCCAGTAACACCCAATAAACACTGCCCAAACAAAGAACAGCATTACCTGAAAAAACCAATTCGCTCTCTCAAAAAGCTGCAGTTAGAATCCTTCTGCCTGAATTAGCGTTTTCGCCAAACACTCTCCGCCAGTGACGTCACCGGCTGCTTTTTATAGCTATGGAACGCAAATCCACCAATGCGCCTCACTTCCTGTTTCGCGCACATGCGTCCTCAGTGGAACGCAAACTCCTGTAATGCGATCGCTTCCTGTTCCGCCTCTCACATGCGAACCTGCGCACATGAGTCCCAAGTGGAACGCAAGACGTTTAACCTGCGCCACGCTGTAATTACAGAAAGAAATCCTCCTTCATACAGTGCCGCCCAAAAACCTGGTCTTAAGACACAGGTATAAGAACCCCCTAATGAACCCCGGGCTGCCTAATAACGGGGTATCGGCTAGCCGGTCTCCTCTGGGAGGAAACACTCTGCATAGCCCAACCAGGAAGAGAGGCAAACTTCCCAGGATATGGTCCCAAATCTGGGTCCTCGTGAGCCACAAAAGAAAAATACAACCCACAAAAAGGGCTTCTCTAAAAAGCGAGGACAGAAAAAAGACACTGATTGAGGGTAAGGGGGTGTAGATATAATCATGGTTAATTAACTTAATTGTTTCTGTCCTATTGAGAGCGAGGGCGGGGAATAACCCAGAGGTGTGAGTGCTGCCATAGTGACCAGGGAAATAGGATTTGTGGTGGTGAAGGCATTTTGAAAATTATTTAAATTCTAGGAAATCATCATCTTTATTGTAATTAAGAAAACAGATTAAAGGAATTGTTCAGTGTAAAAATAAAAACTGTGTAAATAGATACTGTGCAAAATAAAAAATGTTTCTAATATAGTTAGTTAGCCAAAAATGTAATGTATAAAGGCTGGCGTGATTTGATGTATAACATGTCAGTCAGAACATTACTTCCTGCTTTTCAGCTCTCTTGGTTTATACTGACTGGTTACCCTGGTTACCAGGCAGTAACCAATCAGAGACTTGAGGGGGGGCACAGGGGTCCTTTCTGTTGCTTTTGAATCTGAGCTGAATGCTGAGGATCAATTACAAACGTACTGAACAGTTATGTCCCATGTGGCCCCCCTTATAGTCACTGACTAACTCAGAGTTATAGAGCTGAAAAGCAGGAAGTTGGATTCTGGCTGTTTTATTAAACATCTGTTCACTCCAGCCTTTATACATTACATTTTTGGCTAACTAACTATATTAGAAACATTTTTTATTTTGCACAGCCTATCTATTTACCCAGTTTTTATTTTCACACTGAACTATTCCTTTAATATATTCTGTAACAAAATTCTACCTTCAGCTTCATTCCATATCTCTTGTACCAGATGAGCCTTTTATAAGCTTGATAAAGGGCTAGAAATGCTCTAAACGTTCTCAGCTTGAGGCACGGATAAAACTACAATTTTTTCACCACAATCGGAGTGCTGCTGAAATAATTCCTTGTACACGTATCAGACCTGCGCAGACAGAGTCACAGACGGCACCTGACGCTACAAAAAGCGGTGAGAGTGTTTGTGTAGCACTACTTTGTGTTTGTTAGATTAGGGGGTATATTTATCAAAAAGTGAAGTTAGAGATCGTCACAATCCTCTAGAGTGAAATTCCGCCACTCTTCATTCATTTCTGTGGGATTTTGAAAGGCGTATTTATCAAAGGATGAACTTTCACTTTCACCCATTATTGTCTCTTTTTTTAAACCCCCTACCAGTTCGCCTTCTATTTGTATATTTGTATATACTTTCTATACAATATATTGTATATATCGTCCCTATAATATACTGTATATATTTTTTTAGTTGCATATTTCTCTTAAGGAATATTAAAGTTTAAGACCAGGGCCCACAAGAGTGTAGGTACCCTGTGCAGAACCTAAGTGATCACATTTTTGAATACCATATAATGTACAATTTAAAAACATGGCCAAAAAAGAAAATGTATCTACAACTAAGCAAAGACAGCATGCTGCGTTGCTGGACGTCTATCGTCCATGTTATAAATTTGCAGATCTTTTTTGCAGCATTCCAGGGAACTATTAGGAAACCTTTTACCAAAGGTGCACTCTCTAAGTTATTTACCTCTCCATTGCCAGCTCCACTTCTTTTTTCCCTTTCTTGTGTAGGAAGTATGGGCCTGGTATAGGTAGAGAAGGTTTAAGGCTGGTTGAACAGAAGGGCCCACCAAGGCCTAAACTCACCAGGAGATTCCACAATGCTTGCTTACACTATCATATATATAGTTAAAGGGGAACTATCTCAAAAATGAAAATGTAATATAAACTTCATCATGCTGAAATAGGAAACTTTCTAAATACAATCATTTAAATATTCTGAACCGTTTCTGAAATAATCAAGTTTATCTTCACTATTCCTCTCTCAGCATCTGTTTCTCTTCATTCTGTCTTCATGCAGCAGTTGGGTGTCAGATAATCATTGACAGTTAGATCCAATATACTTTACACTATAAAAAAAATCTTTCTTTTGCATATTTACTACCACAAGTTTAATTGGTGATTTCCCATAATCCTATATAGGGGGTATTTCCACTTATACCATGTTGTTTATTCTAGTTTCCTCAGGAATATCTGTTGCTGCTTTCATTTGGAATTCATAGTAGATATTGAAGGGGCATCATTAAAGGGTGGTTCACCTTTCAGTTAACTTTTAGTATGTTATAGAATGGCTAATTCTGAGAAAATTTTCAATGGGTCTTCATTATTTATTTTTTTAGTTTTTCTTTAATTATTTGCCTTCTGACTCTTTCCAGTTTTCCAATAGGGGTCACTGATCCCATCTAAAAACAAATGCTCTGTAAGGTTACAAAATCTATTGTTATTGCTACTGTACTGCTATAGTAAACTGAGTAGCGAAATTCTCAGACTAACATTGGAGATAAATATCTGGAGAGATTTTTTTAATCAGCAATTAGATTTAAACAGCCACAGCCAAGTTAGAAAACAAAAGCAAAGACCTGATTGGTTGCTATGGGCAACATCTCCAGAAATCTCTCCAGATATTTATCTCCAATGTTAGTAAACATGCCCCTATGAGCTTTACCCCAATCATTTCCTCCAAATGAGACCTTAATTCTCAGGGGTTGAACCCTCACAATGGTATGGAGGCAGGGTGTGTACAACTGTAAATAGGTGCAGTGCACAATAAACAGAGAAGGTATTTATTAAAGAGAGTGATCCACATAGGAGTTCACATAAAGATGAGCAGGAGGATGGAACACAGTGGATAGGCATATACTCACACACACCAATGATCAGTATTAGTTCCCGCAAGAAAGAGAATATGCACAGCAGCAATGAGGGTACACCCAGCTTTCAGCCTTTATCCGAAGTGAAACCCAGGGGAATCTCTACATTTTACGATTTTTTTTAGTGGAATTTGACTAGGGAATAGTTTAAATTAGATTCGAGTTTTTTTAAAAAAAAATTGAATTCAAATGTCAAAATTTATCATGTAATGGCCACCTATTTGTCACCTTAAACCTTCCGAATTTCTGTTTTAGCCTATGGGGGATGTCCTCGGATCAATTTGGAGTTGTTTGCAGCCGTCCTGAATATCGATTTTATTTGGAGTAAAAACTCAAATCGAATTTGATTCAAATTCTATTTGAATTTGACTCAAATTTGTGGGTTGATTTTGATTTTTTTTTTTCAAATTTCAAGTTCATGGAAATTTATGGGAGTTTTTAAAAACTCCCATGAACTCTAAATTTGACCCTTGATAAATCTCCCCCTTAGTCTCTACTCTTTGCAATTAGTACCCAGGATCCTAATCCCACTCACACTCCTCGGCAGAGCCTCATGCTGCTCATCTTAAAAAGCCTGACTATCTTTCAATCCTAGAGTGACCTCTTAAAGGAATTGTTCAGTGTAAAAATAAAAACTGGGTAAATAGATAGGCTGTGCAAAATAAAAAATGTTTCTAATATAGTTAGTTAGCCAAAAATGTAATGTATAAAGGCTGGAGTGATTTGATGTATAACAAGTCAGTCAGAACACTACTTTTCAGCTCTCTTGGTTTACACTGACTGGTTGCCCTGGTTACCAGGCAGTAACCAATCAGAGACTTGAGGGGGGGCCACATGGGTCATATCTGTTGCTTTTGAATCTGAGCTGAATGCTGAGGGTCAATTACAAACTCACTGAACAGAAATGTACCATGTGGCTCCCCTTCAAGTCGCTGACTAACTCAGAGTTATAGAGCTGAAAAGCAGGAAGTTGGATTCTGGCTGTTTTATTAGACATCTGTTCACTCCAGTCTTTATATATTACATTTTTGGCTAACTAACTATATTAGAAACATTTTTTATTTTGCACAGCCTATCTATTTACACAGTTTTTATTTTCACACTGAACTATTCCTTTAAGGTGAGTAGCCTATCCTTACTAGACTTGACCTGTCTAGATTCCAATTTACCCTCCTGTCTGCTCAGGTAAGGGCTTAGCAAAATGGACCGAAGCACATGGCTGCTCAGGACTATATACTTTCACACAGTACCCTCTATTGGACACTTATTGAACTACAGGGTCATAGCTGAAGGCAGGATCAGGAAACAGGTCCCCCTCCTAACTATATTTTAGGACCCAGTTTAGGAGTCTATAACACTAGTGGACTGCCTGTTAAATAATACTGGGAGACTAATTTACCAGTCCCCTACACTACTTTTTATTACTCATCTTTCTAAACAGGCCTCTCCTATTCATATTCCAGTCACTTATTCAAATCAGTGCATGGTTGCTAGGGGAATTTGGACTCTAGCAACCAGACTGCTTAAATAGCAAACTGGAGAGCTGCTGAATAAAAAGCTAAATACTCAAAAGTCACAAATAATAAAAAATGAAAACCAATTGCAAATTGTCTCAGAATATCACTCTCTACATCATACTAAAAGTTAACTCAAAGGTTAACTCAAAGTGATCATTTTAATGTTTTAAAACTCCAGGAAGGAGTCAATATTTAGAATATTTAGTAAGGGATTAGTGGATAGGGAAGTGACAGACTGCATTCCAAGCAATAAATTCAGAAATAAACTTATAGGTATGCAAAGAAATGTAACCTATAGACAATTACAGTCATAGAGATACCCAATAAAACGAATAGCTTTGTTGTGTGTACCCTTTTTACATGATTTTTGCTCTTTTTACATGATGGTCTTAGGAGCTTTACTGTTTTTAGTGGCTGGTTATATTTTATATACAGTATACAGTGAAAGTTTTGTTGACGTGACCTTCAACAGAACCCAGGTATTTAAAACCAGGCTTTTATAACACAATAAAACAAACCAGTTGCTTCAAGAGTATATAATATAAAGTCATTTAGTCTGTCAACAGGGGCGATCCTGGCCCCTCCACCACCTGAGGCAGCAGCAGTTGCTGCCCCCCTACACCATGCATTTACCTTTTTGCACCTGAGGGGGTCCAGGGGGGTCCATGAGGGCGGCAGAGAGGGCCAGTACGCTAAAGCATAGAGCCTAACTGCGCTATCTGTGCTAGAAGAGCTGAATTTCTGGTTTGAAAACTGGAAATTTGGCTCTTAAAGTACCAGGAGCGGCATTTTTGCAGCCCCTGGTACCTAGTGGGGCACTGCCGCCTGAGGCGACAGCCTCAACTCACCTCATTGGTGAATCTCCCCTGTCTGTCAAAAAAAGCCAAACCCCTCCACCTTATAAGTTAAAACTGAAAGAATTTATGCAAATGTGAAGCTTGGTCCCCTCAATAAAAGGAGAAGGCAATGTAGAAGTCTTCCAGCCAAAATGCATGACCATTGGAGGACCGCATCTCATCAGTGACTGAACTGGAGAACAGCACAGAATTGTCGCCTAATTCAGAAAACAGAATCTGTTCATTGGCTAGCCATAGAAAGAGTTGTATACTAATTAGGTAATTACATTGCATTATAATATACATTTGTAATGGTTAATCAAACAATAAGATGTGATCAAACATGCAGTGTTTTAATGTGGGATCCTATGGTTAGTATATGGTATAACTTGCATTTACAGGGAAACTAAAGCTTAAGGTATGCTAATTGGTTCTGGCATTGTAACAGGTGGATGGGTCAGAGTCTGCCTTAACCTTCCTTGTGTTACTATACACTGGTTCCAGAACCCAGGCAAGGGCTCCAACTCCCAGCAACTCCCGGTAAGCACAATATAATTAGACTCTATCTTCAGGTGAGGCCCCTGCTGATGATATGGAGGAAGGGATTACCACTCTGGTATCCGCACACACAGTATTCACTCTTGATCAAATAACTTTGTGATTTTTGTGATCATTGAACTGATGGTACACTTCTCAATACTCAGCCACATATTCAAGGTGTACTGTCAGATGATACACTTCACGAAGCAAGTAGTGGCAGCAGGTCATTTACACACAATTACAAAATACAATAGGTCCCTTCCAACCTCCAATGATTAATATGGGGCATTAAATTTAATTATATTATACAGACTCCATTTTAGGTAAAGTCTAAATCTCATTGTGGGAATTATTTATCATTATATAAATAGCCTCCACAAGACAATAAACATGCTCACCCTTAGGGCATAATGACCTGGGTGTATATACCCCAGGTCCCACGCTACTGGGCACATGGCACTCTATGATATTTAGATCTAAAAAACAGAAGACGTTCGCCATTTTGGGTTCGCCTTAGCTGGCGCTTTTTTTTGACCTCTCACCCCAGACCAGCAGATACATGGCAGCCAATCAGGAAGCTCTCCCTCCTGGACCACCCCCACACCCCCTGGACCACTCCCCTTCCATATATAAACTGAAGCCCTGCAGCGTTTTTTCATTCTGTCTGTGTGTGCTTGGAAGAGCTAGTGTAGGGAGAGAGCTGTTACTGATTTCACTGATTTGAGGGACAGTTGATATTAAGTTTGCTGGCTAGTAATCTACTTGATTCTGCTCTGTATTGGAGGGACAGAAGTCTGCAGGGATTTGAGGGACAGTGAGTTTAGGTTAGGTAGCTTTGCTGGCTAGTAATCTACCTTCTACTGCAGTGCTCTGTATGTAGCTGCTGTGGGCACTGATCTCTTCTGATCTCATCTGCTGACTGCTGTAATAACCCAATAGTCCTTGTAAGGACTGCTTTTATTTTCTTTTTTGTTTTTTTACTTTGCTACTATAAGAGCCCAGTGCTATTAGTCTAGCTGTGTTGGGGAGTGGGACTGGTGTGCTGCTCCCAGTAGTTCAGCACTACCAGCACCAACCAGAGTCAAAATTGTTACAAAGTATCTTATTTGCACCTGTTAGCTGTTCTGAGCTCTCTGCCAAAAGCTAATTAAGTTAGAAACTGTTTTTTTTCTGGCTGTTCAGTGCAGAGAAAAGAGGGACTTTCCAGTACAAAAGAGGGACAGGGGGTTGAGTGGTCAAAAGAGGGACAGTTGGGAGGTATGCAAGTGCCACCTAGCTGTGTGAGCTTTTTCACATTCTGTCTAAATAACAATAATAATTCCGTGTCTGTAAACATCACCTGAGTGATGTTTTTACAGCAGCAATAATATATTCCGTATCCACTACTGTATACGTTGCCCTTGCAGGCATTGTTTGCCCAGTCTTTAACCAAGTGCCACCTAGCTGTGTGAGCTTTTTCACATTCCGTGTCCAGAAACATCACCTGAGTGACGTAGTGTGATTTCTGCCCTTTACAGCACAAAACGCAGCGCTGTGTCAACAATGGATTTTTCAGATACATTTTTGCCCTTGATCCCCCTCTGGCATGCCACTGTCCAGGTCGTTGCACCCTTTAAACAACTTTAAAATCATTTTTCTGGCCAGAAATGTCTTTTTTAGCTTTTAAAATTCGCCTTCCCATTGAAGTCTATGGGGTTCGCGACGTTCGCGAACCGTTCACATTTTTGACGCAAGTTCGCGAATATGTTCGCAAACTTTTTTCCCGACGTTCGCTACATCCCTAATCATCAATCAATGCGTGTTAATTAAAAAAATCTGTTTAACTCCTCCTGTTCCCTTGATCAGCTGAAACATTTTATGACTTTTTTTGTGTACACAGATCGCTTGGGCGCAGTTCATATTTATTCTTCAACTCTAATTATTTACAGACACATCGCCAAAGCATTTAAAGATCTATGCACACTTGTATCGATCCTACTGAAGTTGTATAATACATACATTGTCTCTATTGAATCTTTCTTTCTTTCAAATACAATTTATCTTACCCTATATATATATATATATATATATAGAGGAATGGTTCAAATGATAGAAATAGGACCACTTAGGCTATTTAAAATCAGTCTAACAGATATTAATTCATTACATTTTTATACAGCATTCCTTCAATATATCAATTTCATCCTTTATTATAAAAGACGTAATATACGTATATTGTTATCAACTATGACAAATCAAAAAACGTAGCCCTAAACACAGCAGGTTATATCAAATTTCAGGTTAAGCCCCGCTGGCAGTCGCGTTCCCAAAGTGAATATCCAGAACGCCTCCCTGTAAAAGAGCCCCTAACTGAGGGTTCAAGCTTTTCAATCCCTTATATTCTTATCACTTCTATTACACTCTCGGAAATGCCTCGATACTACAGTGACCTCACTGCTTGAATTGATTTGACTAATGTGCTCCCTCATTCGACTTTTCAAATTGCACGTGGTACAACCCACATACTGCTTGGCACATTTTAAACAGGTAAGTAAGTATACTACTAACCTAGTATTGCAGTTGATATAGTTCTTTATTTCAAAGCGCTTTCCTGTACTGCTGCTCGTAAAAAAGGTTGAAACACACATACTCTCACAGGTGACACATCTATTGGACCCACATTTGTAAGTACCTTTGGTATGAAGCCAGGTTCTCCCTATTCCCTCAGTTTGAATTACACTGGGAGCCAATATATTTCCCAAGGCCTCTGCTCATCGTGTGACAAACTTACAACCTGGCTGTAAAATCTTACGAAAGTTTTCATCTCCATATAGAACAGGTAAGTATTTATTTATAATTCTCTTAACTTGTGGATATTGTCTACTGTAAAATATTATAAACATCGGCACATCATTGGATCTCTCATTTGCAACTATCTTACGATCACTTATCAAATTCAATCTATTCTGCCTCCACGCTTTTGTGAATGCTGCCTCTAGGGAAGCTAAAGGGTAACCTCTGGCTAAAAAAACGATCCCTTAAGGTGGCCATACACGGGCCGATAAAAGCTGCCGACAGACTGTGTCGCCAGCTTATTGGCCCGTGTATGGGGGCCCCCGATGGGCTTCCCCGATCGAGATCTGGCCGAAAGTCGGCCAGATCTCGATCGGATGGGTTTAAAAATCCTGTCAGATCGCGGCCGCATCTGTTCGTTGATGCAGTCCCGCGATCCGACCGCCCATTCGCAAATGCTAGGATCCGATCGTTGGGCCCTAGGGCCCACGATCGGATCTACCCGATATTGCCCACCTCAAGGTGGGCATATCGGAGGGAGATCCGCTTGTTTGGCGACATCGCCAAACGAGCGGCTCTATCCATGTATGGCCACCTTTAGTTCCAAAGACTTTGACAAATATTCAGTGTCAGTACTACAATTTCAACGGAGTCTTTGAAACTGTCCAAAAGGTATGGCCCTAAACACATGCCTCAGATGGCATGATTCGGCCCTCAAGAGAGAATTCCCAGCTGTCTCTTTGCGATACAACATACTCACAACCTTGTACTCTCATGTGTCAACTCTAAATCCAAAAAACTAATGTTATGCGCCCCAAACCTGCTGGTGAATTTTAAATTACAATCATTGACATTTAAACTCCGTATAAAAACATTGAAATCATTTTCAATGATTTCCTATGATTTGGATAAAGTACACTTTTACAAGAGATATGTGGGTGACCTCTTGTTTATATGGAGTGGCACTGAAAATGATTTCAATGTTTTTATACAGAGTTTAAATGTCAATGATTGTAATTTAAAATTCACCAGCAGGTTTGGGGCGTATAACTTTAGTTTTTTGGATTTAGAATTGACACATGAGGGTACAAAGGTTGTGAATATGTTGTATGGGAGTGCAGAGCACAGGAAAATCCACCCTTCTGGACACCATGTTTGGGTTGCAGTTCCCTGTAGCCAATGGATTCGAGGAGCTTTCATGACACTGATTCAGGTGAAAGAAAACCTCAAAAAGAACTTGGATTGTGAGTTTATTCTGTTCATTGACCTGAAGGTCTAAAGGCTCCAGAACTGGCTTCTCTGGAGGACAGCTATGAACATGACAATGAGCTGGCAACTCTAGTATTTGGGTTGAATGATATCACCATAGTGATATAGAGAAATTAGAGATACACTTCCTATTAGAGATACACTTTAGATTGTTGTTCATGCTTTTATTAGGATGAGTGAAATACAGAAGAGACCCAACTTTCAGTTTGTGCATCAGAATGTGAATGATGTTTATGCTTATGATTTGAACATGAGGGACATAAATATAATTCTGGATAATTTGAATGAAATTACCAAAATGGTAGCAAATATGGAAAAAGGGGGCAGACTTACACATTTCAGTGATATCATGGACTATAACATCATGAAAGACAACTGGTACATTCCTGGGCTTTGGAATAATGTCCCACCCATGGCTTCTGTAAACTCTGGCTACAGTAAAAATGCTTATAAAGTAAAAAAATATTTGTTATAGCTAATGGGCAAACAAAATAACCCACCAGCACATGAAAACTTTATTTACAGTTTGAGAAACAGTCTGGTAGCTGAAGCATATAATAACTTGTCATAAAATATTCTCAGTGGGAACGGAACTTCTGCAAGCAGGTTCACTCCTGGCTGAACAATGCAGAAAACATGATCAAGAATCAATCTGGAGAAAAAATATTGGAAATTACAAGCACAAATCTAAAAGATGATCTGCTTATTGTTCTCAGCAAAGAAGAGAGTGATATGTTCATGTTGTTAGAAAAACATTTTGAAAGCAAATCTGATGTTCACTTGATATTAAAGTACTGTGAAAAGTCTCAGGAAGAAACAGGAACATTCTGTAACTGCAAAGATTGACGAGGCAATTCGAATTCAGAAAATAAAAAAATTACATAAAGGGTATCCAAAACTGCTATCAAACAAAAATTGAAAAGGAAGTTGCCCGTCTCCTATATCAGGTCAGAAAACAGGACCGTAAGCTTGGAGATAAAGAAGTTAAAAAGGCGAGGATATTTGGGAGAGAACTTTAGCAGAGTTACCAAAACACCAGTCAGAGAAGCTTATTATCCAAAGGGAAATGTTGCAGGAACTTAACACTTTAAGTGCCAGCAGAATTTCACATTTTGGTTACTCGAAATGCCAGCCATTTTTAAGCATTTTGTACTTGTTCAGATTAACAAGGTTTTATTGTAGGAAAACCTCAGTGAAACTAGGAGAATTATATATTGTTTTTTTCATTGCAAATTGGGCTTTGACATGCAAGTGGAATTTTGTGACTTTTCTGGAGAGTTATTGTGTATTTTGGATGAAATATGTAAAAAAAATTGTGTCTATCTTGAGTTTTTTTTCCACAGAAAAGCCCAGATCCTGCCAAGTCCAACGATACCAAATATGTATCAGTAACCCACTTTCTTTGTCCAGGAGTAACCCCCAAAGTAACCCCCAAACTAAAACAGCATATTGTATAATTTTACACCAGAACAAAGTAGATAAGCACACGTGACAGTTGATGCAGCATAACTTATATGTAAATCTAAATTATCCCTTCATGTTTGATATTTTTAGAAACTACAGACCTTCAGGTTTCTAGGGGTGCTGTAGTTTTTTCAAGTGCCTATGATTACGTATCTGCTGATACGAAACGCGTTAGGACGCATAACTTTTAACTACTTGGAATAAAGTTACATTTTTAACCTCCACGGCCATGGTTGCAGGAGTGCGTGCAGATTTATTTTTGAAGACAGAGTTTGCCTAAGCTACGGGTTCGGGGCACGGCACCCGGACCATTCGGCTAACTTGGTGAGTGCAAAGCTCTTTGGCTGTTTTCCAACATTAAACGATTGGAGTGAAGGGCCTGGAGTTTGGACACCCAGGCCAGATTTTTCTGCTTGGTAAGGATTGCTAGGCGGTCTATATCAACGTAGAAATTTGAGCAATTTGAGCATTACATGCATATGTATATATATACACACTAAAATAAGTTTATAAGTGATTTGCTCTATTAATACATTATATATTATAATTAGTCCAAATGAGATTGGAGCCGGCATTTTCTCTCTATTTATGCTGCTGTAGTTTTCACTCAAAATTCAATTCACATTTTACCAGTGCATCATGATAGTTAGAGCTTTTTTGTTGCATTTTTTTCTAAAATTAAACTTAGACGCAAGATCAAATGTAAATCTGACAAAATAACACTGAAAGACAAACTTCTCTTGAATAAAACGATACCCCATATGTATGGATACACATAGAGACGCACCCCATAAACACCCCAAAACTGGAGCAACGCACAAGGGCAAATGCAGTTGAAAATCTGGGGGCTGCGCTCTATGTGTACTACTTGCAGTTTTTCAGTCTAAACACCCCCAAACTGAAATAACCCCCACAAACCATATATGTCCGAAAACTTCTTCAGCTATTCAAAGATGCCATTCTCACTTCTCTACATGGAGAATTGTTTCCTCAGTCGTTCTTAGAAGTCAGCGATTTGGTCTGAAATAAAGGAAAAAAGTTAGATTTCTCCCTAAGTTTCCATGGCAACTAACAAAAACCTGCTCACTAGCAATCTGCAAGTTCCCTTGAATAGAACAATACCCCATATGTATGGATACACATAGAGACGCAGCCAAACAGGCACAATGAGTAATATTTGGGCTGCAAATTTCTGTGCAGTTCTCAACTCTTTTCATTCTAAACTGCCCCTTACCTGTGAAATAACCCCCACAAACCACTATTTGCTAAAAGAACACTTCTTTAGCTTTTCAAAGATGCCATTCTTGCTTTTCTACACAGAGAATTGTGGCCGCAGTTCTTTGTAGAAGTCAGCGATTTGGTCTAAAATAAAGTAAAAAAAGAGTTCCAAAGTTAATTTCTCCCTAAGTTTCCATGGCAACTAACAAAAACCTACTCAATAACAATCTGCAAGATACCCCATATATATGGATACACATAGAGAGACAGCCACCAAACACCCCAAAACAGACACAATGCATAATATTGGGGCAGTGAATTTATGTGCATGTATCCATATTTTATCCTAAACTGTCCCTTACCAATAAAATAACCCCCCCAAACTATAGATTTCTTGAAAATAAACACCTTCAACTATTCAGAGATGCCATTCATGTCTTACTACGCTGAGATTTGTGACGGCAATCCTTTGTAGAACTCAGTGCTTTGGTCTGAAATAAAGGAAAAGACAACATACAAAGTTAGATTTATACCCAAGAATTTTTCTGGAGAATTTTGGGACTACTCTGTGGATCTGCATCTACCCTAAATTAACTCCAAAAATATATTTCACTCACCATTTTCAATTTAGTGGAGCGTTTGAGTTTCATCTGTCCTGTGGTATAAAGATACCGATTTGTTTGCTTCTTCCTACACTTTCACCAATGACAAAATCTGTACCACATTTGCAAAAACCTACATACTACCCACAAATCCAGAGATGCCTAAATCTACAAAAACAAATGCAAATGTTGCCAAGAAATACAGACAGAACTATAGATAAATGCACTGAGCTTTTGAGGTGCCAGTAAAAAAAAAAGACTTGTGGCATCAGCATTAGAGATGCACATCATCCCATGTATTCATCACTAGGACACTTGGGACAAAAATACCGCACATCTTTTCGAACACCCCTGGAATGGCAAACCTTACAAGTTCTCTGGCATATCTTTTATTAGGAGTTGGTGGAATTTGTGCAATAAAATGCTTACCCACCATTCGGGCAACATTGTCATTGCCAGGCATATCTGGAATCTCCTGTGCATCTCCAAACAAAAGGGCAGGGAGCAGTTGCAGCAGATAATTGTATAAAGACAATTTTGGGCCTGGTACTGCCGCCTTGTAAATGACATAGGAATTATAATGGGCCATTTGAATAATGTAAATTGCTGCTTTTTTGTACCAGGTCCAAAAAACTGGTGGCGTCAAAACTTACTATGACGCCACCAGGTTTTTCTGGTGGCGTAATAGTAAGTTTGAATTTGGTCTGTTTTATCGACGCGACCCATATGCTTACTATATTCTTTACAACAGAGTGGCTTTGATTTTGTGGGACTGCCACATCTGCATTGGTCAACTACACTCTCATTGTGGATTGTAGTAAGCATACAAACATTTTTGGTGTCTGCAAATGTTAGCGCCAGGAACTCATCGCTTCTAAGAGCATGTCGTTTTTAATTTCTTTTACACCAGTTCCTTGGGTAGTCCTTTTCAGTTTTGCCTAACAGTGCCATAGGCTGGGGTGTCCAACCAGTAAAGGGTTCTAAATAAGGAGATGCTCGTGTAAAAGTTATTCACTTATAAGTGGTAACCTTGGCCCAATAGTGGAGATATGAGCTCCCAGACAATTTTAACACTGGCAGTCAAATCAAGGAGACAACCGGGGGGGACCAAATTAGTGTCCTTTCCCTCATAGAACATGAAAGAACTAGTATAGCCCGTGCTGTAGAGGGGGTGTAGACCTCTGTGAAGCGCTGAGAGCTCAGAAAGGCAGCAGGGGGAACTCCAGCAGTTAGAAATGCGCAGCAGGAGAGAAGGGGCAGCCTTTGGGGGTAGAAAGCTATAGGGGGAGCAGTGGAGACGTCATCAGTGTGTTCCTTGAGTCTCCACTGCTCCCATTGGCTCCAAGAAACAGATCGCCTATGGGCTTTTCTGCTTGTTGCCTAGGGGGATCTGGTGCTTGGGGGAAATGCTGCAGAACGTAGAATCTACGTTCTGTGGCACTTAAAGGGTTAAAAGGGACATTGCCAATAAAGGAGGTTCTATAAATGAGAAATTCCTCAGTGTAATGTGTTTAGACGGGTGCAGAAAAAAATTAATGATTGAAAGCAAGCATATTGATATTAGATGGTGTTCAATACAAGGTCTGAATGAACCATTATTTAAAGAGAACCATAAAAAAATAAGTGAGCTTGCATTCTTTTTAATAGGTCAGTGTTCTGATTATGTAACAGATACAGCTAAAACAGGAGGAGACTATGATGGGACCTACTGCCAAGAATTGCTCAATATAATCAATAAAAGATTGAGGAAGAAAGAAGTAACAAACCTTCACATTACCTGTTTGAGTTGGACCTAAAGTTGCATATCTTTTTTCAAACTCGGGTGAATGGAATTGACCCACAAACTCGAATGAAAAAAACATGAATGTTAGGAAGTCAGCAAACAACTCCAAATTGATCCCAGGACGTCCCCCATAGGCTAAAACAGCAATTCAGCAGGTTTAAGGTGGCGAATAGTCAAATTTGAACCCCTTTATATTTAAAGTAACCATTAGCTAATGTATTGAGTACAAATCATACACTTACATTTTATCTGTAATATTTTTATCACTGAAAATTCCAAATTAATGTGATGTTGTTAAATGCTAGAAAATTAAAATCACTTAAGAAATATAAATGACTTTGCATATGTGTCCAGGCTCTGCACTTTAATATTGTTTAAAGTTAAATTCTGAAGCAATAGCAGGTTAAGGTTTGAGGTTCAGTAAATACAAAACAGTTTTGCAACTGTTTTGGGTGCAGATTTTCCTAAGATTAGTTTTGAACACCTATCACCTTAAAATTGCTTCCCTTACCAGGTGTATGACTTAACAGAGACCACGTTCTAGATGAAAGAAACAAAAGTGTTTTAGTCTTTGCACCAGGAGTTAGTTTCCAGTGTGGGTGGCCATGTTGGATATGCATATGCACACTGAATAAGTGAGTATGTGAGTGCTTGCTATTACCATTTCTCTGGTATGATTGCTCCACCTTGAGCTGAAGCTCTGGGGCATGTGCACCCAGACCCCATGTACTAACCGGTGAAATTCTTTACTAACGTGGCTGTCTACCAAGAATTTTATATTTTTTTATGATGACTCATTCAGTAAACACTGACATCTGGGGGCATACCTGCACTCTGAGATGCAAAACACCATGCTGGTAGGTGCAAGGTATCCCTTTCCTTACTGTTTACCTGTCTAATGACACTCAAGTTTGAGGGGATAGAGGGGATGTCTACATGCCTTCTAGACAGGTACCACTATATTTATGGAACAAAAAGATTTGCACAAAGGGAGGTTGATTTATCATGGAAAAATGTGATTGCGGGGGGGACATAAAATATGCATGTCGTTTTTCAACAAGCACTAGGTTAACTAATATTTGCGGTCACCTTTTTCATAGAAGAAAAATCACACAATGTAACAAATCCATTACATGGTGGTCTAGTGGGGGACGGCAGGGACGCCCACTGCTTCGCACTGTTCCTAGGCTGCAGGCGCCGGTTCCATAGGGGGCTGGTGTGCCTCTGTGTATTTTAAAGGCGCAGGTGCGCTGGCGTGTGACGTCAGCGCGCATTGGTGTGAATTTCAGATACTATTTAAAGCTCAGTGGGGCTTGTGATTGTTGCCCGTTATAGGATCTTGCTCCTGGTGCTTTGTGCTTTTGAGCTTCTGTATTCTGTATTCTGATACCTGTTTTGACTCCTGCCTGGCTTTGACAATTCTACTCTCTGTATCCTGACCCTTACCTGTTTACCGCCCCCGATTCTGCTTAACCGTCTGTTTGACTTCCTGGTTTGACCCTTGCCTGCCTGACTACGAATACTCTCTGCCTGCCCCAACCCGGACTGATCTGACTATGAATCTGTCTAAACACCTTGTACCATGACCTTCTGCCCGAAGACTTGCTTACAGTTGTGCCCCTTTGTCTGCCCAGAACCCCTCGCCTTGCACCTCTCGTTTTAAGACCTTGCGGCATCCGAGTAGCTGAGGGCTCCTCCCAAAGCCAAAGGCGGCTGCTAGGGATGGGCGAATTTGACCCATTTTGCTTCGCCAAAAATTTGCCGCCGGCGAAATGTCGCAGACGCCCATTAAAGTCTATGGGCATCAAAAAAATTTTGTCGCGCGGCGGAATTGTTTTGACGCACATCTTTTTTTTTGACGCACACCGCCATACAAGTCTATGGGCGATATTTTTTCGGCGAAACGAGGTGAAAAAATTCATCCATCCCTAGTGGCTGCTACAGGCAGAAGCATGAGCCGAGACCAGGGTGCTTGGAATCGGTTCTGGGTTTGGGGTGCCAACCGTTACACACAAGCTAAAATTCCATTGATTTGGTTCTTGTGTTTTTTTACTATTTCATTGATAAATTGAGGTTTTAAAGAATATTCTCATATATAATTGCATTTTTTTTGTGAATCAAGAAAAATCACAAATTCTGTCTCGATGAGGGTCCTGGACTGTGTGAAAAGGATTTAGTTGTTTCTTTTACCTTCTACCATGTCCTGTAGGTCATAAATAAAGTTACTTTTCACAGACAACTCCCTTCTAAAATGAATCTGTGCTTTTAAGTCATGTTGTAAGCAAAGGACAAATTATTTAGGCGCTATAAAACAGTTTAAACATTCAGATAAAGAATATAAATTCCATCCCTAAAAGAATAGCATAAAATCTACCACAACAGTGCCATTCAGTCTGACCCCAGTATATGCCAGCTTTGCACACTATTTGGGAGTGACATTCATCTACTCTTTAGGAATTTGAACAAATTCTTAACTAGATTGAAATTAGAGCTTTGACTGGGTCATTGTAGGGCATTCACCATTTAGTTTTGGAGCCACTAGAGTGTTACTAGATGCCCAAAACCTGCTGCTGAAAAGCAGGTCCAGCCACTATATAATGTAGTTCTTCATTATGTGTGTGTTGTGTGTGTGGGAAGCGTTAGCTTTGACCTGTGACCAGAAATCTCTAACTTGCTTTCATCTGACCACAAACCCATTTTCCACATTGCAAATGGGTCACTTTTATTCTTTTTTGGCAAATTTCATCTGCTGTTACATTGTAGTACTATTTTTCTTTGTGCCAATTAGTGATGGGCGAATTTATTCGCCAGGCGCAAATTCGCGGCGAACTTGCGCGATTCGCCGCCAGCGAATAAATTTGCGAAACTCCCGTGAAAATTCGCGTCAAAAATTCGCCGCCGTCAAAAAAATTTTTTTGCGAAAAATGGACGCCGGCGTCAAAAACGGGCGCCGGCGTAAAAAACGGGCGCCGGCGTCGAAAAAACGTGCGCCAGCGTCAAAAACGGGCGCCGGCGTCAAAAACGAGACGACGGCGGCGTTTCGCAAATTTTTTGCCGTTTCGCGAATTTCGCACGAAATTCGCGAATTTTTCGGCGAAGCGAAACGGCACAAATTCGCCCATCACTAGTGCCAATCATTCCATACACAATAGAATACTGCAGAGCTTTTGATATCATTGGCCCACTGTATACCTATATGGAAGTATGGTGGTGGTAGCTGCATAATATTGGGCATTTTCCTCTTCATGGAATAGGCATTTTTCGTATAAAAGAGGTAGATCTATAAGAGACACACTATGTTCCATTTCTGGACCAGACAATAGTAGTATACTATTTAAAGGCACTCCCAAAGTAGGCACATACCCGTGCATGAGTTGTAATTGCTGCAGTTCTATTATAAAGGGCCTAATATAAGTCACCCAATTACTGGTCAGGAAATTAAATTAAGGTAATTTGCCACATGTAAAACATGCTATGTAATATATGCTCTGAAATGTCCATGCGGAAAACTGCATGTGGGTAAGACAATAAGATCTGTAAAAACCAGGATTAAAGAGCATAAAAGTAATATACGGAATTTTAAATCAAACACTTATACTGATACCCCTGTAGCCAGGCATTTTGATTTAGCAAATCATAATGTATGTCAGCTTAAATGGAAGGTGCTAGAGACAGTACCAAAGCCAACTAGAGGTGGGGATTATAATATTTTGCTATTATAGAGAGAGGCTAGATGGATAAAACGTTTAGAAAATACCTACCCAAAAGGATTAAATGAACAATATCATTTAGCATGTTTCCTTTAAAGGATATTTGGAAGAAATATTCTGTTTTTTGTCCTCAGGATTTATAACTAGTCAGCTAGTTGCAAGGTCATGGATCTCCTGCTGAATCTTGTGTGAGTCCATTCTATCAGGAGTAATAATTTTAGCCTTTGCCGTTATGCTGTTTGTAACAGCTTTGCAACATATTTGCCCGAATAGACAATATATAGATACAAGGTTTTGTAGTTAAAAAAATCTGTGAGTTTATAATAGTATCAGAACAATGTTGCAAAAACAAATATAAATGTCAAATTGACACAACAGAGTAACAAAATGCAAGTGATTGGATAGGCCTAATGACAATTTCCTTATTTTCCTTACAGGTTAGGCCGGTTCAAGCAGTTACCTGTATTTTAAATATATATTTTTATGGAATTTATTGGTATAACATGTACCCACTACAATAATTGGAATTTTAATGGAAAAATAACACGTATCACTATAATAATTGGCATTTTAAATATTGATTATAGAGAAGGTCATGTTAATTAATTGTTATATGATGCATTTTATTAATGTATTTGAGACAAATGTATTTATTCACGTTACACTTTAGCATGTACAGTATGCACCCTATTGGATGTGTTATACTAATTGGTTAACGGTTTACCCATGATGCACTGGACTAGTCACATGAGGTTTTAAATGTTTGGTTTTTTGAATGTTCCTTTACACTTGACAAAGGGTATAGCCTAAACATGTTGTGTAACTCTGCTTCCCAATAAAGAATATTGCAGTCGAGTTTGCCCTGGATTTGTTCCACAATAATTTGCATTTCTGATACATTGATTTGGGATATTGAACACAGGATAACCGTGGAATTAAACCAACAAGGACTTTTGGTGAGCCGCACTTATTCCCTTATTTGCATAAAATCAGAGGGACCAATGGTGCAACACATGGGGAAATACGCAAGAGTATATATATATATATATATATATATATATATATATATATATATATATATATATATATATATATAGTATAAGGCAGGAGTGAGTGCCCATACTTTGTTAATGCAGGGTATACTTTTAGTGATGTTGTCCCATTAGCATTATTAGCATTCTGTTCCATGGAAAATTTTGCTTAAATATTGGTTTATGAGAAATTGTATATTTTTAGAAAACATGTACAGTACAGGTATGGGGCCTGTTATCCAGAATGCTCAGGACCTGGGGTTTTCTGGATAAGGGATCTTTCCATAATTTGGATGTTCATACTTTAAGTCTACTAGAAAATGTATAAATATTAAATATTTAATAAAGCTGGTTTTGCCTCCAATAAGGATTGATTATATCTTAGTTGGGATCAAGTACCAGCTACTGTTTTATTATTACACAGAAAAGGGAAATTATTTTTAAAAATTTGGATTATTTGTATAAAATGTAGTCTATGGGAGACCTTAATTCGGAGCTTTCTGGATAAGGGTTTTCCGGATAACGGATCCCATACCTGTACTTTTCAGTTAACCTTAACATAAAAAAAATATATGGATGAAAAGCTTGGAACAGGAGGGCGATTTAGACAAGCTGTTGACAGTGCCTTGATTGACAAAAAACTCAACTCAACTAAGAATATAAATCCCAGTTTAGCTGCCAAGTGATACCCTATTAATTGAATTTCACAATAACTTAAGCACATAAGATTGTGCAAAAATGTAAACAAGCTAGAATCATGTTTCAGGCAAATCTCATTTATTTTTAAGGTCAGTGGCCGATGGGGAGATTCATCACCCGCGATTATTTATGCATCACTGCAAGCAACAAACCACCTGAAAATGACTCTCCAGTGGAAATAACTGAAATCACCGTTGGTAAGACCTACATATCACAAAGTTGCCTGAAGTCTCCTCCTGAGGCAACTTCGGGAGACTTTGGAAGATAAAAGTGATGCATCAGTTTTACCTCTGGTGATTTCTGTTATTTCCAATGGAGAGGCATCAAGCCGGAAGAGACTTAGGCAGGAAGTGATGTCACACCAAGCTAATATGGCAGCTGCTATCCTAAAGAAACATAGACAATGTCTAGAGCTGTTTACTCAGGTATGGTAAAGCATTCTACAGAATAAATATAGCATTCTAGCTTTCACTATTGCAGCTAATCTATTGGTAGTGTAGGGATGTGTAAAATAACAATCCCCAGTATTATTTATCAGGCAGTCCTCTACTGTTATAGACACCTAACTGGGTCCTAAAATACAGTTGGGAGGGGTAACTGTTTTCTATTCCTGCTTTAAGCTATGCCCCTTGTTGTTTCTCACGGTGACCAGTAGATGGCATAGTATAAAAGCCTCTGAAACCATGCTTTCAGTGTCCATCTTGTGCTGGTTCTAGCCTGAGCAGGCAGGCAGAGCTCGAGTGGAACCTAGACAGGTCAGGTCTAGCAAGGATAGGCTACTCACTCTAGGAGTGACAGACAGTCAGATTATTTAGCTGAGCAGCTTGAGGTACTAATTGCCCAGAAGTAGGGACTAAGTGTATAGACCTAGAGTAGAGAGTATTCCCCTCAGGTTCCCCTTAGGGAAAAGGCTGAAAGCTGGGTGTACCTCCTCAAAGCTGCATGCATTATTCTTGTTCATGTGGAGAATCATATTGACCAAAGGTGCTGTGAGTATTGCCTATCCAATGTGACGTATGATCCTGCATGCTATCCTTTATGTATACTCCACCGAGGATTGTATGTTCAATAAATCTGTTCTTTGGTTAAGTTATAAGAACCACTGGCGCCCAATTATTTGGACCCTGAATACAGTTACAGTTGCACTACACCCTGCCTCCACACTGCTGCGAGGGCTTACTCCCTAATATTTGAAGGTCTCATCCAGAGCACATTTATTGGGAGTGGAGCTTATAGTAGAGTAAAGTGCACTCAAATTACTATAGCGCTACAGTAGTAAACTGTGTTGGTAGCTTTCCTTCTCCTTTAATATACCCTTGCTCTGATAAACAGGACAGCTATGCCTGCTTAACATGCATACTGTATATATATTACCCACTTTTGCTGCTTTCCCCTGCCTCTTACAGATAGCTCCTCCATGATCCATCTTGTTAAATTATTTCACAACTATAGCATTTTGTTACCTGTTCTTGATATAAACAGGATTTTTTTCAAAAGAGGTGCAGTGCCAGAAATGGACACCAAGTCCATAAGTCCATTAGTATCCGTACATCAATACTTTTCGCATTGCACTGAAGCAGTGAGACATGATCCCAGGAGAACCTAAGTGAGTTGAAAGAACTAACAAAAGTTCCAGAAGAAAGTCACCAATCGTACCTCAAACGAGGATATGGAGAAAAAAAACAAGAAGAAGCTTATAGTGTAGCATAAACCTCAGAGTGATTACATCCACACACTATCAGTGAGTAGCTCATTCTTAAATACAAAAAGTTTAGTGTAAGTGATACAAACTCCAATCACCATCAAATTTAAAGTGCGCTTATGCTAGATATGAGATAGATAGATCGATATGAGATAGAGACTTTAAAAACATAAGCAAGTAGGGGGATACCCACACAGCTTGTGTTCCTGTTTTAGTGCTTGATTATACTCACAGACGTTAACAATAAAAGCTTGCACATCAAAGTTGGACTTGTTTCCTCCCAGATCCTTCCTTGTGGACAAACAATAAGAGTGGCATGTGCGTAAAACGTTTCTAAAACAGCTTTAATAAATATATTGCACTTTCAAATGTTCTCTTTAAAACGCCTTTTTAAAACCAAAGTGCACAGCGTCTTTTCTCTTGTGGACCAGTATTTGGAGCGGGAAAACAGGAATTACGAATCTGTGTTCAGATTTGTTTTACCTTTTTGCTCTGACTGGAATGTAATATTATGCTATCAGGGCCGCGTCGCTAATGAGGCGAGTTGAGATACGCGGCACGCCGGAGAGTTTTCCAGGGGCGGCAAAAAGCTGCTCCTGGTACCTTTAAGAGCCGAATTTCTGTTTTTTAAATGGGAAATTTGGCTTTACTAATGCGAGAGAATGCAATCCGCATTAGAGTTCTTGCCTCCCCTCCCAATGGGTAAACCGGGAGGTGGCATTGCAGGAGCCGCCTCCGGCGACATTTTTCTCTGAATCGGCGCTGTATGCTATATTGATGTAGATTCCAGGATTCTGGATTCCGTTTTGATCTTCTATGCCGGTTACTGTGTGTGCACAGGTACATAGGATCCTTAGTGTCAGAATCCCAGACTCTCTTTTTCCTCTCTATCTCAGTTGAAAGAACTGTTTGGGGAAAGCTCATAAATTGATGGTTTTATCAATCAAATAATTGGTTGCTAAGCTAGTATTGAATCAATTACACTAAGCACAAAGCACTTTTCACTGACTGATGCACCTTAAGGGTACTGTATAATTTCAAATGTCCCGTGGGTACTAAGCCAGTGTGTGCCTGTATGTAAATGTATTGTTTATCTATTTATGAGCACTTGCATACCAGTGTTTGTTTACCAGTTTTGTACCAATGTGAGCCCTTGCATTTTTGATAAGTGTGAGTGCTTGTGTAATAGTGAGTATTTATATTTTAGTATTAGTGAGTGCTAGAAAGTGTTTTGCATATTGGTGAATGTGGCTGTGAAATTTCCTAATGAATCACAAGCCATCACTAGAATTTCATTGGACAATGGCTCTATCAATATATGAGACAGTGAGGCTCATTTATGAACACTGAGCAAATTTGCACCTGGGCAGTAACCTATAGCAACCAATCAGTGAGTGGCTTTTTTCAGCCAGCTGCAGGTTGAGCAATGAAATCAAACCTCTGATTGGTTGCTATGGGTTACTGCCCATGTGCAAATTTGCCCAGTGTTTATAAATGAGCCCCAGTGTTTACATTCATCACATTGCTTTGACCCAAGTAAATTAGCTGGCTGCTGAAATTCGGCTGATGGAATTGGTGCTTTCTGCTTTGGGCAAATAGGATATTGCACGATTGAAATCCTTAAACTACAGACCCTCCCTGGCCTCTTTTAAGGGTTTAACAACCCAAACTTTTTAAGAGACACATATTTGATCTGTCACAAATGGTGATTTGATTATTTTAAAACATACTACACTATATGCATTTTATATTTTGTTGTTTACTCCCCTGCTAGCTGTGCGGCGCTGGCCATTGCTTTGGACAATAAAAAACTGTTATAGTTAGAGGCAGCAATGGGCGAATTTGTGGTGTTTCGGTTCGCTGAAAAATTAGTGAAACTACAAAAAAATTGTGAAACTCATATAAGTCAATGGGAGTCTATATAATTTTGACCAGTGACAATTTTGATGCGAGAGACATATATTATATGCGCGACTATTTTGTTACAAATGCATTAAAGTCAATGGGCGTCCAAATAATTTTGACACACGACCATTTTTATGCACACGCAATTTTGACACATACTATGTCGATACGTATTTTTTTCAGCGAGTCCATGCCTGGCGAATTTATTCACCTATCACTAGTTAGAAATATTGTGGATCTTTAAACTACACTAAAACAGGTGGATGATAAACATTAAAGTGTGTGGGGTTGAATCTCTTTGGACACCAACAACTTTATTAAAAATCTTCGTCTTTCACTAATACTGTGGCAACAAAAAACATGAATTTTGGAAAAGCTAATTTTAGTGCATTGAGGGCTGCCCTACAGAGCATTGATTGGAGCATTAAGTTTTCAGCTAAAAACACAGAACAGAAATGGTTGTCATTTAAAATTCCTCATCAATCATTACTCTTCTCAATTTATTCCCTTAAGGAGTAAACGTAGCAGTTCTAAGAATCTACGAGGAGTTGCTGGTGTGCTATTTCCATTCTGTGTGCTGTATGTATTTGTTTCATGTCACATCATAATATAGTGTCAAGTTTGTAACAGTATTAGAAATTTAGATACCTCCAGAATATTTAAGGTTAGTTTATGCTAGTTCAGGTGTAGGGCCCTATAGGGATACAGGCCCTATCGAGTTAAACTTTTCACCATTTCCTTGGGTTATTGGGTAGAATCCCTGTTACAGAATAACCTTTACAGTGATAGGCTGAGAGATTTGATGACACTGCTCTGACTCACTCCTGTATAGTGAGTGTAAGGAGTGGCCTCTTCCTCTTTTGCCTCTGGATGTGATTTCAGCTGGATGTGCTCAGGGGGACTGAGTGCAATAGGCCCAGAAGAAGTCATGTGTCCAAGTCGGGGACCAGGTAACCCCGTGAATGAGGAATAGTTACACTAGGGCAGACTTGTCATAGTCTCTATAGGAGAGAAAGGCAGAGAGGTGAGAGAGAAAGAGCAGCTGAAGCTCCAACAAGGATTTGCAGTAAGGGAGTAGCTTCCCAGAGGCTTTGTGTGTTGCCTCCAGTCAGGGACCTCAGTGAGGAGGGACTGTAGGGTACAAGCTGCTTCCTGACAACTTCCAGGAGGGAAAGGTTGTACTGCAATTGCCTGTGTACTCTCTGTGTGAGCCTGTCTTGTTCTGTGTGACCTCTCAATATGCTGTTTTCCTCAACTCCTGCGTGACTACTGAAACCTGTGCTCACTTGCCCTTTTTGGCATAATAAACCGTTCCTGATTGTTAAGAACCTCCTGACGCCCAAGTTGTTTTTGTGTGCACAGTAACCTGGGGGGATGTAGTTGCACTACACCATAGAGGGAACACTTCCACTTAGCGAAGGCCCTGCCCTGGGTGTAAGTCGCGTGTAACCCATACTCTAGTGTTCTAGCTGGTGAATTAACCCCGTATGGCCCAAATAGGTGTTACACAGGACTAGTAATTAAAGGTATTCAAGTATTGGGAGTAGTTATTGATGGAGATTATCAAGGAGAGATCAAAGTAATTCTATTGAACTCTGGAAAGAAAGATTTAATTATACAACAAATGATCACATTGCTCAAATAATAACTATGCCAGTGTATTATGGGCAAGTAACTCAAAGAAATCCTTCAACAGTGGTAACTGTTTGAGGTGATAAAAGTTTTGGAGCAACAGGGATTCAAAGTGGTGCAAAGATTTGGATACAATATCAAAACAAACAACCAGAACCTGATGCGGCAATTGCAGCAAGAAAGGATAATATGGGGTGGTGATGAGACCAAGACAGGAAAAACAGGATTATGTCCCAATAGACAAATGTTACCGCTATTTGCGAGGATAATAAAATTTGCTTTTTATTATAGATCAAACCCCAAATGATGTGTTTTTGGATAGTGTGATTTGCCGGTGTGATGATAACGCAAAATTGACTCCTTTTGGACATGTTCACTACCGGGCTGCTTGTCAATAGTATGCAAAGAGCAGGAATACAATGGGATGGATTAACAGCACGAATGATAGAACCCAAGGAACCTTTAATTGCTCTGCATATCAAAGATGTGTTCATACAAATATAAAATCAACAGAAATAATTAAGGATAGATAATATAAATACAGACTACATGTCACTCCCCCTTCCCCTGTGGCTTCGCTGGGCTGGCCTGGCTGGACTGTGTGCGTGTGCTGATTGACTCGTCTCGTCTGAGAGAAAGAAAGATACTGCCTGCCAGTTGCTGCCCCTCCCTCTTCTGCTGTTTTGGTGGCTGCATAGGCATTTGACGTGAGAGATGAAGTAGTGGGATCCAGCTCCAGCCCCCAAACAAACCGACTCTTAGCTACCAGCCATTCCCATTACACATAATTGCACTTTAAAGTTGCTGCGTGTGTGTTTAGTGTGTGTGTGTGTTTAGTTTGTGTGTTAAGTGTGTGAGTTGAGTGTGTGTGTGTGTTTAGTTTGTGAGTTTAGTGTGTGTGTGTTTAGTGTGCATGTGTTTATGTGCGTGTGTGTGCATGTTTAGTGTTTGTAGTGTTTTTTTTGTACTGTGTGTTTAGTGTGTGTGTGTGTGTTTAGTGTTTGTAGTGTGTGTGTGTGTGTGTGTTTGTAGTGTGTGTTTAGTGTGTGTGTTTAGTGTGTGTGTGTTTAGTGTGTGTGTTTAGTGTGCGTGTGTTTAGTGATGCATGTGTGTGTTGCGTGTATGTGTTTGGTGTGTCTGTGTGTTTAGTGTGTGTGTGTGTTTAGTGTGTGTGTTTAATGTGCTTGTAGTGTTTGTTTAGTGTGTTTGGTGTGTCTGTGTGTTTAGTGTGTGTGTTTAGTGATGCGTGTGTGTGTGTTTAGTGTGTGTGTTTGGTGTGTCTGTGTGTGTGTGTGTTTAGTGATACGTGTTTAGTGCGCATGTGTGTTTAGTGTGCGTGTGTGTTTGGTGTGTGTGTTTGTAGTGTGTGTGTGTGTGTGTGTGTGTGTTTAGTGTGTGGCCAGCCATTGTGGTAGCACCCGGTCGAGCAGCAGTTTTTGCGTGCTGCAGCAAGGACAGTCAGAGGGCAGAGAATTTTTTTTTTTTAATTAAAAACTTCAGGCTCTGCCAGCATAGGCTGAATTAGACAGCAGGTACTGCTGGCCAGTGGCTGTGCTTCACTGGGATTAGCATTGGGGTCTCACTCCAAGTCCTACCCTACAAGGGGGCCCTGTGGAAAGTATAGCCTAGTGTCCTCACGTGTCCTTAATCCGCCACTTAATAGCATAATTGTCCATTTGCATACATTCAAAGTATTTTGAGCCAAACATGGTTCATATACCTTGGAGGTTAAGCTACATATTTATGTCTCACTACAAGTTGATAGACAATGAGAGTGATTTGTTTTATCAATATATTCACCATGAATCTTTGGAAACCAATATTGCTGAAGAGTAGGAATACTTAATACTAAAGGTAAGATAATAAATGTAAACATTCCTTCACTATGGGTAACATTTTATAACACAAATATACCTTGACATGAATTTTCATCACATCTAAGATTAGAAACTTCAAATTATAGCCAATGTTTCTCATTAATAGTTTTGTTAAATGTTTGTCTTAAAATATTCTTATTCCCTATCATTAATTAGGTCTGCATATTATTTTCTTGCATTTGCTGATACATTGTTAGTAAGGTACACACGGTCCCATTAGTAAACATAAATTCCTAGTTGTTTACAATTGCTGAATTTTTTGTACTTTAATACTGTAAAAACACACAGTGAAACATGTTATTGATATCTGTGGTTCTGGAATTGTACATTACCGCAGAATGACAAGCACTGCATAAATATTTGATGATCTGATCAGCTGTGCTGATTTTGTTTACCGTTTATAAGCTGATGACCTAGAGTCATACCAGCTTCTCTCTCCTATTTTTTCCTTTAACAAAGATTTTTCTTTGGTTCATTTTAATCACTAGTAGTAAAAGTTAAGTTTTAACTTATTGGGGATTCTCAGAATGATGAAGTGGGAAGGTGCAATTTATAGGACATACTTTCTCTCTATGATAAACTTATACGCTCTGTGACCCTGCAAACTACTAATTTGTTTCCATATCCACAACAATGGAAGGTGCTACATATCACTCCTTTTGATTTACATTTATATATTCCCTATTGGTGGGATTCTAGGTTTAGCACACATTGCATTACTGATTAGACTCTTATCGAATTTTCTTTGACTGTATTTAAATATGGCCTCTACAATACCAAGTATTCAATCATGCTTCAATAAGTGGTCCACACAGCAGAAAAGAAATGGGAGGATGTGTTAAATAAATGTTCAATGCAGCTTTTAACACTGGCATGTGATCATGAGAATCAAACAGTCAAGAGCCTAACAAGTAAAATCAATGAGATTGAAAAGCAAATGTCTGAGTTCTCTCAAAATGAACAATTTACACTATGTATGTCTAGAATCAATACCAAAATTGATAGAACAGTGCAGGACACAATAGACAAAAAGAGACAGAAATATATTCGCAACATGCATGATTATTCAGTGGGCACGATTTTCCAGTGGGGACGCAAAGCCATGAATAGGAGGCAGACCTCAAAGAGTGATCTGTCCATATCTGAAAAATCAGAGGGAGAGTGCCCTTATCAAACTGGAAATACCAGGGGATTAGATGCTTCTTCTGTTCCTTCTTCCTCTTTTTTAGGATTAGAAAACAGAAGAGAATTAGGAGAGGGGGCAAGAGAGCAGAGAAATCGGGACAGATGGGCATACCCACACGAGAATTATTGGGAGAGGGGTCAAAACAGGAAGACAAGGGCACACAGAAACTAACAGTGATCAATCTGAGCGACCATGCTCTGACAGATATTCAAAACCAGGTTCTTAAGAAAGGGAGGAGGGGGTCATTCTTCCACTTTATAGAGCACTGGTAAGGCCCCATCTAGAATATACTGTACAGTTTTGGTCTCCATCACTCAAACAGGACATTATTGTATTAGAGAGGGTACAGAGAAGGGCAACTAAGCTGGTAAAGGGAAAATCTTAGCTATGAGGAAAGACTGGCCAAATTGGGGATGTTCACTCTGGAGAAGAGGCGCTTAAGGGGTGATATGATAACTATGTATAAATATATAAGGGGATCATATAATAATCTCTCTAATGATTTATTTACCAGTAGGTCTTTCCAGCTGACACAAGGTCACCCATTCCGATTAGAAGAAAAGAGGTTCCGCCTAAATATTGGGAATGGGTTTGTTACAGTGAGAGCTGTGAAGATGTGGAATTGTCTCCCTGAATCAGTGGTACAGGCTGATACATTAGATAGGTATAAGGAAGGGTCAGATGCTTTATTCACCAGTAGCTCCTCCCAGCAGACAGGAGGGAGCCAATCAGATTAGAGGAGGGAAAGGGGTGTTACAGGGAGAGCTGGGAAGTGAATCAGTGGTACAGGCTGATACATTAGATAGGTACAAGGAAGGGTCAGATGCTTTATTCACCAGTAGCTCCTCCCAGCAGACAGGAGGGAGCCAATGAGATTAGAGGAGGGAAAGGGGTGTTACAGGGAGAGCTGGGAAGTGAATCAGGGGTACAGGCTGATACATTAGATAGGTATAAGAAGGGGTTGGATGGTGTTTAGTAAGTGAGGGAATACAGGGATATGGGAGATAGCTCATAGTACAAGTTGCCATTGCCATTTTGGAGTCCGAAAGGAATTTTTCCCCCTCTGAGGCAAATTGGAGGCTTCAGATGGGTTTTTTTTTGCCTTCCTCTGGATCAACTGGCAGATAGGTAGTTAATAAAAAAAAAAAAGGTTGAACTCGATGGACATGTGTCTTTTTCAACCTTACTTACTATGTTACTATGTAACTATGTTTTTCCTGTTCAATAATCTCATGGCAGTGGGTCACTTGTATGTATCCCTGCCCCCGCAGGATTGGACAGCTACTAATTAGCATAGCAAATAAAAATCTCCCCCTTCACCTTCAGTTCTTTTTTCTGTCCCGCGTCAAGGATGCAGGCTCACCCCAATTTATTGTTCCGACCAGGTCTCAGGCTCTCTCTCCCTGGTTGAAGCTCTGGGACTAGCGCTGATTATAACTGCTGCCCAGGGGCCCTGCCTGTCATTCAGGTGCAACCAGGGGCTAAGGAAGTATAAGGATTTATCTCTGCCAAAATGCTGTATGTTTTCAGAAGCAGGCGCCATCTTTGAGGACGCGTTGCCATGGAGATGTGATGACATCACTCGCATGGGAGTTTTTTACAACCGGTAAACTCAGAGCTCTCCTGCCACAATCTGCAGCCATCTGGACACTAGCAGCCATTCGAAGCTTCCCTGGTAAGCAATATCCCTGTAAAATGAAGTGTCCTATACAATCATCATTGTATTGAAACTCTGTATTTTCTACAGCATATGGATTCAACTGTATTATTGGTGAGCTATTCTTTGAAGGCTAAAGTGAATTATCCTGTCAGTTTCATTTATGGGATGTATACTGATTATATTTTGCATTCAGTATTTTTGCAGAGTTGAGGAGGCAAAAGGTCGCAGCTAATATGGAGGGGTGAGTCCACCTTAAAAAAAGAGCAGGATGGATACCTTTAATCCTTAATTAATTAACTACTTGTTATGCTGTGTTTTTTTAGGCACTCTGGGGATCAGGAGCAGTCTGAAAGAGCAGCAAAGAAATCTAAAATCTGTAGGTTTTGTGATAATCCTGCATTGCAAGGAAGAAGATTATGTCAGGATTGTACAGTGCTACGCAATATGTTGGCGGTATATAAATACATGTTAATAATAATTGTATTACGCTGGCTTCAGGAAATATGACTAATTAGTTGGAAGAATTCATGAATAAAATGTCACAGTTAATATCTCAATCTATTGAAAGTGCTCTATCTAGAGCTACTGATAAGCTGTTAAAGAAGCCAAGGACTCAGGAGGAGATTTATTCATCAGCTGAGTCTGATTTGGATCATTTTGTTCAAGTTTCAGAAGGGGAACTAGAGGATTCTAATAAAGAATATGAGGCTACTGAGCAATCAAGTTTTGATCTGGAATTGGTCTCACCCCTTATAGAGGCTATGATTAAAGCTTTAGATTTGGATGATTCACAGGAGGGCAATTCTAGGAGAGACAAATTGGCTGGTCACTCTCACAAGAAGCAATCATATTTTCCTGTGCATGACATATTCAAAGCTGAGTTAGAGAAGGAATGGAAGATTCCAGATAAAAAATTCTTTATTTCCAAACGTTTTAATAAAATGTACCCTTTTCAAGAAGATGCTATTCTAAATTGGGTCACACCTCCTAAAGTAGATGCCCCTATTACCAGAATTGCCCGCAAAACTACATTGCCTGTAAATGATGGTGTATCTTTTCGTGATGTAATGGAGAAATGTCAAGAGAGCACATTGAGGAAAGCATACCTCAATGGCTGGTGCTGCCTGTAGACCGGCTATTGCTAATATTTGCCTTGCAAAAGCTTCCAAGATCTGGTTAAAGAACATTGAAGATGCTTTATCCAGAAATGTCAGTAGATCCCGAATTAAAGATGCATTAAATGAAATTAAATTGGCTTCCGATTTTATCATAGAGGCAGCAACTGAGAATTTTCATCTAGCAGCAAAATCTATGGCACTGTCTGTGTCAACTAGAAGAGCATTATGGTTGCGGCAATGGCAGGCTGATGCTGCCTCAAAACATAACCTTTGTGGTTTACCATTTGAAGGGGAATTACTATTCGGTTCCAGTCTGGAAAGATAATCTCTAAGGTTACAGCAGGCAAAAGCCCCTTTTTGCCACAAGATAGAAGAGGTAGAAGATAGCAATTTCCAAATTCAAGGACTGAGAGAGCTACCTATAAAGAAGAAAAGTTATACAGACCAGGTAGAGTTTTTCCAAACTATCAAGCGTGGAGATCTGGACAAGCCAATTTTTTTCATGGCTCCAGAAAACAGATCAGTGTGAACAGGGGAAAGTATACATGACACCAGAAGTTTAACCCAAGACCTAGTTGGAGGAAGGCTTGGGAAATTTCATATGGAATGGGAGAAGACCATCCAAGACAGATGGGTACTTCAAGTAATATTTTCGGGTTACAAGTTAGAATTCAGACACAAACAGTTGAGGACTTTATTTCTGGAGTCCAGGACTCCGAGGGATCCCAGAGCAAGACAAGCTCTTGTAGGAATGTTTAAGAATTTATGCAAACAAAATGTAATAACACCAGTTCCAGAGCATCAAAGATGGCTAGGAGTCTATTCCACTCTGTTTCTAATAAAGAAAAACACAGGGGAATACAGAGCAATCCTAGATTTAAGGATTCTAAACAAAAGTCTACATATCAGAAGGTTCAAGATGGAAACTTTAAGAAGTGTGGTACAAGAGATAGATCAAGGAGATTGGTTGGTCTCAATCGATATAAAAGACACCTATATACATATTCCTGTGGCCAGTTCTCACCAGAAGTTTCTTCGATTTTTTGTGCTAGGAAAGCATTTTCAGTATCAAGCCCTCCCTTTTGGGCTAGCAACTTCACCAAGAACATTCACAAAAGTTCTAGTTATATTGGTTGCAGCTTTGAGAGAAAAAGGAATACAATTCTATGCGTACCTAGACGATATCCTAATCAAAGCCAGAGATCCTCAGCTATTAATTCATCAGCAGAATTATGTTCTGGAATTTCTACACCGCCACGGTTGGAAAATAAACTTTGGCAAGTCTCAATTAATTCCAGTTCAGAAGCTTCGGTACTTGGGAGTACTAATCGATTCAATTCAGATGAAAGTTTTTCTAACGAAGAGGAGAACACAAGATATCAGAAAATCAATACAACTAATCAGATGGAAAGAATTTTGTTTGTGGTGGTGCATTCCATTCAATTTTCAGAAAGGGAAACACATTCTGTTACCCCAATGGCAAGTCCTCACCACAGATGCCAGCAATCTGGGCTGGGGTGCAGTCATCAACAACCATTCAATCCAGGGCTGGTGGTCAGAAGAGATAAGGAACTGGTCTTCAAATCGGCTGGAATTGCAAGCTGTTTGGGAACCCCTTCAGGTCTATCAACAGGGGTTAAAAGGATTGTCTGTGAATGTCCATTCAGACAATACAACGGTTGTGAGTTATCTGAGGAGACAAGGAGGCACCAAGTCAGTGTCTTTGATGAGATTGAAGGAGAAGATTTTCCGTTGAGCAGAGAACAACCTATGTCATCTAACAGCAACATATATTCTGGGGCAACTGAATATCAGAGCAGATTATCTCAGCAGATCCAAAATCCATCCAGGAGAATGGTCACTGGATCCACAGATATTCTCTCAGATAGAGAGGAGATGGGGTCCAATACAGATTTGATGGCTTCCTCATACAACTGGAAGACACACAGATATTATTCCAGGAGTTGGGATCATCAGGCAGAGGGGAGAGATGCTTTCTCCATACCTTGGAGGTTTCATCTTGCTTATCTGTTTCCTGCAATACCATTAATCCAAAAGACCTTGAGAAAAGTGAGACAGGACAAAGCTCAAGTAGTCCTGATAACTCCTTGGTGGCCCAGGAGGCCATGGTTTGCCCAGCTCCAGAACATGGTAATAGATCAGCCTTGGAAACTGCCACTGATCCCACAATTGTTGTCCAAGGGTCCGATTTGTCATCCAAATCTTGGAGGTTTACAACTGATGGCGTGGCTATTGCAAGGAGGAATTTAGAAAAATCTGGGCTGTCAGAAGCAGTGGTAGATACTTTACTGCAATCTAGAAAGTCTTCAACTTCAAGCAAATATTATAGAATTTGGAATATATACAAGGAATGGTGTAAACAAAAGAAGAACGATCCTTCTGTGTACTCGACTGTTCATATAGTAGAATTTCTTCAAGCTGGGCTAGAAAAAGGTTTAGCCACAAATACTTTGAAGTCTCAAATTTCTGCTTTATCTGCACTTTGGAATAAACCATTATCGACCGACCCGATAATAATAAGATTTATTCAGGCTGCAAACCATATAAATCCTCCAATAAAATCTAGAATACTTCCGTGGGATCTATCTGCTGTCTTACAGGCTCTGATAGAGGAACCTTTTGAACCGTTACAGTCAGTATCTCTCAGGAATTTGATCGCCATAACGTCAGCCAGGAGAGTAAGTGAAATTCATGCGCTATCCATGGCAGAAGATTTTCTTGTGTTCCATCAAGATAAAGTGGTCTTGAGAACTCATTCAAAATTTGTGCCAAAAGTATCATTCTCATTCCATTGCAATCAGGATATTGTTCTTCCAGTCTTTTATAAGAATCCTTCTATTGAGTTAGAAGAGAAACTATATAAACTAGATGCAAGAGCCCTATCAGTATATCTTCAAAGAGTGAAGGATTTTAGGAAATCAGACTCATTGTTCCAGATCCCAGATGGTCCCAAAAGAGGTGCTCCTGCTTCCAAGGCTACTTTAGCAAGATACATTACCTCCTGTATAAATCATTGAAATTGCCAGTTAAAGCTCACTCTACTAGAGCAGTGGCAACGTCATGGGCAGTCCGGTCCTCAGTGAGTTCTGAAGAGGTGTGCCGAGCGGCTGTCTGGTCTTCAATGAATATGTTCATTAAACATTATCAATTAGATGTAATGTCATTAACAGATACTAACTCGGTCATTCTGTTTTACAAACAGTGTCTTTGTCTCAATAAATGTTTACTGCATCAATTTCCCTCCCTTCAATGCTATGGTATCTCATACAAGTGACCCACTGGCATGAGTTTAGTGAACAGGTAAAGAGAAAATGTAATACCGTAATTTTCTTTTCATGGAACAAACTCATGGCAGTGGGTCACGATCCCTCCCTATCTTGACTTTGGGAAAACCTAGAACTGAATGTGAAGGGGGAGGAGGAGGTTTTTATTTGCTATGCTAATTAGTAACTGTCCAATCCTGCGGGGGCAGAGATACATACAAGTGACCCACTGCCATGAGTTTGTTCCAGCAAAAGAAAATTACGGTAAGTATTAAATTTTCTCTAATCCTTCTCCCCTAGTTTTGATATTAGACTGTTCTCTCTCTATAAAGATCTTTTTCTCTTCTGTAGGAAGCTTCTACTTAAGAAATATTTTAATAAGGATGATAACTCAGCCACCCAATCTACAATGAACCCATTGGCAAACATACCTAATCCCCTCAATCCACATGATTTGGCAAGATCATCTGTATCACAACAGGATTCCTTTGATCAGGCAGTCTCTGATTTGAATGATCTAATTGCAGAACAAATCGAACCAATATAAAGCTTTTCTTACTGTTTCCTCTACAACTCCCACATTCCATATGCTACCAAAAGTGTACAAAAACATACTGAAACCTCCCGGACGTCCGATTGTTTCGGGTAATGGTAATTTGTGCAAGAAGGCAAGCCACTAAATCAACATCAAATTTAGGAGTTTTGTTACCAATCTCCCCTCATATATCAGAGATACAGGGGAACTACTACACAAATTACAAGTTATCAAAGTTGATGCTGGGACCCTCCTAGTAAGTTGTGATGTTGAGTCTTTACTCATCAATCTCACACAAACATGGTCTGCAGGCTGTGAGATTTTTCATGGAAACTGAGAGCACATGGCATAGCCAATACATAGATTTCATGACTGAACTCACCCAGTTCTGTTTGAATAATTTTTTTTGTCTTTAATGACAGTTCTATCTACAGGTGAGAGGGGTCGCAATGGGTGAGAATGCTTGAGAAAGGGGTCACGCCCCGAAACGTTGCATCCGCAATAAATGAGCAAGGTTTAACCTGCTGAACTTACCCATGCTGTGCCGGTGTGTCCTGTTCTTATGCTGTTTTTGAGGTTGCCCATTCCCTCTGACATCGAGCACCTGGGAGTCGCTGAAGTCTGGACGGCCAGGGTGTGCGAGTGTAAGTCTTTCTTTTTATACTTGTCGCAATGGGTGCAGCATTTGCATTTGCATTAACATCTTCATGGGATGGTGGGAAGCCTTCTGGGTTTTTGGAGATCTGATGTCTTGTTTTACCTAACATGTTTCAATCTGGTTTCGCTATATAGATGACCTGATATTTCTATGGACTGGTAGCTGTGAGTGTCTAGATGAATTTCTACATACATTAAACAACAATGATCTGAATATTAAATTGACACATACCATCAGTAATCGAACCATACACTTCTTAGATGTCATCTAAATGATGATGGTACGATCTCTACAGACCTATATCGTAAAACCATGGCTACCAAATTCCATCCTACATTTTCAAAGTCATCATCCCGTGGCTACCAAGAGGGGAATTCCTGTGGGTGAATTTTTACGTTTCAGACGCAATTGCTCTGATCTGCTACTGAACTTACAGATTGTCTCTTAGAGGTTATTCCCGCTCTCTAATATACAGAGCCTTTCAAAGAGCAATCAAGACTCCGAGAGATAGCTTGCTTAATCGATCCAAGCATTTAGATAAAACTAATAAACAACCCACATCAGAACTTTCTGTAACCAGTGGCTGGCTATAAATTCATTACTTAGCAAACACTGGCATGTGCTGTTAACCGACTCAGTTCTATCCATGACACTCGGATCACATCCGCAATTATGCAGCCGAAGAGCACGTTTTTACGTGATCACCTAGTCCAAAGTCATTTTACTAAACACAAAGTTAAACCTGTGAGACTAGGAACATTTCCTTGTGGCAATTGTAAGGCATGTAGGTATATCTTTAACCAACTGTCGGTTACAGACAGGTTTGGCAAGCAATATAAGATTACACATTATTTTACATGCAATACAGACTGTATAATCTATATACTGACATGTCCATGCAACAAAATGTATATTGGCAAGATGAATTGTCCCTTCAAGAAAAGAATTCTTGAACATGTTTAAGTATTGAGAATGCTCTATACTGGTTAAAAGCTGAGAAAAATTACCCCCAGTGAGCAGGCATTTCTTTGAAACTCATAACAGTTCCAGTAAGGGGTTACGTGCCACCGGCTATTTTAAAATTAATTTAGAAATTCAGGGGGGCGATCTGGATACATCTCTTCTTGCCAAAGAAAGCAAAATGATATTCACAATGAATACTCTAAGCCCATATGGTTTAAATGAAAGCATTACCATGAATATCTTTATCTTCTGCAAATGATAATTTTATTTTCCAATATGTAATACCGGTCTGCAATGTGTCAGGATAATAGCTTTATTAGTATCACTGGCTCTATTGGATACTTATTCACATCATCTTAAAATTTTATGATTATAATCAGGCTACCAAGTTTAGACTTCTCAATGCTTTAAGTCTCAATCAGTTAATTTCCTGTCTTTATATTTTGTTTGATACTTTGTTTGAATCCTTGCATCGAGCAATAACAGTTGTATCATGCCAATTGTCAAAGAAGAGCTTAGATAAGTATAGGAGCGAATGAGTATAGTGTTACTCTGCCTCCTCTCTTCAGATTGGTCAATTCAAAATTTGACAGACAGATTATGGTCTATTTATATGGGCACTGTTCTTGGTGCCAAATTAGCTTTTGACAAAGCTCGCATAGTAGCGAGTGAAACGTGAGTCAGGCGCTTCACTTTTTTTAATTTTAAGCAGGGAAAACGGTTCCTTGGGTCTGGGGTGAATGGGCGGAAGGGTGGAAGGGCTGGCGGGTTAATTTTAATATATGCACCATTTACGGCTGACTCTCAGCAGCATTTAAATCTCCTGTACGCTGATTCTCGGGAGATTGAATGAGAAGACTGATGCGGGAGGTAGCAGGGACTCTGTGCTGCTGCTCTTCCACTGATCGGTGTGCTTCCGATTAACTCCCCCTCAATATCGCACCTATTGATGTGTATCTAGAGAGACAAATACAGTCTCAATGCACTGTTAACCTCTCTTGCCCGCAATGATTAACTCTGCCTGAGACGTCGGGTTAGTGTTCTCTATGGGGATACTCTAATAAGTATTAGCACATTATTTGTGTATCAGTGGTACTTTAATGCTGTAAAAACACACAGTGAAACATGTTATTGATATCTGTGGTTCTGGAATTGTACATTACCGCAGAATGACAAGCACTGCATAAATATTTGATGATCTGATCAGCTGTGCTCTGATCATTTATAAATATGCTGCTAGACTCTACCTGTCCGTACCATTAATGGGTTACACAGTGACTATATAAACTGTGATAACTAACCCAGCACAGGATTTCGCTTACCGTTTATAAGCTGACGACCTAGAGTCATACCAACTTCTCTCTCCTATGTTTCCTTTTAACTAAATATTTTCTTTTGGTTAATTTTATCACTAGTAGTAAAAGTTACGTTTTAACTTATTGGGGATTCTCAGAATGATTTAGTGGGAAGGTGCAATTTATGGGACATACTTTCTCTCCATGATATTCTTTTTCAATTCAACCTAATTTATTCTTTATAACTTCTAAATATATAGAATTAAATATTCCGGTACTAGTTCTTACACTTCCTAAAACAGTATCATATCATGCTCTATCTCTTTTTTCCCCTTTTTTTGCTAACCTCTAACAAACTTTTATTTGTACTAGGAAATTTAACTGAAAATCGTATAACCATACTTTTAGTTCCTACTTTTTGACATATGGAGGGAATTCTCACTAAAATATTTTGTGTTAGGTTTATCATCAATAATTACAACAGTTTCTGCCCACCATATTTGATTACTGATTTCACTATTATTCTGACACATCAATATTTGTATATCATTCATCATAATGGTAGCATTATATACATATATATATATATATTAGTAGCATTAGTACAAGCATTGTATCCTTTTGTTATTATATTCTTTAGATACATCGTTGGGAGATTGCAACATCTTAGAACTTTTCATCTTAATTAATCCATTTTCTACTTTCTTCACAACATCCTGAATTTGCCTAAATGGTCTCCCCCAGCCCCAGGCAGCAAGGGGGGGGGGAGGACTTGGCAGGTCACTTAGTGGACGACGAACCCATCGGTCGGTGAATTTAAAAAAAAAAACAAATTCCAATAAAAAAACTCATGGGCCCCTGACCACTAATGGGCCCCTGATGCTATTAACATGAAATGTTTATAGAAATAGCCCCATTGACATTATGTTTTGTGACTGATCAAACTGTAACTTCACATTTACAGTTACCTTTTAGTGGATGTATAACAAATATTACTCATTTATAATGGTATAAAGATACATATGTATTATATGATGATGAATATCAAAATATTAGTTGTGGAATTATAATCCTTTAGAGGTAATTGAGACAGTATTAACCTTTGAAGAATTGTACAACATACTAATTTAAGTGCAAGAGGATACACAATAAAATGCTTACTCAGCATAATATATATATATATATATATATATATATATATATATATATATATATATATATATATATATATATACATATATATATATATATATATATATATATATATATATATATAAATACCACCATAGTTAAAGATAAAATAGTTAAGTTTGGAAATAAATTGATGTGTTTACGGGATGGTCCCCATCATCTGAAAAAATGATGAATTGGTCGGTACATCTAATATTTATATTGTTAATTTTCACGTGTTATGAAATGGTTGGTTTGGCCTCTTGCTTGTGTCGCGAACAATGGCAGGCCATGTATGAATGTGAGTGTGATCAAGTGTATCCAATATGTAATTTTAGTTACAAAATTGATGTACTGGCATTAGTTGGAGACCAGGGAACAACCGGAGTTGAGGTAATTAATATAGATATATTAAAATTAGTTGGAGAACAGGGAACATCAGGAGTTGAGGTAAATATAAACTTATAAACATGTTTATCAAGGAGGAAGCATATATCTCATTCACGTGGTTATAATTTTAGACATACAACTATTGTTTTCATTCTCATGGTCACAGTTCTGGGGATATGGCCATTATTTTGGTATATGTCCACAATTAGGATAATGACCAAATTCTGTTGTGATTGATTATTTTATTGTTACACTAGTATAAAAAGAGAACTCAGCGGAGGGGGCTTCAGGACTTCATCTACAAGCAGACGTGTTGTGTAGAACCTTGCCCGATTGATCTGGCTTCGAGAGTTCACTGTATTTAGCCCGGGGTCCCCCAGCTGATGTTTCTCTCAGAAGTCAAGGGAAGCTCGGCTATATGTTGCGTTGTATTCAATCGGTGATGTATTCATTCTCTTACAATATATTATTCTTAACTAATCTTGATCAATGCATGTGAGTTTTATTTCTATCCCCGTATGTGATAAGTCTGCTGAGGGAAGCTTGTAGCAAGACAGTACCTTTGGTGGGATGGAACTTTGAAATGCAATGAAGAGTCGAAAATCTGAATGTAATTACATTTTTCTAAACTTCTAGAACTGGGGGGCACAGTGGGACACCTTTATATTTGGGTGCAGTGTCCCTTTAAGCAAATCAGCCTTTTTAGGGAAGGAATATAACATTTCTGCAAAGGTTTGCTTCTACATAGCAAGTTGTTTTTCCTAAACTCCCTGTGCAAACTAGTGCTGCGTAAAATGTAATATCAACTTGTGCATGTGCAGTTGAAGAAGAAATACATATTTATACACATGTTGTAAAATATTATATGTACTCTAACCCATATTGCTTTATTGCCATATAAAAGTTCCCTTAGTCTTTAATAGACTGTGCAAACTAAAAACAGCGTTACTAAAACTGAGGTTTAATTCAAGATTAAAGATTCAAAATTCCAGGTCAAACGTTAAAAGGGCGGAATGTGTCCCTGTTTTATTGCTGCATAGATTGCTGTGTACCAGTTTTGCACATAAAAATGCTTTGTGTATACACATATTTCTCTAGGATATTTGAGTTTATTGTCTGTTATACTACTGTGGGGAGAAAAATGTATCATAATCCCAATTGGTTCTAAACCAATTTAAAATATAATGTTTATCTGCAGGAGAATGACTGGCCGGTGATCTAAGCTGGGTAATGGACAACCAAACCTAAATTAAAGGACCAGTAACGTCAAAAATCTTTACAAAAACATTAGAATACAAAGAAAAAAAACACCAAGACAAATTAAAATAGCAAAGCCTTTATTAAGAAATAACTTACAGAAACTCCGCTTCCCCTCCTCTTCAGAAAAGACGACAGGGTGACCATCCATCCTACAGCGCTCAATTTCTCCTCCCTGGCTATTCACTGACAGCATGTCAATCTCCTCCTTCAGAGGGACGCCACGGTGTCATTATTTCTGTCCAAACTGTAAGATAGCAGGCCGGCAGTGCACAAGAGAAACCCAGAACCCCCTGCCCCTGCATTCTTTTTAGGCTCTCTCTAATAGTAAATGCAATGGTTTCCGGATCAGAGAAACATGGCTATCCTGGCACCGAGAAGAGTCCTTCTGCCTGCTGCTGCAGGCTGCTGGGGAGATGCACAATCACACTATATGGAGTAGTAAAGTGAGCCATGTTTCTCTGCAGAGCCTGCTTTCGGGAAGTGAACCAGCAGGGCGGCGTGTTTGTGAATGGCAGACCCCTGCCCAATGCCATCCGGCTGCGCACCAAGAAGATTCATTCTGCCTGCTGCTGCAGGCTGCTGGGGAGACGCTCAATCTCACTGGCCAGTCAGGGAAAGTGCAGATTGTGTGTGACCTGAGCTGGGTAGCACTGCGTGCAGAGTATCCAAGCTGAGCAATGAGTAAATGCAACTGGTGTGTGGGAAGTGTATAAACCCCACCGAGCTGTCACACAGAAGGAATCTTCTCGGTGGCAGGATAGCCGTGTTTCTCTGATCCGATCCGCAGCCGGATGGCATTGGGCAGGGGCCCACCATTCACAAACACGCCACCCAGCTGGTTCACTTCCCCCGAAGGCAGGCTCTGCAGAAAAATATGACTCTCTTTACTGCTCCATACAGTGTGATTGCGCGTCTCTCCAGCAGCCCACAGCAGCAGGCAGAAGGCATCTTCTCATGCCAGGATAGCCATGGTTCTCTGATCTGGAAATGATGCATTTACTTTTGGGTTCTGGGTTTCCCTTGTGCATGGAAAGTACGCTGCCAGCCTGCTATCTTACCCCCAAACTTAAAATATGAAAGCAGAGAGAATATTTAGGAATTAAAAACCGTCAAATATCCCCCTTTGTTTTGATCCATCTAAATACACCCATATTACATCCCTTTGAGTAAAAAAAAAAAGAATATCTGTTAAACCTTTTTTTCTGGGCTTTAGTATCCTTTCTAGACCAAATCTGAAAGTTCAAAGGGAAACTCAATCCTAAAAAGTATTATAGTTACATAGTTACTTTGGGGCAAATTCACTAAGATTCGTAGTTGCGCCAGGCGCAAATTTGCCGCACTTCGCCACACTTCACCAGGCGTAGTTTCCTCAGCGCTGCGCAAATTCACAAAAATCCGAAGTTGCGCACAGGGGTAGCGTAAGTTTCGCTAGCGATGGTTAATTTGCATACGGCGCCAAATTCAAATTTCAATGGAGGAATACGTATCAGCACTACAAATGCCTAGAAAACCTTCAAAACATCAAATAAAAATTTCATTTTGCCCTACACATGTGCCCACTGTCTAGGTAAGTTGCCATGAGTCAGGAAATGTAGGGGGGAAGGAGGGGAGCCCCAAAAATTTTCAATCTTTTTCAGCCTATCACCCATCATGTAGAAAACATGCCAGCGTTTTTGGGAATGTTTGCCTTTTTTTGAAGCAATCCCTATCTACTCTATTGCGCTTCGCCTGGTCTGAGGTGGCGAAGGAAGTCTAGCGTAAAAGGTGGCATAAAGAACAATGCGCATGTTAGTGAATTTGCGTAGTTTCGTTCGTTGCGCAAATTCGCCAGGCGTAAGAGTGCTTAGTTACACTAGCGAAATTACGCCAGCGTCCGTTAGTGAATTTGCGAAGTACCGAAAATGCCAAACGCTAGCGAATTGACGCTAGCGTTCGGCGCTTAGTGAATTTGCCCCATTGGGTTGAAAAAAGACAAAGTCCATGAAGTCCAACTCCTCCAAATGAAAACCCAGCCCCATACACACACCCCTCCCTACTTTTAATTAAATTCTATATACCCATACCTATACTAACTATAGAGTTTAGTATCACAATAGCCTTTGATATTATGTCTGTCCAAGAAATCATCCAAGTCCCTCTTATAGTCATTAACTGAATCAGCATCACAACATCACCCGGCAGTGCATTCCCCAACCTCACTGTCCTCACTGTGAAGAACCCCCTACTCTGTTCCTTTAAATGAAACTTCTTTTCTTCTAGTCTGAAGGGGAGGCCTCTGGTACGTGATTCTCTTTATGGGTAAAAAGGTCCCCTGCTATTTGTCTATAATGTCCTCTAATGTACTTGTAAAGTCTAATCATGTCCCCTCACAAGCACCTTTTTTCCAGAGAAAACAACCCCAACCTTGTCAGTCTCCCCTCATAATTTAACTCTTCCCTCCCTCTAACCAGTTTAGTTGCACTTAGTCTCTGCACTCTCTCCAGCTCATTTATATCCCTCTTAAAGGAAAACTATACCCCCCAAAAAATGTAGGTCTCTATTAAAAGATACTGAGTAAAACAGCTCATGTGTAAAACCCTGCTTCATGTAAATGAACCATTATCATAATAATATACTTTTTTAGTAGTATGTGCCATTGGGTAATCATAAATAGAAAATTGCCATTTTAAAAAATAAGGGCCGCCCCCTGAGATCGTAAGATTCACTGTGCACACATACAAACCACATGTAAGGTCACATGAGCCAATTAACAGACAGAGTTCTGCCTTTTGCTTCCTCACTTCTTCCTGTTACAGTTAGTGTTGTAGTATTTCTGGTCAGGTGATCTCTGAGGCAGCACAGATAGAGTCACAAAATGGTGGTTCAAGGCAAGAGATGTAAAAGGGCAATATTTATGTAAATATATATTCCAGTTTGGTAAGATTCTTTAATATGTCATTCAATTTGATATAAACTATCTGTTGCTTCAGTATTCATTTTGGGGGTATAGTTTTCCTTTAAGGACTGGAGTCCAAAACTGCCCCCATACTCCAGATGAGGCCTCACCAGGGACCTATAAAGAGACATAATTATGTTTTCATCCCTTGAGTTAATGCCCTTTTTTATACAAGACAGAACTTTATTTGCTTTAGTAGCCACAGAATGACACTGCCCAGAATTAGACAACTTGTTATCTACAAAAACCCCAAGATCCTTCTCATTTAAGGAAACTCCCAACACAATAACATGACTAACATTGTTGGACTATAGGCTTTTGAGCTTTTCTCATTATGGAACTTGAAATGCAAGTTTTTTTGGCTTTATCAAAAAATGTTCATAAACATTTATTTTCTGTGATGCTTTTCATTGATCTGAGTGCAAAAAGGTGTCAATGTTCAGGTCCTCTTCTATGGAAGAGTTACTTACTTCCCAGCCAGAGATCTCTCCTGCAATCCACCAATGCTTCAACAAAGTGCAGGTTTCTCCCAAGTGAATGACAAGGGCAAGAAGCTTTTTCACCTCACCATACTCCCCAAAGCTGCAGGTTGGAACCCTTGAGGCTAAATAAACCATCAAAACCAATAGAGTTACAGTATGTGCAAACTTCAAATGGAGTAATAACAAAGCCCCCATTTAACTTTAAACAACTGTGATACAAACAGCCTTCTGGCCAGGACCAACTTGGGGGGGGGGAACTCTACAAAACAGTGAACTTAATTATAGGTGTGTGAATGGCACCAAAGCCTCAGGTCTGACTTCATAAGTCTATGTCATACACCCTATCAACTTTAACATATACCCCCACAGCAAAATATCCATCAAATTCTGCCAGTTGGTTTAGACACCGGGTAATAAAATGTGCCAATACCGGTATCCTAAGAGTGTCACATGTTCGCCCCTCTCTAGTGTACAATCAGTGAGTCCTGTGTGCTCGTTGTGCTCCGTATATAAGTGCCCATATAGAGTATAAGCCGTGCCAATAGTCCCCAAACTGTGGAGAGTCTCCAAAGTCCACTAACCCCCCCTGGGATGAGTGCAGGGATCCTTTCCACATGTGTCACCCCAATTCCAGCCACATATCAGTGATTGTAAGCCGGAGAATCCATTCACTCCTCCGTCTCCGCATCTGGTTCCATGCCGTTCCACTACCCGTGTGCGCATAGACTCAAGACCCGCCTCCTTTGTCATGGGAGCGGCGGCGCTCCTACATCAGAACCGATTGCCGAACTCTCTCAGTGACGTGCTAGTTCCAATCTACTGCCTCTTAGCCCATCTCACCAGCGCGGTACTTTTTTTCTCTCCATCAGGCAAGTGCATATCAGCTTTGGTACCGATAACACCATTTGCCACTGAAGGTCTTTCCCGCTATCGTCCGTCTCTATATTTCACCTTCTGTTGTGCACATCTTCCTTCTGTCACATCCTGGTAGTTGCACTAGGAGCCCCATGGAGACCATCAGTTTTTTCCAAGATTCTATACCCGGCAACACTGGTATGATATGCTGTTAAGGGGACCTAAGAGGCAATAGATTGGAACCAGCATGTCACCAAGAGAGTTTGGCAATCGGGTCTGATGTACGAGCACTGCCATGACAACGGAGGTGGGCCGGATTTACATAGGGGGCGCCCCTAGGCCCACTGCCGTTCGTCGCCCCTGTACCCTCCAGGGGTACAGGAGGAATGGGGATTGATGCATGGGAAATGTAAAAAGTGGTTGTATTTTCATCTCAACCCCAGTGTTTTTGAACCAATGTGGGTGTGGTTGGGAAGCATGCCGCCCTCCTAAAATCTTGCCGCCCTAGGCCCGAGCCTAGGTGGCCTTTCCACAAATCCGGGCCTGCATGTGACACTCTAATATATTATTACTATTATATATACTATTATATAAAAGTAAGCATTATACGAGGTGCATACAAAATATTTTATCAAGGTTGTTTGTTAGAGCTAAAACTCAGATATGAAGTATCAGATTACAATGTGCTGTAACATAATTTTCCTAAGAGATCGAGGGTGATAGGCTGCAAAAGATCATAATTTTTTTAGGGTACCCAGCTTCCCCCTAACATATGGCACATAAACTATACACTGGGCTCATGTGTAGGGCAATATAACAACTCTATTTTATTTATTAAAGTTCCCTGGACTTGTGTAATGTAATGTATTTGCTGCAACATATACGTCCATTCAACTTTAACTTTCCGCCGTATGCAAATTAGGCATCGCTAGCGCAACTTTGCTTTGCTTGCCGAATTAACGCTAGTAAAACTTCACAACCGTTCTGCGCCCTGGACAAAACTTTGCATTTTAGTGAATTAGCGTTGTCCTGGCGATGTGAGGGAAGCTGTCGCTGGCGAATTTCCGCAGGTTATTGAATTTGCCCCCTGGAGTGGGGCAAATCAATAAATGACACTCACAAGCTATTGCCATTGGTGCCTTATGTCAGGAAAAACAGTGAAGACAATAGGAAGGGACAGACAGAAACTGCTTACATTCTTACCAGCACACTCCCATGATTTTATAGCTATTTATAAAACAGTTTTATATTGCATTTCAATTAATGCTTAAACCACCTTTCATGAATAAGTAATGCAATGGAATTTAGGTAATATAAAATACAATCCAATATAAATAAAGATATATATATATATATATATATATATATATGCTTGGACTATATACAACATAGTAAAACGGGTAACGTTTGTAAGGCATTTTGTATAAGGATCAGCCTTATGAATGTTAAGAGTCTTAATTCTTAAAAGTGTCTCTTTTATACCCACAGCTTTGCAAAGGAGGCTGTCCAAGTTTAATTCCAAAAATAATTCTTGAATATCTTTCTAATATCCTTATCATTTACAGTAGGGGGTACATTATCCCTTATAATACATGAGTGATACTCAGAGTTCCCTGTATAACTCAGCCTGCAGCCTTGTGCCTTTATATGGTCACGTAACAACCCCTCAGTGACTTCTAATATCCTTATCATTTACAGTAGGGGGTACATTATCCCTTATAATACATGAGTGATACTCAGAGTTCCCTGTATAACTCAGCCTGCAGCCTTGTGCCTTTATATGGTCACAGAACAACCCCTCAGTGACTTCTAATATCCTTATCATTTACAGTAGGAGGTACATTATCCCTTATACTGTAATACATGAGTGATACTCAGAGTTCCCTGTATAACTCAGCCTGCAGCCTTGTGCCTTTATATGGTCACAGAACAACCCCTCAGTGACTTTTAATATCCTTATAATTTACAGTAGGGGGTACATTATCCCTTATAATACATGAGTGATACTCAGAGTTCCCTGTATAACTCAGCCTGCAGCCTTGTGCCTTTATATGGTCACAGAACAACCCCTCAGTGACTTCTAATATCATTATCATTTACAGTAGGGGGTACATTATCCCTTATAATACATGAGTGATACTCATGTTCCATGTATAACTCAGCCTGCAGCCTTGTGCCCTTATATGGTCACAGAACAACCCCTCAGTGACTTCTAATATCCTTATCATTTACAGTAGGGGGTACATTATCCCTTATAATACATGAGTGATACTCAGAGTTCCCTGTATAACTCAGCCTGCAGCCTTGTGCCTTTATATGGTCACAGAACAACCCCCTCAGTGACTTCTAATATCCTTATCATTTACAGTAGGGGGTACATTATCCCTTATAATACATGAGTGATACTCAGAGTTCCCTGTATAACTCAGCCTGCAGCCTTGTGCCTTTATATGGTCACAGAACAACCCCCTCAGTGACTTCTAATATCCTTATCATTTACAGTAGGGGGTACATTATCCCTTATAATACATGAGTGATACTCAGAGTTCCCTGTATAACTCAGCCTGCAGCCTTGTGCCTTTATATGGTCACATAACAACCCCTCAGTGACTTCTAATATCCTTATCATTTACAGTAGGGGGTACATTATCCCTTATAATACATGAGTGATACTCAGAGTTCCCTGTATAACTCAGCCTGCAGCCTTGTGCCTTTATATGGTCACAGAACAACCCCTCAGTGACTTCTAATATCCTTATCATTTACAGTAGGAGGTACATTATCCCTTATACTGTAATACATGAGTGATACTCAGAGTTCCCTGTATAACTCAGCCTGCAGCCTTGTGCCTTTATATGGTCACAGAACAACCCCTCAGTGACTTTTAATATCCTTATAATTTACAGTAGGGGGTACATTATCCCTTATAATACATGAGTGATACTCAGAGTTCCCTGTATAACTCAGCCTGCAGCCTTGTGCCTTTATATGGTCACAGAACAACCCCTCAGTGACTTCTAATATCATTATCATTTACAGTAGGGGGTACATTATCCCTTATAATACATGAGTGATACTCATGTTCCATGTATAACTCAGCCTGCAGCCTTGTGCCCTTATATGGTCACAGAACAACCCCTCAGTGACTTCTAATATCCTTATCATTTACAGTAGGGGGTACATTATCCCTTATAATACATGAGTGATACTCAGAGTTCCCTGTATAACTCAGCCTGCAGCCTTGTGCCTTTATATGGTCACAGAACAACCCCCTCAGTGACTTCTAATATCCTTATCATTTACAGTAGGGGGTACATTATCCCTTATAATACATGAGTGATACTCAGAGTTCCCTGTATAACTCAGCCTGCAGCCTTGTGCCTTTATATGGTCACAGAACAACCCCCTCAGTGACTTCTAATATCCTTATCATTTACAGTAGGGGGTACATTATCCCTTATAATACATGAGTGATACTCAGAGTTCCCTGTATAACTCAGCCTGCAGCCTTGTGCCTTTATATGGTCACAGAACAATCCCTCAGTGACTTCTAATATCCTTATCATTTGTAGTAGGGGTAAATTACCCCTTATAAAACAGGAGAGATACGCAGAGATCCCTGACAAGGTTTAAGTTGCATAATGCAAGACTTTGCTCTGCTGGCTGTGGCCAGAAGTGCAATGAACTTCTTGAATTGTATACACAACAGTAACTCTGCATACAGATGGCAGATGGTTAGTGAACAGACATCACTGGGAAAATTTACTAGATTGTGCTTCATACTGTATGTAAGTAAGTAGTCATGGGAGCCGGAGGATACTTGGAAACACTGTATTTAATGACATCTATTTTGATTGGGGTTCTAAGAATCTCTCAAAAATAAGTGTGTTAATCAAGGCTTTATTATTAATAAAGTTAGCAAAACAAGCAAGAATGTTCAGTCAGCAGTAATATTAGTAAAATAATCAAGAATGCAGCACTGTTTGAGTCAGCTTCATCATCTACACCATGCAACTGGGAGATACTGTTTTAGTTGACAGACAGGTCTTAAGCGGAATAAAGGTCCCTGGGCAGCAACGCGTTTACTCCACAGGAGAGATCTCAGCCAACAAAATGGGGACCCCCAGTTTTATATGCTCTAATAAAAATGAGCTCATACATAAAACCACTTGGTCAACAACAGATCTTGCTTCCCATGCGCTCATCAGGAGCCGGCCAGACTCCCAACAAGCACATCTTAAAGGGAGTTCTCATGAGAACTTCCAGAAGTCATAAACACATTAATCCAAAGCTGTGTTATATAAGATATTGGTTTGACTCAATATTTTTAGGGTTCAGCAGTTGTTCTCTATAAAGCTGTGTTATACACAGCTATGATATATGTATGTATGTCTGAAATTCAACTGAACTGAAGTTCAACTTCCTACAAGGCTGTTTGTACAAAACCTTTGTCAAAGTATTACTTGGAGCCACTGATTAAAAACTTCTCTCATTATATTCCACCCTTTGGCTCCAGATAATACATTTGTGAACAATCTTCATAGTTATTATTGTTATATGAAACCTTCTTTTATTCCACCTGTTACATTTCTTGATTATAATTATTATACACAGGCATTTCTTGACTCAATAGACAGGAGTTTTTCGGCTGTTATAAGAACATGCCCTGAATATACATGACAGGGCTGGCATACAGCACATTACTATGAGAAATATGATTATTATACAGATAATTCCAAAAAAATGTCTTAACTGCCCAAAATCAGGTAACCATCCAATCCCTCGCAATTGTATCTGATTTATTTGTTCCTCTAATTCTCATAGCTTATCAATATTAGAGTGAATATCTGTCACGGTTGGCACCCTAATTCAGAACCGATGCTAAGCACCCTGTTCTCAGCTCTTGCTTCCGCCTTTAACAGCCGCCTTTCACCTCGGGAGGAGCCCTCGGCTAATCGGATGCCACCAGGTCTTATTATGAGAGGTGCAAAGCGAGGAGTTCTGCACAAGCACAGGGGCACAACGGTAAATGCAAAGTCTTTGGGCAGAAGGTCTCGGTACAAGGCAAAAGTGTAGTCAGATCAGGCCGGGTCGGGGCAGGCAGAGTGCAAACGTAGTTAGGCAGGCAAGGGTCAAACTAGGAGTTCAATCAGAGGGGTATAGAATAAGCGAAGTCGGATACACAGGCAGGGAGTCAGGATATAGAAGTCAGAATCGTCAAAAGCCAGGCAGGGGTCAAAACAGAAATCAGATCAGAATCAGATAGCACAATGGATAACATTAGGAACAAATCCTATAATGGGCAAACTCCTGTAACCGTAATGAGCTATTTATATTTTCAAATTTCGCGCCATTGCGTGCTTGCGTCATCACGCCAGTGCACCTGTGCCTTTAAATCTCGCAGAGGTGCGCCATGCGAGCACTAAGGAACCACCCACTGATTTTTCAAAAGAGCCCTTCTTTTTATTAGAGGTGTGCCAGGCTATTCAGGAAATCATGCCAGTAAATACCTGAGTTTTGTTGAAAGTGAAAGTAATCAGATGGCTAGTTAAAACAGTCATTGGTTGAAATGGGTTGGTCCCCCAGATATAAAAAAGCAATAACAGGGAAAGACCAGAAAGAAAGAGATCAAGAAAGCAGAAACATGTAGTTGGCTGATCCCATGATCAGCAGCACAGAGTTGGTGGATCCAGAATAATTTTCAACTTGAAAAGTAAGTGTTAGTTATTAATAGTAATTTCATCCTTAGGCTTCTGTAATGGGACATGAACCCGAATGTTTTATTCTGTGCCTTTAATGCAACTGCCTTCTTGTAAAATATACCACAGAAGCCCCAGACTATACCAAGAAAGTTTCCAAGATGACCAATCCATTACTGTGGAGGTAATTGGTATATTGACTTCAATGTACTTTTGGTTGCAATGTTTCATTTTTGCTGGATGTTGGATATTCTTATTTTGGTTGAAAAGAAGTAAACTTAAAAGACAGGTTGTAAGGGAAGTTCAAGTGATTAGTATAGAAAAAACAGCTTTCCCTGATGCATTTACTCATAGCAACCAACAACATGTTTGATTTTAAGTCAGTGACCATTAAATGCTTCCTGCTTATTGGTTGCTGTAGAGATGGAGGGACAACAGGAAGAAACAAATATAAGAATAATATACCTTTTTTCCACATACATAGCCATGGTACATTACAATGTACAGAAACCTTGTGCAGTAATATGTTTGAGCCTACTATTCCCCCAGATATACCTCCAAAGTGTACACTCACACTAGAATGCAAATTCCAAGTTTTGCACTGTGAATCAGGTGTTACTCTGCACAAGATCACTACCACTGGAAATGCAATGATCATGCCAGAAGGTATAAGGACTTATTCCTTGGACCAGTTCCTTAGTGGTATAATATCTAATACAGATTAAAGAAATCCTTTGAACTCCATGTCACTATATTAAAGATATTGAGCCATTTTGTGGAGAAATCTACCAAAAAATTCCCTCCCCTTTAAACAAAATGGGATTGTTTTTTATATATATTGAAATATATGCAAGCTGGACATTTGAAACTCACTTCCATCTCATTCATTTACAGTTCCAATATTTTTTAGGAATTTTATCTGCAACTTGCTTTCCAAAGTTTAAACTCGGGAATGATGGATGCCACAACATGGTCATTGTTTTTGCAAATAAGGAATGTTTTGCTCACTACTTCAGATGAATCAGATGAAAGTGAGCATATGACAAAATAATAAATAAAAATAATAAATATATTAATACATATTACATACTATATTTTTAGAATCTTTTAGCACAAAAGGTCTTTATGGGGGAAATGTAAATAAAAATTTGCCTTTCACAATGTAATATTCTTCATTAGGCCTATTACGATACTTTAACAACTGCTCTGGAGTTTAGTTGAATATGTTTTCTGCCAAGCTGTTGTTTATCCTACTCAATGTAACTGCAGGAGTTGCAGTGGGATTTTTAGTATTTTTACTCATACAGTATCTACCAGGCAGCTGTTATCTTGTGTCAAAGAGCTGTTATCTGGTTACCTTCCGATTGTTCTGTTATTAGGCTGCTGGGGGGAGGTGATATCACAAACTTGCAGTACAGCAGTATAGAGCGACTGAAGTGTATCAGAGCACAAGTCACATGACCGGGGGCACCTGGGAAACTGATAGTATGTCTAGCCCAGGGGTGCCCAAAAGGTAGATCGGGACCTACCAGTAGACCTTTAGCTGGTGATCAGTAGATCTCAAAAAACTGTTAACAAACAACTTATTCAAATCACCCTCCTGTTTCATGCTTTTCATTCAGATTTTATTATTCAATTATTTATTACATAAGAAAACGTTATTTGTTAAATACAGAAATATACATATAACCTTAATTTGGTTACTGTCTCTTTAAATAGCAACTTACCCTTGGCAATCCAGGGGTGCTGAGTCCCTTTTGTGTATGAAAAGTACTGGGAATTGGGAATTACAGCGCAGTGCCTCCATCTAGTGAACACTGAGGAACACACCTCAGGGGGTTTCCTCTAGGAATAATAAAACACACAGTTTGCAAATGAAACAAATATAAACTTTATATAAACTGCAGCAAAACTTGGGCAAACTAATACACCATGCACTTCTACACTGGGAACACATGGGACACTACCGAAATCACTATTAAGTACTTAACTGTTGTTCCAACACAGTCCTTTTTAATATCAAAGTCCCAATCCTCTGGAAGGGGTTAATAACCACACAGTTCAAATGAAATGTCCCTTCCCTAGAGCTCTTATTCCCCAGGTAGCGCTACCATTTCACAAAAGTACCTCTCCCTTTGAAATTTAGCAGCAGCTTCCATGTAGCAGTTAAGTACTTGACTTGTCTTCACTTTGGGGCCCCAATGCTTGTATCTGTGCTAGTATCCTCCCTTGGGTGGCTCACTCACTGGGGTGCTCTCAGAGGAATTCACACTGGAGATTACAGGCAGCTCTGCAGCAGGATGAATCTCATCAGTGGCACCTTTCTCCTTCTGAGTCTCTAGCAGCTTGGCAGGGAACAGGCTGGGCTCAATCTGTACCTCCACAGATTCCACAGATTTAACTTTAGCTTCTCTGTACTTGACAGTCTTACAGCTACTTGTGCTAGCTATGTTCAGCTCTCTGGGAGACCCTGTACATTTGGTTGCAAAGTCAGGCACACCCTCTCTCCCAAGGATGCCCTGGGATGCCCAGCCAATCGGATCGCTCTCCAGCCTGTAACTGGGCTGGATGATGTCACAGGCAGTAAAACAGGGGAAGGATTCCTCTTGTCCCCTTCATACATTTTCTCATAAATCTATATTTAAGTAATATTTTCTGTGGCCAGAATTGGAACAGAATGCCAACAATATTTTATAGATGTAGATCATAATGGGCCATCATCACTAAAAGCAGACCTTGCATTAGTAAAGTATGGGCACTCCGGTCTAGCCCCATGTCAGATTTCAAAATTAATCATGCAAAAATCTGTTTGCTCTTTCGAAAAATGGATTTCAGTGCAAAATTCTGCTAGTGCAGCACTATTAACCCTTTCCCTGCCAGCCGTTTTGTCCTAGATGCGAACATCTACTGCCAAGCAGTTTTTAGACATTTTGTACTCTTTCACTTTAAGGGCCTTTCCTGGGGCGGTCTTTTAGTTTACCCAGTAAAACAATATATTGTTTTTTTTTCAGGACAACCTGAACTTTAAAAATATGCAAGAATTTTGGTGTAATTCTACTTCTGTAAAAAAATATAGGCTTCTAAGTGTCTAATAAAATGAAAAAAATCATGTTTCACAAAGAACAATCACATATATAAGAAAATCATTTATTTTATGTATGAGCACACAGCCGATTTGGAAAGGTCTATGTCTCCTGAACGCGGCAATACCAAATATATATTGTTTTATGGAGATTTCTCACTTGTATAGATCAAAATCTCTAAGCAGTACACTACCAAATTTCCAAAGCACCGCTCCCCAAACAGCAAACTTCTGATTTCAAGGCCAAACATTCCACTAACAGTAGGTTTACCCAAGAAAACTAATACCTAAAAAAGAAGCCAGCGCCACAGGCACCGGGCAAAACAAACAAATATAGGGCAATAACGTTTTGCAAATGACCCCCTTATTTCTGTGCACAGGTTTTATTGTATCTTCACCGTACTATGTGTAACCCCTTCTTATCCACCACCACAATTATATATAGCCTTTAAGGGGAGAGGGGTTTCTTCTTGCCTCGCAGGCCTTACAGATGGATACTCACAAACATACGGTTCAAATAGGCGTAAAAAAATCTTTGTTGTCCCAGCGCGTATCCTTTAAAACTGTGAAGTAGATGCGGCAGCGAAATAGTGTAATATTGCCTTTAATATATTTAAAAATGTAACATTAAAATTGCACTCACATGGCATTCCGCAAAAATAGCATGTATAGCATATCGTCCTAGAGAGGCTTTCTCTCCACGCCTATCCACAATCGGAAATCCTGCTGCCAGAGCGCTCGTGGCTTTAGGGTCCCTTGCAGTATGTCGGCGGGTCACTCTCCTATGGCGTGCTATTCCGTGCTCCGTGCCTTACGCGTTTCGTCTATCAGATAGACGAAACGCGTAAGGCACGGAGCACGGAATAGCACGCCATAGGAGAGTGACCCTAAAGCCACGAGCGCTCTGGCAGCAGGATTTCCGATTGTGGATAGGCGTGGAGAGAAAGCCTCTCTAGGACGATATGCTATACATGCTATTTTTGCGGAATGCCATGTGAGTGCAATTTTAATGTTACATTTTTAAATATATTAAAGGCAATATTACACTATTTCGCTGCCGCATCTACTTCACAGTTTTAAAGGATACGCGCTGGGACAACAAAGATTTTTTTACACCTATTTGAACCGTATGTTTGTGAGTATCCATCTGTAAGGCCTGCGAGGCAAGAAGAAACCCCTCTCCCCTTAAAGGCTATATATAATTGTGGTGGTGGATAAGAAGGGGTTACACATAGTACGGTGAAGATACAATAAAACCTGTGCACAGAAATAAGGGGGTCATTTGCAAAACGTTATTGCCCTATATTTGTTTGTTTTGCCCGGTGCCTGTGGCGCTGGCTTCTTTTTTAGGTATTATTTTGTGGACTTGAGGGATACAAGTGAGAGCCGGCAGGGGACTGTGAACACAACCAAACCTAGGACTATAATTTGGACTTACCCAAGAAAACTACCCATTATTAGAAAGAACAGATTCTGGTGAATCAAAAATGGGTAAATATATCTTTGTACTCCAAACTACCAAGTTACAATTGTTTCCTAAAGTTATAATGTTTTATAGAAATTGGTGAATTTTTTGAAAAATTAACTCAAAGCTTCCACTCTACAGCATCATATCTCCCACACATCATTAGGTATCAATGTAAAACACCAAATATGAAAGCCTGGGGTCCACTGAACAGTTTGATGCCCAAAATGTATTGGTTTACCTAAACATGTGGTATATAGGGGCCTTAAAATGTAGACACCCCATTTGAGCTATCAGTTCTGTAATTCCAGATACTGCAAAATCAACACATTTGCATCGTTTTGGGGGGGGGGGTAAAAGTAGAAAAAAGTAAGTTCACCCCAGAAAACCATATATTTTCGGAAAGTACACATTCCCCCGAATCCAATATGGGTATGCATGTCTTTCTACTCCAAAGCACCAAGCTGCAAAACTTTCGTAAGTTTGGCAATTTTAGGGACATTTTCAAAAATCACCTCAAAACGTCCACCATGCAGCATCGTATGTCCCACATACTATTGAGTATCAAAATAAATCACCCCAAATATGAAAGCCTAGGGTCCTGTGAACAGTTTGATACACAATATGTATAGGTGTACCCAAGCACGTGGCATATAGGGGCCCCAAAAGGAAGACCCCCATATGGTCTGTCATTTCAGGTACTGCAAAATCAACACATTTACATCGTTTTGGGGGGGGGCAAAGGTAGAAAAAAGTAAGTTCACCCCAGAAAACCATATATTTTTGGAAAGTACACATTCCCCCGAATCTAAATTGGGTATGCATGTCTTTCTACTCCAAAGCACCAAGCTGCAAAACGTTCCTAAGTTTGACAATTTTAGTGACATTTTCAAAAATAACCTCAAAATGTCCACCCTGCCGCATCGTATGTCCCACATACTATTGAGTATCAAGATAAATCACCCTAAATATGAAAGCCTGGGATCCTCTGAACAGTTTGATGCCCAATATGTATAGATATACCTAAGCACGTGGCATATAGGGGCCCCAAAATGAAGACCCCATATAGTCTGTCATTTCAGGTGCTGCAAAATCAACACATTTACATTGTTTTGGGGACGGCAAAGGTAGAAAAAAGTACGTTCACCCCAGAAAACCATATATTTTCGGAAAGTACACATTCCCACAAATCCAAATTGGGCATGCATGTCTTTGTACTCCAAAGTACCAAGCCGCAAACCATTCCTAAATTTGGCAATTTTGGTGACATTTCCAAAAATCACCTCAAATTTTCCAACCTGCAGCATCATATTTCCCACATACTTTTAGGTATCAAGAGAAATCACCCCAAATATGAAAGCCTAGGGTCCTCTGAACAGTTTGATGCCCAATATGTATAGGTGTACCCAAGCATGTGGCATACAGGGGCCCCATAAGGAAGACCCCCATATGGTCTGTCATTTCAGGTACTGCAAAATAAACACATTTACATTGTTTTGGTGGGGGCAAAGGTATAAAAAAGTGCGGTCACCCCATAAAACCATATATTTTCGGAAAGTACACATTCCTGCGAATCCAAATTGGGTATCAAGCTGCAAACCATTCCTAAATTTGGTGATTTTGGTGACATTTCCAAAAGTCACCTCAAAATTTTTATCCTGCAGCATTGTATGTCCCACATACTTTTAGGTATCAAGAGAAATCACCCCAAATATGAAAGCTTATGGTCCTCTGAACAGTTTGATGACCAATATGTAAAGGTGTACCTAAGTACGTGGCATATAGGGGCCCCAAAACGATGACCCCCATATGGTCTGTCATTTCAGGTACTGCAAAATCAACACATTTACATCGTTTTTGGGGGGGGGGCAAAGGTAGAAAAAAGTAAGTTCACCCCTTAAAACCATATATTTTCGGAAAGTACAAATTCCTGCGAATCCAAATCGGGTATGGATGTCTTTGTACTCCAAAGTACCAAGCCGCAACCATTCCTAAATTTGGTGATTTTGGTGACATTTCCAAAAATCACCTCAAAATTTCCAGCTCTAGCATCGTAGTTCCCACATACTTTTAGGTATCAAGAGAAATCACCCCAAATATGAAAGCCTAGGGTCCTGTGAACAGTTTGATACACAATATGTATAGGTGTACCCAAGCACGTGGCATATAGGGCAAAGACCCCCAAATGGTCTGTCATTTCAGGTACTGCAAAATCAACACATTTACATTGTTTTGGGGGGGGGGCAAAGGTAGAAAAAAGTGCGTTCACCCCATAAAACCATATATTTTTGGAAAGTACACATTCCTGCGAATCCAAATTGGGTATGCATGTCTTTGTACTCCAAAGTACCAAGTCGCAAGCCTTTCCTAAATTTGGCGATAAAAGCAACTGTTTTTACATTTCTGAAAATCGCCTACAAATATTGCAATTGACCGCATTTATCTCACCCAATTTCTTACATACAATTGTAAAACACCATAAATATTGATGCCAAGGGTCTACTGAACAGTTTGATGCCCAATATGCATAGATATACCAAGGCAGCCGGTCATGTGCGGACGCCAAATAAAAAATAAAAATAGTGAATATGAGTTTTCTCTGCTGCTGATTCGCCTTCTGTGAACATAGACCCTTGACTTCATATTATGTGCCTCAAGACTCTCCTAACAGCAATGACCCCCCAAACCATATATTTTTGGAAAGTACACATTCTGCCGATTCCAACAAAGATAACAACGTCTTTCTACACGAAACTACCAAACTGCAAAGCTTTTCTAAACATGAAAATCGCCTAAAAATGTTGCAGTTTGCCGCATTTATCACACACAATGTTTTACGTACAAAGAAAAATCTCTCTAAATATGGACGTCAGAGGTCTAATAAATAGTTTGATGGCCAATATGCATAGATTTACCAAAGTATGTGTTGTGTTTGGACCCCAAATGAAAAACGTGCCTATGAATTTTCACGCTAGCCAAGTAAGCTGCAGAAAAGAGATCCCTAACTGTACGTTATGTGCCGTAAGATCCCCAAACTGTAAAAAGACCTGTTTGTGTATACATATTTGTGCACTAATAAAAGTTATCTGAGTGTGCAAATACATGTAAATAAGTGTAAATAAGTTTAAATAACTGTACAAAAGGGACCAAGTGTGCTAAAATATAAAAAAATTAAAAAAAAATTCCAATCTTTACTAAAATGTATAAATGTACTGTAAGTATGTGTAGCTGCAGGTAAGTGTGTAAAAAAACGTGCACTTACCGTTTTTGGAGCAAGAGAATCGCTGCCTTCTTTGGAGGAGTCCTGGCAGCGTGTCTGCAGAGTTGCTGCGCAGCAGGAAGTGCATGGGCGGCTCTGCAGGCAGGAGGTAGGTGAGTTGAGTAGCAGACGCTCCATGCGATGCGTCTGCTACTTTGATGTCGGATCTGCGACAATCGGGTCGCAGATCCGACTTGACAGCCCCCCAGCCTCGTTGTCTAGGGGCTGTCTTCTCTCCCCACTCTCTGCGGAGGCGGCAAAGAGCTCAGCTGCCAAAGAACGCACAATGTACGTTCTTGGCAGCCTGAGCATTTGCCTGCCAGCACGTACGCCGTATGTGCTTGGCAGGCAAAGGGTTAAAGGAGACATTTTGTGTAAACAAACGTACCAGTGCATTATACTCAATTAGATATAGAAGAATTGTGCTTAAAAAAAAGTAGCGTTTCAGGCTGATTTATTGAATATTTCTGCAAAAAGCCTAATAATCCCTCCCTTCTCTTCCACTTGCTGCTCCCTGAATTCCCAGGCTGTGCACTCAGCTCACTGCACTGTAGGACAGGAACCAATCAGCAGCTAGCAGGACCTGATAGGGAACTGAAGCCTGTCTGTGCTTGTGTGACTGCAGGGCTGTGATTGGCTGTCCCCCTCCTACTGTGCTTCTGGCAGGGACCGTTAGGACACGCCCACCCCTCATTTGAAACACAGACAGGGACCAGAGAACATCTATAGGGAGCTCCAATAAAGGGGCTATTTTGAAAGATAATATTAATGTTTAGCCCCATGTAAAAGCAACACCATATATTACTTATAATTGCCTACAAAATTAGGGTTTATTTATTTATTTATTTATCCTATATGTCTCCTTTAATTAGTGATAGGCGATCGTGACCCATTTCGCTTTGCCAAAAATTCACAACGAAAATTTGCCAAAATGTATTAAAGTCTATGGGTCTAAGTGATGAATAAGTGATGAATAATCCCTGATAATCACTAAAGCCACTGTGTTAATAAATAATAATAACAATTATTATAAATATTTTGTTTAATTGGATTGTGTTTGTGCATTTTGTGACATTTTTCTTGCTCACATAGGTATCTGGCACTGTGACATCATGGCAACGGGAGAAAAAGGTAAATAGTAACACTGACTTTAATGGACTGTCATGCAGGAACATGTTTTTTTTTCTTAAACACACCGGCTAATAGTGCTCCTTGAGCAGAATCATTGAGCAAATGAAGAGCAAACACATTTAGTTCATTTGATTTTGAAATGTAACATAAGCCATTTTCTGAGGTTGTTGTCAGATGTGGAAATTAGTCATCTATGATACCTGTCACCCAGACACAAAAATCTGTATAATAAAAGTCCTTTTCAAATTAAACATGAAATCCAATTTCTATTTTTTATTAAAGCGTTCATAGCTGGTGTAAGCTCATTTAAAAATCTTGGCTGTCAATCAAATATTGTCTGCCCCTTCTCTGTGCCAATGACATAGAGGCGGGGCAGACAATTCCTTTCACTTTCCATTCAGCACTTCCTAGATGTCACTGCTCTCCCCACATTCCCCCGTTCTCTTTACTATTTAATTGTGTAACCAGGACATGGGGATGGACATCAGGTCCCCCATTCTGGTGCATAACAAGATTCTGAGATGATACAAGACTTGCCTTAATAACAGTGTCCACAAAATGGCTGATGCCTGCTTGCTATTATTTTGAAATCCCAGACTGAAGGAAACAAGATTCAAATAATTTATATAGTGTAATTAAAGTTCATTTTGCTTGACTGATGTGATAAAATAGGATTTTGAATAATTTCTTTGGGTGACGGGTCCCCTTCAAATGGAATCTATTATGAAAATGAAAATTTAACATAAGCTTCATCGAACTAGAATAAGACACTTTATAAACATATGCCATTACAAATTCTGTACCATTTTAAGGGGTGGTTCACCCTCAAGTTAACATTTAGTATGCTAAAGAATGGCTAATTCTATGCAACTTTTTCAGTTAGTCTTCATCATTTTTTTAAAATAGTTTTCTATAGTTTTGGAAATAAATAGTTTTGTACCAGTGCACTGCACTGGTACAACTGGTGTGTTGCTACACAACTATAGTTTATATAAACAAGCTGCTGTGTAGCCATGGGGGCAGCCATTCAAGCACAGGAAACACAGTAGATAACAGAAGTTCTGAAGAATCCCATTGTATACTACAGAGTGTATCTGTTATCTGCTATGTATCCTGTGCCTTTTCTCCTTTTTCAGTTGTTAATGGCTGCCCCCATGGCTACACAGTAGCGTGTTTATATAAACTATAGTAGTACTTATCTGTTATCTACTGTGTATCCTGTGCTTGAATGGCTGCCCCCATGGCTACACAGCAGCTTGTTTATATAAACTATAGTAGTACTTATCTGTTATCTACTGTGTATCCTGTGCTTGAATGGCTGCCCCCATGGCTACACAGCAGCTTGTTTATATAAACTATAGTAGTACTTATCTGTTATCTACTGTGTATCCTGTGCTTGAATGGCTGCCCCCATGGCTACACAGCAGCTTGTTTATATAAGCTATAGTAGTACTTATCTGTTATCTACTGTGTATCCTGTGCTTAAATGGCTGCCCCCATGGCTACACAGCAGCTTGTTTATATAAACTGTAGTAGTACTTATCTGTTATCTACTGTGTATCCTGTGCTTGAATGGCTGCCCCCATGACTACACAGCAGCTTGTTTATATAAACTATAGTAGTACTTATCTGTTATCTACTGTGTAATTACCTAATCATAAAAAGCAATCAAATTTGTCTGACATGACCTATCCTTCATAAAGTCATGCTGATTGCTGCTCATAATACCATTTGCTAGGACAAAATTTTAAATGTGATCCCTTAACAAAACTTCAAATAATTTGCCCACCACAGATGTCAAACTTACTGGCCTATAATTGCCAGGCTGAGATCATTATCCCTCTTTAAATATTGGAATGACATCAGCTTTCCTCCATACCAGATGAAAGTGAGTCTGAGAAAATCAGAAATAAGGGCTGGTCTAAAACTGAACTAAGCTCTCTTAGAACCTGGGGCTGTATTCCATCTGGCCCTGGTGCCTTGTTCACATTTATTTTTATTAAAGCTTTATAAACCATATCCTGAGTAAGCCATTGATTAGACTGAGCTGAGCCATCAGTGCAGCTATAAAGTGAGCCTGGGAATGCAGACTCCACTATTGTATACACTGATGAAAAGAAAGGAATAAATTGAGAACAGTAACAATTTAATATCATTTTAAATGATAACCATTGCTGTTCTGTGTTTTCATCAGAAAACATAATGCCCCAATCTATGCTTTTCTGAAATTCAGGATTTTTGTTTCCCTAGTGTGTATTTGTTTTTTGCACCAGACATTAAATAATATCACATTATGGTCATTATTACCCAGGGGTTCAATGACTTGCACAATTGCTATACATTCTGGGTCCTTAGAGATCACTAGATCCAGTATAGCATTTTTTCTGGTTGGCTCCTCAATAGCTTGTGCCATAAAATTCATGCAACAAGTTAATAAATTTGTTCCCATTAACTGATCTGGCAGTAATGTTGCTCCAGTCAATATCTAGGTAATTAAAATCCCCCATTATTAGTGATGGGCGAATTTGCGCCGTTTCGCTTCGCCGAAAAATTCGCGAATTTCGTGCAAAATTCGCGAAACGGCAAAAAATTAGCGAAACTTCGCTAGTTTTTGACGCCGGCGCCCGTTTTTGATGCCGGCGCCGGTTATTTGACGCCGGCGCCCGTTTTTGACACCGGCGTCCATTTTTTAGAAAAAAATTTTTTGACGCCGGCGAATTTTTTGACGCGAATTTTGGCGGCTGTTTCGCAAATTTATTCGCTGGCGGCGAATCGCGCAAATTCGCAGCGAATTCGCGCCTGCCGAATAAATTCGCCCATCACTACCCATAAGACTATGGCCCCCTTCTTTCCTAACATCATTTCCTCCTTTATATAAGCTTTTAAATCCTGCCTAACAAACAGACATACCCCTCCTCCTTTTCTATTGCCTCTGTCCCTCCGAAACAAAGTATAGCCACTGATATTAACTGCCCAGTCATGTGACTCATTCAGCCATGTTTCAGCCACACCAGTCACATCATATTTTCCCTCCAGCACCAGCAGCTCCAGCTCTCCCATTTTACCAGTCAGACTTCTTCTATTTGCAAATATACATTTAATACTGGTACCATATTGAACATATGACATGTGCTCCTCCCTGTCCTTAACAGTATCCCCATCCATATAAATTCCTATGTCAACCACATGCTGAACCCTAGCACCAGACAAGTAGCATGAAGGATCTTTACAAATGATTACCTTATCCACTTTCTAATAATTGAATCCCCTATAACTAAAACCTGTCTTCACTTTCTTGCACTCCCCCCGACCATCCATATTAGAGACACTGCCTCCCAGGGTGCTCTGTCAGCCTTCTCAATACACACCAGTTCAGAGCTGTCCTCTCCAGCATCTTAAGTCAAATTGGCAGATCTGTTTCCTTGGAAGAGCTACTGTATGGACCAGTCCCCCTCCAATCCTGTCCCGTAATTCCCCTCTTGACTGTAACAAACCTTCCTCCCTCATTAGCTCCACTGCTCCATCTCCACCCCCACTACACTAGTCCCTACCAGTGGTTGCTCTTTGAGCCTACCTTCTTCCCCCCTTATTTGCCCCTTAGTGCTGCAAGTTCACCCCCTTAGAGTCTGCAGTTTAGATTCCAAGATGAAAACCCACCGACATCTCTCAATACTGCATGGAACTGCTGCTCCAATACCACATCCATGTGACAAAACACACACTGAGTGATACCAGCAAACCCACTTACACTCATATTTACACTGGGTACTTACAGTCTACAAGTGTAATTCCTCACAAATGCCTTTCTCATTTTCAACGCCTTAAGGTTTTTATCACCCGCTAAACACTTCCATCACATGCAACATTCACTTAGCAGCTTCCACACTCACTGTGCAGTCACAGACTTATTAAGGTTTCAAACCAAAGACTACTATAAGAATTTACCAGATTAACCCCTCCCCCTTAATTAGCAAATAGAAGGAAAGTGGGAAAAAAATGCTGTTTGTTACCAGTAGTAAAAAAATAACCCCTTATAACTTTAAAAAATGTGCCCCTTAGAAACTATATCCCAGACGAAACAGATAAAATAAATGCACTATCCCACCCACAGAGAAAAGAAAAATGTGCACTCAGAACACACAGCAGACAGTTATTTTCACTCAATCCCTCCTTGCACCCAGCATGCTCAACAAACACCGCCTTTAAGTCTGTAATGCTGCTATACGCTTAGATCACATGCAACACTTGTTTTGCAGCTCCCAGAGCTAAACTGTGTTTATGCTTCCCTTTCCCCAGTTGCAGAATACACAAACCCAGAAAATCAAAACCATGCAGTAATCACACATCTGACATTGAGTCAAGAATTGTCTTTGGGTCAAGATTTCCTATTATAACACTTCAAAACATAGTTGAAAAGCCTGTCAGCCACTGCAAAAGCACAAAGTTTAGAACCCGGCTACAGCATGTGCTAAATTTTAGGAACTTTAAAGCTTATCTTAGTTGTAAAGCTTAATATTAATAGCCAAAAGTTTGTTGCATCATTCGTTAGTGCAAAACCATATTATTAAATAAAAGCATACCTTGTCTAGACTAAAAATGGGGATTGATGCACATCCTATTTATTATAATGAGATCACTTAAAGCCATGTAATCGTATGAGATGTAGTACTTCTAAGGATGTTATCAGCTATGTTGGCTGAAGGTAAATGAACATTTTTCTAATTGTGAAACAGTATTTTTGTTGGAATATGAAACTGAATACCCTACAATTACTGTACAACTCTTAGCATCATCTGTAAGCTTAGATGACATGTTTATATTAGACCTCTTGCAGAAAGCGAAAATAATTACCTAATTTCCCCAGAGACTCTCCTGAAAGTCAAAGCCCGGTGTTGGCTGGAGGGGTCGGCACCTCTCCCAATCGTATCTATGTAGAAAATTAGCCAAACAGCACAAGCTTGTATAGCGGGGATCTCCCCTGCAAGTTTATTAGGTCAAGTGATGTAACGTTTCGGGGGCGTGCCCCTTCATCAGACATCATGAAGGGGCACGCCCCCGAAACGTTACATCACTTGACCTAATAAACTTGCAGGGGAGATCCCCGCTATACAAGCTTGTGCTGTTTGGCTAATTTTCTACATATATTAGACCTCTCTCATGTTTTTTTTCATAAATATACAAGAGACAACAGGGCAAATTCACTAAGATTCGAAGTTGCGCCAGGCGCAACTTCGCTGCTCTTCGCCGCACTTCGCCAGGCGTATTTTCGCCAGCGCTCCGCAAATTCACTAAAATCCGAAGTTGCGCACAGGGGTAGCGTAAGTTTTTGAAGTTGCGCTATTGTTAATTCGCCAAGCGAAGCGAAGTTTCGCTAGCGATGGTTCATTTGCATACGGCGCGAAATTCAAATTTCAATGGAGGAACACGTATCAGCACTACAAATGCCAAGAAAACCTTCAAATCTGCAAATAAAAATTTTATTTTGCCCTACACATGTGCCCACTGTCTAGGTAAGTTGCCATGAGTTTTTTGCGTTTTTTGGGGCTTAGAAAAATTTTTGACTTTTTTTGAAGAAATCCCTATCTACTCTATTGCGCTTCGCCTTGTCTGAGGTGGCGAAAGGAAGTCTAGCATAAAAGGTAGCGTTCAGTATACTGCGCAAGTTAGTGAATTTGCGTAGTTTCATCGATAGCGAAAATTCGCCTGGCGTAAGGTTGAGAAGTAACACTAGCGAAACTACGCCAGCATCCGTTAGTGAATTTGCGCAGTAGCAAAAATGCCAAACGCTAGCGAATTAACGCTAGCGTTCGGCGCTTCGCATCTTAGTGAATTTGCCCCAATGTGTTTTGTGTTTGTTACTGTGTTTTATGTCTGCATCATTCAGTGTGTGCTTAATGCAAGGATTACACATTCAGCCTGCAATGGAAATCCAAATTTATTCCTTCCTCTGCTTTCTCCCTCATACCATTCCTCTTACTTCCTGTTTCTGCCTCCTACCCAGCCTGCCTCTCTGCATTTAAGGCACACTGTAACTTAAACCTTCAGAACCTTTTTAGCCAACAGGGTGCAGGGGTTATTCTAAACACTATCAGGTTTTTGGGACAGAAAGTGTCAGGGAATGAAAGGGTACCGTTGGTTGATGTGTAGGTGGGGGCTACTCCCATTCCTCTCAGCTCAGACCACAATCTGTCAGTGTAGAATGAAGAAAACCAGAGAGCCTTCCAAAGTGAATTAATGTAGTTTTTTATAGAAGCACTACATGTTTCAGATCTCAAGGATCCTTCCTCTGGTAAACTTGTGTAGGGATGTGAAAATTTAGACACCCTTACTCTTTGTTGACAGGCACATTCTTAGTGATATTGACGCCTAAGTGGGTCCTTATGGGGGCCTTGTGCTTATGTAATCCCTGCAGTTCTCACAGTGGATGCTAGATGGCACTGTGGCATAATATAAAAGACTTAAAAGCCATGAGGTCAGGGCCTTTGCTGCTGAACGTTTCCTCTGTTAGGCCACAGAGGTTAGAGGTGGTGGAACTCAGCCTGAGTATAGGAGTGATAGATAGGGTATGTAGTTGAGCAGCTCAAAGCTCTGACGAGGATATTAGAGAGATTAAGATCCTGGGTATTACTGACCCCAAAGTAGGGCCTAAGTGTTAGGCTCAGGGAAGTAGGTAGTTTTCTGAGTTCCACCTAAAGTAATCCTGAAGATTGGGGAAATACCTTCTAACAAGCTGCCTAGCTCTCTACGTGTACTCTTTACTCTGCAGAGAGTCATTCTATGTTTAATACAGTGAGCATACCTTGTTACATTGATTGATCTATATGTTACTCTATGTTCCATGCTCCATTGTGAATTCTGGTTTTGGTTAATAAACTCAGTTTATTGTTTAAGCAAATAAAACTACTGGCGCCCAATCTCTTGTGCATTGCACACAGTTACAGTTACACTACACCCTACCTCCACCCTGCTGCGAGGGCTTGCCCCTGAGAAAGAGAGCTCATTTGTGGTATTAGCCCACAAACTAAAGTAGCTATAACTGTTAAATACAAAGCAGTTTATTATAGTGCTACACTTGCATCAGAAGAAGGATCCTTGAGATCCAAAACATGTAGTGCTTCAATAAAAAACTACATTAATTCACTTTGGAAGGCTCTCCGGTTTTCTTCATTCTACATGATATTGCAGTGGAGATGGCTACTCCATTAACCTGTTGATGAGCCTGATTGAAAACAAAGCTGGGAGGAACATCTGTGAATTTAAGGATTACATTGTACAATCTGTCAGTGACTCACACATCAGTCAGTTGCAGCCAGGAAACAGGCTAAGGAACATACAGGTACATCATGGATATTTACTATTGTGACAGTTCACTTTTAAAGTTAACTCAAGGCATAGGATGAGAAAATGGCTAGACCAACTACAATTCAACTGGTTTGTATGATAGTATTTCCAATCTGATATCAGCATAGTTGCACATTTCTATTTAGATGGTAAGGCTGTAAGATCAATGGGCTTATTTATCAAAATTTGAATTTGTGTAATGTTAGAGGTTTTTTTAAAATTCAAGCAAACTCAAATTTTTATCAAAAAGTGTTTGCTCCAAATATAGAAAATGAGCCAAAAAATCTGTAAAAAAATTGAATAACTCAAATTTCTATTAAATTTATCATTTTCAATGGGTCAAAAAATTTGCATTGGAAAAAATTACATTTTTTTGCTCTCAACCGATATCTTATTTTTGTTTGTTTTTTAAATCATAATTCAAATTCCTGAATTGTAGTGCAAAAATGTTGATTCATAGGAAAAAAATATTTTGAATGTTTATAAATCTTCCCCTAAAATAGTGAAAACTGACCCAACAAATGTTGCCCTGTATCTTTTTACACTCATGTAAAGTATTCTCAGACAATAATATTAAATAGCTGAATATGTATCTCTCTATTTTTTTTTTAGAAAATAAAAATGAGCTTCTAAAGATGATAAAGTATGAAACCTCAAAACTGTCCCTTAGAAACATCTTAAGTATTGGTCATGAGAATGTAAATGAAGTTACTCCCCAAGTTACAGAAGACCTTCCTTTGACTTTTCTATGGAAACTCATTGCCCTGGACAGTACTGCAAGGAATGTTGAAATTATTGCAAAGGATCAGAATTCAGGGATACACGGACACAGCTCATACCACAATCTACTTGAGTTCTCTGATTCTGATGATGATGATGACGATACATCAAATGCCATCAATCCTTTGGATGTTCTGTGTGTTCTCTTGCATCGTTCTGATAGTTTTTTACAACAGAACATTTTATCAAAAATGGCCATGTGCCAGTTTGCTGTCCCACTGCTTCTCCCTGCTGGTGATGGACCAGAATGCTCGTTCATGTTGTGGGCTATGAGAGATATTATCAAGAGATGGAGGCCTCAATCACTAGCAGAGAGCAAAGGGTTTATAGAAAAAAACCTTGTCCAAGTTCCCATGCATTTTTTTTCTTTTGTCAAACTGGGAAAAGGAAAATTATCCAAATCTAAAATCCTTAACCAAGTTCTTAGTCAAGCTCAGCAGAACCATGACTTCTTTCTGCATGAAAACATGGAAGGTGGGAATATTAAAAGGCAAATATCAAATGGTTTAGTGGAAGTATCATGGTATTTTCCTGTTGGTAAAGTTAATTCAGACATCTTTTCAGAACCCATTGCTGTTACTAATTTGCGAGGAGACATAGAGTCTAACTGGACCCAGTTCAGATTTCTAACCCAGGTCTCATCAGCAGTGTTTGTATTTGCTGAGAGCATTAATGAGAGAGACTGTGAGCTGTTATCAAAGTGCAGCAAATCTATAACAATTTTCAATTTTATCATAACTCCAAAGGGCAAATGCACAGACAAAGAGACTTTGCAAATGTTGCAGAGGATGTTTTCATTATTGAATATTGATAAAAGAAATATACTCAGGGCAGACAAGGTGGCTAATGATATAGAAATGGTGAAAAGAATACGCCAACTTCTAACAGATTTTATGTTGGATTCTAAAAAAACAATAAAATTGGAAGACATGTTGCATACAGCCCAGGAGCTTGGAATCAAGGTGGATGAGATGAGTGATGAATGTCAGAAAGCTAAGAAACATGCCTTAGAAATTACAAAAGATATTAATGATGTAGTTAAATATAAGAAAACAACTATGAAACTACAAGGAGAACTGTGGAAGCAACTTGCTCGCATAGAGAAGGAACTGTGTAGAATGAGAGAACAAGGGGATACAAGTACAGAACAGTACAAATCTCAGCTTATACAGAGACGTAAGGGACTACACAAGGAACAGAACAAACATCAGTTACCTGATGGCATGACAAAATTTATTTCTGCAATAACTCATTTGTCCCAGACAGAGAAACAATATTTCTTGAAATGGCTTAAATTTACACTTGACTCAATAGCGAGAGAAAACCTTTCTCTACTACAAGCTGAATACAAGAAGAAATGTAAAAATTCAAAAAATAATCAAGCTGAACTTAAACGTCTTGACCAACAGATATCTGACAGTTCTTTGGGGGTAGAACATTTTCTGCGTGAGATGGGGCAGTTTTATGAGGCAGAATGTTCAATGGTTAAAGAAAACGAAATGAAACCAGGTAGAAGACAATTCACCAAACTCCCAGGTATAGCAGCTGATCTCCTGTTAGATGGATGTCCACTAGAGCTGATCGATGGAGATGCATCCAACATCCCTAAGGTATGGGTGACAGACATTCTTACTGAACTAGACAAGAAGACAGGAGGGAAATGTAGAATGAGAGTAATCACAGTGCTGGGAGTGCAGAGCACAGGGAAATCCACCCTCCTGAACACCATGTTTGGCTTGCAGTTTTCAGTTGCCAGTGGACGATGCACACGAGGAGCCTTCATGACACTGATTAAAGTAAAAGAAAATCTTCAGAATGATCTGGGCTGTGAGCTTGTTTTAGTGATTGACACAGAAGGGTTAAAAGCTTCAGAATTAGCTTCCTTAGAGGGAAGCTATGAACATGACAATGAGCTGGCAACTCTAGTGGTTGGGCTGAGTGACATCACCTTAGTTAACATGGCCATGGAGAATACTGCTGAAATGAGGGACACATTGCAGATTGTTGTCCATGCATTTCTCAGAATGAATGAAATAGGGAAGAGACCCAAATGCCAATTTGTGCATCAGAATGTAAGTGATGTTTCCGCTTACGAAATGAATATGAGGGACAGAAAGAAACTACTTGAGCAGCTAGACAGCATGACAAAGGCAGCAGCCAATATGGAAAAGAGGAGTGGAATCAAGAGCTTCTGTGATATCATGGACTATAACCTTGAAAAAGACAACTGGTACATTGCTGGGCTTTGGTATGGTGTCCCACCCATGGCTTCTATAAACTCAGGCTACAGTGAAAATGTTTATGAACTAAAAAAATATTTATTCCGGTATATGGAGGAAATCAGAGATGTTCAGCAACATAAGATTCAGAATATCAACCAATTTATTATCTGGATTGAAAGTTTGTGGAATTCTGTGAAATATGAGAAATTCCTTTTTAATTTTAGAAACAGCCTGGTAGCTGAAGCTTACAATAAGTTGTCAGTTATATACTCCAAATGGGAATGGAATTTCTGGAAGAATGTTCACACCTGGTTAATTAAGGTTGAGACAACAATCAAAAATGAGTCTGCAAATAAGCTGCAGTCAGAAACAAAGTTTGAAGATGATCTGATTGCTATTCTTACCAATGAAGAGACCAATATGTTGAATTTGTTAAATGAATATTTTGAAGACATATCTAATCATGTTGAACTGATAGTAAAGTACAAAGAAGATTTCTTTAGAGGTGTGAGATATCTCAAAATGCACTTTCAACGTTATGTAACAGCAAAATTGGTTGAAGCTGTTAGAATACAAAATGGAAAATTACAGATACAGACAATTCAGAGCAGCTACCAAAGAAAGATAGAAGATGAAGTCACAAATCTCTTGGAGCAGGTGAAAAGAGAGAAACGCCAGTTTAATGAGAAGGAGGTCAAGGATGCATTTGAGAACATGTGGAAAAGAACTCTAAAAGATGTACCAAGGAATATTTTAGAGAAACGTAATATAAGTGAAGAAATGATCCAGAAACTTAAAAAAGACCAGGCAAATAGAGCAGGTAATATAAATCAAAAACTTTTGAATGTAAGACATTTAGAAGAATATGGTAAAAATGCATTCACGATTAGTGATAAGCATACTGATATTAAACCGAATACATTTAGTAGAATCAGAGAATTTTGGAGGAAGCAAAGTGATTCTAAAATATATGACTTGGCTTTCTTGATAATAGAGAAATGCCATTGTTATGTCACTGAGAAAATTTATAAAAAACAAGACTACGATGAAATGTATTGCCAAGAATTACTCAAAATAATCAATGAAAGACTTGGGGAGAAAGAATATGCAAGTCTTCTGTTTACTCATCAGTTTGAGTTAGATTTGAAACTCCATATTTTAGGAAATGCAGCTCTCAGATTTCAACTGATGCACAATGCATTTATTCAACAAAATGATCCTGTACTTTGTTTGGAAAAGCTAAAATCAGATTATTTGGCAACATTTATAAATATATTTCAAGAAAAAGATGAAACACAAAACAGAGCAAAGCGTTTCTGTGAGCTCTGTCTGAAGCCTGCAATTATTGACCACATTAACCAGCATCTGGGGAAGGATATTGTAGATGATATTTTGCACAATGCTGATGCCAAAGAATATTGCAGCAGAACCTTCTTCCAGTTCACTGTGCTAAAGAAACTGCTTGAAGAGAACACATTTTCCCAGTATGTACAATACATTAACTCGTATGAGAGCTTTGTAAAAACATGGATATTAGAGTACATAATGGACAGGCATAGAAATTTCCATTACCTAAATGATTTGCAAGTAAAAATCCTTACTCAAATTTGTAATGATATTAGAAAAGTTCTCCAAGATTTAAAACCCCCAACAATTTCCAGTATCTCACATTTTTTGGAAAGCTTTTGTGAGAAGTTAAATAACAAATTAGTGATTTCTCAGAAAGAGGTAAAGGTGATAGTTTTTCAAAACAATGCTGATATTCAGCAGTTTTCAAAGGATACTGGGGTGCTTCTGGCAGATACAGAAAAACAAATCCTGTCAGAAATTGAATCATCATGTACAGAATCAGTACTTGCCAAACATCCACTGAAACCACAGGATGAGCTGTTTAAGAGAGTGTTTGGCTGTGGGAAGCAGTGTCCCTTCTGCAAGGTCCCCTGTGAGGCTGGAGCTGCTGACCATAAGGAGCACTTTGCATCTGTCCATCGACCTCAAGGTTTGGGAAGATACAGAGTGATATCTAATGAAATTTTGGTTACAGAAATATGTTCAAGTGATGTTGTTGGTGCTCATACATTCCAAAATTCAGACACAAATTGGGAACCCCACCCTTACAAAGAATACCGCACATTCTACCCAGACTGGGCCATTCAGCCTGATCCCAGCATCACAGCCTCAGACTACTGGAAATATATTTTTGTAATGTTTAATGAAGAATTTGCAAAAGAATATGCAGCAAAACCAGCTGATCTGCCAGAAACATGGTTCCATATTACAGAAGAACAAGCCTCTGAAAGCCTCCAGGAAACATTTTATATGAAGAGATAGTTGCTTATCTCTAGCTAATTTAAACAGCTTTGACCAGTTAAAACAATTCATAAGACTTCTTACTTTCCAATCTCATGTGGTGATTACATTTTTGCAAATGATTTTCTTTTTCTCTGTAATAACAGTAGCTTGTACTTGATCCCAACTAAGATATTATTAATCCTTATTGGAAGCAAAACCAGTCTATTGGGTTTATTTAATGTTTATATGATTTTCTAGTAGACTTAAGTTATGAAGATCCAAATTACTCAAAGATCCATTATCCAGAAACCCACAGGTTTGGATAACAGGTCCCGATGTTTTCATTGTAAAATCAATTTCTTGCTAGTTATGTAAGCAAGGCATTTCCTTTTAGGCAAACAACAATCCAATTTTATTTTAATGTACATTTAACATTAAATGGATCAGTTAATTTTACTCTGTACAGTTCATTAACTTTTACTATGTAAACAGTATCCACTATTTTAGGATGTGGTATATTCAGCCAAATACTGAACTGAATCCAAACCCTAATTTATCGAAATTAGGGAAACAAGGGGGGAAAATGTTTGTGTGACGAAAAATCACATGATTTTATGATTAGGATTTAGCCAAATCTGAATTCTGCTGAAAAAGGATGAATGTTGGCTGAATTCTGAACCAAATCCTGGATTTGGTGCATCCTTAGTAAACAGATACAACAGATACACCAACTATATAAATATAGATAATCTGCACCTCTAGGATGACAGAAAATATCGCTACATTATCAAAGTTTTGGAAAAAAATAGAACTCACAAAACACAATACAGTAACTGGTTTAGACAGAGGTAACTATTTTAATAGTTACAGTATATAGCTCATCAAGATTTTTCACTCGGTTTGTAATTTATTCATGTCAAACTGAGACATGTAGTGCAATCATTTGAGAGACATAAGAGAAATTGGTCAGATAAGTAGAAATATTACCATATAACAGTATATGTCTTGCACAAAAATAACACACTGGATGCGCAAAGTACAGAGGGATTCCACCCCTAAAATAATGTTAAAATATTCGTTTTGTATGCGCTTCCGTTTACAAATAAAATACACCAACTTTTGCGTCCCCCAAATGGCTCAAAAGTCCCTGTATTGCACAGAGATCCGGAGCCAAAAGGATCTGTTTGAATATTATGTTCACAATCCCTGCAGCCAGCGATCGTTTCTTATCTTAAAAATACAAGACACAAAGGCACATCGATGTGGAATATCGTAAAAGCCGGTATCAGGGCCCTGCTTAGTTGGTACTTACAGGATTTCCCGGACATGGCTGCAAGTTAGTGTAGACCCGCAGTGTGGTATTGCTGGAACCTTTCCTTACACGCGGTGTCGGACAGATCCTTTTGGCTCCGGATCTCTGTGCAATACAGGGACTTTTGAGACATTTGGGGCGACGCAAAAGTTGGTGTATTTTATTTGTAAACGGAAGCGCATACAAAACGAATATTTTAATAGAAATAATACCATGTATGACTGAAACTTATAATACTAGTAACATGTGCATTTGTTGCACATAGAAAAATGGGTGTTCTGCAAGACATTTTCTACTCTGTATAGAGATTTGTGTTTTAAGTATAGATGATAACCCACAAGAATACTTTAGAAGGAGAAAGAGAAAGTACCCCGTATATTTCCCACTTATATATTAATTATATTAACTTATTAATTATGAAAACTCCAATTACCAATTCATTAAATAGGCCAAATTCATAACCTTAAAATCAATTCTCCAAAATTCATTAAGTAGTCCTAATCAATGTAGATTAATAATCAATAAAATGAATTTCTAATCACTTGTGTTGTTATTTAATTCATGATTTTTTTTTTAAGAAAGTGCTCAGTGCTTATAAATAATACAATTTTAACTCCAATAAACAATCGATTTACTGGTATTGATGATTCTATAAAATCTCTTGACCAATATAAACATAGTACCCAACAGGCCACCAAATATGGCGAAAAATCTCGAGATCTCGATCAGACAGGCTTGATTTTTTTGTCTGATTGAAGAACGCATCGGCTCATTGATGCATTCCTTGCTCCAATTTTTCATATCCCCTTCAAATGATTGCATTGCCACTATATTGCCCACCCAAGGTGGGTCTGTGGGGGAAAGATTCACTCTAGCTAATTTACTCCCTGTTATTAATCAAAAAGGGGTGGGGCACAACAACATAATTAAAGGGATGTTGGCTAGAAAGAGAGAGCAAGCATAATTATAAAAGTATCATATATACAGGATTTATTTATTCAATATTTTTAAAATGTTTGTAGCTTTTGAATTTAATGTTTTTGCTTTATAGCTCTCTCTTTTCACATTTAAACTGTTATCTATTTGTTTGGGTCACAATTTGGTAGCAGTCAAAATACAATACAATCTAAATAAAAAAAAATAGTAATATTACTGTATATTTGTCTTTTCTTATTATAAAGCATTGATAGGGAACTGTTTTGCCTTCATACTTACTACCACACCTCTAATTAGCATTTGGTTTAAGTAGAGATAATTAGATATGTATTTACAAATCTCTCTCTTTACACCTTTGCTACAACTGCTTTGACTTAGACATACGCAGAACTCCATTATGCAGGTCATAAACCTATGCCCCGATTATTTGAGTATCTACTGCGCAAGAACCAGAAATTGGAAACATGACATAGCTTTCATTTCCCTATTTTACCCATATAGCTCAGGAAATAACATAATATGATTATTTGTAAGAGCTGCATTGAGAACCTCTCTGCTCAGTGTCTAGGCTGAAATGAAGAATGGGAGTTCTGTTCATTCTCTCACAGGAAATAGTAACAACACTGACTGACAGGCTGAACTCTGCTGTAGCTTGGAAAGCCCCTCCCATCTCCCTGCCTGTGTGTCTGTTTCTAGTCTGCAGATAGCTGTCCTATGCTGCTGCCTGATTTTTCTATTTGGATTTGCAGATTCTTGCTCACTTACAAAGATATACAATTTGTTTTATGTATTCTTAGCCATTTTAACCTTATCATCCATAACAGATTTCATTTTGTCACATAAATCTTTTCCATATGAAATCCCAAGAAGGACAGAGTAAAATGCCTCTACATTAATTCAATCTGTGTGTATGACAAAGCATAATGACTACCTTTAGATCTAAATATAGAAAAGCATATATTTTATATATCCACATTGCCACAAATCTAAATTGGGTATGCTTGTCTTTGTACTACAAAGTACCATTCATCACCCGATGACTGAATAACCGGTTGTTTGATTGTTATGATGCATACACACTCACATATTCACACACACTCACATACAAACTCACACACTTGCACACATACCCATGCACACATACACACTTGCACACATACCCACTCACATACTTGCACACATACCTACTCACACATACCCCTTGCACACATACCCACGCACACATACCCACTCACACATACCCACTCACACATACCCACTTGCACACATACCCACACACATATTCCCACTCACACATACCCCCGCAGACATAACCACTCACACATACCCACTTGAACACATACCCACTCACACAACCCCACTCACACATACACACTTGCACACATACCCACTCACACATACACACTTGCACAAATACCCACACACATATTCCCACTCACACATACCCCCGCACACATACCCACTCACACATACCCCCGCACACATACCCACTCACACATACCCACTTGCAATTCTGACCTGTCACAGCTGTCACAGCAGGGCTCCTGCAGTCGCAGACCCTGCTATTTGCGGAATGGAGGAGCAGCGCAAACGGGAGCAGCGCATCAGCACGGCTGCCCGCATATAATCCCTGCTCTGTGGGAATGTCCTGCCCCAGCACTTGCCCCAGCACTTTCCCAGTCTCCCCCCAGTCTCCCTGCAACTCGTCCCTTCACTCACGTTACACTTGCAGGCAGGGTAGTAAGCAGAGTCGGCACTAAGGATAATATTCAGTGTGCTCGCTCGCTCCTGTTGCTGTCTGCTCGTGCGCAGGAGAAGCTGCACAGAAATGAGCACAAGCTGCCTGAAAAGGACCCCAACTTGATTGACAGGGTGCCGAGATTAGCTCGATAAATACGCCCAGTCCTTCTCAGTGGCTGCTGCTTGCAAAGAAAAAGCTAGTGAAAGAAAGAGATGGCCGATGGCCACCCTGCCAGACTGTACTGATACCAGCACAGGAAATGAAGAGAAAGGGAGGAGCGAGATAAGAAAATCACAGATAACACAGAAACTCAAACCAAAAGGTATCTTAAACACAATGTTTTATTCAATTTTATTACAAAAGGGTTAGATTAGTAACGTAACGTCAAAAAATAAAATTGTTTTAATGTAATGAAAATACAATGCAGTGTTGCCCTGCACTGGTAAAACTGCTGTGTTTGCTTCAGAAACATTACTATAGTTTATATAAACAAGCTGCTGTGTAGCCACGGGGGCAGCCATTCAAGCACAGGATACACAGTAGATAACAGATAAGTACTACTATAGTTTATATAAACAAGCTGCTGTGTAGCCATGGGGGCAGCCATTCAAGCACAGGATACACAGTAGATAACAGATAAGTACTACTATAGTTTATATAAATAAGCTGCTGTGTAGCCATGGGGGCAGCCATTCAAGCACAGGATACACAGTAGATAACAGATAAGTACTACTATAGTTTATATAAACAAGCTCCTGTGTAGCCATGGGGACAGCCATTCAAGCATAGGATACACAGTAGATAACAGATAAGTACTACTATAGTTTATATAAACAAGCTGCTGTGTAGCCATGGGGGCAGCCATTCAAGCACAGGATACACAGTAGATAGCAGATAAGTACTACTATAGTTTTTATAAACAAGCTCCTGTGTAGCCATGGGGACAGCCATTCAAGCACAGGATACACAGTAGATAACAGATAAGTACTACTATAGTTTGTATAAACAAGCTGCTGTGTAGCCATGGGGCAGCTATTCAAGCACAGGATACACAGTAGATAACAGATAAGTACTACTATAGTTTATATAAACAAGCTGCTGTGTAGCCATGGGGGCAGCCATTCAAGCACAGGATACACAGTAGATAACAGATAAGTACTACTATAGTTTATATAAACAAACTGCTGTGTAGCCATGGGGGCAGCTATTCAAGCACAGGATACACAGTAGATAACAGATAAGTACTACTATAGTTTATATAAACAAGCTCCTGTGTAGCCATGGGGCAGCCATTCAAGCACAGGATACACAGTAGATAACAGATAAGTACTACTATAGTTTATATAAACAAGCTGCTGTGTAGTAATGGGGGCAGCCATTCAAAGGAGAAAAGTCTCAGGTTACACAGCAGATAGCAAATAAGCTCTGTCTGTCTAATGGTGTTATCTTTTATCCATTAGTTAACCTGCGCCATATAGCTGTTTTTCAATTTCCGCCATTGCTCCACAGCAGCTTGTTAATATGAACTATAGTAGTGTTTCTGAAGCAAACAGATCAGTTTTACCAGTGCAGGGCAACACTACATGATATTTTCATTACTTTATAGAACTTTCATTTTTTGGTGTTACTGTTCCTTTAAGTGAAGTTTTGATGCCAAACTTCGCTAAGTAAAAGTTGTCGAGGTACTATAGAAGTCAATTGCAGATGCGCTGATCCAATCAGAATTTTAGAGGTTTCGGATTTTTTTTGCTACAAATTGATGATGTTGATGAAGATGTTTTCAAGATATTCATATTTTTTGTGCATTTTTCAGTGTTTTTTTATTTTATAAATTCAATTACAATTGTGGTTTAGTCATGGTTTCAAAAACTTCTAAAACTTAAATTCAACCTTCAATAAATAAGCCTTCACATCTAGCTACTAATTCCACTGCTAATTAGCATTAATATTTTTTATGCTGCTGTTTAGTAGCTATAAGTCTTCAGCCTTAAACCCTATGTTTCCTCTTAAACAAAGAGGGGATAACTTTTCATAAGCAACACAATAGATTTTTGAAAATAATTTCATTTTAAAGCTAATGTTTAACAATTTGTTAATGAAATAAATCTTACTTCAGTAGAAAATTAATAGTAGAAAGTTTGAAAATATAAAATGAAAATTGTCATAAGGATATATATTTATTATTATAATGCAGGTGAACTATTTGTTATCATAATGTGCTTGATCTATTTAGTAATGCTTTGTCATGAAAAAAATATTAAATATACTTTGTGCATTAACATGAAATGCTTCTCTTATTATTATTCTTTTTACATAATTAGATTTAAAAACAAATATCTAATATATTTCTAAATAAATATCTTTGGAAATATGGGGTTTCAGGTTATCTATAAAATAACAGTAGTTCATTAGTACCAGATTCTATGGGTCTAGGTTTTCCTTTGATGATGCCCCACCCTGCTGCCAATGGAATGGATAGATCAATGGGATCCAGAAATGATTAGCTGGGTTAAACCTAATTTATAAGCAATATACATCAATTAGCTTACACGTATGTACCCTGAAATACATCCAAATAATTACATCTTCAGACCAGAGTCCATGGTTTGCAGGGTGCAATTGCCACAAAAAGCAACCCAATGGTGTATACAAGAATGCACCCTATATGATTTGGTCCTTACCTTCCCTATTCATTTCTAAACAGATTTTTAAATTCAAAGAGAAATACAGTAATGTGAAGTCAGATGATGATAACACATGGAGGAATTTATGAGAAACTAGAACATATAATTTAGGGATTAAGAGCAGTAGGGAAACTCATTGGAAAATGATGGAACCAAAAGTATGAGAATGAAAACAAATTGGGAACAGAATCAGGACACTGTACACCAAAAGGTATGAACAAGGTCAGATTTCATGACATCAAATAGATTCCAGTAATCAAATAGAGCCACAAATATGGGTGCCTAATTAACAGATTAATATTGTGCCTTGGAAACCAGAATATCAAAACCATGTAATTCTGTAGAGGTTATTGCTCTGCAATGCAGATGGTGCTAATACTGGAGTTATATAATACAATATTTTAGGCATCACTTGAAAATTCAACAGAACTTCTAATAAAAGCATGATGCATGGCTCCTATAGCTGTATTTAAATTACATTGCAATCAGTGCTGTCTTTGTAGATACGTTTTCTAGATGTACCTACTAATAGCAATTGCAAATAGCTCTTTGTGGTAAGTTAAACCCATGGTTTACTTAACGTATCTAGACATTCATCTGCATTTATTGCCCCATGACCATTTTCTGCATGTTCAGGTAAGGATGCACAGGGTTATGTTATAAGAAAACACAATAAAAACTGAGGGATTAAGGCTATGGGCACACTGCTGAAGGTTCTGCCGACTAATTAGCAACTAATCAGGCAGTTGCAGGATCTTCTGCTTGTCCTGCCTGTTGAAGTTCATTGGTGGGTCCAAAGGCACCAAGCTACTGCCCTCTCGCTAGCTGTTCAACTAGTGGAAAATTATCCATTGGCTGAAGGGGAACTTAGCGTCACTATCGGCACCCAACACCAGAACAAACACCAGGCACCCAGGTCTCGGCTCGTGCTTCACCAGTAGTGTGACCACCTTTGGGCCTCGGGAGGAGCCCTCGGCTTACTTGGATGCCACCTGGACTTAAACGAGAGGTGCAAGATGAGGGTTCTGGATAGGCAGAGGGGCACGACTGTAGATAGAGTCTTTAAGGCCAAAGGTCACAGTACAAGCAGGAATAGGCGAATTCGTGGTCAGACAGGCAGAATCGAGGCAGGTAGATAGCAGGATCGTCAGGCAGGCAAGGGTCAAAACCGGGTAATCAATCAGATGGGATGAGGCAGAATCAGAATCAAACAACAGGCAGGAGTCAAACCAGGAAGTCAATCACGAGGTACAGACGGAATCGGAGTCGGTTTCAGGCAAGGGTCAGGTTACGGAAATCAAAAAAGTCAAAAGCCAGGCCGGGTCAAAACACAGAAGTTCAAAACAGAATTCAGGCAAACAGGTACTAGCACAAGGCTCAGGAACCACCAGGAAACTAATCCTATCACGGGCAACGAATAGAGTGTAATGGCCCTTTAAATACCCATAAGGCCTTGCGGCATTGCGCGTTGACGTCATGCGTCAGCGCCTTTAAAAGGAACAGAGGCGTGCCGCGCACGCCCTTAACAGAACAGCGCATCAAGGGGAAGACCGGCGTGGTGGGTGTCCCCGCCGAGAGCGCGGCAGGCATCCCCACCGGCCCACTAGACCACCTGGGTAAGTTACTGTTACACTTAGTCCCAGCAAACCACTTCAACAGATGTCCACAGAGCCAGCGTCCACCCGCCAGAAACAGCATCACTTGACACTCTTGCACTCCTTTATGGAAAGGGACTCACACTTGTTAAAAGGACAAGGCCAAGAATTGGGGACAACACAACCAGTAAAACCTCAGTTCCCTCAGGTCAGTTCCCTTCCAGGAAGTAATTGCCTTCGCCTTTAAAAGCTAGACCACCAGGGTAAGTTACTGTTACATTACCCCTCTGGGGGGGCACTGGACCCCCAGGCTTACCAGGAAAATTAGTATGGAATTGGTTCCTGAGGCGGTCAGCTTTGATGTCTTCTACGGAGACCCAAGAGTTCTCCTCAGGACCAAAGCCCATACACTTAGAGAGATATTGCAGCTTACCTCGTACGAGGCGGGAATCGAGGAACTCTTGGATCCCAAATTCAGGCTGACCGTCAACCAAAACTGGGGGAGGAACAGACAAATGACGAACATAAGTGGCAGGTTTCAGGAGGGAGACATGAAAAGAATTCGAAATTTTAAAATTAGCAGGTAACTGAAGATGAACAGAGGATGGGTTAATTATTGCAGTAATGGGGTATGGACCATTGAACCTGGGTCCCAGTTTGGGAGAGGGAACCTTCAACTTAATATGTTTAGTGGATAACCACACAGAGTCTCCTACCTTACACTGAGGTGTCTCCCTACGAGATTTATCAGCAGCTTTCTTTTGAGCAGATGCAGCTGCAGCAAGAGAGTCATGCACCTGAGACCAAAGCTTAGCAAATCGTTCAACTGAAGAGTTAGCCGTAGGTACAGGGGAATCAGAACTGGAAAAAGAAAAGGCTTTAGGATGTTATCCATTGATAATAAAGAAAGGAGACTCCTCAGAGGAAGAATGGGTAGCATTATTGTATGCAAATTCTGCCCAGGGTAAGAGTTCGGACCATGAGGACTGATTATCAGAAACATAACATCTGAGATATTGTTCAAGAGACTGGTTCACCCTTTCAGTTTGACTGTTGGTTTGGGGGTGATAAGCAGTGGAAAAAGATAACTCAATCCCTTCCCAAGAACAGAAAGCACGCCAAAACTTCGAGAAAAACTGAACCCCCCTGTCAGAAACGTTATTTTCAGGAAAACCATGTAACCTAAAAATGTAAGTGATGAATAGATCAGCCAAGGTTTTAGCAGAAGGGAGGTGTGGAAGGGGAATAAAATGGCCCATCTTACTTAACCTATCCACCACCACCCAAATCACAGTTTTCCCTTGGGAAGGGGGCAAATCCACAATAAAGTCCATCGAAAGATGGGACCAAGGTTTCTTTGGAATAGGTAAAGGAATTAACAGACCCTGGGAGGAGTTATGAGATGATTTTGACCTTTGGCAAATCGGACAGGAGTTAACAAAGGCCTTAGCATCCTGTTTGAAAGAAGTGATGCCCGGATGCCCTGCCATCTTAGAATCATGAACCTCTTTTAACACTTGTTCCCTTAACTCCTGAGGAACAAACAACCTCCCAGAGGGAGTATCTACCCTAGCAGACGATTGAACAGGGGACAGTAAGGAGGAAAGATCAGACTCAAGTGCTGCTACAATTACTTCCCTGGGGATGATGGGGATGCACTCGCTAGACTCTGAGGAATCGGACAAGAAGCTTCTAGAGAGTGCATCCGCTTTGGTATCTTTTGAACCGGTTCTAAACGTAAGAGAGAAATTGAACCTGGTGAAAAACAGCACCCATCTAGCCTGTCTTGGATTTAGTCGTTTGGCCGACTCAATGTACAGAAGATTTTTATGATCAGTATAAACTGTGATCACATGTTTTGTTCCCTGCAGCAGATGCTGCCATTCCTCAAAGGCCCATTTGATAGCCAACAATTCTCTATTTCCGATGTCATAATTGATCTCAGCAGGAGAAAATCTCTCAGAGAAAAATGCACAGGGATGCACTTTGTTGGATATCGGATGCCTTCGATAAAGGACTGCCCCTGCCCCAACTTCAGAAGCATCTACCTCTACAATAAAAGGAAGTGCAGTGTCGGGGTGTCGAAGAATGGGGGCAGAACTGAATTCCTTTTTGAGGAAGTTAAAAGCTTGTACAGCTTCGGGAGACCAAATGCTGGGGTCAGCACCATTTTTAGTAAAATCAGTAATGGGGGCCACAATCAGGGATTTTTTTTTGATAAACTGATGATAATAGTTTGCAAACCCTAGGAACCTTTGGGTTGCACCCAATGATTGGGGTTGGGTCCAATCCAGTACAGCTCTCACCATGCCTGGATCCATCTCAAGACCCTTGCTGGAAATATTAAACCCCAAAAACTGAACGGACGTAACCTCAAATATACATTTCTCCAGTTTTGCATAAAGACTATTTTCCCTAAGTCTGCACAAAACCTCCCGAACATGATTTCTATGTTCACCCAGGTTAGAAGAGAAAATTAAAATATCGTCAAGATAGACCACTACGAATATTCCCAGCAGGTCCCGAAAGATGCCATTGATAAATTCTTGGAACACTGCGGGTGCGTTACAGAGGCCAAAGGGCATTACAAGATATTCGTAGTGGCTGTCCCTGGTGTTAAATGCAGTCTTCCACTCATCCCCCTCCCTAATACGTATGAGGTTATAAGCAACTCTAAGATCAAGCTTGGAATAGATCTTAGCACCCTTAACCTGGTCAAATAATTCAGAAATTAAAGGGAGGGGATAGATTAAGCTGATCTTATTGAGACCTCTATAATTTATACAGGGGCGAAGACCACCATCTTTTTTCCCAACAAAAAAGAAGCCCGTCCCCGCAGGGGAACTAGAAGGCCTGATGAACCCTCTTTCAAGGTTTTCCTTTATATACTCTTTCATTGCCTGGGCCTCCATCAAGGAAAGAGGGTATGTTATACCCCAGGGGGGGTAGACCCAGGAATTAGATCAATTGGGCAGTCATACTGCCTGTGAGGGGGTAAAGTCTCTGCAGGAATACCGAATTTAGCTGCAAAAGCAGTATCCAGAAAATTACTCTCCGCCCCTGAGTCCAAAAATGCGGACACCTTGACAGAGCAGTAGGCCAGGTTAGTTTAACTGGTAATAAAACCTTAGAGGAAGATTGGGGAGAGGAAACTCCTCCGCCCAAATGGAGCTCCCCTTCTCCATTTAGGTTAGGGAGCCTCCCTTTCCTCCTAGGACATAGGTTCAAGAAATGACCCTTCTCCCCACAATAAATACATAAACCTTGGGAGTGACTGCGTGCTTTTTCCTCAGGAGTTAGATGAAAAATGCCTAACTGCATAGGTTCCTCCTGAGGTAGAGGCACAGAGAGGTCTGAAAACTTAACATTGGTCACCATATTAGACTTAGCATTAGTAACCCCAGAATAAGTAGAAACACCCCTCTCACCCCTTCTCTCCCTTTGTCTCCTATCTACCTGGATGGCCAGAGACATAAGATCGTCCAGGTTGGAAGATAGGGGGTAATTTACAAGACTATCCTTTACTGAGTCAGATAACCCCAAACAAAACTGACTCCATAGAGCCAAATCATTCCACCCCGTTTCCACTGCCCACCGGCGGAACTCGGTGCAATACACCTCCGCATCCCTTTTCCCCTGGCGCAACTTACGAATCGCGGAATCGGCTGAAGATGCACGATCCGGGTCATCGTAAAGAATGGCCATGCTGTTAAAGAAGGTGTCTAGGGAATAACGAGCAGGGTCTGAAGAAGGCAGCCTGAGGGCCCAAATTTGGGGGTCACCCAAGAAGTGCTTCGGTGGAAGTTGGGGAAACTGAAGCGGTAGGAGAAGCAGCAGCAACATCGTCATGACTTTCGACCTCCATGGCCCGTGATAATGTCACGGCCGGCACCCAATACCAGAACAGGTGCCAAGTACCCTGGTCTCGGCTCGGCTTCACCAGTAGTGTGACCACTGTTGGGCTTCGGGAGGAGCCCTCAGCTTACTTGGGTGCCACCTGGACTTAACGAGGGGTACAAGGCGAGATGTTCTGGCTAGCAGAGGGGCACGGCAGGTAGAAAGTCTTTTGGGCCGAAGGCCACGGTACAAATGGAGCAGGAAAAAGAATCGTCAGACAGGCAGGGTCGAGGCAGGCAGATATCAAGAATCGTCAGGCAGGCAAGGGTCAAACCGGGTAATCAAACAGATGTGGTCAGGCAGAAAGAGTAGTCGAGATGCAGGCAAAGGTCAGGATTCGGATATCAGAATAGTCAGGAACAGGCAGGGATCAAAACCGGAATAGCAGATACAAAATACTCAGGAACAGACAGCACAAGGCTTCAGGAACCACCAGAATCAAGATTCTATCACGGGCACTAGCTGGGGGTCAGAATGGGCTTTATATACATTCGAAATTGGCGCCAAAACGAGCGTCAATACGCGCTGGCACAATCACGCCAGCGCGCCTGTACCTTTAAGAGGCGGCGTGGCGGCCGTCCACGCCGCCGCACACCAGGTAATTTTATTACAGAGAGTTACCTAACTGCATAGGCTCTTCCAGAGGTAAAGGTGCAGGGGGCTTTATACTGGTAACCAAGTTAGATTTCAGATTGGTAACCCCAGAAAAATTTGAAGGACACCTTTCACCCCTTCTCTCTCTCTGTCTCCTATCTACCTGGATGGCAAGGGACATGAGGTCATCCAGATTGGAAGATAAGGGGTAATTCACAAGGCTGTCCTTGATAGAATCAGATAGCCCAATACGGAACTGGCTACGTAGAGCCACATCGTTCCACCCTGTTTCTACTGCCCACTGAGCTGAACTCGGTGTAATACACCTCAGCATCCCGTTTTCCCTGGCCTAATTTACGAATCGCGGAATCGGCTGATGATGTGCAATCCGGGTCATCGTAAAGAATTGCCATGGAGTTAAAAAAAGCATTGAGGGAATAACGGGCAGGATCGGAGGCTGGCAGTCTGAGAGCCCAAATTTGGGGATCACCTTGGAGCAGGGTCATGACAAACCTTACTTTCTCCTCACCTGTTGCAAAGGAGTGAGGAAAAAAGCTAAGGTATAATTTACATGCCTCATTAAAGATGAAAAATTTGGTTCTGTCCCCACTGAATTTTTCTGGGAACACAATTTTGGGTTCATGGGGCTTAGCAGAGTTACCCCACATGGCAGGAGAACCCACAGAAGAAGATGAACCAGGAACAGGCAGCTGCTGAGGGGCTTGAGGAGTCTCCAGCTGGCGGGTTAGGTTGTGAAAACCCTGCAGGAGATAGTTCTGTTTCCGCTCGTGGTCCTTCATGCGCTGTAGCAAAGTGGTAAGGAGCGCTTCAGTGGTAGTTGGAGGAATTGTAGTGGAAGGAGCTTCAGCAGTTTCGTGACCGTTGTCTTCCATGGCCCGTGATAATGTCACGGTCGGCACCCAACACCAGAACAAACACCAGGCACCCTGGTCTCGGCTCGTGCTTCACCAGTAGTGTGACCGCCTTTGGGCCTCGGGAGGAGCCCTCGGCTTACTTGGATGCCACCTGGACTTAAACGAGAGGTGCAAGATGAGGGTTCTGGATAGGCAGAGGGGCACGATAGAGTCTTTATGGCCAAAGGTCACGGTACAAGCAGGATAGGCGAATTCATGGTCAGACAGGCAGAATCGAGTCAAACCAGGAAGTCAATCAGGAGGGACAGACGGAATCGGAGTCGGTTTCAGGCAAGGGTCAGGTTACGGAAGTCAGAGAAGTCAAAAGCCAGGCCGGGTCAAAACACAGAAGTTCAAAACCGAATTCAGGCAAACAGGTACTAACACAAGGCTCAGGAACCACCAGGAAACTAATCCTATCACAGGCAACAAATAGAGTGTAATGGCCCTTTAAATACCCATAAGTCCTTGCGTCATTGTGCGCTGATGTCATACGTCAGCGCGCCTTTAAAAGGAACAGAGGCACGCCGCAGAACCACGCATCAAGGGGAAGACCGGCGCGGTGGGTGTCCCCGTCGACCCGCCAGACCACCAGGGTAAGTTACTGTTACACTTAGTCCCAGCAAAGAACTTTAACAGATGTCCACAGAGCCAGCGTCCACCCGCCAGCAACAACATCACTTGACACTGTTGCACAGTTTCCTTTATGGAAAGGGACTCACACTTGTTAAAAGGACAAGGCCAAGAATTGGTGAAAACACAACCAGTAAAACCTCAGTTCCATCAGGTCAGTTCCCTTCCAGGAAGGAATTGCCTGCGGAAGCCTAACTACCATTGCAAGGTACAGTATTGCCAGAGGAGATGACTTTTCCTCCCTTTGACACTTCTACTATTTTCCCTCCATGTGACCAATATGTGATCCAATATGGACTGCACAGCAACAGCAGCCAGCAAGGAAAGTCTTTGTTCCCCAATGGTAAGGGTGGAGGTCTATAAGAAACAGGTTATCGGAATGATTGATTCAGTTTCTGGGACCACTCTCATTTTGAAAGGGTCAGTTCCCCAGAGCTCATTAACCATTCCTGTACTTTTAATATTGAGTGTTTTAATGAGGATGTAAAGTTATACCCTGCAGCTCAGGTAACTTTGTGTTGCAGTTGCACCATGGCTGCCTACCCCTGCATTACTGAGAGGGAAATTCCTTTCTATTCTTCTCTAATACCAACACCTTTCCCTGTGAACCAAGTGTGCTCAGATACACCAGATAAACTGTTTCCTTTCTCCTTTCTCACCAGACATCTTTACAGTGCTTTAAGTCCCATAAACAGAAATGAATGGACAAGCAGAACTGGGCTTTTAAAACGGGACTAAATGTAAAATAATTTCTGAGTAGTGATGGACGAATTTGTCCCATTTCGATTGCCCGAAAAATTTGAGAACTTCCAGCAAAATTTGCGAAACAGTGGCGTCAGTTGTCAAAATCGATGGCGGCAACATTTTGATGCACATTAGTCAATAGGCGTATGTTTAATTCACCCCAAATTTGCACCTGGAGAATAAATTCACCCATCACTATGATCCAGACAGACAGGAGGGTTAAAAGACAAGGAAAGTCTAAAATAGAATAAGGCTAGAAATGCTGTATTTTGTATACTAAACATAAGCATGAACTTACTGCACCACAAGCCTAATCAAACAAATGATTTATGCTTTCAAAGTTGGCCACAGGGGGCTGTCATCTTGTAACTTTGTTAAACATCTTGGCCTGACCCTGCACATGCTCAGTGTGGTCTGGGCTGCTTAGGGATCGTCATAAACAAAGCTGCTTGAGTTCTGCATGGCTGGGAAGTAAGGCGGGAGCTCCCCCTGCTGTTCATAAGTATGATTGTTTCCCTGGGACCATCTGACAATTCCTATCCACAGCAGTAAATGAAGGGGGAATTTCACTGCATACACTCAGGTTTCTTATAAAAACTGTACACATTTTTTAATTACAGTATATTGGAGAAAGGTTTATTTTTCATTAAAGAATGTAAAAATGGGATTTTATTGTTTTGCCTTTCCTTGTCCTTTAACTTGTCCTCTAAAGAGAAACATACTTCATAACTCATCAGTATGTCTCTCCCCAAAGACCAGTGTTTCAGTTTTAAAATCAACATTTTGAAGAAGTTTCTGCTTCCCAGCTCATGTCCACCATCTTGTTTTTTTCATGTTCCCTTTCAACAGGTATTAATTACAGTGCTCCCCAGTGAATATACTGGTGTTTTTGTGCATGTATAGATAAGCATAGGTTGCCATGAAAAGGTGTTCACAATAGTACACAATGATGTGCTTGCACTTGCATTTGTTTTGCAGTAATTGAGTTGAGAGCTGATTTGTCCCCTTCAGTATGCATGTACTATTGCAGGAAATGACACAGGACACGTTTTCTTGGTGTAATAACATTTAATAAGCAGAAACAATCCTGAGTAAAGAAAATATAATAACATTAATAGTATTAATTGCAATAATATCTGAATTATGATATCCAGAAATCTCTGTAATACAGAATTTCAATTTCTCATAGTGTGTAATATTTTATAATCCTGAGCATTCAGTCGCTGTGATTGTGCTCTTCTATGAAGCACTGCCAACTTCAGTCTTCAATGATGCCCTTTTTGGGTCCCGGAACTTCTGTGGCAGCACTGACAGGGAACCAAGTCACTTCAGTGATTCAAGCTGTTTGTGAGGTGCAAACAAGGATGAGGAAAATCAATGATCAAGAACATGCCAAAAGGCTGGGGCGGACCGTCAAGGGATCGTGGTCAGCAAAACCGGCAAAGGCAGTAACTGAGTGATCAGTAGCAGTAGCTTGAGCCTATGATTAAGTGTTTGGGACACGAAACGTGTCAGGCTGTGGACACAATAAACTCTTCACTATTGAACATTTGCCTGGAGGAAGTTTTGCCTTTTTGAGTGCCTGCTCCATATTGGTTTGTCGGATCAGTAGCTAGTGACAAAGGGGAATGAGCTTTGAGAAAAGGGTTAAAAATGCAAACTGGTGTCGGGATGTGCATTAGCATTCACTACAAATGATCGCATTAAAAGTAAACATATTAAGTAACAATTTTAATTGATCAAAAACATTTAAAGATAGTCATGTATTATGCTGTTTGGTTTGAGTCTTTCTCTGTGATCTTCTGAGAGCAAGGCTGGTGAGGGTAAGGATAGTGACTCCTGGAATGAGATATGATTCTGCTGGCTGGTTTCTCCATCGCCTTTTGGTTTATTATTCAAGGTTGTGTTAAGTTGGATGACTTGTTGCACCCGCTGCTTCTGCCATTTCAAGTTTTCTCTAATCAGGTCCATCTTTTGGATAAGAACATTGTATATGTCATGCTTCCACTGATAGTTTTGTTGTAAATGTCCTCTGAGTTTCTGTATGTCTTTATAATTCATGTCCGGCATCTCCAAGTGGCACCGACTGAATGGTGGAAAGTTACTAAAGGCAGGAACGACACGAAGGGATGATATCACAGGGGTCTGCTGCATTGTTGTCTGTTTTGTTTCCTTTTTGACGTCGTTGGAAGAACATTTTAACAGAAGAGGACTGCAAGGGACTTTGTCCATAGCTTGTGCCAGAGGTTCTTCTATAGTTGGAAGTTCTGCAGGAGGTGGCCCAGATATTAGATGTGCTGCATCAGAATGGGGAGGCTTTGGTGCAGGTACTTGGGATGCACATTGTGGGAAGCTCATATCAATAGAAGTCAGGAATGATCTTTGCAGGGCTGCTAAAGGTTGATCTATTTGCCTTTGTGTGGGAAGTACTTGAGCATGAGAAAGAAATGACTTTGTTTCTACACTTGCCTGCATCTCGCCAATATCTTCTAACACTGTTACAACAACTTGGGGCACATGCTCTGTTGTGTAATGGCTAAATATGGCATCAACAAGGTCTACTACGTCAGCGTGTTCCCATCTTATACGTGGAATTTTTGAATAACCTTTTGGGACGGTGCACCATCCAAGGCTGTGCTTGAAGGATTTAAAACTGGTTTTATCCAGATTTTCAAGTGTCTCCTTTAGGTATTCCCTCCATTTCTTCATTTTTTCAAAACTTGTAAGTTCTGTTTGCAAGTTTGACTGCAAATAGAAGAAATGGATCATTTTCAAAAAGTACAATACTTTCTCAAAACTTTAGAAAGTGCAGCACTTTCTCAATGCTTTGTTTTTTTACCAAAATGTGTCACAAAACTTTGATCCAGCAGATACAAACAAGTGATACAGTGATGCGCACACAAAATTTGCAACCTACTGTAAACTAGGTGCAAAGCGCATGGTTGTGAGATTGAGCAGTGAGTTTTGTTTTTGCATGTATTTGATGTGATCACTATTCAGCAGGGGCAATATATTCTGCATACAGGCACAAAAGTGCTAATCGAGTCCATTAAGTATGAAGTCCAGACAGGAATACTTTATAGGGCTCATTGACGAACGCAGAATGTTGTGTGACGTTATCAAAATTCCAGTGTCATTATGGCTGAGATGTGGTGATATTCATTTTAATTTACATGTGTGCATAAGTTTAGACAAATTTCAAAAATTCAAACCAAAAAAAAGTAGAGATGGCATATTTTTGTTGCAATTTTCTCGAATCCCGGAAAAAAATTGGATTCTGAATTTAAGCAGATGAGAATTCATGCTCAGAATTTGCAGACGGACTTTTTCAAACATGTTAGGGGAAACACTAATGACGATATGTAACAAAAGAGGTAAACTGAATACAAATTTGCATGTCACAATGTAATATGCTTTGTTAGGGTTTTATTGCATTGCGCATATGAATTGCGCATTGTGAACCTTTAAAACACTTGCTCTGGAGTTTGTTAAATATTTCGTAGCAAAAAGGGGTTTGCGATTGCAAAATGTTATTACATTCACTGCACACTATCGCAAACTATAAAATTCATAATCACTATCCTACTGTTGCATGAAGGGCAAAGGCAACATTCACTTTGTGAAGATTTATTCGCATTGAGAAAAAATTGCAAAGATACTTGCATTATCAACCAATTTTAAAATCCTCCCTTAGTGGTTTTCATATTTTTTTTTTGCTAGGACTTATCCGAAAAAGAGGTTTCAGAGGTATTTATATTGTTTTTTGCCTTGCTCAGCAATATTTTCTGTTCATACTTTTTTATTTGGATCTTTTAATAAATGTCATGACATTGGTGGTTCTAGAAATAGTAAGTTTAGTCATGGTTTTAAAAACCTAAAATCGCACCTTTAATAAATAGGCCTTCACAACATGCATGAAGGTAGTAAAAACATTTTGGCAGGAAATAACTGATTTTTCAGTATGATTTGTATTGCAACCATTGGCAAAATTGAGTCGCTATGTGTTCACATAGCAATTATTAGCTACGCATAGAGGATGGTGCCCAACAACTCTGCTACACATTTTTAAGACAGGTACATAGATACAGGTCTCCCAGTTGATGTAGTACAGGAGTAGGAGCCTCTTGATGGGACCTGAGATCATACATAGCCTTTGTTGTTCTTTAAAATAAGGACCACGCACATGCTGTATAAATGTTTTCATAATCACAGATGCATTTGTGAAAGTATATTTTGTGCCAAGGAGATAGGCAACAGAGAACGCAACATGAGCGAAGCAGCCAAAAAAACAAGACAAAAGGGCACGCTATTTGAAATTAGCCAGCCATATACAAGAGATATCATTATGTAACGGAAAATGATAAGTAGGCGGATGCTATTGAATACAGAACTAGGCATTAGGGATGTAGCGAACTGTTCGCCGGCGAACTTCGACTGTTCGCGTCCGCCGAATGTTCGCGAACGTCGCGCGACGTTCGCCAATAGGCGTTCGCGTCAAAATCGTTCGACCATTCGACCATTCGATCGCTAATATCGAAGGATTTTCATTCGAATCGAACGATCGAAGCCATTGGATTGAATGAAATCATTCGATGGAATGGCTTCGATCGTTCGATTCGAACGAAAATTGTTCGATCGAACGATTAAAATCCTTCGATCGTTCGAATCGAACGATTTTCGGATGTTCGAAGTTCGCAAACAGTTCGCGAACTGTTTGCATTTTTTGCCGGTGTTCGCGAACGGCGTTCGCGAACACATAAACGGCAGTTCGCTACATCCCTACTAGGCATCATTACAATGAAGACTACTGTCTTCTACTGCAAATATTAAGGGTCATTTTTACTTATAACGCAGAACTCCAGTGAAAATACAGCTTCTTTCCAGGCTGTATCTGAACGTATACCTAATGTGTCAAAACAAATGCAATTGTGCATTTTTTAGGGAACTGAAAATTGGAAATAAATAAGTAGATCTTTAGAAAGTTAAAATTACCAAGATCCTTGCTACTGTTTTTGCATCAGATAGACAAAATGGACATCAAGTCCCATCAATATCGGGTCATTAGCTGCAATCCAATATGCCAAATTACATGGCAATTAGTTAGCTAATGGCTAACTAATTAGTGACATCTATTAGATCAGGTTTAGTTTAATTTGTCAGTGCTGTGGCTCACAGTTGCACTTGTAGTGAAGGAGATGGTCTCATATGTGCAACCACCTCTACAGTATATCACTGTGAGCAGCTTTGTCAAGAGGTGTTTAGAATAGTTGTAGCTCCAGGTCTCCCCAGAATTAATTATAGTGTATTTACTGTATGTGGGATTCAGAAGAAGGCAGACAAAATGGTGCTTAGCACAACTATACTGAAGTGCAAGTTGAAGTTGGTAGTAAAAAACAACAGAACATGTGAAAATACTTTTATTAATGAAATACCTGTAAGTGCCTTTAAAACACTTGTGCGATAAGGTGCATGGGTAAAAATATAAGATGGAAAGAAGGCGAAAAGGCTTTAGTGAGCAAAACAGCATTTCCACGAGTGGGGTAAGGGAAACCGGTAGATAACGCAAAAGACTTCAGTCGGTAAGCGATTTCGGGTTGAACGAAATTGCGAAAAGTAAGTGTTCCCGGCACTTTCAAAGGGCCATTAGGTAGAGAAAACATAGGTTATGGAAAGATATATTGGTTATTACGATAAGGGTTTATCGTAATGAATTGAATTGCGCACATGCGAAAAGGTGCGCTTATCATACGAAATGTACCATATCGCATTGGATTGAATTGAGCCGGACATTTTAATGCTCAGCAGTCTTGGATTCCAAAATGTGATATCTGTTTCAGGCCTAATAGTCCTTGTACTTACTGCAGATGTTCTAACAAATTCTGACTCCTTTGCTGTAGGCTGCCCTTGGTTGTGTTGACAGCTCCTGATGGTCTGTTGAGAGGAATAATCAAGGTCTAGGGCAGATAAATAATAATAGTTTATTAAAATAGTAATTAATTAGCATTTTTCTTCCAAAGGAATAAAAAAAAGCTATATATATATATATAGTTTATAACTGAATAGCATAATGGGTTGAATGACATATTGACAGATTGGATGTGACACTTTGTTGTTTCCAGTTGACATTGGGTGGAAAATGGAGGCCATATTTGATGGGATATTCCCCTTTGGTGGAAGTTAACAGATGTTCAAGGTATAGAGATTTGCTCAATCAATTCTTGGATATGTGAACCACTTGGGGAATTGCTCTGGTGCTCTGAACAAATCTTGATGACATGATAATTTAAGCGTAATAGAACGTTTCTCAGAGTTGTCATGTCATAAACAGCTTAGGACATGCCATTACCTGATATTACTTTGTTGTGAATGTTTAATGATGGAAACCGGTGATATTAGATTTTTTTGGATGCCTGTCTGACCTGCCAGTCTTTTTTTGTTGATTATTTGTTTATGATTAAGGGATTTCTTTCTCGAAACGCGTAAGGCCATGTGGATCCATCTACTACTGGAATAAATTCTCTTTATTCATTTTATCCGGAGTGCCTATCGGTTTTTATCATTACTAAGTACAGCTGAGGCGCTGGTGGCTGAGCACCCGGTTCTTGAGTGGAGCAAGGGGAGGAGAATAACCCCTGAGGGTTGAGTCTGGAGTGGCTATTTATTTGACTTTAGTTGTTAGAGTCAATAAGAGTCTGTGGAAATCAGGACTGGACTTGGCTGGTGGGACACCGGGAAAAAAACAGTGTACCCCGGCACTCATGGGTAGTGATGGGGCGAATTTATTCGCCAGGCGCGAATTTGCGGCGAATTTGCACGAATAAATTTGCAAAGCCCCCGCGAAAATTCGGTGCACTACTAACTAATCAGTTTAACTGTTATTTTCGTGTGTTGGGCAGTAGCAGGATGGCTGATTAGTTGTGATAAGCAGAACTGTCCCATTTAACTTTGCCGAAAACTTGGAAAACCACCAAAAAAATATCAAAATGGCAAATGAATGTCAATGAGGGTTTTTCCATGAACCATGATACCAAATGCATTGTAGTCAATTCATTTTTTTATCATGTTTATCTCCAGTGCATAACGTAAATGTATTTTTAGCAAAAAAAAAAAGGTGCATGGTGAAATTTAAGCACAGATTTGCGAAAGTTTTTTGCCGCTTGCAAGAACACATATGTGGGAGCTAAACTAGGCAAAAAAATGCTCTTCCCTACTGATGAAATCAGGAAAGGGATTAAACAGCAATTCTATTTGAATTATAGGGAAACAAAAAAAAAAAGAAGACATTTTGTTTTCCATCCCAGTCCTTGTGAAGATGAATATTTCATGTGTCCTAAGGTAGGCATAAGGGCTTGCATTGAAAAACTCAATGAGAAACTTGTTGCCACAGGTACTGAATTCTTCTGCATCAACTTTTAGGAACCTGGGAGCCTACACTGTGGAATTTCCAACAAATCCAGTGTGGGCCGCCTATTCTCGCAGCAGCACATGGTCCACAATTGTGAACAGCTTGCACTTTAAGGATTATTAAAGTATCCCTTATTTGACCAAGATGTCAATTGCAGTTTATAAATTTGTTCTTACTTTTCTTTAATCCTTTTGCCAGATCTAGACGGACCTGCATCTCACCAATATCTTCCAACGCTGCTAAAACCACTTGCGGCGCATGCTCTGTCGTGTAATGACGAACAATAAGATCAATGAGGTCAAGGACATCAGCATGTTCCCACCTCATTCTTGGAATCGTTTTACATCTTTTTGGGATGGCGCAGTGTCCAAGACTGTGCTTGAAGGATTTAAAACTCTTTTTATCCAGCTTTTCAAGCTGCTCCATCAGAAGTTTCCTCAAGTCTGTCTTGTTTTTAGAACACATTTTTGTCAGTTCTCTTTTCCAGTTTGACTGAAAAGAGAAAAAATTCATCATGTACAATAAGTATGCAAAGTTCTGAGTTTTCTTTATGTTCTTCCATAGAATCCTTAGTTATTGTCCAATATCCTCAGCGTCTTGCATGCAGGGCCGGAACTAGGGGTAGGCAGAGTAGGCACGTGACTAGGGCGCAAAGCTGAGGGGGCGCCAGGCACGTAACTGCTCTGTCGCCTACCACGTGTCCGGTCCTGTGTCTCCCTCACTGGCGTCGGTAATTTATGTTTTAAATGCGCTTGTGCGCATGCGCGCCGGTGCGCAGATGCGTATCTTTGCGCATGCGCGCCTGTGCGTATGCGCATGCGCGCACCGTGCCCGGCCAGGTTGCCTAGGGCGCCTGGCCGGGTTGGCCCGGCTCTGCTTGCATGTGTCACACAACTCTAGCCACTGGTATATAAGAGTATTGCATTTATACATACGCGGTTGAAAAATGTAATACAAAGTCTGCGTCAGTGTGGTAATATTGTAGATATTTTTGCAGGTTCAAAGTAATCTGTGTGTAGATAAAAAGGCAACTAATAAAGGGATAGTATTATGGGAAAACATGTTTTTTTTCAAATGCATCAGTTAAAAGTGCTGCTTCAGCAGAATTCTGCACTGAAATCCATTTTTTAAAAGAACAAATAGATTTTTTATATTTAATCTGGCATGGGGCTAGATGTAGGGGCACATTTACTTATCTCGAATGAAGGATTAGAAGATTAGAAGGCTACTTCGACCATCGAATTGAAGGATTACAAGATTAGAAGGCTACTTCGACCTTCGACTACGACTTCAATTCGAACGATTCAAACTAAAAATCGTTCGACTATTCGACCATTCGATAGCCAAAGTACTGTGTCTTTAAAAAAAACTTCGACCACCTACTTCGCCACCTAAAACCTACAGAGGTACAATGTTAGCCTATGGGAAAGGTCCCTATAGGCTTTCCTAGCTTTTTTTGAGCGAAGGAAAATCGTTTGATCGATGGATTAAAATCCTTCGAAACGTTCAATTTGAACGATTTTTCCTACGATCGTTCGAACGAACGAATTGCGGTAAATTCTTCAACTTCGATATTCGAAGTCGAAAGATTTTACTTTGACGGTCCAATATCGAGGGTTAATTAACCCTCGATATTCGACCCATAGTAAATGTGCCCCGTATTGTCAGTTTCCATAGTGCCCCAAATCATGTGACTTGTGCTCTGATAAATTTCAGTCACTCTTTTCTGCTGAAAGTTAGAGTGATATCAAGTCCTCAAGTCTGTCTTGTTTTTAGAACACATTTTTGTCAGTTCTCTTTTCCAGTTTGACTGAAAAGAGAAGAAATTGATCATGTACAATAAGTATGCAAAGTTCTGAGTTTTCTTTATGTTCTTCCATAGAATCCTTAGTTTTTTTCAAATGCATCAGTTAATAGTGCTGCTTCAGCAGAATTCTGCACTGAAATCCATTTTTTAAAAGAACAAATAGATTTTTTATATTTAATCTGGCATGGGGCTAGACGTAGGGGCACATTTACTTAGCTCGAATGAAGGATTAGAAGAAAATAAACTTCGAATTTCGAATTTTTTTTTGGCTACTTCGACCATCGAATTGGCTACTTCGACCTTCGACTGCGACTTCGAAACAAATGATTCGAACTAAAAATCGTTCGACTATTCGACCATTAGATAGCCAAAGTACTGTCTCTTTAAAAAAAACTTCGACCACCTACTTCGCCACCTAAAAACCTACCGAGGTACAATGTTGGCCTATGGGGAAGGTCCCCATAGGCTTTCCTAGCTTTTTTTGAGCGAAGGAAAATCGTTCGATCGATGGATTAAAATCCTTCGAATCGTTCAATTTGAACGATTTTTCCTACGATCGTTCGAACGAACGAATTGCGGTAAATTCTTCAACTTCGATATTCGAAGTCGAAAGATTTTACTTTGACGGTCCAATATCGAGGGTTAATTAAAAATCATTCGATCGATGGATTAAAATTCTTCGAATTGTTCAATTTGAACGATTTTTCCTACGATCGTTTGAACGAACGAATTGCGGTAAATCCTTCAACTTCGATATTTGAAGTCGAAAGATTTTACTTTGACGGTCCAATATCGAGGGTTAATTAACCCTCAATATTCGACCCATAGTAAATGTGCCCCTTATTGTCAGTTTCCATAGTGCCCCAAATCATGTGACTTGTGCTCTGATAAATTTCAGTCACTCTTATCTGCTGCAAGTTAGAGTGATATCAAGTCCTCAAGTCTGTCTTGTTTTTAGAACACATTTTTGTCAGTTCTCTTTGCCAGTTTGACTGAAAAGAGAAGAAATTGATCATGTACAATAAGTATGCAAAGTTCTGAGTTTTCTTTATGTTCTTCCATAGAATCCTTAGTTGTTGTCCAATATCCTCAGCGTCTTGCATGTGTCACACAACTCTAGCCACAGGTATATAAGAGCATTGCATTTATACATACAAGGTTGAGAAATTGAATACAAAGTCTGCGTCAGTGTGGTAATATTGTAGATATTTTTGCAGGTTCAAAGTAATCTGTGTGTAGATAAAAAGGCAACTAATAAAGGGATAGTATTATGGGAAAATATCTTTTTTTTCAAATGCATCAGTTAATAGTGCTGCTTCAGCAGAATTCTGCATTGAAATCCATTTTTTAAAAGAACAAATAGATTTTTTATATTTAATCTGGCATGGGGCCAGATAAAGATAACGTGTTTCACTCTTTAAGCATTTTTGGGCTAAATTGAATTGTGAAAGTAAAAGTACTACGTCAAGGAGAACTGATTCTGGCCCAATTGTGTCTAATGACCTTTTACATGTACAGCCAGCTTACTTACTGCAGATGTTTCGACCAATCCCGGCTCCATTGCTGTTTGCTGCCCTTGACTGAGTTGACAGCTCACGCTGGTCTCTTGGCAGCAACAATGAAGCTCTAGGACTGACAAATAATATTTATGAATAAAGTAGCTTTCTTCTAAAAGAAACCTGAATTGCATTAAGGGTGGTACAATATCTTGATAGCTTGTACAGTATGGGATCCTCTGACTGTGGTACTTGTCTTCAGGTGGGACACGGAGGCCAGATATCAATAAGATATTAATTAATTTTGATGTGATCAGGTTAATCATTTCTTTTTGGGAAACATGAAACATATTAGTGATTAGAACATTTTTACACTCAACTGTATATTTATCAGATTGACAGTCCTTTTTATGCTGTATAAAGTAGCAGAAATATTTTAGAAAAATGGCTGTTCTGTGCTCTGATACAGGGTTAACTTTTCACATTTTGGTGTCCTTCCGTACTATTATTTGGATGTATATTTTTTTAGTCTTCCCATGTGTGTCCAGCAAACTGTAGCATCTGTCACATCAATATTGAGATACTGTTAGTAGTGATGTGTGGGGCGACCCAACGCCGCAGGACCCGCGAGTCGGGTGGGTTCGGCCGACCCCTGGGCGAAATGCGCGGGTCGCGGCCTAGTACTGCCAGCTTCCGGCGCCGGAATTTATAGACTTCCGCCTGCCCCGCCCCTTTTGTGACGTCACTGCAGGGCGGTCTATAAATAAAGGAGAGCAGCGGGCCCGGGTCAGATGCGGGTAGGGAGCGGGTGGGTTAGGGTCGGATGCGGGTCGAGAAATTCTCGACCCACACGTCGCTAACTATTAGCAGTATTGTGGCAATACCAGACATGGGTTTGTAAAGCAGAATTATTCTCCAGAGCTAATGGCTCTCATGTAAATGTTCATTAAATTACCAAAACATGTCTCTTTTTGAGCAAATTGCAAATATACCATTTAAACAAGAGGATCCTCCATCTAGCCATGTTCGATTCCCTTTTTGATTTCCAAATCATTGATTTTTGTGGTTTTTTAGGCCTATACAGTTCTCTTCCAGTCTAGGACTAGATTAAAATTTGAGACCACAGTCCCGGGTACTCTGCCTTCTTTGACTTTGTGGTGTCCCAGGGATAGAAATAATCAGGTAGTAGATTTGGGACAACTCCACCTCCTCTTCTTTTCCATTTCTGTCTTATTTTCTGAACCTGAGCATTGTGTGTTTTTTTATATTTATCCTATTTATTCAATCGAATATTGGACGTTCTATTTTTGAATTTTTGATTTTTTTTGTGTCGGGACTATTCAATCGAATATTAGACATTCTATTTTTGAATTTTTGATTTTTTTTTCGTGTCAGAATTCACACATTTGAATTTTAATCCCCCAATTCGACTGTAAATTAGAATTGTAGATTTATCACACAACTCAAACATGGAAACAGTTCTAATTCAAATATTCACCACCTAAAACCTGCCAAATTAATTTACAAGTCAATGGCAGGTCCGTTGAAATATTTGATATGTTAATTGCCTTCCTGACATTCAAGTTTTTTTTGGAGGGAAACTTAATTCGAATTAGATTTGAATTTTTGTGTCGGGACTATTCAATCGAATATTATCTATTTTTTTCTTAAACAACCTCCCATTCGAGTTGTGAGTACATTCAGATTTATTAGAGTAAAAAAAAATCCAGATAAATTCAAAATTCAAAATTTGACCGTTGATAAATCTGCCCATTAGTGTATGCACACATTTGTGAATGGATCTGCAAGGTATAGGCATAGGACTCAACTACAAATGCAGCTCATAGTGAAAAGTGAACTGTTTGACTGCAAATTTCCATTGTGATGTTCCAATTAACATACTATTTTTTGCAACTTGGACAAATAGTTCGATACTAAGCATGGCTACATTTCTCCTGCCAATGTTTGTTGTTTTAATAAAGGCAATAAAGTAGATTACTTGGTACAAGTCAGTAGCAGATATTGACGCGACCCACTAGTGGATGCACTCATTTGTGTGTCCATTTTAGTATTTTGCAATTGCGGCCACATCTGTGCATGTATTCGGTCACGCGATCCGCCATTATGATCCGATCGTTGGGCCCACGATCAGATCAGCCTGATAGCGTCCACTTCAATGTGGGCATATTGGGGAGGGATCCGCTCATTTGTCGACATCGCCAAACAAACGGATCTCTACATCTATGGCCACCTTAAATCATATTATCTGCTGGTAAATATTAAACATTCCAAACTGACTGGGCTTCTCTTTCAAATACACAAATGATAAACAAATACCTTTTCTAATTTAAAACAGCAAGAACGTGGGTAAGATAATGCATATGCATAACCATTTTGAATCGCTGTTTCATTCAAAGGAAGTACAACATTTGCCAAAGAAATAGATTTAGGAAGTTACAAGATACAGTCGATACATAGATGAAAATTAGAGGAATGTTAATATTATTAGATTCAAAGCCGCCATTGTTACACCAGAGGGTTTACTGTGTTACTGGCAAATGGTCGTATGACCGATCACTAAACTGAGCCTTAGTTTGAAGTACAAGGCAGCAATGATTTCCTTCTGTTTGGCGAATCAGAAAATTAACACAGAGGGCAGGTCTGGAGAGGAGAGGTAGCTTTTAGTATTGTGACAAGGGTATGTTGTTTGGCAAGTGAAATGTAGTTTCATTCAAATCTCTTAAAGGAAAACTATACCCCCCAAACAATGTAGGTCTCTATTAAAAGATACTGAGTAAAACAGCTCATGTGTAAAACCCTGCTTCATGTAAATGAACCATTATCATAATAATATACTTTTTTAGTAGTATGTGCCATTGGGTAATCATAAATAGAAAATTGCCATTTTAAAAAAATAAGGGCCGCCCCCTGAGATTGTCGTGCACACATACAAACCACATGTAAGGTCACATGAGCCAATTAACAGACAGAGTTCTGTCTTTTGCTTCCTCACTTCTTCCTGTTACAGTTAGTGTTGTAGTATTTCTGGTCAGGTGATCTCTGAGGCAGCACAGATAGAGTCACGAAATGGTGGTTCAAGGCAAGAGATGTAAAAGGGCAATATTTATGTAAATATATATTCCAGTTTGGTAAGATTCTTTAATATGTCATTCAATTTGATATAAACTATCTGTTGCTTAAGTATTCATTTTGGGGGTATAGTTTTCCTTTAACAACCATGTAGGTAAGGCATTTTTTCCCATAATTCCCAATTTAAACCAGAAAAAAAGACCCTTATTGGAGCTACATACAGTAGTAGACAAACCAGTATATTCCTCCAACAGCGGATTGATCTCCCACCCTTGTCAGTTTGCAAGGACAATTGAAGGTAGTGTTAAACTAAGGACATCTATGCTGGGCATCAGTGGATCGCCCAAGGGGGGAACTTAGGGGCACATTTACTATGGGTCGAATATCAAGGGTTAATTAGCCATCGATATTCAACCATCGAAGATTTACCGCAATTCGTTTGAATGATCGAAGGAAAAACCATTCGATCAAACGATTAAATCCTTAGAATCAAACAATTTTCCTTCGATCAGAAATTGCTAGGAAAGCCTATGGGGACCTTCCCCATAGGCTAACATTGGTGCTCGGTAGGTCTTAGGTAGCGAAGTAGGTGGTCGAAGTTTTTTTTTAATGAGATAGTACTTAGACTATCGAATAGTCTAACGATTTTTTCTTCGAATCGTTCGATTCGAAGTCGTAGTCGAAGGTTGAAGTAGCCAATTCGATGTTCGAAGTAGTCAAAAAAATACTTCAAAATTCAAAGTATTTTTCATTCTAATCCTTCACTCGAGCTAAGTAAATGTGCCCCTAAGTGTTTGTACATTGTGGATTGATTTGGAGACTGTACCTTTGATGCCTGTGGATTAAAAAAAAAAAAAGGGATTTTGAATTAGACACTGCTAAAGGATGACTTTAAAGGAACAGTTCAGTGTAACAATGGTTAATTAGATAAGCTGTGCAAAATCAAAAATGTTTCTAATATAGTTAGCCAAAAATGTACAAAGACTGAAGTGACTGGTTGTGTAACATAATAACCAGAACACTACTTCCTGCTTTTCAGCTCTCTAACTCTGAGTTAGTCAGTGACTATAAGGGGGGCCACATGGGACATAACTGTTCAGTGAGTTTGTAATTGATACTCAGCATTCAGCTCAGATTCAAAAGCAACAGTTATGGCCCATGTGCCCCCCCATGTTACTGATTGGTTACTGCCTGGTAGCCAATAAGTGGAAACCAAGAGAGTGTTTTGGCTATTATGTTAGCCAAAACACTCTTTATACATTACATTTTTGGCTAACTAACTATATTAGAAACATTATTTATTTTGCACATCCCATCTATTTACCCAGTTTTTATTTATATACTGAACAATGCCTTTAATGTATGGCCTGCCATTAGAGGGGAGCTCTATATTGCTAACCTGTGGATAATGGGGTGTACTCATAAACTGGTGGATTGCATCCCATTTATTGTCTTGCTCCTGGTATTCTGCCTTTAAACCCCTGGCAATAAAACCTTATGTAAATCCTAAACACAAGTGTGGAATTTTTCTGTTGGACCAATATGTTGCACTATGGATGTGACAAGTATATTTCAAATGTACTAAAAGCTATATTGACCCCAAACAGATAGACTAATGTGTTCCATACTTACCCAGCACTTAATCATAAGCTCCAAAGAGCATATTCAAACAACAATATATAGGTATCAAACCACACCCACCAATTACTAAAAACCAATCAATTTAAAAGACGCCATTATTACATCACAAATGCTTAGATCTCATGATACCAACATCATTCTATAGCTAGAATATAATCAATCCATCAATCCAGGGTCATATACAATTTAGATTCTGTATACTGTAGCTATTTTTGCAAGTTTAAATGAGACATACAGGTATAGGATAAATTAAAAAAACCTTAATTGTGTAGGTAATAATGTATACTACTGTATAGGGTGCTGGTTTTACTTTTGGGTGTACATTAATATTAAAAATGGACCCTTTATTGGAGCTCCCTATAGATGTTCTCTGGTCCCTGTCTGTGTTTCAAATGAGGGGTGGGCGTGTCCTAACGGTCCCTGCCAGAAGCACAGTAGGAGGGGGACAGCCAATCACAGCCCTGCAGTCACACAAGAGATAAACAGGCTTCAGTTCCCTATCAGGTCAGGCTGCTGATTGGTTCATGTCCTACAGTGCAGTGAGCTGAGTGCTGGCAGCTCCCTTGCACAGCCTGGGAAAGGAGGCAGCAGGAAGTGGAACAAATGGACAGAACTAGTAGGGTTTTTGCACAAAATTTTAATGAAGTTACTGTCATGTCTCCAGCGTTAGCTGTCATCATGCTGTTGTATTTCTTTGCTCTTTTGACTATCTCCCTCCGATGGACACTTGCTATAATTGCGCAAGGCCACTTCCTGTTACTGATGGGCAAATCTCGTCTTTTTTTTGCTTAGCCGAAAAATTCACAGATTACCCACAAAATTCACGAAACAGCGAAAAATTCGAGGAAAATTGTGCAATTCGAACCTTTTTTGCTATAAAATCGAGCAATTCGAAACTTTTCACGAAAAAATCAAGCAATTCGAACGTTATCATGAAAAAATCGTGTAAAACGGAAATTGACGCCGGGGAATTTTCACTGGTGAATTTTCGCAGGAGATTGACAGTGAATTTGTGTCCATCACTATTACCTGTATTTGTTATGCACCATCACATGGCTTATGGCAGAACTGTATTTGGACTAATCAGGCTACCATACCCCCAACATGTGACCTAAAACAGTGCCTTGTGGAAGCCAAGACTCCATTTTACAGTCCATGCTGTGGAAGAAGTACACACAGTTTCATCTCCTCTTCACATTAGCATCGCTGGTAAGCAAATAGTTGCACCAAATCACCTCCAAAGCTGCCCGCCCCAGGGTGATACGTAGGGAGGACAGAACAGTTACCGCATTCATTCTATATCTAAAAGAGTTTACTGCATTGGCAGATTCTTGTATCTTGTAATAAAGGATATTTCATTTTATTCTTCCATTTACCTTGCTGTCCTGGCTATTCTCACAAATGCACTTTGTTTATTTTATTGTGGAAAATAAGGAACATTCAAGTGGATCCAGTGTACTTAAAACAGAGGGATAAGGATAGATATACCGGAAGAGACCTCTGAGAAATTACTGAACCTTTCTTCAAAAAGTCTAAACCACAAATACGGATGTTGCGTAAAGGAGTGTCTTTCTCCCAAGCAGGAATTTTGATATATTATAAAATATTTGATATTTAAAACCATTTTAGATATTAACCAATTAATTAGGAAAATTACCTTTAAGAAATATAGGAATACAAAATGATAGGAATACATAGTCTGAGTCACAAGATATGGTTAGAGAGGAGAATAATTATGGCATAGATATTTCTAAATTTAAAAATCTTAGTCATTTTTACCTTACCCAGTTTCTCAATAGAGAGTAGAAGATACCTTTTGGGCACTTTATGATCAAACTAAAAACTATTGATCAGGGCACGGAACTCCCAATCTCACTAGGGAAGGCATTAAAAGTATTACAAGATGATAAATGAACAACTACAAAGTAAGCAGATAAAGGAGGTATGATAGTGGTGAAATATTTAGAAAGGAGGCATTAAAACGGTACACGAACGAAGAAGCACATATTATTCTATTGACAGGAACCCTGGGAAGAAGGTAATTAGATAGCAGTAGCACTAGCGAACTTTAGTAGTGCAAGCTAGGCAGCCGTAGCTAGAAAGAACAGCATTGTGCACCAACATAAGGTTGACAGTTGGAGGTCATTTAGGTAATACTGAACATAAAGTAAAGGGACTTCATGGAGAATTATGGGATGTTAGCACTATTTTCCTGATGATTTATACTAGAGGGGATCTGGTAGTTCTAAAGGTGTATCTTGAACCTGCCAGGTCTTCTCCCCGGTGGTGCCAGAGTCAGCAGCTCTGGATCCTAAATACCTGATTTGTGCAGTTGAGGACCCAGCAAAGGCCCAATTGAGAAATGGGGTCTGAATGTAACTGATGCTCATGCCAGCTAAGCTAGAAATCATATTCTGGGCCATGAAAATGTTACATTATCAAGGGTTAAAGCATGCCAAGATCAAAATAATCCTCCAATGAGAAGCTCAGCTGATCTGTGTGAATTGGGCCCCATATTGTTTGTTTCTGCAACTGGAGTTGGAAGCTTTAATCCCAGTTTCCCAGCACTGAACGAGTCTGTCATTTACCTTCATGTCATATAGTGACGCCAAAAATACATATAAATATATAAAATACAATAATGTCTGTATGTAAAATAACAGCAAGATGCTTGACTGGTGAATTCTCTTGCTTATGTTATTATGTTTTTATTGGTGTATTTGTGCATATGCATCAGTAGACCATAAATTCTAATATTTCTATAGTAAGAAGTGGTGCCAAATATTTGACATCAATTTACCAGACTGGTTTTGTTTTAAAAATTTGTGTGTCATTTATGAAATTCTCCTATTAGATGTAGCAGTCAATTTACTATCATTGAAACAGTTTAATTTTTTCCCATTAAAATCTGAAAATACCAAATTATTAGGCCCAATTGTGGGATGATATTTCTTTCGTCTTTTGTACAGTGCTGCAGAATATGTTGGTGCTTTATAAATAAATGTTTATGATAATATAATAATGACCCAGAGACAAAAAATAATTATAATTACATTGGTTTAATTCGAGATCTAGGAGAGTGCTGTACATTGTATGCCAAGGAGTGGGATGTTACAAAGGAGCTAATAATCACATTGTATCAAATGCAGCAGAGTATGCTTAGTATTAACATGTAGAATTATCATTTAGGTTTAGAAAACAGAATGTAGTAGGCAAAAAAACGGTTGAAGCAATTTGAATATAGAGGTACAGTGACTATACACCAGGTAGAATCAATCAGCCGATTTGGCCCCTTCAGACTTCAGAGTTGGCAGCTTATCTGCCTGTGTATGAGGTCCACCTATGGGCTTACTCATCTTATATCTGGTGAAATTCAGGTATATATCAATTGGATCAAATGGATGAAAAGGTGCATTGACACATTGATGAGGTCCATGTTCAGGGAGTCACTGTTGGTAGAGATAATGGGCCCTAATTGGTACATCATGTGGTTGGCCAGATCATGCCCAGATCTACTGACCATGTATGGTCATCTTTAGTAGAGATAAAATGGCTTAAAACGTTTAGAGGGGTGGGGAAACTGAAATATATATATATAGGTAACTGGAAGAAAAAAATCAAGTGAGGGTTTTTACAGCAGGTGTAACTCGTGCATTTTTAAAATTTAAAAGAAATGTGCCAGTGGTGAGAGAGAGGAGAAATAAAAAGTGCTGGGGAGTTGGTAAATGGTAATAAACATATAAAATGTAACTAGATCAAGAGGTTGGTTATTTGGAGTATAGTGTAATACAAGATAGGAATAGGAAGTTACCTCCTTCTTACTGACTGAAAAAAATATGTAACATTGTGATATAATTGGAGTTGGGGTGTTTTGTGTGACTGATGATGTTCGGTGCTGGTTTCTCATATCTAATGGCATCTAAATTCTCACAGAAGCATACAGCAAATGTTGGACTGTAGGAAAGAAATGAGAGTCAGGCTGAGATAGGCAGAGTAAGGAGTGATCCACAGGCATTTTGGATAACTGTCAAGGGATACAGATGTAATATAATATGTTTGCTTGTCAATTAATATTTATTCATTTTGTGTACTGAGCACATTCCTCTGAGCCCTGCCAAGGTTGAAAATGTACAATATAATAGAAACTAAAGGTAGTAAACAGCCCACAGAGCCATTGCACAACTAATATATTCCATAAGTATCATTTTGTACCAATCACTGCTTCCCATCCGCTGGTTTTACTTTATGATGTACGACATTGACATTGTCTAATCAACATCTTAGAAGGACTGTTTCCATTCATCCACCCCATTCTCTCACAACTGTATTGGGCAGTTTTGTTCTCCACAAACTGATTTTGCCACCTGCGTCAATAAACTAAAGGACATGAACTGATTGGCACTAGACTGGTGGCAGCACAATAACTAGCAGCCATTACCTCCCCAACTAGTAAGACTAGTGTGTGTCCCGCTAAATATGTGCAGCTTGATGGGTGATAATAAGTGCTCCTCATTTTTACCAGTTTTAAAGTGTGATCTAGGATGTGTAATAATGGGGATATTCCTACAACTCACCCTGGTGACACCCCTGAAATCCCAATGAATAGACTCTGACACAATGTTTTAGAAACCAAATGGTTCAGATTTATTTTCTCTGGAAATCCCACTGCTGGAAAAAATGCAATAATAATTCACTTATAACAAATTAAGGTACAATTTGACAAAAAGATAAACAAAGGTTAATACCTACGTATATGTTTTTTTAAATTTTTGTCCTATATATAACACATTTAAATTAAATGCTTCTCAGGTGGTTTAACTTGCAAATTGAAATGTAAAGTTTATGTGCATTCTTGATCCAGAAGTTTATGGTGTTTTCTCATTTTAAATTCCCTTTAAAAACGAAATGGCCCCCCCCCCATCATGAAAGGTCTATGAGGAGAAAGAGAACAACATTTTTAAACATATCCTAGATTCTGCCCTGTCATTCACTCCTCATATCCAGTCACTTATTAAATCATGTCACTTCCACCTAAGGAACATATCCAAAATACGATCATTTATCACCCAAGACGCTGCCAAAATGCTTATTCACTCTCTCATCATATCGCGTCTAGACTACTGTAACTCTCTTTTAATTGGCCTCCCCCTCCAGAGACTGTCACCTCTCCAGTCCATAATAAACACTGCTGCGAGGCTCATACACCTCAGCAACCGCTCCTCCTCTGCCTCGCCATTCTGTCAATCCCTGCACTGACTTCCGTTACCTTTCAGAATCAAATTCAAATTAATGACGCTGACTTTCAAAGCACTTCATAACTCTGCCCCACCCTACATCTCTGAACTCATCTCTATATACTCACCCACTCGCTTACTACGCTCCTCTACTGACCTACTACTCAACTCTTCTCTCATTACCTCCTCACATGCTCACATTCAAGACTTGCAAGGGCTGCACCCCTCCTCTGGAACGCTCTCCCACGGTCTGTCCGACTTTCTCCCAACCTTTCTACTTTCAAGAAATCTCTTAAAACGCTCTTCTTTAGAGAAGCCTACCGTTACTCTGCTTAACTACCAAACACAACACCACATACAGTACCACATTTCTCACTCACTTAATTCGATCTTGCCCACTCCCACACCTTGTGTATTGCTCCCTTCCCTTTAGAGTGTAAGCTCTTTCTGCATAGGGCCTTCCTCACCTTTTGTACCAGTATTGATTGTGATGTATTTAACTCCATATGTTCTATGTATGTAATTCATGTGATTTAGTTGTATAATCACATTTACCTGTGTGACTTGAAACATGTTGTTTTGCGTGAATATATACATGACACACATTCTGATGGATCCATTCCTGTTGAAATAATTTTTTTGTGGTGGGACTGTTTGGATTGAAGCAGATGAGGTGGGAAAGTTATGTATTCTTGAAAAACACCATTAACTGTATACACGGTATCTTGGCATTTGTCCACCATCATCCATAGGATCCATTTAATCAAATAATTTAAAATTTTAAAACATTTACCCTTTTTTTCTGTAGTAATAAACAGTACCTTGTACTCGATCTCAAATAAGATATAATTAACCCTTATTGGAGGCAAAACCAGCCTATTGAGTTTATTTATGTTTAAATGACTTTCTGTTAGACTTAAGGTATGAAGATCCAAATTATGGGAAGATCCATTATCCAGAAAACCCCAGGTTCTGAACATTCTTGATAACAGATTCCATACCTGTACTATTTTTTGGTTTAGGAAAGGGAAGCCCGATACAGCAATTGTTGACTGAGGGCTCATGACCGGGTGGTACAAGACTGCCTGGCATGGGTTAATATCTATAATTAGATGTAGCATTGGGGGTGGAGCTTAGGTAATTTGAGTCCCACCCAGTGTTATTTGTCACAATTACTGGGATACAGGCTAAATTGACCCAGGTTAGATGAGTATTTTGAAGGGCATGGTTAGGTAAAGGTTTTAGTGATAAGCAAAAATTTTCACCAGGTTTCATCGCAAAAATAAAACCCATAGACTTCAATGAGTGAAAAAATTGGTGCACGTCAAAAAATATTGCCCTTCACTATGAAGAGAATACAGTCTACAGGTTTGATAAAGGGCCCCAAGGGGTCCAAAATGTTGCCTTGTTTGTGCTTATGGGCTATATCTATATAAATCACCTATTTTCATGCAGCTTCTGGTGTGCTTCTGGATTTTGTCTATACTGACTTTTATCCCCATGCAAGGAAGGGGATTTCTGGTTGAGCACTCATCACTTTCAACAAGTGGAAACCTCACAGGTAGAGCACTCCATTATCGTGCAGTATGAAGGGAATACAGTCTATTGTCATGGCCACGCAGCATATATCTGGCAATGGAGATCGTTTTCGCCAGTGCCAAGTTGTGGAAAATACCAATGTATCCAGTGGGTCTTACTCTTTAAGAGCAGTGGGTCTCTGGGAGGTGTTATGTTACAAATAGATACCGTGGTTGAAGGATATAATCATGCATACGCACCATTCTGGAGGGCATAAGTGACTGGTAGACTGGTATAATTGTCATGCACCTAGTTTGGTCTTTTGACAGGGACTTTAGAGCTTCTAAGTATTATTATTTCTATTTTGTTAACACTATTTAGTACCTGTTACTTAATATTCATGGCTATGTATTTTAATTATTTTTGTCATATATGTGGCCAAGAAACATTCCAATGGCATAAGTGGTATTGGAATGTTTGGGGGAAAAGGGCAGGTATTTGGCCCTGCACATGTCATGTGTGTTTTTGCAAAAATATCTAATTATTCCGGCTTTGATTTAATTTTTGGGGGGATCAAAGTCAAATGGGATAATATAATAGAAGTTCTAAACATTTCCCACATGAAATGTCTATTTTCAAACAGATGACCAATAAATGTTACATTCTGGTTGGATGCTATGATTTACCAATGACTGTGATAATGTTAAGGTCAAGTCATGGTAAACAACCTTGGACATGGAAAAAACTGAATAAGAAAATTATTGGATTGCCAAATTCTTCAAAATTGCAGCATAAAAATTACAATTTCCTGGCCATTATATGTCAACATAAAAACACTTGGTATTTCTAGTGATGGGCGAATTTATTCGCTGCAAAATTGCGCAATTTGCCGCCAGCGAATAAATTTGCGAAATGGCCGTGAAAATTTGCCGGCATCAAAAAAAAATTGTCGCCGGCGTAAAAAAAAACAGACGGTGGCGTTAAAAATGGGTGTCGGTGTCAAAAACGGGCGTTGGCGTCAAAAAAACAGATGCCGGTGTCAAAAACAAATTCTCCCATCACTAGGTATTTCTCCACCCTGTAAATTGACCAGAGAAGACATCGCTCTTCCTAGAGCCAGTATTCTTTTTTTTTCGCTCTGCTCAGGGTGTTTCCATACTTTTTTTAACTTTTGGAAAAATGAATCACTCTCCCAAATGATTATTCTTTTGTCTGAAAAGATGCCATGAACAGAAAGTAGAGGCTCAAGGAGAAAGCAAAACATCTACTTGTCTTCCTTTTCTTTTTCAGGGGACATGTTGAAGAAGATGTTATTGACCTGCTTCTAAGTCCATTCCCAGAGACAGTTTCAGATTTAATTCTTTGTCAATCAGGAGCTGTCATAGCTATTAATGAGGGCTAAGGCTACCCCTCCTTCAATTGACTATCTTTCTTAGGAGACTCAAAGGAGGAGTCAGACCTGCAAGTCAATAATCCAAGTACTGGATAGAGTTCTTTTCAGTACCATCCCCAACATTGTTTCACCAGATCTACAATTCCATGACTTCAAAAGAAGAGAATAGCTCTGCAGCACTTGTGTGAAGAGGTCATTGTCCTGTTTCTAAAGGAAGAGGGTTTTTTAAGTTCTATTACTAGCAAAGAAGGATTTCCAATGGTGATTGAGGTTAATCAATTTGTTGAGGGTTTTCTCCTTTGACAGTGGAATTGGGAGGTGGTTGCCACTGATGCATCCTCCCTACATTGACGTTCTCTTCCAGTACACCAAGAATTGATGCACTTTGCTACAGCCCTTAAAAGGAATGTGGTAAAATTTAAATTAGACACCAAAAAAACAGTTGCTTATATCAACCGGCAGGGGGCTACAAATAGCACCTGCTGCTGCTAAAATAGCACATAACTTAAAGTGGGCTAAAAAGAATCGGGAAACTGTCAACAGTTGACCTTCCAGGGAGACTTAATCAGTAAATATAATTCTTGAGCAGGGATTAGGTGAGCAGGCATGAGTGGCCTTGACATTGGGAGATTCTGAGTGTGGATCTCATGGTTATGCCAAAAAATACACAACTACCTTTGTTTTTCTTGAGGGCTTACCACCATCAAGCCATGGATGCACTTCAACTGAAATAGGAGTTCCCTTCAGTGTACTAAGTTCCCCCTGTTTTGCTGACTGGCTCAGTTCACTAAAAATATGCAATGGAGCTAAGGGAGGCAATTTTGTCTTAGACATGGAGTTCCTGGATTTTTCTTCTCTTGAAACATCAGAGGGAGAAGGCTTCTCAATTGCCACCAAGACAGGATCTTTTTCTCCAAGGCTCTTTATGGTCTTCAAAATCTGTTTTTCTTTTACTGATGGCATGGACTAAATTGACAAGATTAGAAGGATTAAGGTAATTCAAACTCTTCTTAAACCATGATATTGTTCTTCCAGCTCCCTCCTGCTCTCCACTGAGGATTCACTATGAAGCACTAATGATGCAGCAAGAGCAGTTACCTAGTATTTGAAGGTTTCACAGTCCTACAGGAAACAGAGAGACTGTTTGTATTTCCTTCCTAACCAATGAAAGGTTGAGTTTCTTCCACTTCAACCAATGCAATTTGGCTAGTCATCCCAATTTGAAAAACATACCAGCCACAAGAAAACTAGCTCCAACCTATTATGCAAGGGTAGTGTCCTTCTAATGGGTATCAGAAGTGCCAACAGAGAAAATATGTCTGGCATAAGCTTGGAGACCTTCTTGAATCACTACAGGCCTAACGTGATACCTGTTGGAGGGAACGTTTTTACTTTCAAAGTGCTTGTCAAAGATTATGAAAGAGCCTTCAAAGATTATGTTTTCTTATTCTTTCCTTTTTATTTTTGTGTATTGCTGGGTAAATGTCAATGTCAATGTAAATGTCAATGCTTTTATTTTGACATACAGTGGCCAGGAAATTTGTTGTCATGATTGTTTTAATGATTTTGTTGCTTTTTTTGGGGGGCGCAAAACACTGCACTTCATGCCTCTTGTTAAAGTACAAGGAAACCCTAAATACTTTTAGGGTACATACACACTTACTGCAAATTCCATATGCAGCACCACAAACATCCAATATTCCTGTTTCATTTGGGCAATATCAGATCCAGCTAATCTGTGCCCTGTGAGTTAGACCAAGACTGCAGAGCATGATTATATTTTGGCCAACCACCATGTATTTGCTCAAAGCACACTAAAGCTGGCCAAAGACGCAAAGATCTGATCGTATGAATCAAGGATTCATACAATTTTCAGGCCGTGTGTGGAGAGTCCCAACATTTTTCGTCCGGCAGAGATCGGCCGTTTGGTCAATCGGACAGGTTAAAAGATTTCTGTTGGCTGCGGGTAATATCTCTGCATCTATTGCCGATCGTACGATTTTAAGAGGGAGACTGTCACTAGCTTTCGTTGGACATAACATTCGTACGATTGCTGTCTGTTCTTTTGTACTTTATTTGATCTGAATGGTTAGTGGCAGGTCGGGAGATGGGGAAGTCCGATCGTATATTGATTCGTACGATCGGATCTTTGCGTCTGTGGCCAGCTTAAGTGCTGTTATTTTACATTACATCTTTGCACATGTGCAGATTGAAAATAATGCTCTAATCCAATTTGTTGACTGCAAGCAAACCAATTACTCTGTCTAGGCTTGCTCTGATGAAGTAAGAAGTTTGGAGGAAAATAAATATAGCATTTGGATCTAGGCTATATTTTTCTGTAGTTTGATTTATTTGTTGGGGTTTCCTTGTCCTTTAATGAAGTTTTGGATAACACTGATGCTTTTGACTGTTACTTAATATTGTTGCAGAGATACCTTGCATTTTTGGGCATGTAAAATTCTGAATAATCTTTTGGCAAGAAAACAGATTTTAGCAAAACAAGAGTAACAGGATTGCAGGTCTATGCATTGCAGATAATATTCCAGTGGGTATCCCTTTGTGTGCTGGAGTGTGATCTTGTTCTGAAGGAGTGTACCAAGAAATTGCTACTTAAGACTCCAAGTAAATTATCTGTTGAGAGCTTAAAAGCACAGTGTTCACAAATTTTGATGATTGTCCTGAAAGCAATTTGTGGTTGAGCAATCAGTAAACCTGATCTTACAGTTGTTGTAATCATTTAGAAAAAAGTTGGTTTGTAAGAACCTTACCAATTAAAACAAATCACTTCCTGAAGTGAGTGAGGTGTATATTACTTGTTCAATTTAAAGGAGAAGGAAAGGCTAAAGTTAAGTAAGTTTTATCAGAAAGGTCTATATAAATACACCAGTAAACAATCAAAGTAATGCTGCTCTGAGTCCTCTGTCAAAAGAAACATCACATTTCTTTCCTTCTATTGTGTACTCATGGGCTTCTGTATCAGACTTCCTGTTTTCAGCTTAAACCTCCAGGGCAGGGCTTGAGCATGCTCAGTTTGCTCCTCTCCCCCTCCCTCCTCCCCTCCCTGCTGTAATCTGAGCCCAGAGCTATGAGTGAGCAGGGAAACTCAGGCAGGAAGTGATGTCACATCAAGAAAATATGGCAGCTGCTATCCTAAACAAACAGAGAGAGCTTCTAGAGCTGTTTATTCAAGTATGGTAAAGCATTCTACAGAATAAATAGTGTCATAGCTTGCACTTTTGTGGCTAATCTATTGACAATAAACTGCTTTGCTAGCTTTCCTTCTCCTTTAAGCTAAGACCAAGAGAAAAGAAGTAAAACCCCCCTTACCTTCCACACCCAAAACCAGTTAGGAATTAAAAAAGAGCTTAAAGCAATAATTCGATTGTCAAATATTAAATATGGTACCAGTAATTACTGGGTTAAAAGGTGATATCTATGTGCTTAAATCTTTGATTGATTGCTTGTAAAAACATTAAAAGTGCTGAGTGCTAATTCGTTCTATAAGATTTAGATATTCTTAAATTAGAATTATATAAAACACGATTCAAACACCAATAAGGAAACACTTTTAAAGTGTTAGTGCCACAACCTAGATGCAATCACAAATTGGCAATGTGCGAAAACAATTAAGTAAAATTGGTTTTATGAAAGACAGTCAGAGCTGTCTAGTATAGGAAGTAAAATGAACCCAAAACCGGCATTTGAGAAATAAAAGTAGGAAAATGAAAATAGAGAAGAGGTATAGAAGTCCCAAGAAACTGCTGCCTGGTGGTTTTTCTAGGCCCTGGGACCCCACACTGGGAGAAAGAAGGACACTGGGGTCTGTGGTCTCAAGTCTACCTTGCTGTCTTAAAAGGAGAGCTGAGCTTCCCTAAAAAAACACAAATCCACCAGAGCCGTGTAATAAAAGAGATGGAAGAGGTACAAATGAGGTAAAATCAGCACCTCAATTCCTCATTATGGGGTGTAGAGGCTGTCCAGACAGAACTGGTCTTTGATACTAATATGGATGGGTCCCAAAATAAATGTGTTTTGCAATATCTTGAAATGGTACTCCACAATAACTATTTTATGCCTCAAGATCAGTTCTATATGCAGATAAGGGGTGCAATGTGGCCCTGTCCTATGTGAATAATTTTCAGCATAAATTTGTATATTTGAATAAATGGGTCCAACGACACTGTGTGATACAGTTACTCTATATCGATGACATGTTCACTATTTGAACGGATGCCCTTTGCACCCACATGCATTTCATGGTGAGATTAATGCTGAATTGTCTTTTATTAATTTCACCCTACATTCAGATAATGACCATATTGCCTTATAGACACTCTGTTGATTAAGAGGGATGGTGGTATTATTACTGATCTTTTTGTAAAACCAACAAACAAGAATGCACGGCTACATTTTTTATTTATTCCACCCAATCCCGACCAGGAAATCACTACCAAAGTCCCAATTCATCTGGGTTAAACAGATTGTGTCGGATGAAATTTTTTTCAACAAAAACGATTGGATGAGATGGATCAGGGGAACAGAGGGGATATCCGGCAACCCTCTCAAGACAAAAACAGGTAGATGGTGGTGGTTTTTCTTGTCAACTTAGGAGTAATTTGAAACAAATCCCTACAGTGAGTCAGGAAGTTACCAAAATTCTCCACATACATTGGGGATTCTTTAGGGGTGGGATACAAGAGGTAGAGTCTTTCCAAAATTTGCCCCCTATGTCGTGCAAAAGAAACAAAATCATTGGATCCCTATTTGTAAAATTGGACTTGGGAGGAGCACTCAGGTTATGATCTGTTGCGTGCAAGAAACAATGGGACCTTCCCTTGTCTGTCCTGCAACTGCTGTTCTAATGTGCTAAAGGCTGATACTATCTATCACCCATGCAAGGACACGCCTTTGTGGACAGCTGTATGTGGGATAGACCAATATGGTATGGAAAAGATAAATGGTAAAGAAAAGAGTGGCTGAGCATACTGTAAGTCTGCTATTAAATTGAAAGAATTGGACCAGAAGGTGCCTAGAAAAGCCATGGGGTTCAACAACTAAAAAATCCAAGTGGTGGATAGTGTACCTAAATTTTGCCATGCTGGCGATCGTGTTAAAGCATTACTAAAAAAGAAGATATTTGGATACGCCACTATGACTTACACCCATGCGCAAATGGACTTCCAATACGTGCACATGTGCAACGATGGCCAGGGCAGAGATAGGACCAGATTGGGGGAAGGAGGCAGAGATGGTACGTGCCTGTCGCCCCCCCCCATCGGCTTTGTGCCCTAGGCATGTGCCTACTCTGCCTACCCCCCGTGCTGGCCCTAAAGTCAGCATTAACCTTTCAGGGAATAGGAATGATTTAAACAGCATGCAGGGGCAGTACGACCCATTGTTTGCTAGAGTGCAGTTAATAGGACTTACTTGTTGCCTTTTGTTCTTATCACAAAAATATGGTTGAAGCTACTCCATGTTGGTGATTGTGAGGTAGATGTTTAATTACCAGAATACAATCCCCTTCCTTTTTCCTTTGTTGTGACTGCTTTATCAGCAGAAGTCTATCTGTCAGGGGGGTTATCAGTGCACTGGGAATCTATCTACCTCAGAGGAGTAAACATTGAACATCTTCAGTTTCCCTGTTTGCCCTCTTTAGATCAAGGAGCAACAAAACTATAGATATTTCCTGATTAAAACAATAGGCAAAAGTTATGTTCAGCACAGACCCCATTTATTACACTCATGTTGAACAAGGATGTATGATATCTCTTTAAGGATCCTCTCAAGAATAAAGAAAAGGAAGTTAAGTGCTGTTATTTATTCATTTGGGTTGGAGAGAAAGGGAAGTAACAGAAACCACTGGCAAGCTGTATGGATATGGTGGAAAACAACTCATTGTGCAAGGTGTGTCCTTGTAAATGCAATAAACAGAAACTGCAACTCAACATTGTCATGATAAACCCAATACTGGTTGAGCTTGTCTAGATCTAAAACTCATTCAGTTGGGTATTATTTTGAAGATTCCCAAAATACACAGTAACCCAATATGAACTGCTTTGATATTCTTCATCCATACAAATAGTCTTCTATGGACTGCTGGATAGTACAAGGTTCTGTTGGATAGAACAATTATCCCAAGAGTGCATGCTCCTCACAGACCGGAAGTAGCCCTGAAAGAGGAACTATCTAAAGAGATTGACTGCATGAAAAAAAATTGGGTGCAAATTTTAAAGTGTCACAGTAGAAGAACCCCACACATGAGAAACATGGATTTGTCTAGACCCCCTAAGAACAGTTGGGTTGGAGGGGTTGAACTAGATCAGGGATCCCCAACCTTTTGAACCCATGAGCAACATTCAGAAGTAAAAGGAGTTGGGGAGCAACACAAGCATGAAAAAAAGTTCCTGGGGCGTCAAATAAGTGTTTTAGTAACCCCTATGTGGATTTTCAACCTACATTGAGGTTCTGTTTGGCAGTACACCTGTTTTTTTATGCAGCCAAAATGTGCATCCAAGCCTGGAATTCAAAAATAAACACCTGCTTTGAGGCCACTGGGAGCAACATTCAAGGGGTTGGAGAGCAACATGTTACTCATGAGCTACTGGTTGGGGATCACTGAACTAGATGAACCGTTGTCTTTTTTCAAACCAACTTAACTATGTACTGTAACTATGTAACTAAACATCACAGTGAAATGAAAGCACTATTCCTACCCCCAAAAAACATCACTAGCAAACTGGTAGGCAAACTATTTTTCCATTTTAAGCATTGGCAAATACAACTAAACCAGACACTTCTATACTAACATACTGCAGGAAGGTACCACTTTAATCAATTGCCATTTTCATATTCAATCTGCACAGGAAGTGTTCCAAAGGAAAGTAATAGAAAACATATACAGGTCTCCGTATAATAATTTGGACATATCCTATCAGAATTAGGTGTGAGCTAAAAAAATTATTTTGGAACTGGACATTATCTGGCATTCAGTCAGTCATTTGACTTTCAGAAGGAATCTGAACATAATGAGGCATTCAACAAAATAAAACAGATCATCTTCAAAGCTGGAACTATAACTTAGTACTCAATTTCCCATAGGGAGGAAGCACATCAAACCTTCGGCAATGCCTTTAAATCATTTATTTAGCAGACTGTGGCACAAGCTTTTGGGATCAACCACTTCCTCAGGTGCCTCGGTTGACCCCAAAAGCTTGTGCCACATTCTGCTAAATAAATGATTTAAAGGGATTGCTGATTGCTTCCTCCCTATGGGAAATCGAGTATGAGGACTGGCATGGAAGTAGCCTGAGGAGTTGAATGCACCTGAAAAAGCAATTAGTGTGCCGGAGAAATTGTATATAGATATTCTATAACATAGTACAACATTAAACAAGAAAATTCAAGTTAGGGCATCCAAACAAGGGCTTGGTGTCAGGCCTGGATTTGTGGAAAGGCCGCCTGGGCCAGGGGCGTAACTACCGGGGAAGCAGGGGGTGCAACTGGGCCAGGGCCCGCACCCCCACAGGTCCCCCCCGGAAGATTGTGCGCACTGCAGCCGGCTGGAGTCGGCTGCAGCCGCAGAGAAAAATCACACAGACGAGGGTGGGGACGGGCCCGGCTACACGGCCCGCACCAGGGCCCGCTCCCACCAAGTTCTGTTACTGGCCCGGGCCTAGGGCGGCAGGATTTTAGGGGGGCGGCATGCTGCCCAACCACACCCACATTGGTTCAAAAACACTGGGAATGTGTTGGAGATACAATCATTTTTTAAATTTCCTATGCACCAATCCCCATTGATGATGAAAATTTGCATGAATAAAGGGGAGGGGACAGGGGCAACAAACAGCAGTGGGCCTAGCGGCGCCCTCTATGTAAACCTGTCCCTGCTTGGAGTGGTGTTGCTGCAAACCAGTGGTCTCTGCCTCCAGATCACTCACAGACACAGAGAGACATTATGCTCACATAGTAAAAGAGTTTGACATTGTGGATTTCCATCAGTATCTCATCTATGACTATGAGGGATAAAAAGCTGTGGAATCAGATCAAATGCCTTAGGAAATAATTATGAAAAAGATTTTGGAACCTGCCCCAGCCATAAATATTTTGGTCATATACAAATCTGGTAACACAATTCATGTTCTAAGCAGATTGTCCCCTGAAGTGACATTACAGAAGATTTCATTTTCATTTCATTGAAGCACAACTATATGTAGTTATGTGAAGCCTTCCCATTCCCATTTGAGAAATTAGGAAGCTCTAAAGTGCAACTGCAGTGGACCTTCATCTGTGATACAGATTGGATGGTCAAAGTCAAAATATGCCTGTTCTCAAGCAATAGCAAGGTTTTAGAAGTTTTTTTAATTCAAATCTAATTTTGGCCTATTCGATGGTCAAAGTACCCAAAAATTACTTCGAAATTCGAAGTTTTTGAATTCGAAATTCACTTCAACTCTTAGGGGCCGATTCACGAAATTCGGGTGAAGGGTTCGAATAAAAAAAAATTCGAATTTCGAAGTATTTTTTGGGTACTTCGACCATCGAATTGGTTAAATTCGATCGGATTCAATTGAATTCGAACGATTCGAACGATTAGAATAAAAAATCGTTCGACTATTCGACCATTCGATAGTCGAAGTACTGTCCCTTTAAGAAAAACTTCGACCCCCTACTTCGGCAGCTAAAAGCTACCGAAGTCAATGTTGCCTGGGATTTTTTGATCAAAGGATTTTCCTTAGATCGTTGAATTAAAATCCTTCGAATCGAACGATTCTAAGGATTTAATCGTTCAATCGAACGAAAAATCCTTCGATCGATCGATCGAATTTTTAGCGCTAAATCCTTCGAATTCGATATTCGAATTCGAAGGATTTAAATTCCCAGTCAAATATCGAGGGTTAATTAACCCTCGATATTCGACCCTTCGTGAATCGGCCCCTTAGTAAATGGGCCCCTAAATGATCTGTTCTGATCTTTAGGGGAAATCTGTGTTTACAGACTGTTTTACTGGTTCCTTCCCCTAGCCCTGAGATATAATTTTCATAGCAAAGAATTAAAAGTCAGTGGATTGCTAGTTACTTCATGACAAAACACGTCCTACCTACAGGCTAATTGTTTTGAGGTTTGTAACCTTTAAGCTTGATAATATTAAACACGGGGTTATCCCCTTTTGCATTATACGTGTGCTGGAGTAACTTTTTATTAGTTTTAAAAACATCTCATCAGGTGCTATAGGGGCTTGAGAATACAGTCTCAGAGATGGCATGACATTTTTCTTGGGGGAAGGGGGGTTGACATTTGTCCATAAGTTAAGGTAAATTAAATGGCTTCTCACATTGTATTAAGGAGACCAATGTAGTAACCCCTCTATCTGTCCAACACAAGAAGAAACATCTAGAAAGCCCATCAGGAAATATTATTAAAGCAAAACCTTACCACTTAACACTTTAGCTTAGAGTACTATAAATTGCCATTGACTAGATATTCTGGCAATGGTTGTTCAACAAATAATAAACACACCCGATTCATAGATTTTCCAAAAATGTTACGTGTCTTATTCCTTTTTGCTAATCTCTGTTCACAAAGGCATGAAGGAAAAGTCAAAGAAATAAATCAGGACACATACCATCAACACACAAACCTTTTGCAAAGAAGTCTGTGTTATTAACAGTATTGGATTTCTTGGTGATTAAAATGTATTGTATTAGCAATTAAAAACAACAAATAGACAATGAAGGCAGGGAAACCTGAACACAATCTTATAATCACAGCTGCTGGTAGACATGCTGTATTTATATAATTTGAGAAATTTGAACCTATTGCACGCTCCTCTATAGTCCTGCTAAATCATTACACAGCACTGTGCAGGGCCACCATTTGGGGGCACAGGGGGTACAAATGTAGTGGGCCTGGGTTTAAAGGGGCTGTGCTGTAGTTTTTAAAATAGCCGGGCCGCCCGTGCCGTCTCTTCAAACGTCCTGAACTGGCAAAAAGCCGATGTCCCGAACTGCCAAAGTCACAAAAAGAGCCAGAAGCCGTGAAAAGACCCAAAGTCGCGGAAAGAGCCAAACTTGAAGTCCTGAAGCCGTGGAAAGACCCGAAGTCATGAAAAGAGGTAAACTTGAAGTCCTGAAGCTGTGGAAAGACCCAAAGTCATGAAAGGAGCTGAACTTGAAGTCCTGAAGCCACGAAAAAAGCCTAAGTCACGGAATGAGCCGAACTTGAAGTCCTGAAGCTGCGGAAAGACCCAAAGTCACGAAAAGAGGCAAACTTGAAGTCCTGAAGCCACGAAAAGAGCCTAAATCACGGAAAGAGCCGAACTTGAAGTCCTGAAGCTGCGGAAAGACCCAAAGCCACAAAAAGAGCCGAACTTTAAGTCCTGAAGACGTGGAAAGACCCAAAGTCATAAAAGGAGCCAAATTTGAAGTCCTGAAGTCACGAAAATACCCAAAGTCACGGAAAGAGCCAGACTTGAAGTCCTAAAGCCGTGGAAAGACCTCAGTCATGAAAGGAGCTGAACTTGAAATCCTGAAGCCACGAAAAGACCCAAAGTCATGAAAAGAGCCAAACTTGAAGTCCTGAAGCCACAAAAAATGTATTCCTTAGTGTCTGGCCTCTCGTATAGCAGAACAACGGGGTATCAGTACAAATATATTTTGAAATCTTATCTTGTTGTAGAATGGGCCAGAACCTTTTTACAACTTTTTCAAGCTGACTGCTTACATGTGTAGATCTACTCACAAAGGGGGTTCTACTAGTCTCTTTTGATTTAACTTTCTGGGTTAGCAGTGCTTCTCTAGGTATGGTTTTCACTTCTTTACCTGTGTTTCTCAGATTTTGGATCTTATAACCATTCTCTCTAAATCTTTTGGTGAGTGGTCCAACAGCGTTCCAGTACCTGTCCTCATCAGAGGCTATTCTCCTTGCTCTTAAGTATTGTCCCTTGGTTATTGATGTGATGCATCTGGGATTATGGAAGCTGGAAAAATCTAACAAATCAGTTACTTTACGATACAATTCAGTTGAAATACTGCCTTCCTTCAAGGTTAATTTCACATCAAGGAAATTCAGTGTGTCCCCTGACACTTCGGTGGTAAATTTAATTGTACAATGTTTTTCATTTGCTTAATTAACCATTTCAAGGAAGGCAGACACGTCACCTTTCCAAATTACCAAGATGTCATCCACATAGCGAGCATAGAGGGCCATATGTTTTTGGTAATCATCTTTAAGCTTTCCTCTCTAGCTTGAGAACGAACAAATTGGCAAACTACGGAGCCACCGCTGCTCCCATCAAGGTCCCTTGGCACTGCCAGTAATATTTGCCCTGGAATCTAAAATATTTCCATTTTAATACCAGCGTCAGGCAATCTATTAGAAAATATACCATGTTGTGTGAAAGATCAGTTTCAAGTAACCACTCCTCAACACACCCTATCCCCTCATCTTGAGGTATAGAAATATAAAGACTAACCATATCGGTACAACACAGACTACAATCTGTGCCTACATTTTTATGGATAGAGTGTGTAGCAAATCATTTGTATCATTCAGCCATCATGGAATTTTACTCACCAAGGGGTGAAGAATAGATCCAAATATTTAGATAAGAGTTCCAAAACAAAACATACTCCCGAGACAATCGGTTGACCTGGGGGATTAGTTAGTGATTTGTGGACTTTTGGTAGGAGATATAATACTGGTACACAAGGATGATCTACTTCTAGAAATTCCTTAGTATCCCGAGAAATAAGACCATTATAAACGGCTTCTATAACCATGAGACTAATTTCCCGCTGTATTTCAAAAATGGGATAATAATTGATAGTGTCTCGGTATATTAAGCTGCTGTTCAGCTTTGCCTATATACATCAGTACAATACGTCCACCCTTGTCAGCTTTTTTAATTACTATAGAATTAACCCTTTGTAATTTCAGTAAAGCCCGTCTTTTTTTATAAGACCGATTAGGTTTAAATGTCTTACCAATTGGCTGATCATTTCATTTTTTTTTACTTCAGTTGAAACAATCTTTTCAAAAGCTGACATGGCATCATTTTGTACTGGGGGAATATAGGTACTCTTTTTCTTAAACAAACCTTTAGATGTCAAACGTTTTACCTGTAAAGCACATTTTTAGTTTAAGAATTCTCAGAAATTTTTAAAATTCTATTTGCCAGTTTAAAAAGTCTAAACCAGTGATCACCAACCAGTATCTCGTTGCTCTCCAACCCATTGGATGTTGCTCCCAGTGGCCTCAAAGCAGGTGATTATTTTTGAATTCCAGGCAAGTTTTGGTTGTATAAAAAACAGGTGTTTTGACAAACAGAACCTCAATGTAGGTTGACAATCCACCTAGGGGCTACTAATTGGCCAATCACAGAACTCATTTGGCACCCCAGGAACATTTTTAATGCTTGTGTTGCTCCCCAACTCTATTTAGATCTGAATGTTGCGTACGGGTTCTAAAGGTTGGGGATCCCTGGTATAAACCATACGACGGGACAAACCCCAAACCTCTATTCAAAACTGAGTGTTCATCAGTAGACAGTACATACGAGGAGATATTAATAACCAAATCAGTTACCTCCTCGTTTGTTTTGATGCAGGTAATCCTCTCTGGGAATTGGTGCTCTCAGATTTCTTTTTGGTCGTTGCTCTAAAAAAGGCTGTGTATGAAACTGGTTTGGAGTAGCGGACTGCTGCTAGTATGTATCTGATATGGGAAAATATCGAGGGCCATTAGTGCTATCACGTCTGTTCCCAGATGGAGTATCAAACAAATCTAATGAGGGGTCCCTCAAGCTCGCACTGTCCCTGGACCAGACTGATCTGCTTGATCACTGTACAAAGGCATGCCTCCGCTGGCCTCCTATCCAGTGCACTTCCTCGGTACGGTGGCCTCTCTTCTCCTCCTGCTATTGTTTAAATAGTCCTGCGCATCTCTTTCCAATTTACACAATTTCACTGTCACGGTTTCTTTATGGAGTCTAAGGGGCCGATTCACTAAATTCGAGTGAAGGATTCGAAGTTAAAAAACTTCGAATTTCGAAGTTTTTTTTGGGCTACTTCGACCATCGAATGGGCTACTTCGACCTTCGACTACGACTATCGAAGGATTCGAACTAAAAATCGTTCGACTATTCGACCATTCGATAGTCGAAGTACTGTCTCTTTAAAAAAAACTTTGACCCCCTAGTTCGGCAGATAAAAGCTACCGAAGTCAATGTTAGCCTATGGGGAAGGTCCCCATAGGCTTGCCTAAGTTTTTTTGATCGAAGGATATTCATTCGATCGTTGGATTAAAATCCTTCGAATCGTTCGATTCGAAGGATTTAATCGTTCGATCGAATGAATAATCCTTCGATCGTTCGATCGAATTTTCTGCGCTAAATCCTTCGACTTCGATATTCGAAGTCAAAGGATTTCAATTCCTAGTCGAATATCGAGGCTTAATTAACCCTCGATATTCGACCCATTGTAAATCTGCCCCTTAGTGTTTCTCCTTGTTCCGCAAAGGTCACCTCTGCTAGCACTGTTCCTTTATTAGCTATTAGCTGCTCCCTCAATCCAGCAACCCCCAGGCTGACCATGGTGAGTTTTCTTTGTAGGCGTTCGATGGTAAGCACCATCAAGTCAGGGCTGTACTTGTTACAGATCTTCTGCCAGCATTGCTTAAGGATCCGATCTTCCACGCAGAGGTTAGGCTGTATGTCCAGTCTTAACCCTCGAGGTATCCTTTTTGCCATAACATACGGGGATAACTTGTCAATATGCAAGTTGACATTTATTTCTTTTTTCTGTGCATACAGTAGATCCTTAGAGACATCTCTTACATAGTGGGTTCCACTTAAGGGTAATTCATCACTTTTAACCCCTTTAAGTATCCTAGTTATGTCACTTTCACTGAAAAATGTATCCCCTTTGCAGTGGCCACTTTTCTCTTCACCTTTTTGCCAGGTTGGGGGTGGTTGACCCACTAATTATGGGTGGAGTTAAATTGGTTTAAAAATGGGTGTGGGTTGTGTATCTGGTTTACACTTGAAAAAGAGTTTAGCTCGACAGATGTCATGATACAATTTAAAGCACTTTCATTTTTGCAGTAACGACCTGTGTTTGACCAATTCTTCTCCACACTTTTCTTTGCTAATTGATAGAACCTTAGTGATATAAAGTGCAGTGCTAAATAAATCAATAAATTGATTAGGCTGATATAATTAATATAACGTGACCATTAATTAATAGGATAAAAATATTAAATCAGTCTGCTCGACTTCATGAAAGTAGGAGGAAAAGTAAATGGTAGAAGGTGGAGTTGTCCCATTTTCTACTGCCTAGTGGTTTCTATCCCTGGGACACCACAAAGGTGAAGAAGGCAGAGTAACCAGGACTGTGGTTTCAAATTTTAAACTAAGATCTAAGCTGTAGAAGGCTATTTTAACCTAAAAAACCCAAATCCACAGCCTCTTGTGATTTTAGCAAAGAAAAGAACAAGAAATTAGTATGAGCCGAGCAGCAGACTAAGAATTCACAACCCCCCTATAGTTCGGTTTTGGATCAGTTTAAGGTAGAAAAATTGTCAAAGATTTGTCAAGGCAAAGCAAAAATTCAAAGCAATTGTTTGTTATTTTATAATGCTTATGACGCCCTGCCCTTGAGCTATTTGTACAGTTGTGCGGTACTCCAATACTTTAGGAAAATGCTTGTGCTCATTGGTTAGATTTGGCCTCACACAGTTGCCCCACACAACCATTCAGTATATCACAGCATTCTGTTCAATGGAAAAAGGGGGACAATGATCTATATTGACCTGGTGGGATCTGCAGAGCTAATTTAGTAAAAAGTCTGGATACATTTTGCTTTATCTGTAAATGGCAACGCTGTCGAGTCCAGCCCAGATAAACAGAACAAATACTATTAATTAAGGAGATCAATTGAATGAATATTAATATGTTACCAGAGAAGTAAATTATCTGTGCACACACAAGAGCTGACACGTTAGCAAAGCAAAGACATGAAACAAAATCAACAGCAGTTCCATATACTGTAGTTCAGTTCTGTTAAATCTCATTCACATACATTTACATTTGGGGTTGAATTAAATGTGAACCCATTGTCCTGCATTTGATTTATAGATGATAAATCCATATAGTGGTCACACAAGCTTTCAGGCACAGGATTAAAGAAAACATTATTTACCTGCAGATCTAAAGGTTCTCCTTTCTTCTCCCCTGTATTTTGTTAGGAGAATGGCGTTTGTTTAACAGGATGTTTTAACTCGGATGTTTCTCTTTAGAGAAATGTTTTATGAGCAGGATCTCTCTGCTTTTTGTCTTGTCACGCCTTATTCTCTAGCCCATCCCCTATGCATACTTTTGCCCGTTTCATCAAAGAATTTAAAGGGATACTGTCATGGGAAAAAAAAAAAAATTCAAAATGAATCAGTTAATAGTGTTGCTCCAGCAGAATTCTGGACTGAAATCCATTTCTCAAAAGAGCAAACAGATTTTTTTATATTCAATATTAAATCTGACATGGGGCTAGACATTTTGTCAATTTCCCAGCTGCCCCTGGTCATGTGACTTGTGCCTGCACTTTAGGAGAGAAATGCTTTCTGACAGGCTGCTGTTTTTCCTTCTCAATGTAACTGAATGTGTCTCAGTGGGACCTGGATTTTACTATTGAGTGCCGTTCTTAGATCTACCAGGCAGCTGTTATCTTGTGTTAGGGAGCTGCTATCTGGTTACCTTCCCATTGTTCTTTTGTTTGGCTGCTGGGGGGGGGAGGGAGTGGGTGATATCACTCCAACTTGCAGTACAGCAGTAAAGAGTGATTGAAGTCACATGACTTGGGGCAACTGTGAAATTGGCAATATGTCTAGCCCCATGCCAAATTTCAAAATTGAATATAAAAAAATCTGTTTGCTCTTTTGAGATATGGATTTCAGTGCAGAATTTTGCTGGAGCAGCACTATTAACGGATTCATTTTGAAATTTTTTTTTCCCATGACAATATCCCTTTAAAGTAACAGGAATTTTCCTATTGAGTGTTGTTATATCAGGGCAGAGAATAGCTTGCTGAACTGTATCGCCTACACTGCTTTGTACACTATCCATTAGATTTACTCCATCAGATCTTAAATAATGTCGGACTTGTAGCTGATCTGACTAATCCCCTGGTTAAACCACATCAATCATTATTAATACTGCTGTATCCAGTAATCCTGCCCATGCTTTAACCAAAAACACCAGTGTTTTCATGAATTTCTATAATGGTAAAAACATCAAGGGGCAGATTTATCAAAGGTCGAAGTGAAAATTTGAATTTCGAGCTAATTTTTGTGTACTTCGACTAGGGAATATTCCAAATTCAATTCAAATTTGAAAAAAAAATTTAATTTCCAATGTATTGTCTCTTTAAAAACTCTACTGCCACCATCCGCCATCTAAAAACTGCCGGGTTGCTGTTTTAGCCTATGTGTGACCTCCTAGAACCTAATTGGGGTTTATTTGGTGGACTTTGAAAAATTTTGGAAAAACATTGAATTGAATTTGATTGAATGCGATATTACTTCGCATGATACGATTCTAATTAGATCGAAAACGGACATATTCGGCCAAAAAAAAACAAAAAACTTTGTTGTTTTGATAAATTTCGTTTGGTCTTTTTTAATTAGAATTTCGAAGTTATGGGAGTTCAAAAAAACTACCATGACTTCGAAATTTGACCCTCGATAAATCTGCCCCCCCGTTTCACTGAATACTGAAAGCTGAAGATTAACAGATTTTAGTGAAAGAACTAGGGAACGTCTCATAGAAAAAAGGCTGCAGCCAAAATGTGTGTGTGTGTGTGTGTGTGTGTGTGTATATATATATACTTCAAGAAAGACCAGCAACACCAGGGTTTCTGTGTATCAAAGCATAAGTGTATTCAAATAATGCATGAATAGCCGACGTGACGTTTCGGTCCACTCAGAAAAGTGATATCTAAAAAAGACCGACAAATGCCAATAGTATATTCATCATGTTACTTAGTGAAATATCATGTGTACCAAATATTTTATATGAATGCATAAAATATTAAATATGTGCATGAACTATACGTTCAATAAAATTATGTCTGTGCTTTAAAAGTAACATTGGGGCTCATTTATTAACGCAGCGCAGTGCTAAAAAGAGCGCAGTGGCCTGACATTTGCCCAGCGCATGCGAGTATTTAATAATGTAGCGCACGATACCTTAACAGTGCGATTTTGTGCGCTAATGTAGGTGCGACTTGTGAAACTGTGTGAAACTGCGTATCAGCTGTCGCAGTGCTTATAATAAATTGTGCGCACAGGAAGATACCGCAAAGGTAAGGATTAGTTGTGCTCATGTATGAATGCGCTGCTTTAATTAGTTGCGTCACATATTGCGCATATTGCGTTCACTTAGACGCATCTGCATTTGTTTCGGTGCTAATATTTGTTTGGTTGCAAAGGTGTTTAGCCTACCTGATACCCTTAAAGGAACCTTGGTCAATATAAACATGTTGGGTGGAAGGCGTGGTTAATATGCACTTTACAGGGGTTGTTCATCTTTGAGTAAACTTTGAGTTAACAAACATCCCCACCAACAGCAGCACCATTGTATTTGCCAGAACCCAGTTTAGCAGTGTGGCTCTGCTAGCGCAGCTGGGCAGGAATGCGCATTTTGAAGAGCGTTACTATTACGCCACAAAGAGGCAGTCGTAAAAATTGTGGTGCTGTTGACCGGGTGCAGTTTTGCACATATACAGACGCAAATCTGCGACGGCCGCAGTGCAAGCGCATTGTAGCCACGCCCACAGCCACGCCCCTAACAACCACGGCATCGTTTGCGACATAAATGCCCAATCTTTTGCGCAATGCGCATAAACAAAACCATCGCAAAAGCTCTGTGTTATGCGCAATATCACGCAAATATATTAGCGATCACACTCGTGATGTCGCAGACAATCTTTTGCGTCCACTTATGCGCTGCGTTAATAAATGAGCCCCAATGTGTCTACAATGCTCCAAATGTAGTGGCTAAAAGTCATATGTTTAAAAACAATTACAAATGCCTCAAAATGTATACAAGCTCCCTTAAAGTTAGATACTATTTATACAATCAAATAAAGAGAGATCGTGGGAACTATTCCCATTCTAGTCAAACACTTTTAGGGGCTCTAGTCTAGATCCGAGGCAAAAAAAGAGACAGTCAGAGTACGTACTAAATACATGGAACATCAGGCCACACTTTATAGGAAGGGAAATGATTCCTTACAAAATTGCTTCAAATATGTTGACTATACCGGGAGCTCATTCACTCACAGGAAACAGCTCAACGGCAATGAGCTATTTAGACCCCTTGGATGAACACAGTTCAGTTTATATGTCCAAAATGCTTCTCTCTGTAGCAAAGCTATATTTCCTCCCCTTGGTAGATCTGCAATACAATCAATTGGCATGCATTTAAATGCAGAAGCAGGATGTTTAGCCACCAACCAATGCTGAGCCACAGGCTGTTTCGATATATCCTGTTTGGTGTCTTTCCTGGGTTTGGGGTCGAGTGCGGCCCTGATGGTTGCCCGGTGCATGCTGATGCGCTCCCTCAGTTGTCTACGGGTTTTGCCACAATACAATAAACCACACGGGCATTTAATTATATATATCACATTCTGTGAAATGCAGGTCAATCTCTGCTTGATCTCATATGATTTGCCCGTGTGTGGATGAAAGAACTTGTCTCCTGTAATCAAGGAGCTGCACATAACACAACCACCACATCTGTAAACACCCACTTTGCCTGTAACCATCAATGATTTATACTTGCTTACCGGGTCCGCCGGTGACAGAAGTTCTTTTATATTCCTATGCCTCCTGCGTCCAAAGCGAATCCGTTTACGGTTAATACCCGTGAGTTCCGTGTCAGTTTGAACGATAGGCCATTGCTGTAATACAGATTGCTTGATTAAAGGGGTACATGCATCAAATGTGGTCATATAATAAATTATGTCTTCCGCATTTTTCTTTTCAACAGCACTCTTTGGACCCCTCAAAGTAAGCTCTCGATCCTGGGATTCTGCCCATTTTTTTGTTTTATCTATTAGATCACTGGGGTACCCTCTCTCCCGAAACTTCTGAGCCATAGTCTCCAATGCCTTAGCCCTTTCTAGCTCGTTGCTCGTTATGCGAATAACACGAAGCATCTGCGATCTTGGCAACGAATTGAGCAAATGACGGGGATGTCCACTGCTATAATGCAGTAACGAATTCCTATCCGTGGGTTTTTGGAATATCTTAGTGTGTAATCGGTGTGATTCTATGTCCTTATACACCGTTACATCAAGATAATCTATACTGCTACAGTTTTTTTGTGCAGTAAATCTTATTGGGGATGCTGTCCCATTAAGATCGGATATAAAGAGCGATAGCTCATCTTCAGTGCCATACCACAAAAAGAATAGATCGTCTATGTAGCGCCTATAGTACCCACCATGCTTGCGAAACACTGGATGGCCATATATGTACTGTACGTTGTTTCGTAATCATGCATAAACGTATTTGCATAAGTAGGCGCTACATTAGAACCCATGGCGGTCCCCGACAACTGTATGTAGAAATTGTTTTCAAACTTGAAGTAATTTTTATGCAGTATGAAATCAAGTAAATCTATCACAAATTCCGATGGGGGACCTGCATATGTTGGGCTTTCACACAGCAGTTTTCTCACTGCATCTATTCCTTTGTCGTGTGGTATGCACGTGTAGAGACTGTGGACATCCATAGTTACAAAAAGAAAGTTCATGTTGGCTGTATCAATACTAGCAACCATTTTTAAAAAATCTGTTGTGTCGCTTAAATAAGAACCCAGCTGCCTTACTTGGGGCTGTAGTAACATATCCACATATCCCGATATTTTTTCAGTCAAGGAACCCCTGGCCGATATAATTGGCCTCCCCGGGGGTTGGGTTAACGATTTATGGACCTTTGGTATAGTATAAATCACAGGTCTTACCGGATGCTCGACGTATAGTCCATTATATAAAGTCTCCGATATCCATCCGTGGGTGCATGCTTCCTCCAGCAAGATCTTAAGCTGTGTCTGAAATTTGAGAGTAGGGTCATAGCTTAGTTTACAGTAACAACTTGTGTCTGATAACTGTCCCAATATTTCAGTTCTGTAATACTCATAATCAAGAACAACTACTGCCCCTCCCTTGTCAGCGGGCTTCACGATTATATTGGAATTCTCACGTAACCCTCTCAGGGCCGTACGTTCCTCTTTAGTACAATTCCCCCTATTGCGTGGTTGTTGTAAGAAATCTGGTACTGCTGCATCCAACATGCGTGAAAATGTACGTAAAGATGCATTATTAATATTCGGGTCAAAGACACTTTTGGCTCTAAATTGGGGTATAATCCCATTGTCCTCCGTTATGCTCCCCCTGGCTCCTTTAAAGTGCTCCTGCAATCTCAATGTTCGCGAAAATCTATAATTGTCCACAATAATGTTAAAGTCCTGAGGCACTACAGAAGGAACATAGGATAACCCCTTAATCAGTACACTTACCTCCGGTGGCGTTAGCTGATGTCCTGACAGATTTATAATCGCCTGCTCGGCAGCACTCTGCTCCCCTGGCGTGGAGGTCTGCCCCGACCTCTTGCTCTGCTTGTGTTTGCGGCCCCCTCTGCGTTGCTTATTGTGGCCCCTGCTTCTTGGGGCTGCTCTCCGCCTAAAAAAGGTTGCTGTGTGGAATTCACCTCCGCCACGGGTTCCTCCTCCGATTCCGCGCTATTCATGCATTATTTGAATACACTTATGCTTTGATACACAGAAACCCTGGTGTTGCTGGTCTTTCTTGAAGTATATATATATATATATATATATATATATATATATATATATATAAATATATATATATATATATATATATATATATATATATATATATATATAAATAAAATCATTTTCTTAGTTGTTGCTCTTTAGAGAAACTTTTAATCAGCAGGCTCTCTCTCCATTCACCAATGGATATGCAAGGACAGCATTTCTAGTACTTGCAGAGTAATAATAATCAGGCAATGGCTGAAATCCTCTGGCGTCCTATTATAGGTGAATTTTCACGCCAAAACATGCATGATGATGTCATGACAATCTTGAAAATCCGCCATCTCAGACCTTCTGAGGTTGTATATAAGTCAATGGGAGAAGTCCAAAAAATATCCTGATCTGCACTGGGTTTCGTGCAAAAATCCGAAGAAATCGTGTTTTTTTGGGTACAAATTAAAAAAAAAGTTTCTTTTTAGGCGGAGAATTAGAAAAAATTTTTTTAGTTTTTTACTAACCTGGAATTTTTCTGGAAAGTGTATTGATAAATAAGGGGAAATAACCTGGGCGGAGTATATTTCAGAAAATAATATCAAAAAATTGGATTTTGATAACCCCTTAGTGTGTTAGACCAATGTTTTGTTCAGGAGACACGAGAATTAACCCATCACGGAGGGTTCACGATTTGACCAGAGTAAATGGTTAGTACAATAATATTCTAAATAACTTCCTTCCCTTCAATGACTTAGGGGCATGTTTACTAACATTGGAGATAAATATCTGGAGAGATTTCTGGAGATGTTGCCCATGGCAACCAATCAGCAATTAGATTTAAACAGCCACAGCCAAGTTAGAAAACAAAAGCAACGATCTGATTGGTTGCTATGGGCAACATCTCCAGAAATCTCTCCAGATATTTATCTCCAATGTTAGTAAACATGCCCCTTGGTGCTCTCTGTGAGCTATAACCAACATCCACGTGGTTCCCCATGGGCGCCGCCATTTTGGGAAGGACACCACTCTGAGAGGATGCGCTGGTGAACTTTACATTTACTTCAGAAAGCATTGCACTGCTCCCAAAACCCCCTTTATTTTTTTGTATCTTGGCAGGAGTCTGCAGGATGGATGGAAAAACTTTCATGTGTTTTTTTAGTAGAGCCCCACCTGTCCCTGTAATCAGCAATCTTGTGCCTGAAAAAACTTTGGTTTGGTCTTTGAGATCTTTCCGGGAAAAAAAACTACAGTGTAAAAGCATTAGGGGATTATTTATTAAAGTCTAAATGGCAAAAACTTGAAAATATTTGCTAATTTTTTTTAATATACAAACGGAATTTTTAGAGAAAAAAAAATCCTTTTTAGGGATTTATCATACCCCGAGGGTGGAAAAAGTAACAATCTTGAAAATCCGCCATCTCAGCCCTGCTGAGGTTGTATATAAGTCCAAAAAATATCCTGATCTGCACTGGGTTTCGTGCAAAAATCTGAAGAAATCGTGTTTTTTTGGGTACAGATTAAAAAAAAAAATAAAAACAGATTTTTTTTTTAAGGCGGAAAATTAGAAAAAATTTGTATGACTCGGATTTTTGTACAAATTTCATGTTTTTTTTTTAGTTTTTTCACGAACTGGAATTTTTCTGGAAAGTGTATTGATAAATAAGGGGAAATAACCTGGGCGGAGTATATTTCAGAAAATAATATCATAAATTTGGATTTTGATAACCCCCTTAGCGTGTTAGACCAATGTTTTGTTTAGGAGACACGAGAACTGACCCATCAGGGAGGGTTCATGATTTGACCAGAGTAAATGGTTAGTACAATAATATTCTAAATAACTTCCTTCCCTTCAATGTCTTGGTGCTCTCTGTGAGCTATAACCAATATCCAAATATCTTATATAGCATCTAGCAGGGCCGACACGTTTTGCACAAAAGAACCAACATACGAATCCATGTAGTGCCCGCCCTCTACACATGTAATGCACTTGACCCTTATCTAGATCTACAGTATCAATGAAACATGAACACCGTGTTTGCCATAACTCCTACTAAACCATCTGAAAAATGAATTATAGCATGTAACCATATTCAAAGTACTGTACTCATTTCTTCTTCTAATTGAAAGTGCTTTTATTATGTGTAATATGATAGATTTAACAAGATCTTTAATTAGAAACATAATTGCGTACAAAACTACAGCCCATGCAGGAAACATTTACATTTACAATGGCAGTTATTACTTTGGGAACCTAAATACTTTGCTGATCCTTTACAAAAAAATCATCTATAAATTAAACCATTGAACCTGTACCTGGGATTTATCTATAATCCAGAATACTTGGAATTTAGGACTTTTCAAATAATTTGGAGCCCCATATCTAAAATGCTAATTAACAGAATTATTTCAATAACACCATAGATGTTAGACTGTCTGGTTATCAGAGCATTGAGAATAACAGATTTTCCTTCCCATAATTTTATTGACCTGCATTTTCTTTAATAAATGACTCCTTCAGGCTTTGAAAAGCCATTTCCTTTGTTATTCGACACCATAAGTCGGGCAGATCTGCTGGGTTTGCTCCGTATATAACTGCAAATTCTTTATTAAACTTAACAAATATATATTTCCAGTAGTCAGAGACTGTAATGCTGGGGTCAGGCTGAATGGCCCAATCTGGATAGACGGAACGATATTCTTTGTAAGGGTGCATTTTACATTTTGACTCTACGTTAATAAATTTTTTATCTGAGATAACAGCAGAGGAACATATTTCTGTGTTCAGTTTTGTCCCTGCTATGTGAATGCCTCCTATTAATCCTTGAGGGCGATGGACAGATGCAAAGTGTTCTTTATGGTGAGAACCTCCAGCCTCACAGGGGACCTTGCAGAAAGGACATTGCTTCCCACAGCCAAACACCTTCTTAAACAGCTCATCCTCAGGTTTTACTGTGACTTTGCTTAATATGGACTCTATAGAGGAAGAGTCACTTTTTAATATGATGTCCTTGTCTTGAAGAAAGGACTCAATATCTTTTGCAAACTGCTGAATATTAGCTTTGTTTTGAAAAATGATCAAATTCATCTTGTGCTGGGGAATAACTATTTTGCTGTTTAACATGGCACAAAAACATTCCAAAAATGTGGAGACAGTTGAACTCTTCAGTATGTTTTCGTCTTTAAGAACTTTGATGATCTCATTATGGATACGGGTAAGAATATTTGCTTCCATGTCTTGTAAGGGTTTGGGATTCTGATATGTCTTTAAAATATATTCTCTTATCCAGCTTTTCACAAACATCTCATATTCATTTATATATCGCACAAACGACATAACGTCTTTTTCTTCCAGAAGTTTCTCAAGCACAGTGAACTGGAAAAATGTCCGGCTACAAAATTCTCTGGTGTCTCCACTATGTAAAATAGCATCAACTATATCCCTCCCTAATCGTTGGTAAATATAGTCAGCTATTGCTGGCTTCAGGCAGATGTCACAGAATTGTCTTGCTCTGCTCTGGGATTCATCCTTCTCTTGGTAAATGCTTTCAAATGTTGCCAAATAATCAGCTTTTAATTTTTTCATACAGAGCACAGGATCATTCTCTTGCATGAACTCATCGTGGAGCATCTGAAACCTTTGGGCTGCATTTCCCAAGATATGGAGTTTTATATCCAACTCAAAGTCACGGGTGATATGAATGCTTTCATCTTTTTCCTCCCTGAGTCTTTCATTGATAATATTGAGTAATTCCAGGCAATATGTCTCATGATAGTCTTTGCTTGTCTCTACCTTTTTTGTTACATTATCAGAGCAGATATTTACTACACCGGAAGCAAAGTCTTTTATTTTGTCAGCCATAATATTTTGTTCCTCATCTTCTTTTGATGTCCATTCTAGGTCTGCATGTGTCTCTTTAACCTCAAATCCCCATTTACCAAAGTCAGCTAAATTTGTCACATTGCGAATCCTCTTAGTAATAAAACTCCCTCTTTTGCTCATGTCTTTGTAAAGTTCCTGTAGCATTTCCTGACTGACGTTTCGTTTATCTAAACAGTTCCTTTGTAACTCGGATAATGTATTACCCCACATATCTTCAAACACTTGTCGTACTTCTTCATTGCTGAAATGATATTTGTTTTGTCTCACTTCTACCAAGAGACTAGTAACTTTCTCTTCAATTGTTTTTTGATAAGTGTTTTGAATACCCTCTAACTTAAACTTTCCTTTCTGGATTCGAATAACCTCGTCAATCTTTGCTGTTACAGAATGTTCCAACTCATTCCTGAGACAACGCACACATTTAGAAAATTCTTCTCTGTACCTTTCGATTAGATGAGCATTCTCAGATTTGCTATCAAAATAGCGATCTAACAAATTCTTTATGCGCTTTTCTTCAACTCCAAGAACAGTATGCAGATCTTGTAAATAATTTGTTTGCAGTTTATCTGTCAGTTGATTCTTGATTATTGTCTCTGTGTTGAGTAGCCAAGTGTGAACCTTCTTACGGAAGTCCCATTCCCAGTGGGAGTATTTAACTGAGAGTTGTTCATAAGATTCAGCTACCAGGCTGTTTCTGAAACTGAAGATAAAATTCTCATATTTGACCGAGTTCCACAAACTTTTTATCCATTCAATAAATTCACCAATATTCTGTAGGTGACTCATACTTTTGTTTTGTGCCATTAATTCAAACAAGTATTTTTTCAGTTCATAAACACAGTCACTGTAGCCAGTGTCTACAGAAGCCATGGGTGGGACGCCGTTCCAAAGCCCAGGAATGTACCAGTTGTCTTTTTGAAGATTATAATCCATGATGTCACTAAAATATGCGATTTCATTCTTTTTTTCCATGGTCGCTGCAACTTTTGTCATTTTATCAAGCTGTTCCACAAGTTTCTTTTTGTCTCTTATGATATTGTCATTAGCAGAAACATCACTCACATTCTGATGCACAAATTGACACTTGGGTTTCTTTGCTATTTCGTTCATCCTAAGGAAAGCATGGACTGAAATTTGCAAAGTGTCTGTCATTTCTGCTGTATTTTCCATGGCCATGTTAATTATTGTGATATCACTCAGCCCCACCACTAGAGTTGCCAACTCATTGTCACGTTCATAGCTGTCCTCCAGGGAAGCTTGTTGCTGAGCCTTCAGACCTTCAGTGTCTATTACCACAATAAGCTCACAACCAAGTTGCTCCTGGAAGTCTTTGTTTACTTTTAGCAATGTCATAAAGGCTCCTCGTGTGCAACGTCCACTGGCCACTGGGAACTGCAAGCCAAACATGGTGTTCAGGAGAGTGGATTTCCCTGTGCTCTGCACTCCCAGCACTGTGATTACTCTTATTCTACATTTCCCTCCTGTTTTGGTGTTTAAGTCAGCCAGAACATCAGTAATCCATTGCAGAGGGATGTTAGATGCATCTCCATCTATCAGCTCTAATGGAAAACCATCTAACAGGAGATCAGCAGCAATTGCTGGAAGTTTACTGAATTGTCTGTCATCTTCTTTGGTATTTTTTTGCTTCAGCATAGAACATTCTGCCTCATAAAACTGCCCCATTTCACGCAGGAAATGTTCTACTCCTAAAGAACTATCAGATATCTGCTGGTCAAGTAGTTTTAGTTCATTCTCATTGTCCTTGGCATTTTCAGCTATATGTGTACATTTTATGCTGTATTCAGCTTTTAGTTTAGATAGATTATTTCTAGAAAGTAAGTCCAGTTCAAATTTCATCCATTTTAGGAAATACTTTCTCTCTTCTTGTGACAAATGTGAGATTGCATTTGTAAATTTCATTATCCCCACAGGTAAATCATGTTGGTTCTGTATCTTATGCAACTCAAAGCATCGATCTATCAGCTGAGATCTGTATTCTTCTGTATTTTTGTCTCCTAGTTTTCTCATTCTGCACAATTCCTTCTCTGTCTGGGCCACTTGTTTCCACAGATCTCCTTGTAGTTTCATTGTCTCTTTCTTATATTGTGCCACATCTTTTATCTCATTGGTTATTTCATTTGCATATTTTTTAGCTTCTTGGCATTCCTTTACATTCTCATCCACGTTTATTTGTAGTTTGGAGGCTATGTCTGCTGCATCTTCCAGGTTTATTTTCCTACAAGTGCTTGATAAATGTTTAATAATATTTTGAATCTTCTCCACCAGGCCTGTTTCATTAGTATTTCTGTCCTTAATGAGTACATTCATTTTATTAATGTTAAGCTCAGAAAACAAATTTTGTAAGTATTCCACTGACTCTCTACTAAATGCTTTGTCACTTTTTGTAATGATGAAATAGACAATAGTGTTAGATTTACCATATTGGGACAACAACTTAAATTCTCTCTCATTAATTTCTTCAGCAAATACAAACACTGCTGCTGATATCTGGGTTAAGAAGCAAAACTGGGTCTTGTTACCTTCAATGTCTCCACGCAAGTTAGTAAATGCAATGGGTTCTTTAAAAATATCTAAATTTTTGCTGCCAGTTGGAAAATACCAGGCTATTTCCACTAAGCCATTAGATATGTGTCTCTTTTGGTTCCCACCCACCATATTTTCATGAATAAAGAAGTCCTGGTACTGCTGTGTAGGGCTAAGCACTTGATTCAGAATTTTAGATTTTGATAGTTTGCTTTTTTCCAGTCTTACAAAGGAAAACATTGGCATTTCTATATGAACCAGACTCTCTTCTCTGAATCCTTTTTTTTCTGCCAAAGTGTGAGGCTTCCAGCTTTTAACTGTGTCTCGCATTGCCCACAGCATGAAGGTACATTTTGGCTCATCACTGGCAGGGAGCAGCAGTGGGAGAGCAAACTGGCACATGGCCATTTTTGATATAATATTTTGTTGTAAAACATTATCTGAACTGTTCAGTAGAACACACAGGATATCTAAAGGATTAAACATTTCAGATTTCTCATTTTGGGCTTCACAAGTGATAAAATCAAACAGATCCATCATAGCATTCTCTACATGTGTCCCTGAAGTTTGTGTGCCGGATACACTTCTTGCACTTCTGTTCAATGCTGCCAGTTTCCTTAGGAGAATGCAGGGCAGATCTTGCACGGACTGAGGGCCACATTCATTCACGTTCTCCCAGCCAATGTTCAGGATGTGGCTCAGGGTAAACTTTGAGTTATGGTGTTGTTTTATCATGTCAGTTAGAACATTTCTTTTTGCTGTGAGAAGTAAACAAAGTTAATTTTGTATAGATATTTTTTTATTCTAGTGATTCTTTTATTTGCAAATTATAGTCGGATTTGGCTCTGCATTTGACCAAAACTTTTGTGGAGACTTCAGTGTCCATCTAAATTTGCCCTCCTGTCATATGCCTTAGCACATGTTAATATATATATATATATATAAAAAAAAAATATAAAATTTAATTTATTATCATATTGGGGGCTGATGTTTCGGCCTAGTCCTAGGCCTTTCTCATAAATATATATGTGTGAGTGGGGTGGTGAGTCTTGGGAAGGCCCAAAACACCACAATCTGACACTGGTAAATATACAGTATTAAGTCAAATCAACTGGACTTGCTGTATTTTCTTTTTCCTTGAAGATGTTTCCCTAGTAGAAGGCAAAACTTCTATTATAAACTTTGTAAACTAATTGGTTTTAAGTATATATTGTAGTACAGGGGCTGGTCAAATCAACGGCTTTTACATGCTCTGAATATTCATTAACTTCTCCAATATCCTTCTCCCTTCTACTCGAGGTACTTTGGATTTTTGGTCAAACAGAGAAGCTTATTCTCCAATCAGAAAGGGAAGGTAAATACATGACCACAGTCATTGGTATCCTGCCTTCTGATTCCCAGGGTTAGAAAGAAAAAAGTGAGTTATTAAAAATCAGGAGATCCACCTTCATATTTATTTTTGTTTTTTTTAGCTTTTATTCTAATTAATTTTTTGATATATTTAAAATGAATTATTCTTTTAATAATTGATTTAACTATTTTATAGCACAGGCACTTTATAAAAATACCTTAGGGGTAATTAATTCATATGTGTAAACTTATTAATCACAGTCAAATGAATTCAGCTTAAGCATCAATTTATCACATTTAGGAATTAATTCATTCTTTAATTGAATAAAAACACAAATTCAGCACTTGCACTTTATATTTATTGGTTTCATTTTGAATAGTAGTTGGGAATTGTGTGTACTTTGTTTCATTTTCTGCCATGTTGCTAGTCATCTGACTGGCTTTCTCAATTCAACATAACCTGTACCAAATATTTGTAGTTAAATACCCTGGAATCTTACTCCAATCAGCATAATGTGTTTAGTAAAACCAGCATGGGGTCAGAGATCTCATGGAGGCAAGGTGTTGATGGTATTAGCATGATTGGACCTATGAGGTATTTTTAATCCATCCAGGGAGAGGTGCCAAAGCAGCACCAACTCTATTCAAACTTGGTTTTTCTCTTTCACATATAAGGCTTCTTTGATTCATCAGGGTATACAGTATAACCACAAATATTTGGTGCAGGTTATTCTGAATTGGGAAGGCCAGTTGGATGACGAGATAAATGTCTTCATTCTTCAAGGAAAAAGAAAATACAGCAAGTCCAGTTGATTTTACTTATTACTATAGATATATATACTGTACCATGATCTGGATGAATGAGAACCTTCACAGAGACACTGGTAAAGTTCAGAAATGCGTGAATTCTTCTTGAAATGCATAATAGGAGTTTGTCAGATCCAGTGTCGGACTGGCCCACAGGAATACCAGGAAAACGCCCAGTGGGCCCAGGTATCAGTGAGCCTCTTGCTTCTAATCATTTGGCCTATTTCATGGCTATTCTCTATTTCTTTAAGAGGCTTATTAATGGAAGAAATGAGTATAGTATGTAGAGGTAAAAGACTAGGAGAATAAAGAGGTTGAGTGAGGAGAGGAGGAATAATAGTTTGGAAAGTGGGCCCGCGGTCTAAGGTTTTCTGGTGGCCCCTGGCCTCCCAGTCCGACAGTGGTCAGATGATCCTCTCCCACACCAAGCACTAAAACGCACATTACGTTTTCACACTTTTTTACACACACTCACACTAAAGGTGGCCATACACAATAAGACCCGCGAGGTCACTAAATGAGCGGATCTTTCCCCGATACACCCATTAACGGCAGGGTGATGTTGGATTAATCTTGAACATTCGGCCCTAGGGCCGGACGCTCGAATTATACGAATGGACGGTTCGAAAGACAACATCAACGAGCCGATGAGGTCCTCGATAGCAGAAAAAAAATCAAATCTGCCCGATTGATATGAGGCTGATTTTTGACCACATGTTCATCGGGGAGACCCGTCAGAAGCTCCCACACATGGGCAGGTAAGCTGCCGGATATGTTTATGGACAGATATCAGCAGCTTTAATCTGCCCATGTATGGCCACCCTTACACTTACTGTATGCATCAAAGGCACATTTTCTTATGGGGGCACCTTACCCAACCCCTATCAGATGTGCATGAAAAGTAATGGTGGCAGTTACAGGCCCAGACCTTTTAATATACCCAATGTTTTCCTTATGTTTGAACTCTCTGATGTCATAGCATGACAACTACAGTATATTTCTGGTAGAGGGCTTCTCCAGACAGAATGTCATTCAAGAAAACTGAATCCAGATGCTCCACTCAAATGCTATTGTGAAACACTCTGTTTTTAACTGTACTTTGGGTATATTACAGATGCAGCCACTTTGGTTTGTCTGTTTGACACAGAATAACTAAACACAGATATCCCATTTATCTCATTTAACACATAAAACTGTGTCACAACATCCCATCTAATTAAAGCATTCACCATTGTGAACAATGGAGCTTTGGTATGCTAATGGAAAGGTTAAATGCATTAAATGAATTAAGATGACTTAAGATAACACAGTTTCTTCAATTACCCCTGAGTCATGACGCATTTAACTCACAAATCCAAGTGGCTTCATCTGTATTTCTGCTACTCATTAGAGCATAGATAGAGCTTTAGGAAAAGAATTTGAAATTTAACGTTAACAAAATGACAGATTCTGAGAAACTATTGTCGATATATTGTGGCTTAACATAAAAATAAAAGTCAGTAAAATACAGAATGCCGTTATTAAAATATATATCATACACGAGAAAATATGTCACCTAATTTTAAAACACCATTAAAATCATTGAATGTAGCACAAACGCCCATATGATGTGCACATTCCCCTCCCAAATGTAGTATTCAGGTGCACACAGCATTTACTATAGTTGGTGTATACCAATTTAAAGGACAGGTATAGGATCCATTATCCAGAATGCTCAGGACCTGGGGTTTTTTTTTGTGCATAAGCACAAAATGTTGGCACCATAGTTACCATTGTATTGAAGTAATATGGCATTAACTTAAATAATAATGTACAATCCCACTAGTTATGGTTACCAGAAGTAGTCTACATAGTCTGTAGGTCCTGGGACCATTAAAGGGGTAGTTAACTTTTGAGTTAACTTTCAGTATGATTTAGAGAGTGATATTCTGAGACAATTTGCAAATGGTTTAAATGTTTTATTATTTGTGCTTTTTAGTTATTGAGCTTTTTATTCAGCAGCTCTCCAGACTGCAATGTCAGCCATTTTGTTGGTAAGGTACAAATGACCTTATCAACCATTCTGTGATTTGAAAAAGAGACTGGAATGAATAGGAGAGGTCTGAATAGAAAGATGAGTTATAAAAAGTAGCAATAACAATATGGGGCACATTTACTAAGGGTCAGATTTCGAAGTGGTAAAACTTCAAAATTAGACCATCGAATTGTAGAAATTCGATAGTGTAAGTGGTTTTTTAGTGAATTTAGCTGTTTTCGATCGAATTCAAATTGTTCGTTCGATTGTTGAAATCGTTCGATTGATCCAAAGATTTTCAAAAAAAAAAAACTTTGACTTCTATAAACTTTGCCAAATACTGGGTATAGGTTCCAGGAGGTCCCCATAGGCTAACATAGCAATTCGGCAGGTTTAAGGTGGCGAAGTGTCAAAGTCTTTTAAAAGAGACAGTACTTCCATTTTCAAATGGTCGAATATTCAAAGTTTTTTCAATTTGAATCGAATTTTGGCCTATTCGATGGTCGAAGTACCCAAAAATTACTTCGAAATTCGAAGCTTTTGAATTTTGAAAATTCACTTCAAATTCCCTTCGACCCTTAGTAAATGGGCCCCTAAATGTGTAGCATTTGTTTTTAGATGGGGTCAGTGACCTTCATTCAAAACCTGGAAGGAGTCAGTGAAAAAAGGCAAATAAATAATTAATAAATAAATAATGAAGACCAATTGAAAAGTTGAGCAAATCTAAAACATACTAAGGGGCACATTTACATAGGGTCGAATATCGAGGGTTAATTAACCCTTGATATTCGACCGTCAAAGTAAAATCTTGCGCTATTCCTACGATCGAACAATCAAAGGATTTTAATCCATCGATTGAAGGATATTCCTTCGATCAGAAAATTGTTAGGAAACCTATGGGGACCTTACATTTGCCTCGGTAGGTTTTAGGTGGCGAACTAGGGGGTCGAAGAATTTTTTAAAGAGACAGTACTTCAAAGTGGGAGGTCAAAGTCCAGGCAAGAGTTCAGTGACAGGCAGATCAGGATCAAATAACAAGAGTCCAGGCAGAGGGTCAAAACCAAGGCAGGAGCAGGAAACAGGGTACAGGATACAGGAATCAAGGCTTGGAACAGAAACCCAGGTTCAGGGAAGCAGAACCTATTCTTGGGCGCAATTCTGGCATCCTGGGAGCCTTTTTATATTCAAATTTGGCGCCAAAGTGACATCATTGATGTCCTTATGCCAGTGTGCTTGCGCCGGCATGTTTGCGCATGCGCGTTTACACCTGCCTGACTGGGCGCCGCCATTTTGGATCATTCACCACCGGGAGCAGACGCGCCTCTTCGCGCTCCCGGCGGCCTTGCCACCCTAAATGTTAACTGAAAGGTGAACCAATTTTTTAATGTGAGTGCTAGGGATGGGTGAATTTTTTCGGCGTGTTTCGCTGTGGAAATGATGCCCATAGACTTGTATGGCAGCGTGCGACAAAATGTTTTTGACGCCCATAGACTTTAATGGGCGTCGGCGACAATTCGCTGGCGGCAAATCTTTGTCAAAACGAAACAGCTCAAATTCGCCCATCCCTAGTGAGTGCTGACCAGGCAACATTTAAATTGATGCCTGTTGGGGGGTACATTATATTTTCCATAAAACAATAAATCTTTGAAATACAATAAAAAAGTGGCCAGTATATACAGTATAAGGATTATATAATACTCACTTTCACTCTCCAGCACTTCCACTAGTCCTGGAAACTTCTGCACCATGTTCTGTAGGTGACCCAGGAATCCCTGACAATCACGTTCCCCTCTCTGTAATACATGATCTAATATCTGTTGGACTTGTTCTACTGAGTCCTCAGCCACATACAGACCTTTCTCAGTAATGGAGAACAGCAATTCTACTTCATGAACCAGATTGTCTACGTTATCCGCAAAGATGCCAGTTAATCTAGGTTTCAGACGTGTTATGGTATGAGAAGCCTCTTTAGTAGGTTCCATGATTTTTCCAATACACAACCTAAAAAATAGAATAAAAAAGAATAAAATAGTCAAGTCACATCACAGCCTTTAATTGAGATAATAATATATGAAAGGAGGTCACTGCTATGAACCCAAACACAGCCTGGGGCAAGATGAGACTAGACAACATTTCTCCAAAATATATCTCTTGAATGCAGATTAATAATTGAGGGCACTAGAGTTGTATAGAATAATGTCTAATAGAGGTCCCTCAGAGTACTAGCACTTTACCACTTCCATCATAATTTCGATGCTAATGGACAGTGTTTCACCTGACTCACTTCGAAGTCAGTAATTCAAATTCTACAGTAACTCGTTGTTTGTAAAGGAAGATCCAAAAAAGTTTGTCTACATGTCCCTCATGGATTTGTAAACAAGGGAGTCACACATGGGAGTAAGTTTGAACCTCCTGCAGAAGATCCCTTGTTCATCGGTAGGGCTGAGAGAAATAGTTTGCCTTCTTTTGAGAAGAAAAAATGCCCATAGACTATAATAGATGGTTCCCTAAGCTCAGTAAGTGACAGCAGCACAGAGCATGTGCAGTGAATCAGCAGAAGATGGGGAGCTACTGGGGCATCTTTGGAGACACAAAAGGCCTGTGGTTGCCTTGGGCTGGTACAGAAGCACAAAACCAAGTACCAATGGAGAGTTTAGAAAATGTCACATTTGAAACTTGTAGATGCAACTTGCTGAATGAGTGTCGTGCTTTCTCAATAGCGGAACATGTAAAAATACAAGAGGAGATTTTAAATCAATGTGTACATGCTGAAATTGTTTTTTGGAAGTAGCTCATCTACTGGTTAAAAGGAAGACTATACCTTTGAACACATATACCCCTATACCCCTGAATATATATTAAAATATATTGCATAAAATAGCTCATATCTAGTGATGGGTAAATCACGGCAAAATTCACCAAAATGCATTGACATTGGACAAGTGTTAAATTGCGTGACACATTTTTTTAACTGTTAGAGTCTATGGGCGTCATTTTCGTTGGCAAAACTTGGCGAATTTTTTTTTCTCATCACTACTCATATCATAAACCCTCCTTTATCTAAAAAAAAATGTTCATAAAAATATACATTTTGCAGTATGAGCCGTTGGGTAATCGTAAATAGAAAATTGCCATTTTAGGCAGCCATCTTCTGTGACCATACGATTCACAGTGCACACAAACAAGCTAAGGAACAACATATATGTTAGGTCACATGAGCCAAATACTGAGAAAAAATCGTTTTTTCCCAGAGTTCTAGTATGTAATTACCCTTTACAAATGAAAGGTGATCAGTGTGAGTGATTCTGGTCCCTAACAAAGAGCCTTGCTACAGGAAGAAAGAAGGAGATGTGGCTCCCTGTTTATTTATTAACTGTATTTTACGTGGGGGAATCACCTAGTAATTAACATTTTTGATCTCATGGGGGCCAATATCATCCCTAGATTTCCTACTTCTGCCTGATAAAGTCATATGGGCCACGTTAGTCCAGTAACCTGTAACAAGCAAACAAACATGTACAACACTGTAACTGTACCAGACTGATCAGAACTAACTACAGGTATAGGATATGTTATCCCTAAACCTGTTATCCAGAACTCTCCAAAATACAGAAAGGTTGACTCCATTTTATGCGAATTAAAAAAAAAAACCTCCTTTTTCTCATTAACAAAAAAAACAATAGTTTGTACTTGATCCCAACTAAATATAATTAATCCTTATTGGAAGCAAAACCACCCTATTGGGTTTATTTAATGTTTACATGATTTTCTAGTAGACTTAAGGTATGAAGATCCAAATTACAGAAAGATCTGTTATCCGGAAAGCCCCAGGTCCCAAACATTCTGCATAAAAGGTCCCATACCTGTACTATGGTGCTGTTAATAACATGAATGTTACTGTGAAACATCTATATAACAAATCACTTGTTTCTGTGCAGAATTAAACACGTTACCTCCATGTATTGAATGATTCCTCCACACAGTCCTTCCTTAATCCCCAGAATGTTGTTCAGCTCAGACCTGTCTATATGAACTGAGTTGTATTTAGATAACACAAGTAAAGCAAATCATCTGAGTCATAAAGTCAACACAATGAACTTGCTTTCACTTTCACTGCCCTGTTACCAGATCCCAGATATTCTAAACCCTGTGTAAATAGGCTTGTGGTGTCTTTAGAGAACCTGTTCCACAACATCAGGTAAAGGAACATTTACAGGAAAACAGAACTGCTGGCTATAGAGGAATTGGGTGAAGACTAGCAAAATGACACACAAAAAATACAAATAGCAGCAAGGAGACATATAGGATAAAAGAAAAAACCCTAATTTTGTAGGCAATTATAAGTAATATATGGTGTTGCTTTTACATGGTGCTAAAAATTAATATTATCTTTACAAATAGCCCCTTTATTGGAGCTCCCTATAGATGTTTCAAATGAGGGGTGGGCGTGTCCTAACGGTCCCTGCCAGAAGCACAGAAGGAGGGGGACAGCCAATCACAGCCCTGCAGTCACACAAGCATAGACAGGCTTCAGTTCCCTATCAGGTCCTGCTAACTGCTGATTGGTTCCTGTCCTACAGTGTAGTGAGCTGAGAGCCGCCGGCTCCCCTGCACAGCCTGGGAAAGGAGGCAGCAGCAAGTGGAACAGATGGGCGGGACTAGTAGGGATTTTGGTGCTTTATTTTCCAGTAAATCAGCCCAAAACATATTTTTGAAGCAGAATCCTTCTATATTTAGAGGAGTATAATGCACTGGCACATTCATGTTTTTGACATAATATGTCTCCTTTAATTGCAAGTTTACAGTAATGTCTTGACCCCCCCCCACACACACACAGATAGATTTGTTTGTACAATTAACCAGAAGGCTGGCAGCTCTGCTCCCATGGCTATCTCAAACTATAGTCTCTAGGATACTATGGGGCCTGCTATGGATGATGCCCTCTAATGTCCACTATACTGCAACAAACATAAACATTTTCTATAAAGACTGCTGTTAAACATTACAGTATCTTTGTGTGTGTGTGTGCGTGTGTGTGTGTGAACTAGATTTTATGTTATTTTTTTCCAGATTTCACCTGGAGAGATCGTTTTTTAAAAAAGGGCTGTCCTGTCCAGACAGGACATTGGAATGAATGACATGGTGACCAGCCAATCGCTGAACGCCATGTCATCAGTCCCGACCCCTATGTCACGCACCCCCTACATCACCTGCCCCTAACATCACCTGCCCCTCCCACCATGTCAACTGGCCCACCCCCTACTTCATCTGACCCACCCCCTGCCCGTTTTCCCAAACAAAAAAGGTGGCAACCATAGTAGTTCCACTTTCACTGACTGAGCACCAACCCCCTCCTGCCAGGGCCCATTCATTCCAAAAAGGATGGGAGATAGGGGAAGAGAAAAAGCACCAAAGCAATAAATAAGTAGTTAAAGAGTATATCTAGATGAAGGATCCTCTGGCATAAAGTCTCTGAACAACCACAAAATAGGAAAATTAACATACCAGACATAGCATAGAAATATCAAAATAATATCCGTTACGAGTTGGTAAACATATACAGTGAGGCATATATTTATTTTTAAAAACAGGGTTCCCCAGAATGAATTAATAGTGTATTTATGTGGGATTCAGCAGAAGGCAGACAAAATGATGCAAGTAGAAGTTGGTAGTACTCTTTGGACACAAGTATCTTTGATTAAGGGTGATGATAACAACAAACATTTGTGTCCATTTAAGCACAATTTAAGCACAATCTTTTGTTGTAAAGACTGTGAGCAGACTGATCATGTACATAAATATGCCAGTCTAGAACCAGTCAAGACCATTTACTTTTGTGACTTCTGTCAGTCCTGGGTTTGTGGAAAGGCCACCAAGGGCCAGGCTTAGGGAGGCAGGATTTTAGGAGGCGGCATGCTGCCCAACTACACCTTTATAGTGAGTTTTCAAGTTGCCACCTGCAGGGACCTCGCCAATTCACTAACAGGCGCAAATTTGATAGTTACGCAAATTCAGAGTGTGAATTTTACAGAACGTTACCTCTTTCGCCAGAGTTGACTTCGCCACCTCAGACCAGACGAAGTGCTAAAATGAAGCCAGATCTTCCTCAAGCTTCTGTCACTTACATCATATCCTGTGTGCTGGAAATACATTAAAGTTCCAAAAAAGCTGGCGACTTTTCCTTTTTTTGAAGCGGAATTGACTGCAAAATCCTGACACACTTTTTTTTGGGTAAGCGGTTTTCTCCAGACAATTCATGACATATGGAACATTCATTTTACAGTGGGCCCATGTGTAGTGCATTATAATAACTCTCTTGTCTTTATTAAGACATGACATGGACATTTGTAATAAAAAATGGCAACTTCAAGCATTTGCACCAACATTTATAATAAAGACGTCCATACAACTTTAAATTACCTGCTGTATGCAAATTGAACCTAAATGCAAGATCACTAGCGAAATTTCACTAGGCACAAATGAACGGGAGCCATCTTCGCTATGAAATGCTCACACTGCCGAAGTAATGATCGAAAAGTCACCATCGTTCGATGCCCAGGACGAAACTTTGCATTTTAGTGAATTAGCATATTCGTAGCGCAGTTGTGCGAGGTATGGCGAAGCGACAATTCACCCTTTCTTGAATCTACCCGTTAGATTCAATAAGAGTCGATGGAAATTCCTGATTTGACTACATAAACTCACAATGGGGTATATTTATCAAAGAGTGAAAAGTGTAAAATTCTGCAACTCTCCATTCATTTCTGTAGCATTTTTTTACGGTCATATTTATCAAAGGGTGAACTTTAACTGTCACCTTTTAATAAATACTCTTATAAAAATCCCATTGTATGGAGAGTGGCAGAATTTCACACAAGTAGACTGTGGTGACAGTGTCGGACTGGGATACCAGGGGCCCACCCAAAAACCTTAAACTAGGGGCCCACCATAAAACCATTGACCAGGGGCCATTCTCAGTACTAATATTCTTCATCGCCTCAATGAACCTCTATTCTCCTAGTCTGTTTTCTTTAAACTATAATCAATTATTCCATCTATTTTGCCTCTTTGTTCTCATAGAAATAGGGAATGGCCACGAAATAGGCCAAAAGTTTAGCAGCATGGGACTTTTCCTGGTATCCCGGTGGGCCAGTCCAACACTGTGTGGTGATCTCTAACTTCATTTCTTTAATAAATATGAGGCAGATTAACTAAATAGCAAAGTGAGCCTTTTTTAGTGCAAATTTGCAAAAATGACAATTCGCATGAACGTTGCCAATTTACTAAAAGGCAAAGCAAACGATTCACTAGCGAAAAAGCTCAGTGCTAGCGAAGTTTCCCTTCGTTTCGCCAGGTAAATTTAGCTCAGATGAAGTATCGTTATTCCACAAATTTATAAAAGTGTGAAATTACCCTTTTTGCCAGAGTCTCATACATCATATCCTGTATGCCAAAAAGTCATAAAAAGGACGAAATGCTGGTATTTTTTTCATATTTTTATGTTTAAAAGTTTTTATTGTTAAATATATGTTTTTAAACTTATTTTAACCATTTGACGCTCGCACCACATTTGTTTTAGGTTGGTCTCATGTCTTAGACAAAAGAAGATCTCTTTTGTCTTTATTTTGCTTCCTTTGCCATTTTTAATAATACAGTAAGAGACCACTTCCAGTAATTTTACCAACAATCACGAATAAAGACATATTTCCCTTAGTCCTTTCGGCAGGAACCCTGGGATTTATCTCCTTCCCTGTTAGGTAGGACAAGTGGCCAATCAAAACATTAAACAGCAAACCCCATATATAAATAGGCCAACACCCCTTTTCACCCGTGTTTTTGTCCTACCTGTGGTAGGAAAGTGGTCTTAATTAACTTGTTTGTTTTTTGTCTTTCAGTAGTTTTGTCAGCAGCTATTCAGGTCCTTGATGACCACAGGCATGACACCCGAGGGTGAAAAAGTGCCCTCTTATCTAAATGACACAAATTACTGTTTCCCATTCAAGAAACAGAGTTGATCTCCTGGAGGTTGCCTCCCAAGGTGGATGTGGCTGTAGCCAGATTTTCCCATTGACAGAAAAGCTGAGTGTCTGCTTAAACATTCTTATTCCACAGTGGTGGTTTTATTTAAACCTGCTTTAGCAGCCTCTGGTGTGGCATCTAAATCCTGGATAAAGCAGTTGGCAGAAGATGTGAATTATAAGGTACCCAGAGACACATCTAACATCCCTATCTAAAATGGGATTGGCGATAGCTTTCTTGTGTGATACCACAATAGAGAGTATTACGTTGTCTTCAAAAGCGATGGCACTTTCTATGGCGGCTATAAGAGCCCTATGACTTAGAACGTGGTCTGCAGATGTGACATCTAAAAACAGCCTCTGTTCTATGGGATTTGAACCTGGTCATTTGTTTGGATCAGAGCTTGACAAGCTGATAGAGTCTATTTCAGTCTCCTATTGGGGTAAACATCTTCCTCAGGGAAGCAAGGCATCAATTTTTTCGCTCAAGGAGGTATTCTCCTAAAAAAATGTAACTTTTACAGACCAAGAGGCAGAGCTGGGCAGGGTGCCTTTCGTTCGTTTAGAAATCCCCTCTCCAGAAAGAATCAAAGAGTGATGAAAACTCAGCTCAGAGAAAGGAGAGTCCTTTCTAAACCCAGGTTCCCCCTGCCAGTGGAAGATAAACTAATGTACAGTACTTTCTTCCCGAATGGGAAGAAACAGTCATAGATCCTTGGATACTACAGCTTGTTTGAAAAGGATATTGAATAGAATTCAGCTCCATGCCACCTTCAAGAGTGGTGATTACTTCTTTAACAGATCGCAGAATGCAGGTGGCTTTAGAGCAGGCCATCTCAGATTTCGTTGCGATAGAAGTTGGAAACCGCTGCCTTCTTCAGAGATTGGCCTAGGAACCTATTTAAGGGTTTTATTCGTTCCAAAGTTTTCATTACTTTCTGAAATGAACCGATGACGTTTGTTTCCTAAAAAGCCTTGTGATTTAATCAAGATGTCTAATTAATTCCAGTTTAATATTCTGAGGCAGGGCCACCATCAGGGGGGCACAGGGGCTACCAGTGTACCGGGCCCGGGCCTAAAGGGGGGTCCGGCAGTGCTGCGCTTTTCAAAAGACCCAGGCACCCCTTGACAGCGCCAAAGCTGTGCCTCCCTTCCGAAGTCGCGAACCACCAAAAGCCGAACAGTCGAAGTCCCGAAGCAACAAAAGACCCGAAGTCAAGAAAACAGCCGACATTGAAGTCCTGAAGTGGCGAAAAGACCAGAGGTCACGAAAACAGCCGCAATAGAAGTCCTGAATCAGCTAAAAGACCTGAAGTCACGAAAACAGCCGACATTGAAGTCAGGAAGCAGCGAAAAGATCAGAGGTCACGAAAACAGCCAAAATTGATCTTTTTAATCCCCTAGCCACCAATGTATTATTTTAATACTCTATAGGCCCCTGCCCCCATTATTTTTAAAAAAAATATTCTCTAGGGCCCCAATTTTTTTTTAACTTGTAAGGGGGGCCTTGGCACCAATGTTTTTTTAAAAAATATTCTCTGGGGCCAGGATTTTTTTTTTACTTGTAAGGAGGGCCCTGGCACCAATGTTTTTTTTAAAAAAAAAAACTTTTATGGGGGACCATGACGCCAATGTTTTTTTTTTTAAACTTATAGGGGGCCCTGGTCACCAATTTTTTTTTTTAACTTGTGTGGGGCCCTAACCACCAATTTTTTAAAAAAACTTTTATGGGGGGCCCTGGAGATACAGTTTTTTTTACTTACAAGGGACCCTGAACATCAAAAGCTTTTTATAACATGTGTGTGGGGGGTTACCTTTTTTAGGGCTGATGTCTGTGTGGTCTTTTGTGTGGTCTTTTAACTGTGGTGTGGGTTGGTTGTATCTGGGGCGGGGCTTGGGGGCCGGGGGCAAGCATTAAGCTTAACCCTTTATTAGCAAGTGCAGGCTGCTTGACTCACTGAATTACTTTTGCTCTTCACACATAGAACAAAGCAAAACTGCATTAATGGACTTAACCGCCAGGTGACTGTAAAACAAAAGAGTAAAAAAAGAGTATATATTAGTCTATTTCACACACTACCAGCATAATTAAAAACAACCTAACCTAGGGGCCCCTTATGAAGATAAATACTCTCTAATACCCCCTAATTTCTTTAGGGGGTCCGGTAAATCATTCCCCTGTTTTTCTATCTGTAACATCATCCAGCCAAATTACAGGCTGGAGAGCCATCCAATTGGCTGGGCACCACAGTGCATCCTTTGGAGAGGGGGAGTGCCTGACTTTGGAGCCAAATGTACAGGGTCTGCAACATAGCTTATAAAGGGATCCCTGCTGCAGCAGCCAGAGAGTTCCAGATCTGTGGAGAGTGACACTGCTGCTTGAAAGGATTTCCAGGGCAAAGGAAAAGGAAAGGGCTGTGTTTTGCTCTACTTGAGGAAAGATTTGAGCATAGGGAGAGCCAGTTTCTATCTCCTGCCTGTGGACACTTTGACCTCTTTGTGTTTCCCCAGGGTGAGGACAGGTCTTGCTTGTGTACCTGCCACATGGCAGAGGCTACTACTTTCAAAGGGAAAGGTACCTTGGTGCAGGTAGCGCTACCTGGGGGCATAACAGCTCTTGGGGAAGGGACATTGAACTGACCGGATTTATTCTACATTTATCCACCCGGTGTGGAGTGTGGAACTGTGGCATTGAGAGACTATGCCAGGGTTGATAGTCCACACAGGTTCCCCAGAGTAAAGTGATATTGTGTGATTTGCATTTACAGTTAAAAAAAATTGCTATGTGAAAAAATGCCCCTCGACTTCAATGCTTTTTGTGAATTTTTTGCCACAAATTTTTGGCAAAATGGGTCAGATTCCCCCATAACTAATCACAATTGAATCTAACAATTTCAGTCTGTCTGTTTCCCATAAAACTACAGCCCTGCTGTAGCACCCTGGCCTTCTGCTCATGGTACAATTCTGGACATATGTGGAACCTCATGCAAATGTTCCTTTCCTCTTTGAAAAGAATTTTGAATTTTACTTTGTCTCTTTACCCCAAACATTCAAATAAAGGAACAGGAAAAATATATAATCATGAAAAGTTCCTGGGAAATAAACTGGGGTATAATGTGCAGTAATCTGTTAGACATACAGGTAAGGGATTCTTTATCCAGAAAGCTTCAAATTACAAAAATACTCCATTTTATCCAAATAATCCAAAATTTTGAAAATGGTTTTATTTTTCTCTATAAAAATAAAACAGTGCCTTGTACTTGATCCCAGCTGAAATATAAGTAATCCTTATTTGAAACAGAACCAGCCTATTGGGTTTATTTAATAGTTATTTTCTAGTAGGCTTAAGGTATGGAGATCCAAATTATGAAAAGATCCATTATCTGGAAAACCCCAGGTCCCGAGCATTCTGGATAACAGGTCCCATAACTGTATAACATTTTACATTGTATTCATATACTGTACAAATAAAAAGCAACCTTAATTTAGCTTTAAATTTAGGGGAACACTTGGTTTAGTCCCCCATTCTTATTAAACGTCTAAACATTTTAAATTGTTCTTTAATGAAAGAGAATAAAGAGGTATGTTAAATCAAGTATAATCTTTATTACGTGTAATCATTACATAAGCTGATCAAGCAGATTTAATTGAAATATAAATACATGTTTCAGAACCATAACAAAAATACAAAAATCAATAGTCAAATTCAAATAATGGATTCATTGTATAACTATGTGCTAAAATTCACCCTGTTGGATGGGGAAATGTTATTTAGATTCCAGCTAATGTAATTCCATTCAATGAAAAATAGTTTTTTTCCCTGGAAAATCCAATCTGTTCAAATGCAAATAATGAGCTCTGTGTAAACAAACCCCTCCCTTACACCAGCTGTAAACTTAGTTTGCAATAAGGAGCAGCTCATTATACCAATGGCTTATCCGTGTAGGGTGAATTTGTTTCTCCAGTGAATGTGTTTTTAATTTCAGTCTTTTCCCTGTTTAGCTCAAATCTTAATTAAAGCTATAGGCAAAAATGATTCATATTGGGAAGGGCTTATACTCTCCCCTTAAGGTTTTTGGACACTTCCCTACAGAACTACTTAGCAATTAAAATACAATTAATGAGAATAGGGTTTATGGGTTTTTATTATTTCTTTTTTTAAGGTTCATTAAAACTAAAGCCTACAGTGCCTAAATAAAGGATATAAATATTAAAACAAAGAGGCATTACACTAAATGAATATATAATTAAAAAGGGCATTAATTCATGGCTTAAACCCTGTTACTTATGCTCATTCCTCCACAGACACTGTCCCACCATTATCTTTTACTAACAGAGGACACCATATAATATACATTTTTATATTTACTAATATGGCATAACCTTTACCAATTGTATTACTGAATATTTAAAGTAGAAGGACACTTAACACAGTCAACCTGCTTTATCCTAAGTAGTACCACCATCCTCTCTCAGGATATATGAGAAGAGTATTGAAATCTCGCTGTCAGCCATATTGGCTGGCAAATGGGTGTACATCACAGACAAGCAGAGGATGATGGCTTCTCTCTCGTCAGATCAGGAATACGTTTTTCTATGGGCAAGGAACTGCCTTTAATATCAAACATTTACCTCTACATAAATAACACAATAATTATACAAGAAAATTGTATCTACAACATATTTTCTCTTTAAATCCTTGAATTCGATTTTTTTATATAATATATTATTTGTTTGTTGGTTCTTCAGGGCTATCAGAATGATAAAACATTAGAAGAGGCCAACCTCCAGTTCGTAACTTCAATAGCAGATTATTTATAGTTTGGATTATCTTTTTAATATCCTCCCTCCGCAGATGAAATCTTTTTTGCAGACGTTTAAGTATAGCTTCACGTAAATTATTTGGAATGGCATCTTTACCTCCAAATCCATCAAAATTGGTTTTTTTTACCCAATCTGTGTATGTTTCATATGGCACGTAGAACTGGAATAAAAGCTTGGCATATATATGTGGTTTGCCGTTGTGATTGGCTTCTATAAGTGCAAGATGCTCTTCATCCAGCTCTGGCAGGGACATATCTGGTAATGGCTTTCCTCTTGAGGGAATATGTTTAACACAAGGTTGGTTTGTACAGTCTGATAAAGGGTTTCGATGATTACCTTTATTTTGCAATGCTGGTACAATGTTATCAGTATCAATAGAGATTCTGGCTGTTTCTGATATTGGCTCTGTAGGTGTACATTTAGTATTCCCTGACTGCTTATTAGATTGTGTGCTCCCATGTGCCAGTGAGATTTTCTTTACTGGGTTGCTAAGCTTGGCAACAACTTTATTAGGATGACCTGATAGAGGTCCATTATATGTAATCGTTTCTTTTGAGCATTTGGCAAATGAGGGATCTAGAGAAGACATTTTGGTTATTACTGAGCAGGGGGTTGCATTGCGAGTCAATCCAATATTTCCTTGCTGTTGATTATTATGAACTGTAGATTCCTGCAACTGTGTAGTGATGCTGTTCTGCCTCACCTCCTCTCTGACTTGTTTGTTTGTAGAGACTGACCCATTACTTGTCTCTTTTCCATGCAGGCATTCTACAACAGGTTCTGAAGTAGAAATTCTGGTTATTACTGGGGTCGGAATGGCAGGTGGATAGGCTGGACTATGACTTAATCTCATATCTCTTTGTTGTTGATTATTATGTCCAGGCAGATGCATAGTATTGGTAGAATGACTGCCTATATTTTGGACAAGCTCATTAATACAGTTGAGTAAAGGTCCACAAGTTGTAGTTGTTCCTTGCAAGTCTACAGATAATCGATTTGGAGTACAGAATATGGCTATAGTTGGGGTCTCTATTGCAGATTCATAATCTTGGTTATGATCTCTGTCCTCCTGGCACTGTAAAGTATTATTACATGGACTGTTTTGCTCTGTGAACGGTTTGTTTATAAACCATGATAAAGGTATACAGTAATTCATCGTTTCTTGGAAGCCACTGGTCAATGTGTGATCTTGAGAAGGAATTCTGGTTATTACAGGGTTGCATGCTGCAGATACAAACATTGGATGGTTTATCAGTCCACTATTTCCTTCCTGTTTGTTATCTATGCACCCATTGAATTGTGTGGTGTTAATTTGTTTGCCTGTCTCCCCAACATTTGAATGGTCCAATGGATCATTATCATTGCTTGTTTTTTGTAAGAACTGTACCGATGTGTTCTCTGCCTGAGAAATTCTAGCAATAACTGGTGTTTGTATTGCAGTTCCAAGTTGAGGGCTCTGAAAAAAGGCAACATTTTCTTGTTGGTTTGTATGTGCATTGTACTGCTGCAGTTGAGCAGTCTCCTCAACTTGACCATCAATCTCTTTGGCAGTTTGTTTTATAGAGTCTGGCCCATTATGTGTCTCTTGCAAGAATGGCTTAGATGAACAATCTGACATTAAAATACTAGTAATTCCTTGCTTATCAGTTCTGGCCTCCACTGAAGGATAAAGAGACAATTCAATACATCCTTGTTGTTGGCTATTTAGTTGTATTAACCCATGTCCCTGGGGAGAATTGTCAACTTGATTATCTGATAAAGCTCCACAGTCATTATTTTCTTTTTCCAAGAGATGTATACACGGACTCTTTAAAGAGGCACCTTTTCTTATTACTGAAGTTTGACATGAAGCGATAGGTTCATAACATTCCATATTTCCATGTTCAGAGGACTTCTCCAATGCTGAGGTGTTATTGGAGTCTGATAAAGGTCCACTATTAATATTTATTTCATTCAAGACAGATGTGCCTGGAGTTACTGGTGTGGGAAGACATGGATAACTATGAGACTGTATCTCTTGCCTGTTAATATTTAACGTGACTTGACCGGAATTATAAATAACTTGTATGGGTTGACAAAGTTCTTTGTTGCAACTTTTGTGCTGAATTCTGGTATCACATTTCTCCTGCATGCACATCTGCTTACATGGTAAGAATTCATTAGTGATTCTTTTCTTTTTTGGCACTGGTTCCTCTTCGTCATCTATAACTCTCTTATTTTGGTTGTTGCTGTTATTTATAGTTCCTCTAGAATTATCTGAAAAAACAAGGAAAGAGAATATTTTATTTAGCATAATTGGGTTTTAAATGAACAAAGTACAAATAATTAAAAGCTTATACTGAAAGGAAGTAAAAAAGGTTAGAGCAGGTATGTCAAAATATAGTTTTACAGCAATAGACCCTTAAATATGTTCAGAGCTTTTTTACTACTGTTATTTGTTAAGGTTGATCTCCAATCAATTAGATTTTTTGCATCGTCGGGGTATAATAAATCTTGAAAAATGTTTTTTTCCCACTAAAAATGCAATAAAAAATTATTTAAACATTAAATAAACCCAATAAAGTTGTTTTGCTTCCAATAAGGATGAATTAATTAGATCTTAGCTAGAATCAAATACAAGGTACTGTTTTATTATTTCGTATCATAATCAGAGCCAGGTCAGACCGGCCAGGCGCCCTAGTCAACCTGGCCGGTCACATTGCCAGCTAAATTGGTTCGCTTGCGTGCATGCAAGAATTGGGATGAGCACAAAAAGAAGCAGAAATGGCACACATAGGCGGGGAGAGAGGGGACCGGACATGGGGTAGGCAACAGAGAAGGTACGTGCCTGGCGACCCCCCTCCAGCTTTGGGCCCTAGGTACACACCTACTCTGCATACCTCTAGTTCCGGCCCTGATCATAATGTTTTACTTAACAGAATGAGCGTTTGGTGGTATCAAGTAAGTCTACTTAGGATGAGGGACCATGCATCTGTAAGTGCTAACAACTAGAACCATGACTCTGAGTAAGGCCTGTTTGCCCAATCATCATCATGAAACCTTACTAGTTCCTAAAAGAACAAAGGCTGCTATAGCATTGAAAAGAAGGCCGAATTAATATTGAGACCCTGATTTTGGAATGAGATGGTGAAAAACATTTTGACTATATATTATACTACCAGGTTGGCCAGAAAACCTGTCTTTTTCTGTCTGTGAACTAATAGTTTGATGTGAGGAGTGTCTGTGGGAAAAAAAGGTCCTGTAGATAGTCAAGATAGGAAGGAAACCTTCGGGTTAAGGTATAGTAAGTGTAAGGGCACCTCTATGTCTAGGTGCTCTAGGAGAATAAGTTAAACAGGGCTAGAAAGCTTGGCAGTCTTAAAGGGGTTGTTCAGTATAAAAATAAAACTGGGTAAATAGAGCCAGAACACTACTTCCTGCTTTTCAGCTCTCTTGGTTTCCACTGATTGGTTACTAGGCAGTAACCAATCAGGGACTTGGAGGGGGGGCACATGGGTCTTAACTGTTGCTTTTGAATCTGAGCTGCATGCTAAAGATCAATTACAAACTCATGTCCCATGTGGCCCCCTAACTCAGAGTTAGAGAGCTGAAAAGCAGGAAGTAGTGTTCTGGCTATTATGTTAGACATCTAGTCACTCCAGCCTCCATATATATTTTTGGCTAACTAACTATATTAGAAGCATTTTTTATTTAACACAGGCTCTATTTACCCAGTTTTATTTTTATACTGAACAACCCCTTTAAGACTGCCAAGCTTTGCATCCTGGAATGCCTGCTGGTAAAGAAGCCCACAAAGTGCCCCAGGAACAGGTGAATTGGGGAGCAGATTTAGCAGGGATGACAGCAGGCTTCAGAGAAGGTACAGGCGGGGGAGGGTGGAGTGTTCCCCTGTCCATGATTGTGCCTGTTCTTCTGTTTGCTTTTCTTGCCGTAGGGACCCTGGATCAAGTGCTGGTATTGGTGGTAGGAGAGCCATGGAAAGGGATTCACATTCGAGGAGTCGTCATCACAATCGGTCTGAGGACCAGGAATCGGACGGGGCTACGACCAACAGGGCGACGGCACGGCAGGAGGGTGCCTTAAGCGGGTCAGGCGGTGAGTGCTCCGTGAGCGACACAGTGTCCCGGGATACACAGGGATTGTTGGCTGGGCTAAAAGCACTGCTGGGAAAGTGGGAAAATTGGGACCCGACAGGAGGAGTGGCCAGGGCATGGGTGCGGGAGGGGGACAGTGATACTAGCGAGTCACTGCAGGTAGGGAGGCCGGACAACGTCGGAGACAGACCGACTGTCACGGTGGAGTCGGTGGTGGTAGGGGCGGGCCAAGACAGTCAAGGGGCGGCAGCGGAGAAGAGGAGTGGTGAACCGGTTACCCCAGGGGACATTCCCGATGCGGCACAAAGGGGGCTTATGTGTCATTTGCAGGCCCACTAGGCACTCACGTTAAAAAAGATGTAAAAGAGAAGGTATGGAAAGGGGAGTTTGTTGAGATCGCCTCCCATTGGAGGAGTTGGTGGATCTGAAGGAGGAGGATAAGAAAGATGGGAAGAAGGAGGAGAAAGAGCAGAGTAAAAGATATAGGAAGATCCCCAAAACATTCGGGAACTGGCTTCTGGCATTTTGCACTATGGCTAGGATAATTGGTGAAAAACACCAGGAACGTTGTTCCCCCCTCTTTTGTTATGTGGATAGGATTTGGGAAGCGTATAGGGTGTATGGTGGCTTGGCTTGGTGGCGGTATGATGAGCAGTTTCGTCAGAGGCTAGTGGCCAACCCTGGTATGCGCTGGGATCAGCTAGACGGTTGATGACCGCACAGAAGGCATCGCCCTTTCAGAGAGGTGCCGGAGGGGCACAACAGGGGACCTCCCTGGCGATCAACAAACCCGGGTATTGCTGGCAATTCAATGAAGGGCAGTGTAAGTGGGGAACTTCGTGCAGATACAAACACGAGTGTTCAGGGTGTGGGGGAGCACACCCCCATGCCAGATGTTTCAAGAGAGGGATAGGGGTGGCAAAGCCGGCCGAGGCTCAAAAAGGGGAGGACTCCGGTGAACCTCGACGCAATGCTGCCTTGGCTAGACTGGTACGGTAGGTGGGGAGATGCTATAGTTTTGAAGGAGGGGTTTCAGTGGGGATTCAGAATACCATTCCAACCCAGGGGTCAAGGGGTAGTACATGGGAATCTTAGGTCGGTAGCTGCAAATCCCGAGGTAGTACACCAGAAGATACGCAAGGAAGTGGAATTGGGTCGGATGGCAGGTCCATTTGCAGCCCCTCCACTGGAGGACTTGAGAGTGTCTCTTTTGGGGGTGGTTCCAAAGAAAGAGCAAGGGAAGTTCCGCCTCATCCATCATTTATCCTACCCAAAGGGAAATGATGATATTGACCCGGAACTTTGTTCGGTATCTTACAAGTCCTTTGATCAGGCATTAGCGGTGGTCAAGAAGGCAGGAGTGGGCGCTTGGTTAGCCAAAGTAGACATTGAGTCGGCATTCCGGTTGCTAACTATTCATCCTGAATAGTCATGGTTTTGGCGCTTATTTGGGAGGTAGGTGGTGCGCCGAGGCTTGGCCTGCTCAATGGAAAGACCTGGGTTTGACTAAGAATCTCTGTTTTTTGGAAATGTTTCCTATTATAATTGCTTTGTTCATCTGGGGGGATGTGTTGAGCAACAAGAGAGTGGTCTTTATAACAGACAATATGGGGGTGGTGCAGGCCATCAATAAGCAGTCGGTTTCCTCGGCTGAGGTAGTGCGGCTTTTGAGGGTCCTGGTCTTACGATGCTTGCAAATTAATGTAGGTTTTAAGGCAGTACATCTCCCTGGGGTGCGTAATGAGATTGCTGACTCTTTATCTTGTTTCCAGTGGGAGCGTTTCCGTCAGTTGGCGCCGACGGCAGACATGGAAGGCCTCCAATTCCCGGAGCATCTGTGGCAGCTTTGGAACGATCGGATTGGAGAGATCGTCGGTGGCCGAGTCCACATGGGCAGCATATGGTAAGGTCTGGAAGGAGTGGGAATGATTGGGCGGGGGTTACACCTTCACCCCAGGACGGGCAGGAGCTTATGTTTTGGTGGATATATTGGACGGCAGAACAGGGAAAGTCGGTGGTCCAGATCGAGAAGGGCATGGCTGCTCTGGCCTTCTGGTTTAAGTTGCATGGATGGGAGGATCTGACAAAGAGTTTTGTCATCAGGCAGGCGATGAAAGGGTTAAAAAGAGGTTGCGTGCGACAGGACTCTAGGAGACCTGTGTCCTTGGACACGCTGCAGGGTTTGGTCCACGGATTGGAGGAAATATGTTTTTCAGATTATGATAATGTGTTATTTCGAGCTGTTTTTGTTTTGGCCTTCTTTGGCGCGTTCCGGGTGGGGGAGTTGGTGAGTTCTAGCAAAAATTTTCCCTGGGGGACTACAGAGAACAGAGGTAGAGATGGGCGTGGGGAGAGTGGATATATGGCTGCGTCGGTCTAAGACTGACCAAGCGGGTAAGGGTCGCAGGGTTGTGTTGTTTGCGATAAACAATATGACGATCTGCCCAGTTGTTAATACACCGCTTTTCCTACAGTTTCGGTGTAATGTTGAGGGTCCCTTCTTTGTACACAGGGATGGTACTCCACTCACTAGGTTCCAATTTGTGAGGGTGTTCAGATTGGGTCTGGAAGGGATGGGAAAAGCGCCACTTGAGTATGGATCACATTCCTTTCGGATTGGGGCAGCTACGGAGGCGGCGCGTTTAGGCCTGATCGATGCGGCAGTAAAGAGGATTGGTCGATGGGAATCAAAGCAATTTCAGAGTTACATACGTCCGGCATGGTTACAGTGATGATCAGTTGGTTATAGGAGGGGCTGGGTAACGTGGCAAAGGACATGGCTTTACTATGCAGATGGTTGTGATGTGTTATTTATTTAAGGTGGCGTTCTGCAAGTTTGGATTGTCGGACATTCCTTTGTGCGTTGGGCAGAAAGGAGAGCCGCAGTTCAGAGGTGTGGTGCGCAGCTGAGTTTTCCGGAATGTCATGTTACAGTTAAATGGTTTGGTTTTCCGGGTCTGCAGTGGCCTAGTGTGTTTGACAGACTGATGGAAGAAGCTGCGAGACAGGAGCACCCCCATGTTCTGGTGTTGCACGCGGGTGGTAACGATGTGGGAGTAATGAGTCAGAAGGACTTGGTGAGATTAATGATGTCTGATATCGACAAAATTGGTTCTCTGTTCTCTGGAGTGGTGATAGTGTGGTCGGAAATGTTACCCAGGCTTGTATGGCAGTGGGCTAGGGACCCTAAGGCAATGGAAATGAGCAGGATCAAACTGAACAAATTGCTTAGCGCTTTTGTTAGGAGGTCAGGTGGGGTTGTGGTCAGGCACAACATTTTGGAGAAGACACTTCCGGGGTATTACATGTGGGATGGAGTTCATTTAACGGAGGTCGGCCTGGATATATTTAACCTTGATCTGGCAGTTGGGGTTGATAGAGCCTTTCAGTTGGGGAGTGGGGTGGCGCAGCCCGCGTAAAGGGGATTAAGCTGACAGCGCAGTGGCGTAGTGGGGCTCCCCTAATGGTAGCCGAGAGGGCGTTGTAGTGTTAAGCTGAGAGGGACCTGGGGCTAGGCTTGGGCACAGCAGGCATGGAAGGAAGGGATGGAGGTTTAGCCTTAAGGTGGCCATACACGGGCAGATAAAGCTGCCGATATCGGTCGTTTGGACCGATTTGACAGTTTATCTGCCCGTGTATGGGGGCTTACGATGGGTCTTCCCGATCGATATCTGGCCACGATATCGATCGGGAAGGTTTGATTTTTACCTGACCGACCCGTCGGAGCCCCTTGGCGCATCGTAATTCGATCATTCGGCCATACGTCCGAACGTTCAAATTACCCCCGATATAGCCATGCTGTTTAGTGGCATATCGGGGAAAGATCCGCTCATTTGGCGATGTCGCCAAACGAGCCGATCTTTGAGTCTATGGCCACCTTTAGGTTGGAGAACAGGGTTGGTTAACAGGAATACTGTAAGTTATTACAAGTTATTGTGAAATGTTATATGCAGCCTTCGTGGCTATTATTTTACAGATGTCAACACGTTATTCATTTGGTTATATGCAGCCTTTAGTGGCTAATGTTTTATGCATGTTAACAGGCTACTCAATGTGGTGATAATAATGAGGTTTGTTTGGTGGTGTAACGTTCAGTGTCCCACAACCCAGAGTAAACCCCAATGTCCCGGGCTCGGCTCACGCTTCGGCCTATAACCGCCGCCTTTCACGTCGGGTGGAGCCCTCCGCTACTCGGATGCCGCCAGGACTTAATAGTGAGGAGACTGAGGGAAGAACTCTGGGCGAGCAAGGGAACTTAACGTAAAGGTTATCAAAGTCCAGGAACGGGCCGAGTCCAAAACAATCGGAAATGCAGTACAAAATCGGTAAGCAGCAGAGTAATCGAGGTCACAGGCCAGGTCAGCAACTAACAGGGTTGAAGTACAGAACGGAATCCAAAGAGTAGTCAGGAACAAGCCAAAGGGTCAGGGCAGGCGGAAGTCAAACAGGAATCAGGGATAGCCAAAGGTCACAACAGGAATCACAGAAATAATCGCACCCAGGAACAATATACAGAACCTACGTTGGGCAACGCACAAAAAGACTGTTGGGGGCAGACATCGAGTCATACGTAAGTCAAGGCATTTCATAGGGGGAAATGGAATGTCTTTAAATCAAAAGCATTATGGTTTTCAATGCTGTGCTCTGCATCTCGTGATGGATTTTTTATTTGGCATGAGGTGCAAAGTTCAGTCAGACCCAGATAGAATAACTCTTTGAATGAGCTTTAAGAGGTACCGTTTTGTGCCCCCTAGTACTCTTAAACTTCTGTTGAGGGTCTAGTAAAATAACCTCTTGTGAGTTTGTGCCAACATGGTTTTATGCATAATAGATCATCCCAGACAAGTGCAACTGCCACCTATGAAGATATGAGCAGAAGCCTAGACAATGGAGTGGCAGTGGATGAGATGTACTTTACTGAAGCATTTTAAATAGTGCCACACATAAGGTTACTGGCTAAATGAAAGAATATTGACCTGGAACATAGTATTTCTACTTGGATAGAGAACTCACTGAAGCATAAATTATAAAGAGTAGGGATAAATGGAACATTTTTTAATTGTGTATCGTTGTTAGTGGAGTACCGCAGGGCTCTGTACTAGGTCCCTTGCTTTTCAACTTGTTTATTAATGACCTGGAGGTGGCCATTGAAAGTACTGTTTCTATTTTTGCAGATGATACTAAATTGTGCAGAACTATAGGTTCCATGCAGGATGCTGTGTCTTCCTTATAAAATATTGTGATGCGTGAGTTCATTTGAACTGTATTTGTGAGTAGGGGGTGGGGGAAGTTGATTTTTTGCCACTTTGTGCTCTTGCACCCGAAGTCATTAGAAATCATCCCTAGTGTCTACTACAGTAAATAAAATTAAATCTTGCATACAAAAGCCCATTGCCCTGGGATGAAAACATAATTGTGCCTCTTTATAGGTCCGTGGTAAAGCCTAACCTGGAGTATGCAGTGCAGAGCAAAATTTAAAGGGACATAGCTGCTTACCAGGAACCTACAGTATAGAGAGGCAAAAATGGTTTTCATTCATTGAGTTAAAGGAAAGATAAACGCAACTGTAATGCTGTCACACAGCGCCTTTGGGTTTTCTACAGAAGTTGGCAAAAAATTTAATTATAAATGGAAGAAAATTCACGAATGAGAATTCTACTGATCAAAAACTTTATTATACATGCACATACCTCCCAACTGTCCCTTTTTCGGAGGGACAGTCCCTCTTTTGACAGCTCAACCCGCAGTCCCTCATTTGTACTGGAAAGTCCCTCTTTTCTATGCACTGAACAGCCAGAAAAAGAAATAAAGTCTCTCACTTAATTGGCTTTTAGCAGAGAGCCCAGAACAGCTAACAGGTGCAAATAAGATACTTTGTAACAATTTTGAGACACAAAAACACAGTTTAGATAAGGAGAAGTATTTTCAAACTTTCATAACCTGCCAAATTTTGTAAAACAAACATGGTAATTAGGGGGTGTGGCCACAGAAAGGGTGTGGTCAAAAAAATTGCTGCGCTACGTGCGGGAAAAAATTTTTGTCCCTCTTTTTACTTCCAAAATGTTGGGAGGTATGTCCTCCCCCTCCTTACACAGAATCAATACAGAGAGACACAGCTCTCCTACATATAGAATCAGTACTTGCCAAACTCCCACTGAAACCAGAGGATGAGCTGTTTAAGAGAGTGTTTGGCTGTGGGAAGCAGTGTCCCACCCATACAAAGAATACCGCACATTCTACCCAGATTAGGCCATTCAACCTGACCCCAGCATCACAGCCTCAGAAAACTGGAAATATATTTTTAAACAGTTCCATAAGGAATTTTCAGAAAAATATAAAGCAAAACCAGCTGAACTGCCTGAAACATGGCTCCTGATAACAAAGAAACAGGCTCTCAACAGCCTTAAAGGGTTCCTGTGATCAGAAAACATGTTTTTTTCAAAATGCATCAGTTAATAGCGCTACTCCAGCAGAATTCTGCACTGAAATCCATTTCTCAATTTTATATTCAATTTTTTTATATTCAATTTTGAAATCTGACATCGGACTAGACATTTTGTCAATTTCTCAGCTGCCCCTGGTCATGTGACTTGTGCCTGCACTTTAGGAGAGAAATGCTTTCTGGCAGGCTGCTGTTTTTCCTTCTCAATGTAACTGAATGTGTCTCAGTGGGACATGGGTTTTTACTATTGAGTGTTGTTCTTAGATCTACCAGGCAGCTGTTATCTTCTGTTAGGGAGCTGTTATCTGGTTACCTTCCCATTGTTCTTTTGTTTGGCTGCTGGGGGGGAAAGGGAGGGGGGGTGATATCACTCTAACTTGTTGTACAGCAGTAAAGAGTGACTGAAGTTTATCAGAGCACAAGTCACATGACTTGGGGCAGCTGGGAAATGACCTACGGTTGGCCCCACTAGGAATACAGTAATAACACACACACTATTGGTTAAACTAAATAACAGTTTATCTAAAATAAATGGGCACCTAATACAGGCAGCACTCCTAACCGGTGGCAATAGGGCCTCACTAACTAACTTGCTAGCGCAATCTGTCTAGCTAACTAAGGAAAAAGGTAAAGTCCTTTAATGTCCTTTAATACACAGCCTGTTTATCTTTAGCGCTCTTTAGGGTACTGTCCCTTTAAACAGGATACTCAGAATCCTCTTTGGATACTTCAGAGCTCTGTTTAGGTGAATCCAGCACATTCAGTGCGATTACCGACTGCTTTGGATGCTCAGATAGGAATCTCCTGCTGGTTGTTCCTCCAGTCTGTATTCCTCTCACACCCTCTGTCTCTCCAGGCACAGTATGTGGCTTCCCTGTGCAGCCTGATCCAAATGAATAATTGTGGTGCAGCCTCTCAGCTCTCTGGTCCCACCAGCAGCTCTCTTGCTTCCTTCTCTGTCCACCATGCGGCTCTCTATGCCAGGCTTTCTTCTTTTGCCAGTCTCTGTGACTTCCTTTTCCTGCCAGCCACTCACTAGCTGCGTGTCACTTCCTGTTGCACTGAATAGCTGGTTGCTAGGTAACAGCTTACATCACACACACAGGCTCTCTGCCCTTACAGGGAAAAGTGCAATGATTTTGCACGGATTCCCTTAACTATTTTTCCTTGTATCAATATGACTCATTGTATTGCCCTTTTACTAACAAAATACCTGTCTTGTTTTTTAAAGATTTTTACTAAAATCCAAATGAACAAAATACAAAATTCGGGAGGTTGTGGAAGCACTCTTAAAGGGGAAGGAAACCTAGTCGACGCAAACACCGTTTGTTGCCCACCCTCCCTCCTCCCCCCTGGCCTACCCGTCCCGCTGGGCACATGCCCCTAACTTGTTACTTACCCTTCTGCGCAGGTCCAGTCCAGGGAGTTCACAGACGACATCTTCTTCCACGCGATCTTCTTCCTGCTTTGACCGGCGCATGCGCAGTAGGATCATTTCGCCGGTACGATCTACTGCGCATGCACGTGACTTTTGGCGCATGCGCAGTAGATCCGTACCGGCGAAAAATGCCGTTCACAGCAGGAAGAAGATCGCGTGGAAGAAGATGTCGTCTGTGAACTCCCTGGACTGGACCTGCGCAGAAGGGTAAGTAACAATTTAGGGGCATTTGCCCAGTGGGACGGGTAGGCCAGGGGGGAGGAGGGAGGTTGGGCAACGGGAGGGGGGGTGGGGGGTTTGCGCCGACTAGGTTTCCTTCCCCTTTAAGGCTAAATTATCTGCTTATGAGACAAGGGACCAGGGAAGTGCATTGTAAGTAGCTCTTCCATTATTCTTAAATATAGCTGCTCAGGAGCAACTAAAGCAAGTTCAACTGGAGTCCCAGGGGTTCTATCTATACTATCTGTTCAGCTGCCTGTTAGTAAGCAGCAAGTGTTTCTAAGCTCAGTAGTTACGTCTGATGTTGTATCAGCACAATTGGAGCAGTTCAAGTTTGGTTTGTTCCCAAATAGGAGAAATGGGCTAAAGTCCAATGGTGTGGTATTGTCACGATCGCCGCCCGGAGCAGGTCCTGGAGCTCCGGGCGGCGCGTCCTCCCCTGCCAGCGTCGCTCCCAAAATGGCGGCGCCCATGGCCGCCATGTGGGTAGCGGCGCCGGCGCGATGACGTCAGCGCGCCGACGTCGGCGCAAGGACGCCAGTGACGTCACTATGGCGCCAAATTTGAAAATAAAAACGCTACCTAGACACCAGAATGGCGCCCAAGTATAGGAAACATTTCCTGTGTGTATCCTGGGTTCCCTGTGACTTTATATTACTAAATCTTGTTCCTGATTTATATCCTGACCCTTTGCCTGGACTTTGAACTTTGCTGATATCTGCCTGCCTGTGAACTCTTGCCTGGATTCTGACTACTCCTTTGATTAACCCTTTGGACACCGCGACCTTGCTCCCTCAAGAGGGCTTCCTCCTCGATCCTGACTACCTCCCTGGAGGGAGCTCCCGGCTCCTTGACAGGTATCAACTGTAATCCAACTTCAGGCACAGACAGGGATCCAAATAGTCAGAAACCAGAAAATTGTGTTTATGTGATAAGGTTGCACAGTGTTACTGAATTGCACACCTTGCTGAGATCAGTGAATTAGACTGTCAGCCCAAATGATTAAACAGCAGCAACTCTGAAGCCTCTTCATTTCCTTGTCTTTCAGGAAATCATACACTGGCAGATGCTGAATTGGCAGATGATGTTTTCAAATCTGCCTGATCAACAAACCTACTGACATCTAGAAAACATGAATATCTGTGGGCATTGAAGTTCCACCCTCTGTACTGAATTTCATATGATTTTATTGTCATGTATCAAGCCAACTTAAAACAATGGCCCTGTAGCAATTGTCTGAGAGACCCATGTAAATGGCTGCATTGCCTACTGTGCAGCACACAACAGAATTAGTATCTTTAAATCAAGCATCACGTAATTAAGAAAGACACAATGTATTGAGCTTTAACAGTTTTATTTCATTCTCACATTTTTATCAGCAGACAATCCTATATAAGCAAACTTTAATTAACTGAGAAAAGCACAAAGTGGTTCATCCTCCGAATCCTCACTGCTTTCTATGTGTTTTTCATCCGCCGAATCCTCACTGCATTCTATGTGGTTTTCATAATTCAAATCCTCACTGCATTCTATGAATATTTCATCCTCCGAATCCTCACTGCTTTCTATGTGGTTTTCATAATTCAAATCCTCACTGCATTCTATGAATATTTCATCCTCCGAATCCTCACTGCTTTCTGTGTGTTCTTCTTCATCTCTCATGGGAATTTCATAATTGCTGCAGAGATTCTCTTCAAATCTCATTGTTATCTCTTCAGTTTGTGGTTTTTTTTCCGTTGTATCACTTCTTTCTGTGTTTACCTTATCCTCCGTTTTCTCACTGCTTTCAGTGTTTTTCTTTTCATACTTAGTATCCTCATTGCTTTTTGTTTTCCTTTTCATCCGTTTTCTCAATGCTTTCAGTGTTTTCCTTTTCATCCTTAGTATCCTCACTGACTTCAGTGTTTTCCTTTTCATCCATAGTATCCCTACTACTTTCAGTGTATTCTTTTTCATCCTTAGTCTTCTCACTGCTTTCAGTGGTTTCCTTATCAACCTTAGTATACTTACTCCTTTCAGTGGTTTCATTTTCATCCTTAGTCTTCTCACTGCTTTCAGTGCTTTCCTTTTCATCATTAGTATCCTCACTGCTTCAGTGTTTTCCGTTTCATCCTCAGAATCCTCACTGCTTTCAGTGTTTTCATCAGAATCCTCACTACTTTCAGTGTTTTCATTTCCATCCTCAGAATACTCACTGCTTTCATTGTTTTCATCAGAATCCTCACTACTTTCAGTGTTTTCATTTTCATCCTCAGAATACTCACTGCTTTCATTGTTTTCATCAGAATACTCACTGCTTTCATTGTTTTCATCAGAATACTCACTGCTTTCATTGTTTTCATCAGAATACTCACAGCTTTCATTGTTTTCATCAGAATACTCACTGCTTTCATTGTTTTCATCAGAATACTCACTGCTTTCATTGTTTTCATCAGAATACTCACAGCTTTCATTGTTTTCATCAGAATACTCACAGCTTTCATTGTTTTCATCAGAATACTCACAGCTTTCATTGTTTTCATCAGAATACTCACTGCTTTCATTGTTTTCATCAGAATACTCACTGCTTTCAGTGTTTTTATTCTCAGAATCCTCACTGCTTTCATTGTTTTCATTTTCATCCTCAGAATACTCACTGCTTTTAGGGTTTTTCTCTTCATTGCTCCTATTTTTTTCACAGCTTTCTGTATTCTGCTCACCGTTTTCTCTTTCCCTGCAGCAGATTTTTCTAATGGCTCTCATCATCTTTCTCTTTTTGATGAGCATATTTCCTAATGAGAAAGTTTTTCTTACCGGTGTCTGTTTTCCTACCTGTGGCTTTCCACCGCCTGTAGTCATCTCGAATGTGACAGTATTTTTCTTTCTCTCTGTACTTTGTATTTTTTTGTGTTCTTCTAATTTGTTCTGTAAAAGAAGACAAAAATGAGTGTTAATTGCAGAAATTATAGCTATACCTAATGTTCTACTAATACCTAACAATGCAAATACCAGAGAAGAATAGATAATGTAATAAGTCCCATCCTACTATTTAGGAGAACTGACCTACATAAACATTTCTGAAAATGAGTGGCAGATGGCAGGACATTGTGAGTCTTGTACCTAACATATAATATAAATGCAGGTGCCAATGTTTGCTCTAGAACCATATTCTTGATAAAATGTTTCAGGACTAGTATTGTCAAAAAGATTGTTTTTCCTTTTTTAGAATCTGTTCTTTCCACACCTACAACAATCGTTCTATTTTGCATGAGCAAGGTTTTCATTCCAAAGTTATGTGAAGGGCCATGAATAGCATTTTTCTCCTTTTTATTACCCTAAAAGTCACTGCTTTATTGTCATAATCAACTTCAATGGCTGCCCCAGCAGCTACAGAGCAGCTTATTTATATAAAATATACATGTTTCTTAGATAAACACACAGTTTTTACAGTGTGATGTAATAGGATAGTGTATAAAAAGCATATAAAACACTTTCTATTTTGGTGTTACTGGTCCTTTAAGCACAACCTCCACCTTTAATGACTATTTCAGGATTATCTCTTTTCCTGAAGACCAATAATGTGTCATAACTAATCAGTGTTTGTACATTTGAGATGATTCTATTCCTTACTTGGATGTACCCACTGCAGAGTGTTTATATTACACATCTCTAAACAGGTGGTATCTCCAGTCAGGAAAAACATACTGGGGCTCATTTATAAACTTTGTGCAGCGCAGAATGATTCGCACAGTGAACATATTTGCCCTGCGCATGGTTATATGTATAAAGCAGGATAAGAGAGGTGCAGTTAATGTGCAAACAGAAGTGCACATTTTTATTTCACTGAGAATATCCCTAAGAGCTTTTTAAATATGGTACAATTGCAAACTGCAAATATTTATCTGCAGACTCTGGGGCAGATTTATCAAGGGTCTAATTAAAATTTTGAATTCAAAAACTTTTTTGAATTTTTTATGGCCAAAAGGAAGTTATCCAAGTTTGAATGGATCATATTAGATTTTTGAGATTTATCCTTTAAGAACTCAAATTCGACTATTCGCCACCTAAAACCTGCCGAATTACTGTATAAGTCAATGGGAGAGGCCCAGGGATCAGTTTGGTGATGTTTGCAGCCTTCCTGACATTCAAGTTTTTTTCAGAGAAAAAACTCGAATTGAGATTTTAAAACTCAAATCAAATTCAAATTTGACGCCAGTTTTCGTGTCGATCACATTCATCCGAGTTTAAAAAATTTGATTTTTTTTAAATAAATTTTGACACATTCTGGTCGAATTTTGAGTTCATGGGGTTTTAGGGGAGTTGTAAAAATCTCATGAATTTGAAATTCGACCCTTGCAAGAAAAATATGCAAACAATCCAAACTATCGTTCCTTTTAGAATACATTTTACACCTGTGCACAGTGTATGAAACAAAAATTCTTATTGAAAAAGCTTCTTTCATGTAAAAGGGTCAAATTGAAAAATTGAATTTCTAAATTCGAATTTTGATTTTTTTTTTAGTGTAATCGACTAGGGAATAGTCCAAATTCGATTCGAGTTTTTTAAAAATTCAAAATTAGAATTTAGAAAATGATCATGGTTTGTCTCTTTAAAACTTCAACTTCGACTATTCACCATCTAAAACTGCTGAATATCTGTTTTAGCCTATGGGGGACCTCCTAGAACCAATTTGGAGTCATTTGGTGGACTTTGAAAAATGTAAGTTTTTTTTTTTTAAAAAAAATGTTGACTCTAATTTTATTAAAATTTTTGGATACAGCCTAATCACCCGAAGTTTATTAGAACTGAAAAAAATGTGATTTGCACGCTAATGAACTCACAACTCAAAGGAACTCAAATGAACTCAAGTAACCTCAAATAAATTCGAATGAACTCTAATGAACTTTTACCCTTCAATAACTCCCTAATTAATACTAATACCCTGCTGTTACTCTCTAATTCATAATAATACCCTGCAATAACTCCCTAATTAATAATGATACCCTGCAGTAACTCCCTAATTAATGATAATAATTTTGTTACATGACATAATTATCTTGATATTCGAGAGCACAAACAAGATTTCCTTTGCAAAACTGAAATAGCTTTTACAAGCCTTCCAAATTATTTAGCATTCCAAAAAAAATATGTCTGTATCCTTACGTTTTTTCTCCATAGTAAACAGTTCTTTATAAGACGAAACATATTGTCTAATATGTAGTCTCAAAAGTCCAATAAAGTTGTTTCTGTTAGGAAGCTAACAGCTCTCTGACTTGACAAATCAAATCTGACTCTGGATTGGCTTGTGTGCTCTAAAGCTGCACAGACCATTATGATGTCATAATGGTCTGTGTGCTCTATGATGTCATAATGGTCTGTGAGCTCTATGATGTCATAATGGACTGTGTGCTCTAGAGCTGCATAGACTGTGATGACATCATAATTACATAATCATTTTACCAGTTAATCTCATTGTGGGAGATGATGTAATGATGAATGAATTCAAATGAACTCTAATGAACTCACAACTCAAAGGAACTCAAATGAACTCAAGTAACCTCAAATGAATTCGAATGAACTCTAATGAACTCGAATTACCTCAAATGAATTTGAATGAATATCGATGGGCGAATTTGTCCCGTATCGCTTAGCCAAAATGCGAAACGCAAATTATGACGCCCGCAACAATTTTGACGAATGCCTATTTTGTCCAAATGCATTAAAGCCAATGGGTGTCAGAATAATTTAGACGCACGTCAGAATAATCGTCAAAACTGTTGCAAATTTGAATGAATGGTAATGGGCGAATTTGTCCCATTTCGCTTCACCGAAACATGAAATATGACGCCCGTGTCAATTTTGACGCGCGTCTATTTTGTACAAATGCATTAAAGTCAATGGGCATCAGAATAATTTAGACGCGTGTCAGAATAGTCGTGGGCGTCTTATGTGCAATGAGGAATTGCAATTTACCCTGTAATAATACCCTGCAATAACTCCATAATTAATAATAATACCCTGCTGTAACTCCATAATTAATAATAATACCCTGCTGTAACTCCATAATTAATAATAATACCCTGCTGTAACTCCATAATTAATAATAATACCCTGCTGTAACTCCCTAATTAATAATAATACCCTGCTGTAACTCCATAATTAATAATAATACCCTGCAATAACTCCATAATTAATAATAATACCCTGCTGTAACTCCCTAATTAATAATAATACCCTGCTGTAACTCCATAATTAATAATAATACCCTGCAATAACTCCATAATTAATAATAATATTCTGCTGTAACTCCATAATTAATAATAATACCCTGCTGTAACTCCATAATTAATAATAATACCCTGCTGTAACTCCATAATTAATAATAATACCCTGCTGTAACTCCCTAATTAATAATAATACCCTGCTGTAACTCCATAATTAATAATAATACCCTGCTGTAACTCCATAATTAATAATAATACTCTGCTGTAACTCCATAATTAATAATATTCTGCTGTAACTCCATAATTAATAATAATACCTTGCTGTAACTCCATAATTAATAATAATACCCTGCTGTAACTCCATAATTAATAATAATACTCTGCTGTAACTCCATAATTAATAATAATACCCTGCTGTAACTCCATAATTAATAATAATACTCTGCTGTAACTCCATAATTAATAATAATACCCTGCTGTAACTCCATAATTAATAATAATACCCTGCTGTAACTCCCTAATTAATAATAATATTCTGCTGTAACTCCATAATTAATAATAATAATACCCTGCTGTAACTCCATAATTAATAATAATACCCTGCTGTAACTCCATAATTAATAATAATACCCTGCTGTAACTCCATAATTAATAATAATACCCTGCTGTAACTCCATAATTAATAATAATACCCTGCTGTAACTCCCTAATTAATAATAATACCCTGCTGTAACTCCATAATTAATAATAATACCCTGCTGTAACTCCATAATTAATAATAATACCCTGCTGTAACTCCATAATTAATAATAATACCCTGCTGTAACTCCATAATTAATAATAATACTCTGCTGTAACTCCCTAATTAATAATAATACCCTGCTGTAACTCCATAATTAATAATAATACCCTGCTGTAACAGGCCTTAGGTAGTTGATGGATATCACATTGTAACAAGCACCTAATGAAGGATATCTATATCTGAAACATGTTGTGTGAAAAAATAAAGATACACTGAATTTGCTGTGGTTCTCCAGAGTTTATTTGAACCCTAATTAATAATAATACTCTGCTGTAACAGGCCTTAGGGAGCTGATGGATATTTGTATGTGGGTCTGTGTGGAGGAATCATTCTATGCATGGAGGATATGTGTTTTGTTTTCCTCCAAGTTAAAAATGTCATTATATTTAATGCTTCACATTAATAGTAACAGTAATGTTTCACTAAAAATCCATCAGTCAATTGCAGTAACTTCCAACCACGTACCTGCCAACATTAGGAAACTAGAAAGAGGGACATAGTTAATGTCCAGTTATGCATGGTGCTGAAATTTCACCTATGCCCACCTTTTAGCCACACTCCAAAAAAAAAAACCCATTAAAAAATCCAGACATGCCGGTGAATTCACATCTGAAATGGCCAATGAGTACGCCGTTAACTTTCAGTAAAATCACTTATTCCATGAAAGTTCTCCTGTGTACGTAATGAAATTATTTCTGGACTTCACCCTGTTTAGTTAAGGGAGAAGGAGGACGTGACTGCTCCTACTGATCTAGAGTGGAGACTACTGATTAGAATGGCCATGATTGAAAGGTGTTAGACAATACTCTTTATGGATAAATATTAAGGGCAAAAAGAAACTGTTCAGAACTGGAAGTTTGTGACAGACAACTAAATATCTTGTGGAGCAAATGAAAGAGAAGAAATACAAGTGGTCATGTGCAGGGCAGGGGGAAAACTGCAAAAAGTGGACAAAAGGGGTAATTTACTATGTGCTTCAAAACGGAGTGTGGAATAAAATCTCCAGCACAGTATCCTATATTCGCAAATGGTGTTGGGAGTCCCACCAAAAATCTCATAGCTGTGTAGATCCATCTGATCAAAAATTCTCAGTGTTATTATTCTTCTTGACTTCATGTTGGTTTGTTTCACTATAAGTTACTGTTTGTAATCTCCCCTTGATGCCAGTGCCGTAACTAGAGGGGGGCGGGCCCTGGTGCATGACGCGCAGCCCCTCCCCCCCTGTACATGACGGCATTCACTGGTGATCGGGCTGCCGGGGGGCCCTAAGGGGGTGCGGGCCCTGGTCCGCTCGCACCCCCTGCTCCCCCCGGTAGTTCCGCCACTGCTTGATGCACATTGTCCTTATCTGAAGGATATTCTGATGCTTTATGAATAAACCAGTATAACAATAATACTATAGGCCCTCCTTAGAGGTCCCAGATTGTTGTAGGTTTTTATCCTCTGTTTTGGGGTGCCACATTTTCTGGGAGAAAAAAGCAGCTTAGCTATTAATAAAGAAGGCATAAAGCACCATTCAGACCAGGTCTGGGGCCGACTTGGGTAGAGGAGGACCCCTCTTTGTTGCCTCTGTCCAATGGTGTAACTACACAGATCCACCTCTGTGAGTCCTGGTGCACACTGAACTGCATATCCTACTCGCTCTGAAGTAGGAGGTGGGTATTTCTATGCAAATACCCTCACCCTAGCACAGAAAGAACTGAGGGATGTGTAACACTAATTTGGGCTAGGCAAACCACAGCTAGTGATATGAGCATGGTTACATTGGACTCACACTTCAGGATCAGGACTTCAGAGTAGATAAAGGTAGAAGAATTGTGGTAGGGCTCAATAGTCCTTAATTAGAACCCACTATTTCAACAGTCCACAGTCCTTCAATCAACAGATAAAGCTGCACTCTAGGCATCCCAAATTCTGCAGTGAGTCCATAGAGAAGCTGTAGAAATGTCAGGATGGGATCCCATCATCAGGGTCCTTTCCTCAAGATCTATGACCAAGGGGGGTCACACAGTGAAAAAGGAATGGTCCCAGCTGGGACATCCTCATCCTCCCATCCATCCCAACCGATATCCGCCATCTTAGGGAAGGGTTGCACCCACAGCCGCAGGGTGATAGGGCAAACAGATTAGCAATCCGCACACTGGATCCAGTCAGAGCCATAGTCCAGATCAGAAACAATAGCATCACTCTGTCTCCAATAAAGTTTTCTCTCAGAAATGGCAGCAGTGACGTGGCATCAGCACCCGCCTCCTCTTCAAGCGTGCCAAAGTATTCCCCTGCCCAAAATGGAGCCAGGGAATTTACACCCCCTCAGGAATGAGTGACAAGGCGCAGGCCAATAAGGGTAATGTAGGAAAACCTCCAAGCCCGAACCCACGGCCAAATACTTTGCGCCAAAAATGCAGGACTGCCTTTCCCAAGTGGAGAGATAAATAGGTGAGTGCTGATTGGCTGCTTTACATTGGATACATGATTGTGTATGTTCTATAGTTCTGCTTCTATAGTGTCCCGCTCATCCCTAACACAACTCTTGTATCACCACATGTACAGCCAATAACTGACCCCTCCCTGAGTGCTGCAGCCAAACTCCCCCTGTACTGTGTTACTTGCCTGGGTCTCCGACCCCCACACTCCCTTCTCTCACTCACCTGCCCATATTATACCCGGGGCTCCCTTATTTCTCTGGGGGAAGGATTTCTATTGATCCCCAACAATTGGCACAAATGTCAGGGAGAGAAATGAAGCGGAGCCTTTCCGGGAGCGGGAGTGACTTCCCAGGAGCTGCTCTGGGCAATATATGCAGCAGCCAATAGAATGAGAATCAGCGGCACAGACACGCCCACATACTGGGGACCCCGATCCCATACAAACTGGGCCCATTTCTACTTAGAGCCAATAGAAATATGATCCCAATATTCAGCCTCGGGAAACACAGGCACCTCCGAGCTACAGGTTAGAGAGGGACAGTGTTCCTCCAGAAACAAAGTTTCATGAGGACGGGGAAAACAGAAAAGATTATATAGTGTAGTATCTGCACTGTAGACCAGGAACCAATCAGCAGCTAGCAGGACCTGATAGGGAACTGAAGCCTGTCTGTGCTTGTGTGACTGCAGGCTGTGATTGGCTGTCCCCCTCCTACTGTGCTTCTGGCAGGGACCGTTAGGACACGCCCACCCCTCATTTGAAACACAGACAGGGACCAGAGAACATCTATAGGGAGCTCCAATAAAGGGGCTATTTTTAAAGATAATATTAATGTTTAGCCCCATGTAAAAGCAACATCATATATTACTTATAATTGCCTACACAATTAGTTTTTTTTTAAATTTATTTATCCTATATGTCTCCTTTAAAGGTATTAGTCAGTCACAAATAAACACACAGCATGGCATTAATATAAGAGTATCAGGAAAGGACATTTCTACTGTCATTATAGTCATCTAGAATGTAATGAGGGAGCTGTTTTTGTAGTGAGCCTCTTAGTTCTATTCCTACCACAACTGCAAGGGGATTGGATAGGCTAGAGAAGGGGTCCCCATCCTTTATTACTCATGAGTTACATTCAAATGTAAAAATAGTTGGGGATCAACACAAGAATGAAATAAAGTTCCTGGAGGTGCCACATAAGGACTGTGATTGGCAGGGGTCCCCTATCTGGAGAGGCTTTGTTTGGCAATACTCATGGTTTTATGTGTGAGGCATGGGGACATTTTCTCAAAAGGTTTTATCTGATGAAAAAAAATCTTTTACAGACCTCCATAAAAAAAGTCTCTTATTTAACACAGTTCAGAGATTTGCAAAGCAGAATTTGTAATATAAAAAACCTAAAAAAAAACTGGAGAACATACAGGATAAATGAAAAAAAACCCTAATTTTGTAGGCAATTATAAGTAATATATGAAAAAACCCTAATTTTGTAGGCAATTATAAGTAATATATGGTGTTGCTTTTACATGGGGCTAAACATTAATATTATCTTTAAAAATATCCCCTTTATTGGAGCTCCCTATAGATGTTCTCTGGTCCCTGTCTGTGTTTCAAATGAGGGGTGGGCGTGTCCTAACGGTCCCTGCCAGAAGCACAGTAGGAGGGGGACAGCCAATCACAGCCCTGCAGTCACACAAGCACAGACAGGCTTCAGTTCCCTATCAGGTCCTGCTAGCTGCTGATTGGTTCCTGTCCTACAGTGCAGTGAGCTGAGTGCACAGCCTGGGAATTCAGGGAGCAGCAAGTGGAAGAGAAGGGAGGGATTATTAGGGTTTTTGCAGAAATATTCAATAAATCAGCCTGAAACACTACTTTTTTTAAGCACAATTCTTCTATATCTAAATGAGAATAATACTAGTACAGTGTTATTTTTCTAACACAAAATGTCTCCTTTAACATCATACAGCACCTCTTCTTACAACCAGCACTTCAAACTTGTACTTTACAAATAACCACCCTGTGCTTTCACATTACTGCAGCCTTTTATAGGAGTCAGAACTCCCACCATGCACTGCAGCATTCCCTTTAAATTCCAGGAAGTGCCGCTCACCTGCCTCTTAAGAGGTGCCAACCATCACACACAGCTGCATCACAGGTATAGTAAAATGTTTAACTTTAAAGCTGCACTTGCAATTAAGCTGCATTTTAAAATCCTTCACAACAATATAGCTAACACAAATGCATAACATTTCTTGTACGTGTGTGTACACTGTAGTATTTGCCTTACACAGTTAAATGTAACACAAAATACAAGTAAGGCCTTTAACACAAACTAATTAAGTAAATGCATGGATCGCAGGTGCTGACAGATTTAGAGTAAAAAAAGTAAAAGTGCATTAGGTGGAAAAGTAACAGGAATTATAACATTCAGCCAGTATAGGTCTGTCAGTCCATGTGAACGCTTGCATTAAAACCAGTGTGACAGATTTGAGTACATATTACAAACAGAATAAAGCAGTACCATTCATCTCCACATTATGCAAACAAAATGTGCATCCAAGCCTGGAATTGAAAAGTAAAATCCCGCTTTAAAGGCACTGGGAGCAACATCCAAGGGTTTTTTGGTTGGTTCAATGTTCCCCCTCCAGTTTAACCAGTTGATGAGCAGCTTTATTGGGACTTCAGTTTTCCCCTCTAGGTGTAATTCCCAGTAAAGGCACAAGAAGATGGGATAGAGTTGTTCCCCCCAGCAAATGATTCCCCTCATGGCTGTACTTGGACTTACTCTTAAGGGGGAAAATCTTGCAGACAAGAGAAGATGTCAGATGATTGATTATGTGAGATAATCAGCAGTTATTTCTCGATTTTTCCTTTAATTTTGGTTGCACACTTTGTCTTTTAGGCTAATGCCATGCTGAAATAAGTAGGCCAAGAAGAAGTCCCTATGCTGGCATTAGCCCCCTACCTTGCCTGCATCTGGATCCATTGTGTTGGCCCGGGTGTAGTCAGATGCAGCAGATATTGGTGCCAAAAAGTTAGTTTGCATTTCAGTGCCAGAATGCAAATTCTCACGGTCCAACACAATGAATCCCGGGTACAGGCAGGACAGGAGACCAATACAAATGTAATGGTCAGATTTTCCGCCTGTGTATTTCAGCTGGGGATATCCATCCCCATATGGCATTAGCCTTAGTGGACATGGCTACAATTATTGCTTGATTTCTTTGCTCTTTCTGCACAAATCTCTATGTATCGAATCCACTGCTGGAGCCCAAATAAATGAGCTGTTTAATCCTTACTATATCTATACTGTTACACAGATTCTAAAAGAAACACACATTTAGAATAAAACAGGTGTGTGTGTGTGTTTTTAGCTTTCGGAGTTTAGTCGTCTGAGGTTGCAGCTGTTAGAAAAGGAAATGAGAATATTTGCAGAGTATGGACATGGAAGGAACGTCCAACACTATTTCAGTCATGGAAAGTGAAAGTGAAACATAATAAAGCAGTTTCCAGGAAAATACTTCCCAGAAATGATTCCACCATTGTCCTGCCCCGAACTAAATCTGTCCCTATAAATAACCAGACAGACCCCCCTACCCACACTTGCTTTACTGAGCCGCCAACAGCAGTTTGGGAAGGGAACACTGTCTGTATGAAGGTAAGGGATTTCACTTCCATAATGAACATTATTATGCTGTAATATTGATAAGGCCTGGACTGCATACCTCCCAACTGTCCCTTTTTCACAGGGACAGTCCCTCTTTTGACAGCTCAACCCGCAGTCCCTCATTTGTACTGGAAAGTCCCTCTTTTCTCTGCACTGAACAGCCAGATAAAGAAACAAAGTTTCTCACTTAATTGGCTTTTAGCAGAGAGCCCAGAACAGCTAACAGGTGCAAATAAGATACTTTGTAACAATTTTGAGACACGAAAACACAGTTTAGATAAACTTTCATAACCTGCCAAATTTTGTAAAACAAACATGGTAATTAGGGGGTGCGGCCACAGAAAGGGGTGTGGTCAAAAAATTGCTGCGCTACGTGCAGAAAAAATTTTTTTGTCCCTCTTTTTACTTCCAAAATGTTGGGAGGTATGCATGCAAAATAATTGACCAATGAGAATGCTGATTCCCAACACCATGTCAGGCATCTTGCTGTTTTCTTATATATAGAGATAATTATGTCATTTTATTCTGACTTTTTCTTTCTCATCTGGTGCATTTTTTCTTTTTCAGCAACTTCTACAGAAAACTAGGGGGCGCTGTGGGAAAAAATCTGTATGACATAGGCTTGTTCCATACCAGTGTCAATAAGACATATCATAGACATCAATTCCAACACCTTACCAAATCCAAGGACAGCTTGAACTTCAATGTTTTATTCTGACAATTGCAGGATATCTTTAAAAGCTCACTCGCTTACAACTAGGAATATGAAAATGAATAACACACTGCAGCAGAGCTGGGGGAGTTTTATTGAACACTGTTGCTTTAGCAGCTGGTGTTGCTGGACTGCAGCTCCCAGCATGCCTTAAACTTAAAAGGGATGTTTACCTTTAGAACATAGTCTAAATTTAAACAGCCCCTGTGAGGAAAACATTTTTTGTAAATCATGTTTATTATTTTAAATGGATAGTTTTGGAGCTACAGACCATGTAAGATGTGGATCACTGCTGCTAAAAGTCTCTTTCCTCTGCTCTCTCTGCTGCCTCTCTGGAGGGGATCACCGACACCAGCTCCCTTTCTGCCCATACATGAAGCCGACATTGAACTGGTTCTGCACACGCCTCCCTCTCCTGCTTCATTTGCATTTCACGGATCCTATTGGTTGAATCTTGCCAGCCAATCCCATCAACAATATGCTAATGAAGCAGGGGACAATCCCCTACAGAGAGCTGAGAGCACAGAAGAGAGAGCTTCCCACTGCTTATTTGGTCTGTAGCTTCAAAACTAAACATTGAAAATAATAAAGATGTTTTATCTTCTTTAATAATATGTAGAGACTCTGAGGGTTAAAGGAAAACTAAACCATATAAATGAATATGGCTAAACATGGCATATTTTATATAGTGAACATATTGCACGAGGCGAAAGTTTCAGCTTGTCAATAGCAGCAATGATCCAGGACTTCAAACTTGTCACAGGGGGTCACCATCTTGGAAAGTGTCTGTGACACTCACATGCTCAGTGGGCTCTGATTGGCTGTTGAGAAGCTAAGCTTAGGGCTCGTCACTAATTATCCAGCAGAAAATGAGCTTCCCTGGCTGTAATATAAGCTGATGCTACAGGTTTGCTGATTATTCAATTCTGATGCTAATTGCACTGGTTTCTGTGCTGCCATGTAGTAATTATGTGTATTAATGACTAATCAGCCTTATATTGTGACATTTCTAATCTATGTGTACTGTATATTGTGAGTGTCTCCCTAAGCTCAGTAGGTGACAGCAGCACAGAGCATGTGCAGTGAATCAGCAGAAAAGAAGATGGGGAGCTACTGGGGTATCTTTGGAGACACAGATCTTTACTGCAAAAGGGCTGTGGTTGCCTTGGGCTGGTACAGAAGCACAAAACATCATGTACAACATTTCTACATACTTTTTTAGTAAGACTTTAGTTCTTCTTTAAGTGCTTTTGCTCAGGCAGTTTCCCCTATAGCGTTGGGCACCTAAGTGGTCCTTTGCTCTACCTAGGCAGCTATGTCTCCTTTTCTGGGTCTCTTGAAGTGATGTATGGGTCAAGAAAAACTCATCCTGCACCCAACTCAAAACCACCTCCTTCCCTCTATTTATAGACCCACGCTACCCCACTTATAATGTCACAAAAGGGACGGGCCAGCATGAGGGTATAAAAAAGAATGCCAGAAGCAGGAATCTGGCAGTGCAAGGTCACGGCAGGGAGAGCAGGAAGAAGAGCTCAACCTCAACCTACAAAGGGTGAGCTAAGGTCGGCCCCAACAGCAGGTATTGGCAAGCACATCACCAGTCCCTAGTAATTTGATCTAGGTTATTGTTGCCCAGTTGGTGACAGTGTTTAAAAGTATAAAAGTGAGAGCACACTTGCTCAGGGCTTCTTCCTGGAGCCCACCTAGTGGAAAGGGGGGTCTGAGCAGGTGCCAGGCCCTGGTTAGGGTTTATTTAGTGGTAGAAGTTTTTGTAATAGTTGTTCTAAGAGTGAGAGTTAGAGTGTATTTAGTGAGCAGTTTTATGGCTCCAATAAAGAGAGTCATTGGGCTTAACACCCTTGTTGTGATCAAGCCGCAGACAGGGACACAAATGGGTGAGCACAGAAGCAGGGAAAGTGCCACGGAACAAGATACCCTGTGGGATCCCTAGTGTTGGGGAAATCACCAAGATAGGCTGTACTACCCCTGACAGCTATCTACTTGCAATATGTGAATGTTTCACACTGATTGCTGTGACTGTACTTGAAGATCTACACAATAATGGAGTGCTCTGACCTTGCGTGATGAGTCCCTTAGGACCAGGTTCTTGAACAGTGATAAATCCTCCCTGCCACGGGTCACAAATTCAATGTAATAGTCCAATACACTGCAGCACACTGTAGAATGAACGATTGTTTAGAAAAGTGAATTTATTGGCTCATAATTTAGAGCAGACAATAAAAATGGCAATGTTTCGGGCCTTGCAGGACCCTTTATCAAGCCTTGATAAAGGGTCCTGCGAGGCCCAAAACGTTGCAATTTTTATTGTCTGCTCTAAATTATAAGCCAATAAATTCACTTTTCTAAACAATCATTCATTCTACAGTGTGCTGCAGTGTATTGGACTATGTACTTGAAAATCTATACTGCCTAACTTCTGTGAGACAGATCCATGGCCACTGTTGAATAAATCATTTTTTTTAAGCAACCCTCTGGACTACTGTTACTTTTAACCTGGCTGAGCTCTACCCCAGGAGACTAACAGAAATCACCAGAGAATACTGTGTTTAAAGGGACACACACATACTGGTAGGAGTTGCAGGGAGTTTCCACAGCACAAATGTATCTGCGAGACACTGGCAGCAAAGCACACCAAAATCAGTGCAGTGCAGCAGGGTTTAGAGGCCTTTAAAAACAAAATGGCTTTTATTTCAGCCAGTAACAATAACCCTGTATTTTCTCACTTGCTAAACACCATCCAACCCCTTCTTATACCTATCTAATGTATCAGCCTGTACAACTGATTCACTTCCCAGCTCTCCCTGTAACACCCCTTTCCCTCCTCTAATCTCATTGGCTCCCTCCTGTCTGCTGGGAGGAGCTACTGGTGAATAAAGCATCCGACCCTTCCTTGTACCTATCTAATGTATCAGCCTGTACCACTGATTCACTTCCCAGCTCTCCCTGTAACACCCCTTTCCCTCCTCTAATCTCATTGGCTCCCTCCTGTCTGCTGGGAGGAGCTACTGGTGAATAAAGCATCCGACCCTTCCTTGTACCTATCTAATGTATCAGCCTGTACCACTGATTCAGGGAGACAATTCCACATCTTCACAGCTCTCACTGTAACAAACCCCTTCCCAATATTTAGGCGGAACCTCTTTTCTTCTAATCGGAATGGGTGACCTTGTGTCAGCTGGAAAGACCTACTGGTAAATAAATCATTAGAGAGATTATTATATGATCCTCTTATATATTTATACATAGTTATCATATCTCCCCTTAAGCGCCTCTTCTCCAGAGTGAACATCCCCAATTTGGCCAGTCTTTCCTCATAGCTAAGATTTTCCCTTTACCAGCTTAGTTGCCCTTCTCTGTCCCCTCTCTAATACAATAATGTCCTGTTTGAGTGATGGAGACCAAAACTGTACGGCATATTCTAGATGGGGCCTTACCAGTGCTCTATACAGTGGGACCCCCTCCTCCCGTGACTCTCTGCCCCATTTAATACAGCTCAAGACCTTATTTGCCCTTGATGCTGCTGACTGGCATTACTTGCTACAGACAAGTTTATTATCTACAAGGACTCCAAGGTCCTTTTCCATAATGGATTTGCCTAGTGCAGTCCCATTAAGGGTATAAGTGAATATTGTTACATCCCAGGTGCAGGACTTTACATTTATCAACATTGAATCTCATTTGCCACTTAGCTGGCCAGATTGCCAGTTTCATCTGCAACATTGATACAATAATAACATAAATGTTACTATTTAGGTGGTCTCTAAATAATGGTCTGAAGGGTATGCACCCTGAAAAATGATCAAGGCTAGAAGAATATATTTGGACTAACAAAAGGGGACAGGAGAATTCTGAGAGGGTTAAAGGAAGAGACTACCTTAAGGTGGACATGTCTCGAGATTATCGTGAGTCATTTAAACATTCCAGTTCTGTAACAGGTCATTTGTCTGTATCTGTCATTATTTATGTCATTTTTATTTATCAGTCAATTGTTTCTGTTTACTGTCAGTGCCTAAATATTGTACCCAAATTCCCATTTTCGCCTCAAGCCCCACATTTTCTTGAGACAGTTTATCTTTCAAGTCCGGGAGAATAATGGTACAGTCAATGCAGGACTTGATGTGAAGCCTGGAAAGGGATTTCAGGGTGAGAAAAATATCCATGTTTACTTGACTCTTGCAGCCACATAAAGAACAGGTGAAGTATATAAATAGGTGGCAAGTATATAAATGAACATGCAACTTCAACCCAATTTCCCCATTATCATTAGAGACCATTTTACATACTTCTGTTTAATTCTGTTTCCAAGTCTAGACTGGCCTGTCTTTCGTTGATGTCTTTCAGCACTTTCATTACAATTTGTGGTCCATCCTCTGTTGTGTAGTATCTGATTATAAGTTTAACCACATCTTGTGGATCTGCCTCTTGTAATTTACTTTGGGGAATTCTTTCGTATCCTTCAGGCACCTCGTAGTCCATGAGCTTGTTTTTGAAGGCTTTAAAGCTGTCACTACAGAGATTCTCCAAAATGGATTCCAATATTTTTTTCAATTTAGCTGTTACAGTCATCTTTTATTTAACACTTGTATCTTCATTACAGTGATCTGTTTTGAATCAAAGAGAAAATGGGTTTAATGCAAAGTATGTAGATTGCGATTAAAATCAGTGCAACAATGCATGCCCAGCAATGCATCAATACAATATTTTAATGACAGGTGTTAAAATGGAAGGTTGCCATATGTATTTAGCTTTCACCTTTGGGACCCAGAATGTGTAACGTTTTAGTCCCCCTCTAATTTATCAAAATGTACAAAAATCTACATTTTTAATGCCCCAGAAATAAGGTGCCATAAGCCCAGGGCAGCCATCAGGGGGGGACAGGGGGGAGAGTTGTAGGAGGCCCGAGGGTATGGGGGGCCACGCCACACCAGGCCCCCCATCTTTCTGAGAGCTGCTGACTTCGGGAAGGCATGGACGTTTAAGGGGCCCTGGCCACTAATTTTCTTATAATGGGCACCCACTAACCCACTAACCCACTAACCCACTAATTTTCTTATAAAAAATTTTTCTTATAATGGGGGGGCCCACTAATTTTCTTATAATGGGCAATTTTGGCCACCAATTTTTTTTCTGATGTGGGGTCCTAGCCACCAATATTTTTTAATGGAGGGGCCCTGGCCACCAATATCTTTTATATTTATTTTTTATTAACATGTGGGAACCCTAGCCACCAATATTTTTTTTGTTTTTTTACTGTGTGGTGGGGAGGGCGGACCTGTAGGTGGGGCTTGTGGTGGGCGTAGCCTAGGGGGGCCCAGGAAATTTTGTCGTATGGTGCCCTGCGATTTGTGATGGCGGTCCTGCCTAAGCCCCCCGACATACACTCAGGGGCACATTTACTTAGCTTGAGTGAAGGATTAGAAGGCTGCTTCGACCATCGAATTAGACTATGACTTCGGCTTCGAATTACAAATGATTCAAACTAAAAATCGTTTGACTATTTGACCATTCGATAGTTGAAGTACTGTCTCTTTAAAAAAAAAAAAATCGACCTCCTACTTCGCCACCTAAAACCTACCAAGCACCAATGTTAGCCTATGGGGAAGGTCCCCATAGGCTTTCTAAGTAATTTCTGATTGAAGGAAAATCGTTCGATCGATGGATTAAAATCCTTCGAATCGTTCGATTAGAAGGATTTAATCGTTTAATCAATTTTTCCTTTGATTGTTCGATCGAACTAATTGCGATAAATCCTTCGACTTCGATATTCGAAGTCGAAGGATTTAACTTCGACGGTCGAATATCGAGGGTTAATTGACCCTCGATATTCGACCAATAGTAAACGCGCCCCTCAGGGTTCTGACCGAATGGCAAAGCAAAAAACAAGAGAACAAAGATAGAGAACAATGACCCCAACGAAATAAAAAACAACACAATGAATTTGTCATTATATATATTTATCATTATATATTTACTTTGTAAACCAACATTATATGACATGGGATTTTAATGAATTTATTTAATGTGGATGAAGATGACTCGGTTTCTCTTACATTGTTTTGCCCTTGTACCGGGATCCACCCTGACTTTATCAAGATTAAATCTAATACATATTTTTACTGTGCTGCAGTTAATATGACCAACATTTGCCTTTCCATTCCTTATATTATAACTGAGAATATAATGGTGGTAATTCTGTAAAATGTCCGTGGAGCTTTGCAGGAAGAAAATCTTAAGGATTAGGTTTTGGGATGAAGGTTTCCAGCAGCTTTAATATCATAGAGAAGAAAGGTAAAGTTTTCACCCGCCCGTTGCTTTTCAGAACAATATGATTTCCTGGTTCTGCTTGGAATCTTTGTGTCCTTTACTGAAACCCAAAATGAACCCCCCCCCGTCCAAACTTTTATAGCAACAATGGAGTAAAACAACAAAACGTATTTTTGTTTTACAGAACAACAAGTGTAGTAACAAACACAGTTTTCACCTGGTCGTTGCTGCTCGGGGAGACTCTGTATCAGCCGCCTCTCTCTCTCAGTCTGCCGTTATAAAATGATTTACTGGTTCTTTTTTGAACCTCCGCGCCTTTTCTCTAAGCCACCTCCCCTTCCCTCCCAACTGTTAATGCACAAGAAAAAACCCAGCAAGTTTCTTTTCAACTGCTGACGTGGCAAAGAGCTACCTGCCCTCACAAGTTCTCTACTCGTACATTCTTCACTGGAGTTGTAAAAACATGATTTATATATAACTTTTAGTCATTCTGAGGAAAGCTTGTAACTTCTCCTGTTTCTACCTGTAATCCCATCCCCCACCCCACGACAGGTTGGATGGTTAATGTTCCCTCTTACTTCCTGCTCATAGGAGCCCCGTGTCCGCCCCAATCTCTCTTTCCCTACTACCTTCTATGTTACTGCCCCATTCCGGAGATTCACATTACTTCCTGCTCAGAGGAGCCCCTGTCTGTCCCAGAATCTCTTCCCCATTACTAAAATCACTGACATTCCCTTTTGTTCTCTTTGCATCAGTGAGCCATTCCATCCCTCCTCCCCCAACGTGCTGAAACTTCTCTTGGCTAGATGAGAGCCATGCTTGGCCCTGAGCCCAAAGGGATTGGCTCTTTCCCAGAGAAAATTCCTGGTGCGGCTGATTATTACCACGCAATTTGGGGGCAGGAAAGGAGGATAAAAAGGCAGGAATAGGCAGACAGATCCTTGTGTCCCTGCCGCTTCCCTGTGTTTCGCCTGCAAGCAGGCCACGGCATTGGCTGTTGTTCCCTTAACTTCCCCCACAGCCTCCTCTCCCCGACCTCTTCTCTTCTTTTTTTAACTCATCTCTTACTGTACAAACATTCCTCCTACTCTAATCCAGCAGGAACATCCCTACTGCTTCCCTACAGCCCAAGCAACAGCAGCAGCGGCCCTGCCTTGCTTTATGGCAGGCACCAGAGCTGTAGCCTTACAAGGGGCACAGCAGGGACAGACAGTCACAGGTCTCTCCTGGCAGCAATGGTGTAAGCACAAAGGTCTATATGGTGTTTAGAGAGAGGAACCTCTGACCGTTTTGCCCCATATAGTGAGCCTGGATTCCTTAATTGGGAATTATTTTATAAAGTGAATCTATCCCAGCTCTTAGACCTATAAAGCTAAAGCCCTGTCAGCAAGGGGTACACCAGTCAGGGCCCCAAGGCAGAGGGGAGCCTGGGAAATGTAAAAATTTGATTCAGGGGTAATGGCTTGCGGGAAGGTGGGGTTTAGTTGGATTGTGAGTGTGTTTGGGGCATAATGGGGGCGAATCATGGGAATAGCCAGATGCACTTTTTTCCCCTCCATTTGGGCACAGGGTGAAGTCAACCCCTGTCTAACTGAGATGGGAGGAAAATTTAGGGCACGGTGCAGATAAGCACCGGTGTTTCCTTGCACTTTGCCCCAAGGTGCTCTGCCCGCAGGGTGTGAACAAAAAGACCAATGGTCTGTGTGGCACAGCAAGATTCTCTATCTCAGGGAAAGCTTTCCATATGATCTCACTAACACGTTCCATGTCACCGCCCAGTTCCTCCCTATGGCCTACGTTAAATACTCACGGCTTTGCCATGCTTTTTCCATTCAGTCAGACAGGCACAGATCCATTACACTGGTGCAGCTGCAGCACAGATACCCCCACAATGTGCACAGCCTGTATACAGTATAGTCATTGGATAAGTGCCCCCAGCCGTGTGGGGCAGGACAGTGCTCAGTAGAAACTGGGACAGAAAGCAACAAAGGATGCTGGGAGATGTAGTCAACTGGCCAAGAAAATCCCCTTAAGGGCTTAGAAAAATGGGAAAAGCAAAAGTGCAAAATGTAGATTGTAAGCTCCTGGGAGCAGCCAGAACTATTTGACATATACAATATGATGTGCGGTGTAACTCATGACGTGATTGGCTGTTGGCTGTGGCAGGGAGTGAGCATGTATCTTTATCACTGCTGCTAAAAGGTGGAATATTCCCCCAAACCCTCCAAAGGGGGTGCTACATACCACATCACTCTCAGTTCCACCTGTACCAGGTTCGGGGCTGCTGCCGGCGATGAGGCTCTACTGTTGGAGGAGGCAGGGAACTTCTACAATCGATTGGTGCCTGGAAGATAAAAGACAAAATCAGTTGGGGGGGGACCTGTAATTACTAACATTGTTTATTGTCCAACACATCAATGTGTCTTCTGACTTCATAACAACTGTTAAAGGGACAGTGTGGTGAGCAGTTCCCACCCGGCATAGCAACACAAGTTATCCAGCAATTAATAAAGGTTTAGCACAAAGGGTCACGTCATAACTGTGCTCTGCTGAACTGTACATACCTGCACCTCACCTTACTCCTCCACCCTGCCCAGTGACACACACAGCTCTGTTATAAAGATAGCTAAAATCTCAGCTGCCATAAAGCAGGGCAGGACTGCTGCTTTCAATTAGGATCAGATAGGAATTTTTTATTTACATAGATTATAAAAACCCTTTTACAAAATAATGCACACCTTCAAATTACTAGCATGAGGCAAACTCTAATTAATGAGAGTCCATTTGTGGCAGTTCATGTAGTATGTGACACCAAACCACCCAATCCACCCAATCCACCCTCCAGAGGATAGTCAGAATCCATTGTCCAAACTCTGTCCATACTGACATCCTCCCCTCCCTATAATAAAGGACATTCATATTCAAGTCCAGAGTCTGCTTGAAATGTCCTCATAACACACTCCCTCCACTCTAACCCCATCCCCCACCCAAAACAAAGGACCCCCAAGGACAAAACAAAGCAGGCGGTAATTTTTCTCCAAGGTCTACATAGTAAAATAATAAACATTGAACAAAATGTCAGGCTCAAACTAAACATTACAATATGAAATCCCTCCATGAAGAAATATTGGATGAGGATTTTGATCTTTCCATCTGTCTTATAAAACATAACTCTCTGAGTATAAAGCACACTATCCTCTCTGCACTCATATCCATCCCAAAAGTGTATTTGCAACGACCCTGCCAAAGATGATATTTGTAGGCAGTAATAATGAGGTACACTGTCTCGGTTTGATATGAATGGCCAAAACACCATATGCAAATTCAGAATAGTTAAGGGAACTTAAAGATGGGGCACATATGGCCTGGGAAACTTGATGAAGGACGTTGTTTGCCATGGGACACTGCAAAAGAAAATGCTCCTGGGTCTCCTCCACACCACACCCCCAGGGACAATTTTTATCTACTGCAGACAGGTATTTCACATTCCCCCTAACAAAGAGCCTTCCCTGAAGAGAGAGCCATGCCAGATCAAAAAACTTTGGGGGTAATCTCTTACTGTTTAGGCTCTCCACAAGAGTTCCCCCTACACAGTCCTTTAAGGCCATTGGAACAGCAAAATAGACACTCAACACCCTCTTATAAAGATCATGTCTGGAGGCTGTGCCAAGTTGTTGACATGTTGCACCCGCACCAACTTCACCCTATCGTCGCCTTGTAACCATTGCCCTATAAAAGGGGATGCCCAGGCCCTGACACTGTTTTCCCGCATAACATCAGTTCTTTGGCCCAGATTCCCAAAATTAAATTTCAAGAAAATTGTGCCAAAGAAGGCCACAGGACATAAGATGCCCAGCCCACCCTCTTTAGTCCGCAGGTAAGTGATCCCTCTTTTGACATGATTCAGCTTGTTCCCCCAAAGGAGCTGAAATAAAAAGCTATGGATCCTTACATAGAAAGCTTTTGGCAAGGGGTAAACATAAGACACATATAGGAGGATAAGAACCAGGTAAGCTTTGATGAGCTTCACTCTTTCTCTATAGGACAGCTTCCAGTTTTTCCATCGCTGTATCCTTAAGTCGATAGCATCCAGTTTTGACTCCCAATTTAACCTGGCATTATAACCCCCCTTTTCTGAATTTGACCCCTAGAATCTTTATTTCACTGCAGGCATGCTGGAAATCAGGGAGCGTAAAATCCGGCTCACCATCCAAGGTCCAGAAAGCTTCCGACCAGAGAGCCTGAGGCATCTCAGTAACTTTCGATAACCCCGGCCAACATCCCAACTTCTTCAGGACGGGAGATGACAACCGAGACATCGTCCGCGTAGGCTACCAACTTCAGGGGCAGGTAACAGGGGACCTGGAAGCCCTCTAAATCCAACGCCTGAACTCCACGAAGAAATGGGTCAATCGCAAAGACATATAGCAGTGGACTAAGAGGGCAACCCTGGCGTACCCCAGCCTCAACCCCGAAGGTTTCACCACACCACCCACTGACAAGTGGGAAGCTTTCCCCCTCCTTATACAAAACAGAAAGCCAATCAACAAATTTGTCCGGAATGCCATACTTACGCAAGGTCGCCCACAGATAATCATGATCCAAAAGCCTTAGCTTGGTCAAGACCTACCACATACTTCCCCTTATTTTGGGCTTTACATGTTTCAAGCACTTCTCGTACAGACAAGACTGCCCCAAAGATGCTCTGCCCTTTCAGAACTGCTCACGGGACAATAAAGTGCCTGAAAATAAAACAAGCCTAGAAAAAAAAACTTTTGCCAAAAGCTTCCTATCTGTGTTCAAGAGGGCAATTGGCCTCCAGTTCTTGACATCTGTAGGATCCTTGCCCTTGGATAATAACACCAAAGAGGAGATTCTCATGGAGGGAGGCAAAATACCTCTTCCCAGGCAGTCTTTAAAGACCTCCACAAGAATCGGGGTCAAAAGGTTCTTAAAAGTTCTATAGAATTCGGCTGTTAGTCCATCTGGACCTGGGGCTTTCTTTAATGTTATCTGCTCAATTGCCCCTTTGACCTCTTCCTCTGTGATGTCCTCAATCATGGGTGAAAAATCCAAAATTTTCAGGTCTGGACCTGGGGTTCCCTCCAGAAAAGCTTTCATCCTTCCCCTATCCAAAACCTTACTTCCGAACAAACTAGCATAGTAGGTTTGAACAACTCGCAGGATCCCACCCTTAGATTTCTGAACAATACCCTGAGAGTCCTTCTAACCAACAATCAACTTTCTCGTCACAGCTTCCCTGCAATTCCGAAAGGGATCCGGGCAATGGAATCCCCCATAATCCCTCTCCAAAACTAAGGACCTGTAACGAGTCGAAAAACACAATCTTTGTCAACGCACACTGAAGGAGTGCCTCAAAGGAGTGCTGCACTGACTCACTCTCCAGGGTATCTGAACTCAATCTCCATAACCCCCTACCTTTTGTTGGAACCGAGGAGACACCCAGCAAAAAAGATAAGGCAAGGTGGTCAGAGTAATCAACCAAGATTTCCTCAGTCTGTGTAAAGATCACCTCCCTCCGAACAAAAGCCATGTCAATCCTGCTGCTTCGACCTGCACAATGGTAAGTATGCTTTGACATCCGACCACCATGGGTAAAGACATCAACCAAGTCTGCTTGCTCAAGTATGTTTTTAAGAAAATTACTTTCATATTTGTCAAAGGAAAGCCTTGATCTATCTTCTGCTCTAAGGACCTGGTTGAAGTCACCAGCCATGATGACTGAAGTGGAGGTATGGAGATATGGCTGAATTTCCCTCAAAAGGTTTTTTCTCCCATGCCCAGACTGAGGCCCATAAACATTAATAAGTCTCAGTCTGTGTCCTCCTACAGAGACGTCTAATAGAAGACACCTGCCTACTTCCACGTCTATAAGGCGGTGCACAAATATTCCAGAAAAGCCTTTAAACAAAATACCAACACCGCCCCCAGGTTCTGCAGCAATTGAAAAAAAAGCTGGACCCCAAAGCCAATCTTTTGATGCTTTCTTGATATCTGGTGGTCAGTCTGGTCTCTTGCAAGAAGATGATGTCAGCTGAGGTGTGGCTTAAGGCTTCATAGGCTTGATATCTTGTACTGGCCACTTTAATGCTTGCAACATTTGTTGAAATACACCTGAGGGGGCAAGAAGCCATAGTTAAGTGTTATTAATTTTCTTGTGCCTCTTCCTCCTCCTTCTCCTCCTCCTTCTACTCCTTCTCTCATCCTGACTATCATCTTGATCACCAAATCTTTTAATCTGTGTACCAGATGGGATTGGATCATCATCTCCTAACGATATCATCTCACTTGCATCATCAGATAAAGCCTTATCACCTTCCCTGAACTCAACTGAGACAATTTTCCTGCGGACTTGCAATTTGTTACATTCCATTTCAGACCCTGAAACAACTTCCTCCTTTCCGTTACTGTCAGTATCGCCTTCAGCACCACTATCTGTACCCACAACAGCCTGACCATGACACTGTTTCACACTTTGTTTGTCTTCCATATCTATCCTTTCCAGTTCATCTTGCTCTTCCATAGCATCTGCCCAAGATTTTTTTCTCTGCCAAAGGTTCAAATTTGTTTTCTTGGCTGATTTGCATAGGTGGAATGTATTTTGGAGGGGACTGCTTTCCTGAAAGGTCTTTGTTCTTTATTACTGTCCAATCTTGTGAGGAAGGGGACTTACTTAATCTTACTGGTGGAATTGCCTTATCTGCTGGTTCACAATTTCCCTTTCCAGACTGTGCAAGAGGTTTCTGTCTCTGGGGAAGAAGCTGTATTCCCAAAGGCTGAATGATAGGGGCCTCTGTTATAGAAACTGGCAACTCATTATTTGCTACCTGAGACAAAGAGGAAACAGTAAGGGGAACAGAATCTCCTGCATCTCTTGCCACAGCTGACTGATCTTTTACTGTATCATGAGGCTGAGATGGGGGAATGACCGATGGGTGTGAATCAGACTGGAAATAATCCATCTCATCCCTTATCTCTTCCAACATATCCTTTGCCATCTCTTCCTCTAACTGAGGGCAACTCTCCATTACGTTATGACAAGCCCTATGTGAGTGGCCATAGCTTCCACACAAGTTACATTTCACATCATTGCAATCTTTCCCGGTGTGTCCTACATCACCACATAGTGAACACTTGACCACTGCACAGGCAATTGCCCGATGTCGGTAAGAACCACATTTGAAACAGGCCCTTGGCTGACCCAGATAAAAAAACCACCCCTCGCTCACTACCAATGAAGACAGAGTTTGGAAGATGCTGCGGCACATTATACCTCATGTACAATTCCACATTAGTACACCACCCACCTGACCAATATCCATTATTATCAATGTCCTTCTTCAAAGGGGTAAGCACCTTACAATGACGTCTAAGCCATATTAGAATATCCTCGGGTGGGACACAATAATCCAATAAAACAAAATGGTGACCTTCTTTGTCTCAGGTTTAGTTATTGAGATGACTCTAAAACTTTCCCACAGGCCTGAATGTTTAAAGCTGTCATAATCCTGCCAAAAAAATTCCAGGGCTTGTGATGTTTTGAACACAATGTCATATTCGGTGTCAGAAAACTTTATTTAAGCCCTGACGCCTGCAGGTGTTAAAGTACTTCGCTTAAGCAGCATCTCCTTGGCTATCACATCCCTAGAAGGCATTTGTTCCTTATCACCCTGCCACCTGAGCCTAATCATATTCTTTTGCTTGAAAACCGGTCCAGTGATATTGTTTTGCACCCCAGGCACCCTCACACCTTCCAGTGTAGGCCCCAAGGCCTGGGCCTCACGCTGGGGGTTTGCCCGCCCAGGCCTTACATGGCCTGGGCTGACACTCTCCATCCCTCTGGTTCTATGAGAGCTCTCTGATGCACGACTGCTTTCACTGGGGATCAGATAGGATCTGTGCAGCCACTGGGACAGAATGTTCTGTTATACAGATAGCTAGAATCTCAGCTGCCATAAAGCAGGACAGGACTGCTGCTTACAATGGGGATCAGATAGGAATTTTTTTATTTTGTAAAAACTTATCAATTTACAATAATCATCAGCTCAGCTAAATCAAAACTGATTTTAAACTATTTGCCACCAATAAGCAAAATTTAGTCCATGAATCTTTGGCTTGGCTCAGCAGTATCTCCCACCACCAAACCCTCTTGGAGTCCTTCCTCTGTCCATAATTCCCAAACCAACCCTGGCAAAGTCTTTCCCTTTGTCCATGAAAAAGTTTTTCCTCCCTCCCCAACCACCACCTTCACCACCACAAACCCGGCCACAAAGTCCAAAGTTTGTCTTTCTATTAGTGGGCCATCACACCACCCTTCCCACATACACCCCCCCCCAACTCAGGACATATATATATTGCTGAGCCAAAGAGCTTGCAGAACCTTTCCACTGAAAAGCTTGAGCTGGTGTTATCACATTGTCTGTTTGAAAGAGAAACATGTCAGACATCACAGGCATTAGTATCATAAATACATCAGTATAAGTCACAGTTTCACACCTCTCCATTTGGATGCATTCAGGCAGCTTTGCTTAACTTCTCTTTCCCTCAGGAAACCCAAATCAGCCACCACAGACTTCACTATTTGGTCTATAACAACATTCTCATGGCTAATGGACCTTCTGCAGCGGAACTGCCAGAGGTGGTACCTCATCACCGATATTATTAGATACACTGTCCCTCTATCCAGGGGATGTGGGACAGACAGAAAACCATAGGCCGCATCAGCATAGGACAGGTGTTTGATGTGGGGCACGTTGAGAGCCTCTGACAGCCGATGTTTTAAAACGTTTGTCACAGGACAATCCACAAGAAAATGTTCTAGGGTCTCATTAGTGGAACAGCCCCATGGGCACTCCCTCTCTGTGATGTTCAAAAAGCTCACATTGCCTTGGACAAAAAGTCTTCCCTGAAGAGCCAGCCAGTTCAGATCAAAATACTTTGGGGGCACCCTTCTGCAGAGCCGGGCCAACCCGGCCAGGCGCCCTAGGCAACCTGGCCGGCCACGGCACCGGCTTAATGTATGCTGAATTGCGCATGATGGAGGAAATGCAAATAAATGTGCCGACATGAGAGGCTGCTGTCCTGGTGTGTTAGGTATAGTGGGAAAATGGCTTGTCTTCCTCCCCTTACCTGGTGGCTACTTGAGTTCTCAGCAGCTCCTGCTTAACTCATTTTAAAATATGGTGACAGAGGCATCGATCTGCTCAACCTCGTTCAGTCCTGACTGATTTACCTGCCACAGTCCATATCTGTAGTGTTGGTACATGCAGAATGTCACTCATTGTCACCCAGCTCCTTACAGACCTGCTGCTGCTCTCCCAGTAACTTTCTGCCGTTGATTATTCCATATTACTAAAAGTTAGCGTTAGGACGTGTAACTTTTAGTAATATGGAATAAACTGTTTTTATTTTATCGGCTTGCTCCAGGAGTGAATGCTTTTTTTTTTCTGACATACCCCCCAACTGTCCCGCTTTTCACAGGACAGTCCCGTTTTTGACAGCCCATTCCGCTGTCCCGGATAGACAGTTTAATGTCCCGATGTGCTGCCTTTGCTGTGTGGCTCACAGCTCTTCTTTTTTACACAGGCATTTAGAGCATAGTCTCGCTAGAAGAGAAATAACTGACGTCATGTGGTAATGCTTCAGAAGAGGAGACGTCTAACAGGAATGCGGTTCTGCTGGAGACAGCTAAGGGATTTCTTGGGGATTTCCAGATAACCTAAGTAAATATCCTGCTCCCATTTGGCTCTGGCGGATGTTTATCTGCACGCATCCCTGTCCATGCTTGCTGCTAGTCTGGAAATTAAAATAAGCACAGTTCTGCGAGGCTTTTGGAAAAGGACCTCACACGTTTTCTTATTCACTGAGATCTGGAAACAAGATTCTATTTTAGGTTTTTAGTTCCCCCTTGCCACCAGGGAGACTTTTTATCTGGATTTTGTTTCCATGCTGTGGCCTTATTAAAGGGATACTGTCAGTGTCATGGGAAAAAATGTTTTTTTCAAAATGAATCAGTTAATAGTGCTGCTCCAGCAGAATTCTACACTGAAATCCATTTCTCAAAAGAGCAAACTGATTTTTTATATTCGATTTTGAAATCTGACATGGGGCTAGACATATTGTCAATTTCCCAGCTGCCCCAAGTCATGTGACTTGTGCTCTGATAAACTTCAGTCACTCTTTACTGCTGTACTGCAAGTTGGAGTGATATCACCCCCTCCCTTTTCCCCCCCAGCAGCCAAACAAAAGAACAATGGGAAGGTAACCAGATAACAGCTCCCTAACACAAGATAACAGCTCCCTGGTAGATCTAATAACAACACTCAATAGTGAAAGCCCATGTCTCACTGAGACACATTCAGTTACATTGAGAAGGAAAAACAGCAGCCTGCCAGAAAGCATTTCTCTCCTAAAGTGCAGGCACAAGTCACATGACAAGGGACAGCTGGGAAATTAACAATATGTCTAGCCCCGTGTCAGATTTCAAAATTGTTTGCTCTTTTGAGAAATGGATTTCAGTGCAGAATTCTGCTGGAGTAGAACTATTAACTGATTCATTTTGAAAAAAACATGTTTTCCGATGACAGGATCCCTTTAAGTTATGTTCCATTGTTTAGTAGCATCTCATATTCATACCCCCCCAACTGTGTTAGTGTGTGTGTGTTACTATGTGTGTGTTACTGTGGGTGTGTGTTACTGTGGGTGTTACTACAGTATGTGTGTGTTACTGTGGGTGTGTGTTAGTGTGTGTGTTACTATACTGTGTGTGTTCGTGTGTTAGTATGTGTGTGTTTTGCTCTCTGGGTGTTGGTGCTGGGAGTTGTAGTTCAATAACCAGTGGAGGGAAGCCAGTTGCACTACAACTTTATACATCACCTTAGTAGGGACTGCCACACAGCTCTCCCTGCCCATTTAAAGTGATACGGCTTATTTACAATTTGTAAAATGAACATGGTAATTAGGGGTGTGGCCAAAAAAATTTCCCGCACTACGTGCGGCACAACTTTTTGTCCCTCTTTTCTTTTACAAAATGTTGGGAGGTATGCATCACCATGACTCTCAAGAAAATTCAGGTCAATTATGAATTTTTTTCATTTGCATTCACTTGCAGATTTAATTGTGATTTCATGCCTAAAATCTTCAAATCTGTGATTGTTTGACCAACACTAACTTGGCTACTGTACGCAGGCTGGCATTTAGTTCCAGATCTCTAACTGCCTCCTAGAAATCTTCTCCAAGAGCATTTTCATGTAATGCTTTTATAGGTCTTTTTTTAGCAGGTTATGTAATAAAAGTTGCCCTTGCGTTTGGAAACCACAAGAAACTTTTACTGGTGCTAACACAAACAAACATTCTAATAGTTGCCGTGGGTTACTAGATCTGGGTTACAGTACAACCTTTGTATCTTGTTAAGCTGAGGTGTCAGTATATGGAAACAATCCACTGAGGAAAAAGATTAGGGGCAACAACAATCTAACAATAATAATGGCACCTTAGCTGTCAGAGATATAGGTAGTTGCATAGTCACCTGCAGGTCTCAAACCCAGGCTGGATGTTATTTATCAATCTTGCAGTTTCGGAATTGCCTAATGTTGCCATCTGGAGGGGACCTTTGCACAAATCTCAAGCATTTGCAAAATGTACGATGCATCTCCTGAATGGAATCATATGGCATTGCATACACAATAATAACAATACAGGTATGGGGTCCGTTAATCGGAAACCCATTATCCAGAAAGCTCAGAATTACGGAAAGGCCATCTCCCATAGACTCCATTATAATCAAATAATTATTTCCTTTTTCTCTGTAGTATTAAACCAGTACTTTGTACTTGATCCCAACTAAGATATAATTAATCCTTATTGGAAGCAGAACCAGCCTATTGGGTTTAAATAATAATTACATTATTTTCTCGTAGACTTACGGTATGAAGATCCAAATTACAGAAAGATCCGTTATCAGGAAAAGCCCAGGTCCCGAGCATTCTGGATAACAGGTCCCATACCTGTATATAAATATAAATATATAAATCCTGCTGGAAATTGTTTGTACCATAAGATTTGTTACCATTTGTTGAATCAGTCAGAGGTACTGAAATGATGACAATTGTTTTGATGACCCTTCAGTAATATCCCACAATACCCAAAAATTCTCTGAAAATTCCCCCGAAATGCACTGAAGTCAATGGGCGACAAATTTCTTTTGACAAGTGACAATTTTTTTTCACCCATTGGAGACTATGGGGTGAATTCGCTAGCGTTGGGCATTTTCGTTACTTCGCCGATTCACTAACGGATGCTGGCATAACTTCGCTAGTGTTACTTCACACCCTTACGCCTGGCGAAGTTGCTCAACGGACGTAACTACGCAAATTCACTAACGCGCGCATTGTTCTGAACGCTACCTTTTACGCTAGACTTCCTTCAACACCTCAGACCAGGCGAAGCGCAATAGAGAAGATAAAAAAAAAAAGTTAACATTTTTTCTAAGTCCCAAAAAACGCTGGCGTTTTTTCTTTATTATGGGTGATAGGCTGAAAAAGATCAAAAATTTTTTTGGGGCTCCCCTCCTTCCCCCCTACATTTCCTAACTCATGGCAACTTAACTATACATTGGGCACATGTGTAGGGCAAAATAAAAATTTTATTTGCTGTTTTGAAGGTTTCCCAGGCTTGTGTAGTGCTGCTACGAATACTTCCATTGAAATTTGAATTTGGGGCAGTATGCAAATTAACCATCGCTAGCATAACTTCGCTTTGCTTAGCGAATCAACCCTAGCGCAACTTTGCAACCTTGAGCGCAACTTCGGATTTTAGTGAATTTGCATAGCGCTGGTGAAACTACACGTGAGGAAGTGCGGCGAAGCGTATGCCAGCCTTACCTATGATTAAGGGATAACTCCCGAAACGCGTTAGGTGTTACCAGCAGGTACTCCAATAAACCCCATTTTCAGAAGTACCGTCTGCTTCCTTGAATCTTTGCTGTATCCACAGTGGGGACACTGTGAGACTGTGCACCTGAACCGAGGGGGAAAACGGTGAGCCTGTGCGGTCCTTATTCTGCTTTCTCATCCATCTGCCTATAACAGCCGCCTTTCACATAGGAAGGAGCCATTGGATGCCACCAGGATTTAAAGTGAGAGAACCAAGGCGAGGGTTCTGGGCAGGCAAGGGAAGAATGGGAAGAGAGGAAGCATATTCATGGAACAGGCAGAGTCTAAACCAAACAGTCAACACAGTACAGGATCAGGAACCAGGAGCGTCGTCAGGAGAAACAATCAAAAACCAATCAGTCAGCAATTTACAGATTCAGGATACAAAAGAATGTTCAATAACAGGCAAAGGTTGCTTCAGTCAGTGATACAGCAGTGGTCAAGAACAAGCAAGGGTCAAGGAACAGTAGAACAAACAAGAAGTGTACCCATGAACATCAGGGATATACCTACATTGGGCAAGGAAGGAACAATTGGCTACAGCCCTTTTCAATATTTTCTCAAAGAGAAGTGGCATGGTGAGGAGGAGGCTGTGGGTGCTGCCTCCCAGGTATGCTCACAATTTCTTTCTTACAGAATATGGGCAACTTTAAAATTGCCTCTACCTTATAGAAATTGGATTAAATGACCCCCCCCCCATGATAATGGTCTTCTTCTAGCCCTATAGCACATTTCTTGGGGTTCGCAGTTAACCCAGCTTCTCTGATGGAATCTACCACTGCCTGTACTTCCTGCAGATGGCTATCCAAGTCAGTGCTAAAAATGACAATATCATCCATGTGTGCAGAAGCATATTTACTGTGGGGCATGAGAATTACATCCATTATTCTCTATATGGTGGGAGGTGTCCCATGTACCCCAAAAGTGAGCACAGTGTGCTAGAATAAATAATCAGGGGTAGAGGTTGATGTTTTATATTTAGCTCTGTCCATACGAGGGACCTGGCACTAAACCTTTGCAAGATCAAGAATTATCAAATACCTGTTACAGTCTAACTTCTCAATTAGTTTGTCCACTCTTGGCATCACATTTGGAAACCTCATTTAGTTTAATATAAGAAACCTTGACTTCTTGGTACTGTTGTCCTATTAGTATAAGAAACTGTGACTTCTTGTATTATTCAAGATAAATTAAAGGCTTTTGCCAGCATTTGCCAGGGTCTCTCTGTCTGAATGATTTAGCTTTAATACTTCTTAGTGTGTCTATCTTATAGGAGCAGATTTATCAAAATGTGTGCTCACCACAAAAAAACTCTCCATCTATCTATTCATTTCTATTGGAATGGTCAGGCCTGTTTTAATGGTTTTAAAAGTTTTTGACTACAACGCAATAACCCGATAAAATCAAGAATATCATGAAATTTAAAGGGATACTGTCATGGGAATTTTTTTTTCTTTTTTCGAAATAAATCAGTTAATAGTGCTGCTCCAGCAGAATTCTGCACTGAAATCCATTTCTCAAAAGAGCAAACAGATTTTTTTATATTCAATTTTGAAATCTGACATGGGGCTAGACATTTTGTCAATATCCCAGCTGCCCCAAGTCATGTGACTTGTGCTCTGATAAACTTCAATCACTCTTTACTATAAGTTGGAGTGATATCACCCCCTCCCTCCCCCCCCCAGCAGCCAAACAAAAGAACAATGGGAAGGTAACCAGATAACAGCTCCCTAACACAAGATAACAGCTGCCTGGTAGATCTAAGAACAGCACTCAATAGTAAAATCCAGGTCCCACTGAGACACATTCAGTTACATTGAGAAGGGAAAACAGCAGCCTGCCAGAAAGCATTTCTCTCCTAAAGTGCAGGCACAAGTCACATGACCAGGGGCAGCTGGGATATTGACAATCAGTCTAGCCCCATGTCAGATTTCAAAATTAAATATAAAAAAATCTGTTTGCTCTTTTGAGAAATGGATTTCAGTGCAGAATTCTGCTGGAGCAGCACTATTAACTGATGTGTTTTGAAAAAAACATGTTTTCCGATGACAGGATCCCTTTAATAAATTATCAGACTATAAAAAGCATGAATGGTAAAAGCAGCTAACTGGTCGAAAATAATACAAAAACCTAGAATTGTTCATTGTCATATGACTGTACGACTTGAAACAAACCAATCTGTGAAAACAACTAAAACCATGTAGCAATTTTACAAGAGAAGATGGGCAACTCCGATTCACTTCAACATCACTTTGGCAGCTAAAAGTATATGAACTTTTGTATTTGTGGTTTTTATGGTTTTTAAATTTAATAAATTACTTTAAAAATGGGGATCCAATAAGAATGAATAGTAAGTGGGTTAGTGTTTTTTTTGGCAAGCTCTAATCTCACATTTTAATAATTCTACCCTTTAATGCCGTTGAATGTAATTTAATTATTTATTTTAATTACTGTTTCATGGGGAAAAAAATATTTTAATTTTTTAGATAAATGTTTTTAACTTTTTTTTTTAAAAAAAAAGCTAATCTTACAGTGTGTTAAAAAAGTAAATAGTGGCTCGTAAATACCCAGTTTATTTAGTTGAATGGAAGCCATTATATGTATATACCCAGCATGTATTGTATCAGGTTTTTGATTAGTAGCTCTGCATATTTTATACATTTTTATCATAAAATTCACCTACTGTATTAGGATAGTACTGATTTATGTGCACCATGTCCATCATACACCCCCGTCTCTAATAGATGGTCTTGTCAGTATTTATTGGAATCCAATAGAATGCATTTTTTGAATCCCATAATTCTAAAGTTGTTAGAAATGGAATCCAGTCCAATTTAGGCTTAGCAATGGAAGGATTTATTCAAGCTATGTAAGACAGTGAATGTAATAGACCTGATAAAGTTCTTAGATGATGCTAGAGAGTACAAATCATTGCAATGCAAATTCTTCTTTTCTCCTTAAACAGGAAATAGTAGTGTTCCAATACCTTTCCTCTTCCTCTCATGGATATTTTCCTCCCTCAGTTTATATGTGAATTTCGCTGCGAATTTCCGCGTTTCGCTCCAATTTCCGATTTTCACGTTCAAATTGCAAGATTTTGTCGAGAAAATTTTCAAATTGCTAGATTTTTATAGTGAAAACATTCTAATTGCCTGATTTTTTTGGTGAAAACGTTCACATTTTTAGTAAAAACATTCGAATTGCTAGATTTTTTTGTGAAAACGTTTGTGAACGTTCCAATTTCACAATTTTCCGTCATTTTTCGTGAATTTTGCGGGACATTCAAAACTTTTTGGCTAAGCGAAATGGGATGAATTCACCCATCACACGTATTGCTGCTGGTGAATAAATTCACGAAATCTCCCGTGAAAATTCACCGGCGTCAATTTCCAATGTTCATGTACGTATTGTTTGATTTTTTCGTGAAAACGTTCGAATTGCTAGATTTTTCCGTGAAACCGTTCGAATTGCTCGATTTTTATAGTGAGAATGTTCAAATTGCTCGTTTTTTTGTGTAAATGTTCGAATTTCTTGATTTTTTTGTGAAAACGTTTGAATTTCCCAATTTTTTCGTGAATTTTCCTATTTCAAAATTTTTCGCCCATCACTGCTCTAGATGTTTCATTTTTTTTTAATGGTGTTAGAAGTTAAAATGAGCTAAATTGTACTTTTAGAGCAGTCCATTTATACAACTTTGGCTGAGGAATTCCTTCAATGTACTTTGGAACCAATGAGAAAAGAGTCCTTTGTCTTTAAATCCAAAGTACTTTAGTGTAATCGCCAAAAGATGGCGCTGTTGTATCTCTTATTTCACAAAGTTTCATCAATACTCATTGTATGAAGGAAGCCACAAAGCATCTGCAGTACTGTGCTGCAAAACTTTTATTCCAAAATACGCGACATGTTTCGAGTCAGCAAGGACCATTTCTCAAGTGTTAAAGGTTCCTTGCTGACTCGAAACATGTTGCGTATTTTGGAATAAAAGTTTTGTGGATGCTTTGTGTCCTCCTTCATACAACGTGCATTGATTGTGACATTTCTATTCTCCTAAATTGCGCCATCGATGGCTTTGCTGACATCGCAACACTTTGCCAGGCATAGATTCGCCAGGACAACGGTACTTCACGAAAATCCAGGGCGCCAAACACTTGCGAAGTTGCGCTAGTGTTACTGCGGTTAGCAAAGCAAAGTTGCGCTAGCATTGGCTAATTTGCATAGGGCGGGAAGTTAAAGTACAATGGACGTATATGTGGCAGCAAATACATTACATTACACAAGTCCAGGGAACCTTAATAAAGACAATAGAGTTGTTATATCGCCCTACACATGAGCCCAGTGTATAGTTTATGTGACATATGTTAGGAAATGTAGGGGGCTAGCAGGTTACCCAAAAAAAAATTACAATCTTTTGCAGCCTATCACCCCGTAAAAAGTAAAAGACGCCAGCGTTTTTTTGGGACTTAGAAAAAATTTTAACTATTTTTTGACCTATCTACTCTATTGCCCTTTGCCTGGTCTGAGCTGGCGAGGTAACAGAGCAAGAGGTAACGTTCAGTCAAATCTCAATCTTAGTGAATTAGCGTAGTTACGTTCATTTGCCAGAGCGCAACTTTGCCAGGTGTAAGAAGCGAATTACCACTAGAGTCTCCTTCGCTAGTGAAGTTACGCCAACGACCATTGGTAAATCAGCTAAGCTCTGAAAATTACGTTACACTGGCAAATTTTTACCAGCGTGATGTCACTTTGCCCTTTAGTAAATTTCCCCCTATGTGTACTGTATATTGTGAGTGGGTCCCTAAGCTCAGTTAAGTGACAGCAGCACAGAGCATGTGCAGTGAATCAGCAGAAAAGAAGATGGGGAGCTACTGGGGCATCTTTGGAGACACAGATCTTTACTGCTAAAGGGCTGTGGTTGCCTTGGGCTGGTACAGAAGCACAAAACATCATGTACAACATTTCTAGCTACTTGTTTCGTTTAACTTTCCTTATACTTTAAGAGACTGTGTTTTGGAATGTCAGAATAAGGACTTTATTCCTTTTAGTTAGTAAGATAGTTTGTGCTGTTAGTTATTAAGGCTGTTATTGCCACTTTGTTAGCTGTCCCTTTATATTTAGATAAAGAGTTATTAAGTTAATCAAAGACTGTGGGGTTCATTTATAAAGTTTGTGCAGCGCATATTGTTGTATTGCGCATGTTTTTTCCTGAACGCGAATATATTGCACTGCTCTGCCCATCTTTCCATTTTTTGCAAATTCGCAGTGTGAATACATTTTTGCAAATGGCACGGAAATGAGACGGGAGTTTGCCCGAGCGCATCCAATGTGAGAGGTTGTTGTGCGTAAAAATGGCGTTGACAGTAACTTAAATTCGCAGTTTGCGAAACTGTTTTGCGAATATTTTATCCAACACCAAAATTGTGGCTTAATTGAGTCGCAGAGTGTTCTCATAAATATTCTCAATTTGCGAATTGTGACATATTTAAAAAGCTGCTATAGACATTCGCATTGTGAAAAAAAAATTCGCAATTCTGTTTGCACCCTCTTATTCAACTTTATAAATATAACCATGCGCAGGGCAAATATATTCACTTTGCGAACCAATCTGCCCTGCACAAAGTTTATAAATGAGCCCCTGTGTGTGTATTATTGTTCCTAGTGGGGCCTCCCATAGGTGCAGTCCCGGGTCTCACTAGGTGGAGGCACTAACAAGTACCAAATACCCAGTGTCTTCGAATACCACTGAGGAGTGCTTCAGGTTTGTCCTGGGCCATCAAGTAAGCGCCATAAGTGGAGTGTAACACCAGCAAGTGCAAGAAGGGGTGTCAATAGGGTTACACTCTTTTTAAATGTGTAAAATAATGTGTAAATACTGATGCTGGTTTATTAAAAATGTTTATTGAAAGAAATATATATGGTAAATAAAGTAAAAACGTTATTACCTATACCCATTACAGGAAGAAGATTTAACTAAAACATCCACACAAGTGTCAGAGGTCGTACCATGTACCAACAACCAGTGAATATTTATACATTAGGGATAATTTACATTTATAATAGTGTACAAAGTGCAAATAAATGCCACAATTCCCCTTTTTCACAGTGCTTGCTGCTTTTTGTTGTAGGTCTCGGTGCTCCATTTTGTTTTGCAACGACTCCTGCAAATACGCTTCCCCACTATCCATCCCCAAACTTGTGCGTCATTCAGGGGGTATGAGGAGGCGCAAGCCACAATGAGACCCTGCCCTTTCCCCCTGTCCTAATGCAAAAGGTAAGGGCAGGGCTCACCTGTGGCTTCTAATGCTGAGCTCTGTTCCTCACTTTAGATTTTCAATTGCTTTTGTGCCCCTAACACTTGCACCCCAGGGAACTGAAAGTTACCCTCTGATGTTTCTTTAATACCAACAACCATTTTGAAAATGGCCGATGCATTGGGCACGTCTATGCTCCAGATTCACCTTATCCTGTTGTATGTGCACTTGGAATACTAATTAGTCATTTTTCATCCATATTTTACAACTTTGTCACAATTGATAGAGGCAGCATACTTATGTCATTGCATTTAAAGGCACAGTAAACCCTAATTTTCAACATCAGTTCAGTAAACACTTTGGGAGTTATTTACTAAACTTCGAATGCAAAAATCACGAAAAATTTGTGATTTTTTTTTTTTTTTTATAAAATCTGACTTTTAAAAATCACAAATTTTTCAGAATTTATTAAACCCCGAGGATGGAAAAGTCCAAATCTGAAAATCCAGCATCTCCTGTCGAGACCTGTCGAGGTTGCATATAAGTCAATGGGAGAAGTCCCAATGATTTTTTGATGTGCGCTGGGTTTTGGGCAATACCCCGAAGTTTTCAGGTAAAAATGACGAAAAAATTGGATGAAAAAGTCAGAAAAATTCATGAAAATTAGATTTTTTTTTCTGCAAATTTTCGGGTGTTTGTAGCAGAAAATATTGAGATAAATTTGATAAATAACCCCCTTTGTTTGATGAACCGAGGCCACACATTATACAGAGTGGGTCTGTTGATAATTTGTTATTATTGGTTAGTATGTGATTTTAGTTTCAGTTTCCCTTTTTAGCTATAAAAACCCTCCAAAGATATTACCTAATTGCTCTTGTGTTGAAACAATAGGGGTATACTGCCCCTTAAGAATTTCTGACCCTTCAGTAAAAGGGGAAATGCAGATAATATATAACTGTTATTTTAATACAGAGATTACTACCTAGACAATCCAGTCTACCCAAGCAAAACAAATTCAATTAATCAGAATCAGGGATGGGCGAATTTGACCCGTTCCGTTTCGCCAAAAATTCGCCGCTGGCGAAATGTCGCAGACGCCCATTAAAGTCTATGGGCGTCAAAAAAATTTGTCGCGCGGCGAAATTATTTTGTCGTGCGACTTTTTTTTTTGACGCACGTCTCCATACAAGTCTATGGCCGTCATTTTTTCGGCGAAACAAGGCGAAAAAATTCGCCCATCCCTAATCAGAAAAAATGGTTTTATATGTAAGTGCATAATTTGGGTTAACTAATAGAGATGGTAATAGTATCCATATAGAGGACACTGAACAATTATAGAATGTAAAGCTTTTACAACAATTACCCCTATGATCATTCCTCCAAAAAGTATTTCATTTTTTGTTATCAGTGGACACTTAAATATATGAATAAAATATACAGATAAAGAAGGTTACTTGTACATTTTTATGACATTTTTCATACTTTAACAAACCATAATTATCACAATTGCAAACCAATATACAAAACAAAAATACAAAAAAGAAGTACCATCCCTTAATCCCCGGCAATATTTCTACCCATGTTTTCTACCCATGGGAGCCCTAGTGATCATGTCCATATTAGCTGCCACTTACATTCTTTCATAATAATAGCTTTGTGATACTGATGTTCAACACATAGGGGCCGATTCACTAACTTCGAGTGAAGGATTCGAAGTAAAAAAAACTTAGAATTTCGAAGTGTTTTTTGGGCTACTTAGACCATCGAATGGGCTACTACGACCTTTGACTATGACTTCGAATCGAACTATTCGAACTAAAAATCGTTCCACAATTCGATAGTCGAAGTACTGTCTCTTTAAGAAAAAACTTCGACCCCCTAGTTCGCCATCTAAAAGCTACCAAACTCAATGTTAGCCTATGGGGAAGGTCCCCATAGGATTTCCTAAATTTTTTTGATCGAAGGATATTCCTTCATTCGTTGGATTAAAATCCTTCGAATCGTTAGATCGAAGGAATAATCCTATCGTTCGATCGTACTATTTGCGCTAAAATCCTTCGACTTCGATATTCAAAGTCGAAGGATTTTAATTACCAGTCAAATATCGAGGGTTAATTAACCCTCGATATTCGACCCTTTGTGAATCGGCCCCATATACTACAACTAATCATTTAGGAGCAGATTCATCAAAATGTGAGTTTAGAACTTAATAAATAAAAATGTACCCACATTCTAGTCATGCCTATGGGATTTTTAGAATTGTATTTATTAATGCGTTAAAGTTAGAATTCACAATTTGATAAATCTGTCCCTGAGGTTTTTTTTTTGTCATAAATCACATTTTCGGGTTGAAAAAATAAAAATTTAATTTTTCGAGTTTTTTTCAAAAAACATATTTTTTAAGATTTATTCTACCCCAACCCTGGAAATAGCTCAAATCTGAAAATACACCATCTAAAACCTGTCAAGGTCATGTAGAGGTTGGTGGAAGAGGTCCCTTGAATCATTTGAAGATGTTAATGGCCTTCATGATGTTTTTTCTGAGGGTTTTGCCCGAAACTTGATCAGTTTGAGCGATTGAGTTTTTTTCACTGAAAACTTAGTTCAAGTAATTTGAGTTTTCAGTTTATTAACCCCAAACTCTCTGAATCGAGTTTTTTCCATTCAAGTTTTTTTTTCAGATTGGAAAACATTAGAGTTGTGAGTTCATTCGAGGTATACAAAACTCTAACATTTGACCTATAAATGAATAGGTATATAATAATATAAATAATCCCCTAAATGTCAATTTCAATATTTACAAATAGGCATTTAAACAGAATGGGGCTATGAAATGATGCTGCAAGCAGTGTCTTTGTGGTGCAATTTTGGCAGATGACTCCCATACACCTTTTTATGTATCATCCTGAGTCAGCTTTCTCTTCTGCAGAGCTACCATTTTTTAGCTGCCAAAACTATGCCTTTGCCAAGCCAAGGGCATGAAGAAAAAGTAGATCAAGCGATGGGATGGTGGTCTCTCTCCTCTGTTGGGAGCATATTTTGCCAGTGGCTCTTTGGAAAAAAAGAACCTTTAATGTGAAAAAAACATGTTTTGAATTTACTTCTACAGAATGTTTCAGTTTGTGTAAAAGTTTTCAAACCAAAAAAAAAATTCAAAAAGCATTAGAGTCAAAGAGAAAGTGATATAACATTGTGGTTCAGGCATTGTTAGCTCCTCGATAACATAAACATTTCCCTACAACGTTAAAAATACTGTCATGGGGAAAAAAAAAAACTTAATAGTGCTGCTCCAGCAGAATTCTGCACTGAAATCCATTTCTCAAAAGAGCAAACAGATTTTTTTATATTCAAATTTGAAATCTGACACGGGGCTAGACATATTGTCAATTTCCCAGCTGCCCCAAGTCATATGATTTGTGCTCTGATAAACTTCAATCACTCTTTACTGCTGTACTGCAAGTTGGAGTGATATCACCCCCTCCCCCCCCCCCCCCCCAGCAGCCAAACAAAAGAACAATGGGAAGGTAACCAGATAACAGCTCCCTAACACAAGATAACAGCTGCCTGGTAGATCTAAGAACAACACTCAATAATAAAAACCCATGTCCCACTGAGACACATTCAGTTACATTGAGAAGGAAAAACAGCAGCCTGCCAGAAAGCATTTCTCTCCTAAAGTGCAGGCACAAGTCACATGACCAGGGGCAGCTGGGAAATTGACAAAATGTCTAGCCCCATGTCAGATTTCAAAATTGAATATAAAAAAATCTGTTTGCTCTTTTGAGAAATGGATTTCAGTGCAGAATTCTGCTGGAGTAGCACTATTAACTGATGCGTTTTGAAAAAAACATGTTTTCCGATGACAGGATCCCTTTAAAGAAACGTCTTTCCTCTATGCTACAATTGTTCGTCATAGAAAAAAAATGGTTACCATGTTGCCAATGTCTTTCAAACGTGGTGGTGATTTCTCTATCAATATCTAACATCCAGATATCCTTTCCCAGTTGCTCAGGCCAGAAATTCTCCGAATCAGTTTGATCAAACTGGCTTTTAATTTTCCATTAATTAGGCCATTATTGCACAGAATTGTGAAAAAGATTGGCATTTGCAAGATTTGCCGTGAAACAGGCCAAAAAAGTTTGCTCATCCCTATAAACAGTATATCTTACATTTCTTTGCTTAGAATTCTGTAAACACATACAGTAAATGATTTGTTCTTTAAGGGGGACCAAATTCTATTAGAACAGGCCAACCTGCTGTTCGTGGCTTTCTCAAGAGGTCATTTATTGTTTCTCTTATTTTCTTAATATCATTTTCTTGCAGATAAAATTTGTTTTTCACGTGTTTAAATAAAGCTTCACGTAAGTTATTTGGAATGGCATTTTTACCTCCATACCCATCAAAGTTTGTTTGTTTAGTCCAGCCTGTATATATTTCAAATGGCACAAAAAAATGGAATAAAAACTTGGCAAATATATGCGGTTTGCCATTGTGATTTGCTTCTATAACCGCGAGATTCTTTTCATCCAACTCTCGCAGGAAGAGGTCTGGCAATGGTTTTCCTCTTGGTGGAATTCGCTTGGGAACATGACACTGCTGGGTACAATCTGGTTTATGATGACTGGTTTTGTTTGGCAATGCTGGAACATTTCCGGCAGCTTCTGTTCTTGACTCAGGAACTTTACATTGGACATTTTGACTATGAGACAATCCAGGATTTCCAGACTGTTTTTTATTTCTTACGGTCTCTTGCACCTGTGAGATGTTCTTTGCTTTGTTGCCCAGCTTGCCAGCACATAGGTTTGAAGAGCTTGACGTAGATCCTTTAGTTGTACTTTTAGATTGGGCTTTTGTGCATTCTACAGATGATTCTAAAGTAGAACTTCCGCTTATTTTTGGATTTGGAGTTGGAATTGCAGGTGGTGCGGGACTGTGAATCAATTTTTTATTCTTTTGTTCTTGACTATTAGATTCAGTCAATTTAGTGTTATAGGACCGACTGTCTATATTTTTGGTAAGAGGTAATTGTGAAGCGTGCACCAGTTTTTCTTTTGGATTCTGATCCTTCTGTGAGTACATCGCTATTCTTGATGTGATTTCAATGCTTCCATCACTGATTGTTTTATTTTTTGGAATGGTTTCATCGTAATCTTTTTCTCTCTTATATTGTTTGTGATGTTTAGTTGTAGCATCGTCTAAATAAAACAAGGAAAAAAATGCATTGAAATGATAGATTTTAAATGAATACATTACTAATAAATAAAGGGACATACTATGATAATGCAGCAATGAACAAAATGTACAAATGGTAACATTATATGACAAAATATTAGGATTTTACACAGATTTGTGACCAAAAGCTGTGTCATATCTGGCTTGACACCTGCATGATACCTTCCGACATCTAGGGGCACATTTACTTATCTTGAGTGAAGGATTAGAATGAAAAATACTTTAAATTTCGAAGTATTTTTTTGGCTACTTCAACCATCGAATTGGCTACGACTTAGACTTCGAATCGAACCATTCAACTAAAAATCGTTCGACTATTCGACCATTCGATAGTTGAAGTACTGTCTCTTTAAAAAAAACTTCGACCACCTACTTCGCCACCTAAAACCTTCCGAGCACCAATGTAAGCCTATGGGGAAGGTCCCCATAGGCTTTCCTAGCAATTTCTAATTGAAGGAAAATCGTTCGATCGATGGATTAAAATCCTTCGAATCGTTCGATTTGAAGGATTTAATCGTTCAATCAAACGGTTTTTCCTTCAATCGTTCTATCATACAAATTGCTGTAAATCTTTCGACTTTGATATTCGAAGTCGAAGGATTTAACTTCCATGGTCGAATATCAAGGGTTAATTAACCCTCGATATTCAACCCATAGTAAATGTGCCCCCTACAGTGACTTTCACCCCCTACAAGGGATGATACTCCATCGCATTTAACTTTACCAGACAGACATAGTGACATGAAGTGAGGTTGAAACAAGACACCTAAAACCTAGGGGCAGATTTATTACATTTCAAGGTCAAATTTCAAGTGTATGTGGATTTTTTTTACTCTAATAAAGACAAATATATTAACAACTTGAATGGGAGGTTATTTAAGTATAGGATTTGGATTTAGACAAAATATTAGTATATTTTTATTAAAATATTTACATATTTTTTCTTTGAATATTTAAATATTCAGGTTTTGTATTTGGCAAAATCTTTGGTAAAGGATTCAGAAAAGAGCTAAATTCAAATATTATAGTTTGGTGCATTCCTGAAATTAGTAGTGAAGTACAGCATAACTTGTTGGTACTACATAAATAAATTATAATTACACTGTATTCAACTGTATTTGATATGGAGCACATATTTTCGAAGGATAAGTAAACCTTTAAAAAAAGTGAATGTAAAAACGATGGCCCCATTATTGGAAAACTTTCCTACATCTTTTCTAAGTAGAAGAACAACAGAGCAGTCTCTTTCTTTCTCCTGACAACTTCCTTGACTACTTAGTGGTCAGACTGCTGAGAAACTGCCAGCAGATGGCGCTGTTGTAACAAAATTCATTCATATTTACAGTAAATGTATCCCTGAATATCTTGGAATAAAAACAAAATAAATAATGAATGTACATTGCAAAATTTCTTAGAATAGCATCCTCATCAATTTTACATTCACTTATTTTAAAGGTTTACTTATCCTTTAAGGGACAATATATGTGTAAAAAATGTTCCATATTTCTATATTCTATATGTACTATATTTATTATGTAACATTTTTCTAATGCATTATCTTTATATATTTGTTGAATCGTTCGATTCAAAGGATTTTAATCCATCGATCAAACGATTTTGCTTTGACCTAAAAAACATTAGAAAGCCTATGGGGACCTTCCCCCATAGGCAAACATTGCACTTCGGTAGGTTTTAGGTGGCGAAGTAGGGGGGTCGATGTTTTTTTTAAAGAGACAGTACTTAGACTATCGAATGGTCGAATAGTCGAACGATTTTTACTTCGAATAGTTCGATTCGAAGTCGTAGTCGAAGGTCGAAGTAGCCAATTCAATGGTCGAAGTAGCCAAAAAAAATCATTAGAAATTCGAAGTATTTTTTATTCTATTCCTTCACTCGAGCTAAGTAAATGGGCCCCATAGTGTCTAGGGTTTTATACAGTAGGATCATGGTTTCAAGTAATGTGTTTGGGATGGGTTTTCACACGTTACATTTTCGTTCCCCAAACTTTATCCTGAATACAGTTGAAGAAAACAGAGATCCAGGTAGAGGAATGCCATAACACAACAGGGGGAAAGCAAACATATTCAGTATTCAATTCAGGGATTCTGTTTTGATTTTATGATGTAGGTTTTATTATTAAATTACACTGATAACAAATGCAAATAATTCAGTCTACTATTCAATCTACTATAATAATGGCTACTAAAATTCAATCTAATATTGTTATTCTTGAAACAATAAATGTACTTTTAAATGTAATATTGGCTTGTAGGCAGCCATCTCTGGTCATTGTGCCTGATCCTGTGCTTTCAGAAAGACTCAGCACTGCACAAGTCAACTGCATTTAGATAAGCTATTATTTATTTTACTCAATATAAACAAATGAGTCACCACCAGACTTAGGTGTTTTACTACTGAGTGCTATTCTCATATATACCTTTAATTCTCCCTAAAATGTGAGCATGTTTAGCAATTTAGGTGTTAAGGAGCTGCTTCTTTGTTCTATACCCATTGTTCTGTTGATCAGCTAGTTTACAGTAGTAAAGAGAGACTGAAGTTTATCAGAGCACAAGTCATTGAGGACACCTGGGAAACTAAGAATGTGTCTAGCAACACATCAAATTTCAAAATGAAATATAAACAAATATATGTTTTCTCCTTTGAAAAAATGGATTTCAATGCAGGATTCTGCTGGAGGAGCAAAAAAAAAAAAACTTCCCCAAGATTACAGTACTTTATTATTTTTCTATGGTCCATAAACCTTTGACAAACAGCCCCTGGGCATCCTATCGTTTTTGGAGTCAGCTTTGTAAGTAAAACTTGGCAGAGTACATAGATAAAGATAGTTTTGTTTCGCCAAAAATTCGCCGTCAGCAAAATGTCGCCGGCGCCCATTAAAGTCTATGGGCTTCAAAATTGTTTTTTGACGCACAACGCCATAAAAGTCTATTGGCGTCACTTCCGCTGCGAAACAATGCAAAAAAAATTGCCCATCCCTAGACAGTATATGTCACATCAAATACAAGCATCCACCATAGTAAAAATGTATAAGCTATACTGCCTTTTTAAGATGAGAATATATCACAGATCCAAAAGCAATTTATTTTGCAAGGTTTGGCATTAATATTGGTGAACATTTATTTTTGGGGGGCATGAAATTTTATCTCCAGATATGAGGCACTGCAATGGGAAGTAAAGTTGCTCACAGCTATGGCAATTTGTTTATGGGCCTACGGCAAAGGACTTTTATCAATCAAAGGAGAAAGGCCTGTTATTTTGGAAACACTATGTCAATGATGTAAGCTTGACTGGGAAAGCACTGAAACCACCCTAAGAACATTTTGGACTATCTCAAGAGGAATAAAGTGAAACACTGACTAGGGGTTGATAAGACCCATATTATCTTATAGGAGGATATGCAGCAGATTTATGAACTAAAAAGCCTTCAGCCTAGAGGACGTAGATGTTCAACTAGTTCACTGGATGTGAAACGTCATGATTTTTATGGTCTAATATTTACTTTTGAATTACATTGTTTACATTGCAAATAATTCACTCTACCATTTCAGATTTTATTCTTGCACCAACAAATGTATATTTTTTTGGTGTAGAGGCAGCCATCTCAGTGCATTGTGCCTGATTCTGAGCTTTGAGAAGGAGTCAGCACTTCAGGATGGAACTGCTCATAGACAGCAATTGTATTTTCCCTTCTGATTGTACTTCAATACAACCCAAGTTGTGCTCCCTAGCCCCACCTAGTAGCAGACATGAGAATAGCACCCGATCAGGAAAAAGCATAAATGCAAACAAATCCATCAGCAGAGGTATCAAGTAGCTGTTGTCGTTACAAAATGTGGGGTATATAATGGGGCAAAATGCAATCTTTGTGTCTATTTTCAGACATTTCATAAAAAGCATTATGTTTGTTATAGCTTTGCAGTTTAGGTTTTCTAGGTTATTCATACTGTTAGGGGGTCTCATGGCACATAATACACATACCGGGTGCTTATATTGTAGTAGCCAGTGTCATATGTGAGAATTCATTTGCACTATTTGGATGTGGGGGGGGTCACATAGTTTTGTAAATCTATGCATACTGGGCATCAAACTATTAAGTAGACCCCTGGCATTCACATTTAGGTTGCCTTTTGCTGGTATATTACAAAATGTGGGCTATATAATGGGGTAAAATGCAAGCTTTGTGACTATTTGCAGAAATCTCATAAAAAGCGTTATGTTTATTGTAGCTTTACAGTTTGGTAATTTGCAGTAGAAAGACGTATTTACCCATCGGAATGTGTACTTTTGGAAAATACATGGTTTTCTAGGGTCTCGATACTGGGGGGGTCTCTGTATGCCACATCTTTTGGTAAATCTTTGCATATTGGGCATCAAACTGTTTAGTAGACCCCCGGCGTTCATATTTAGGATGCTTTATGCTAGTAATGATACATGGACGATATGATGCTGAAAAGTTGAAGCTTTGAGGCACTTAATAGGTATTTCACCAAAACCACCAATTTTGGGAAAACCTTGCGAGCAGAAAGGCATGGGTACCCATTTTAGATTTGGTACAATGTGTACTTTTCAAAAATATATGGTTTTGGGGGGTAAACATATATTTGTGTTTTTACCCTACAAAAAATGCAGTCAATGTGTTTATTTCTCATTAGCTCAAGGACTATTTTGGGACCTCTAAATGCCAGATACTTTGGTAATCCTATGCACAATGGGCACCAAACTGTTTGAAGGACCCTTGGCAATCTTATTTAGAATGCTTTTTCTTGGTACGTAATGATACATGGACGATATGATGCTGAAAAGTTGAAGCTTTGAGGCACTTGATAGGTATTTCACCAAAACCACCAATTTTGGGAAAACCTTGCGAGCAGAATGGCATGAGTACCCATTTTAGATTCAGTAGAATATGTACTTTCAAAAAAATATATCGCTTTGGGGGGTAAACATATATTTCTGTGTTTTTACCCCACAAAAAATTCTATCACAGTGTTGATTTTTATTAGCTGAAGTAAAGTGCTGGACATTTTGGATGTGCTGACTTTATTTTGGCTCTCTAAATGCCATATACTATGGAAATCCTATGCACAATGGACATCAAACTGTTCAGAGGACCCCTGGCAATCATATTCAGGGTGTTTTTTCTTCGTACCTAATACAGTGTGGGATATTAAGAGCAGCAAAATTAAATATGACAAACATGGAATGTTGGACGGCACTTTATTATAGCAGTATGATGATAATACACCTAATGCGTTTCAGGATTGTCTCATCATAGGTAGATTATGATTAAGGGAGACAATCCCGAAACGCGTTGGGTGTATTATCATCATACTGCTATAATAAAGCCTTTTCCAGAAGTGCCGTCCAACATTCCAAGTTTGTCATATTTATACAGTGGGGACACTGAGGACTGAGCACCTGGATTAAGGATCTTTGGGAGCTTGAGTGGTCTTCCGTGTTTTGTGTTTTACTGCAGCAAATTTAAGCCTTTGAAGTGATTTTTCTGAATTTTGATACATTTTTATAAAAACCCACTATGTTCAGACAAGTTGTGATGTTTGGTATCTAGGAGTAGAGAGACTCCTATGGTTTTCTGGGGTAAAGCTACTGTTTCATGATTTTTGGGCCTTGGAATCTAAAGTACTGTATGCCGTTTTCTGCCTTAGTGCTTTCAAAATTCAGTAATATAATGCCGGGAGTTTTTGCTGTTCAGAAGTCCGAAATCTCCCTGAAACTATACATCTATGGTATTGGCACATTCAAGAGACATGAGGCTTTCAAAATCAGTTGGATTTTCATATGTAAAATGAAATATTTTTCTGGTATAAATTCATATATTATGAAAAATAGGATGTTTTCTTTTGATATTTAGTGGTATAAATCGTTTTGCAGAGGTGGAAATACATGAAAACTCAGGCAGATTTAGAAAGCTCAGGTTCTCTTGAAAAAAACGATGTATAGTCTTCCTAGGTGAACTAAAGGTTAGCCCTCAGAAAATGCCAAAATCAAACATATATTAACAATCTGACCAGTACAAGCTAAACACGTTTAATCAAACCACATATATAGTTTTTTGAAAAAACTGCAGGTTTTAAAAAAATCCCTTACTTTGTCAAATGGATTCTTTGACTGAGGGAGGCCATATTGAGACTATAACAGAGACTATAATATGCAAATTTCAGGAGCATGCTCAGATTGTAACACTGCTTTGAGTATTCTACCCAGAATGCCTTGTTTAAGTAAACTCCTCCACTAGAAGTATCAGGAGATTTCCCTGTCTTGTCCCCTGCTGGTAAAGTCATTATGCAAATGAAGGGCACACAGTAACTTCCAGCAGGTGGCAGCACTACTGAACAGCAGCTAACACACGGGTTTGGCTGATTTGAAAATAGCTTAGAAGGGTTGATAAGCAATCAAGGAATTTCAACTGAGCATGTGCGAGATTTCAGAGCTACAGTTGGCTGGGAAGATATAGGTAGGAGGAGTCAGTGAAATCCAAGATGGCTGCCTCAGCTAGAACTGCAGAGGAGATAGGGGAGATCTTGCAGAAGGAATAGTGAGCTGATCATTTACATTATACAAACAATTCTAACTGTTAAAAATCAGATTTCTTGAGCTTTCACATAGTGTATTTACTTAGTAAATGATTTTGGTCATGATTGGTGCCCTTTAAGTGAGAGAGCACAAAATGTTAAAAAAAATGTCTGTCTAACGAGTTAGTTAAGTGTAATGAATTATAAAAACACTCCTGTGAGTGCGATATATATATATATATATATATATATATATATATATATATATATATATATATATATATATATATATATATATATTACACATTAGATATGACTGTTTTTTTCGCTTTGGCATTGGTGCCCTTGCCGTATGTCTTAAATAAAATATTTAGAATAAATAGATAGCACTGTACTCACTTTTCTTTAATTTTGTGCTCATTTGTAGTCTGGCCTGCCTTTCGTTGATATTATCCAGAACAGCAAGAACAATTTCTGCTGCGTGCTCTGTTGTGTAGTATCTGAATATGAGATCAACTGTATCTTCTGCATCTGCCTGTTCTAATTCATTCCATGAAATTTGGTTATATCCTTCAGGTATCTTACAGTTAAAAAGGCTGCGCTTGAATGATTTAAAGCTGATTTCTGACAGATTCTTCAGTGTTTCTTCCAATATTTTCCTTATTCCACCAGTCTCGCCCATCTTTTATCCAATATTTGTCTCGCTCAGTTTAGGTGATCTGTATTCAACCAAACCAAAAAGAAATTAGATACAAATTTGTAACCAAGCAAGATTTCTGGATGACATTAGAAGCATTGTATTATTATTTTGCCACACAATTAATTAATTTGCTATATCAAAATTAGGGGTAAATTTATCAAAGAGTGAAGTTCCGCCACTAGAGTGAAATTCCGCAGCTCTCCATTCATTTCTATGGGATTTTGAAAGGCGTATTTATCAATGGGTGAAGGTGAAATTTCACCCTTTGATAAATACGCCTTTAAAAACCCCATAGAAATGAATGGGAAGTGGTGGAATTTCTCTCTAGTGGCGGAACTTCACTATTAACTTCACCCTTTGATAAATATACCCCTTAGTGTTGAGGGATTCTTTTCTGTTTTGCCAAAAAATTCATTAAACCCTGGGAAAATTCACCAAAAGTCAAAAAATTTGCAAAACGCATTAAAGTCTATGGGCGACTTTTTTGTTGGCACATTATTTACAAATTTTGGGCTACCAATAAAATATTTTCCCTTATTTTCAAGTCTTGTTGACTGTGTTGAGCAAATCTGCCAAGTTTTAATCTGACTACCAACAGATAATATCTGGGTGCTCAAATCTCATTGGTTAATGTGGATGTAGACGGGTCTTCTGTACCTCGTGTTTCTTCTTGCATACTACTCGTCTCTTTTGTCGCAGAATTGAGATCTAAATTATGGGAAGATCCCTTATGCTGAAAATTTCAGGTCCCAAGCATTCTGGATAACAGGTCCCATACCTGTACCAACTTTACACTAGCCCTCTGTGCTGCATCTCCCAGACTATAAGAAACTGCTTTTAATTGGCTGCTGGGGCCAGTGAGAGTAAGATATTTTTAAACTGTTGCTAAATCACTTTAAAACTTGAGGGCCCCATTTACTTAGCTCGAGTGAAGGAATAGAAGAAAAAAAACTTTGAATGTCAAATGATTTTTTTGGCTACTTCCACCATCGAATTGGCTACTTCGACCTTCGACTACGACTTCGAATTGAATGATTCGAACTAAAAACCGTTCGAATATTCGACCATTCAATAATCGAAGTACTGTCTCTTTAAAAAAACCTAACGAGGTGCAATGTTAGCCTATGGGGAAGGTCCCCATAGGCTTCCTAGCAATTTTCTGATAGTAGAAAAAACGTTCGATCGATGGATTAAAATCCTTCGAATCGTTCAATTCGAAGGATTTAATCGAATGATTTTTCGTTCGATCATTCGATTGAACTAATTGCGGTAAATCCTTCGACTTCGATATTCGAAGTCGAAGGATTTACATTCGGCAGTCGAATATCGAGGGTTAATTAACCCTTGATATTCGACCCTATGTAAATCTGCCCCTGAGTGTCTATTTTTATTATCAAATTTTTGGCACCATGTGACTTATTTTGAATAAAGGACAAGGAAAGTATTTTTGTTGTTACCGCATCATGTAATAGGGAGCTCGAAGGTGTAACTGATTACTAAGATGTTTTTTTCAAGAAACCGATCTCCTATTCATATTTCAGTCTCTTCTTCAAATCAGCGCGTGGTTGCTAGGGGAAGTTAAAAGGCAATAATAAAAACTATTAAGCCTATTTGGACACATAATATAAATAAAAAAGCATTTCTGCTCTATTTGCTGCAAGCAGCCAAGGCTGTACATGGACATTAAAGGCAAAAATATCTGTTTTTTATATTCGAAATATCAGTTTTTCTAATGCATTATCATTATCGTGTCTGGGGCATGGCACGAGTGCTAACATTTCCTAAGTGCTAACATTTCACAAGTGCTTAGAAATGACAGTTAAACAAGGCAATTCCATGGAACTAACTCCTATCTCTTGTCATTCCTACAGGTAATTCTGCTATATCCATATACTGCAACTGTTTATTCTGGTAATTCTGCTATATCCCTACTTGTATTTGTTAACCCCAATAACTTCTGTCTGTCAGGCCTATTCTACTTTAGTTCTTTGATAAATATCTCAAGCACACATCTGTGTCCCCTCCCCTGTGAACAAGAGATATTTTTATAGCCCCAAACCTGGTTCTGGTGTCTGTAAAACTCTGCCCTTTGCTAGCTGTTTAATTGATTAATTGATTAATTAGGCTCTGGTTTTCCCAATCAGCTACATATAAATTCAGACCCAGTATTGGGGATGGCACTCGTGTCTGGGGCATTGCACGAGTGCTAACATTTCTTAAGTGCTAATATTTCACAAGTGCTTAGAAATGACAGTTGGACAAGGCATTGACAAGGCAAAAGGAACCGGATTCCCCTGCAATCAACAGTGAACCATCTGGGATAAGAAGAAAACAGATTTGTTTGTACCTGCTAGTTTGTTACTTCTTACTCCAAACATACTTTATCCTGCATTTCTCCTCCTCTCACTCTCATGCTTCATAAAACATTTTTCACTACCTCCTCCATCAAATCCCAGTTCATCAGTACAAATCTCAGCCTCTCTCCTTCCCTCTCCACACATGAAGTTTATAAAGTACTCTGTTTAGCTATTCCACAAAACTCCTCTTTTTCATACAAACCAAGGACTTATAAATCCCACTCTCACTTAGTCTTTCTTTCCTTCCTATTACTGGCAGCTGGGGACATTTCCCCAAACCCTGGCCCTTACCCCATCCCAGTTATATCACGGCCACGAGCTCCTTCTCTCCGGAGCAAATTCAAACAGTACAGAACACTTACTCCTATACCCAAAAACCCAGTTAATCTTTCCTGTGCTCTCTGGAATGTCAGATCTGTCTGCAACAAACTCACCGCTATACACGACCATTTCATTGCAAATTCCTTTAACCTACTCGCACTTACTGAAACCTGTCTCTCTCCTACTGACACTGCCTCACCTGCTGCCCTGTCCTATGGGGGCTACACCTTACTCATACTCCCACACCTGCTAACAGACCTGGAGGTGGGGTGGGTTTGCTTCTCTCTCCCCGCTGTACTTTTAAAGTTCTTCCACCCATTCCCTCTTTATCATTCTCCTCATTTGAGTCTCACTGCATTAGGCTCTTTTCTCCTGTTTCACTCTGCATTGCTCTTATATATCCACCACCAGGACCAACTGCACAATTTCTGGACAACTTTGCTGCCTGGCTTCCTTACTTTCTTTCATCTAACATCCCATCCATCATATTAGGTGACTTTAATATACCTGTTAACAACATTAACAACTCTTCTGTCTCTAAACTTCTTTCACTAACCTCCTCCCTAGGCTTATCTTTGTGACTCCCCCTCTCACTCCAATGGTAATGCTCTGGATCTCATATTTACCAGACTCTGTTCAACCAACAATTTTACTAACTCACCATTTCCCCTCTCTGATCACAATATGGTCACATTTAAACTCTCACTAACTCCCTTCACCCCCTGCCATTCCCCAAACACGTACTTACCGTGACTTGCAAGCTGTAGACGTGTCACATCTCTCTTCTTCCTTTGACTCTCTTCACTCTAATATCTCAGCCATCTCATGTCCTAATGTGGCTACCTCTGTCTACTATAGTACTCTCACCACTGCCCTAAATGAGCTTGCTCCTATAAAAACTAAACGTTCTCGACCCAAACCACTTCAACCTTGGCATACTGCTCATACAAAAGCGCTCCAAAGACATTCACGTGCATCGCTGGCGCAAATCCCGTTCAGAATCAGACTTTTGGAGCTACAAATCTGCCCTGCGCTCCTTTAACACCAGCCAAACAAACATACTTTACTTCACTCATTAACTCCCATTCTAAAAAACCAGCACAACTTTTCTCCACCTTTTAACACTCTCCTTTCCCCTCCTCCACCCCCTCCATGCACATCTGTCTCTGCTCAAGATATTGCTGAGCACTTCAAAAACAAAATTGACACTATCAGAAGGGACATTACTCAACCCCCCTAGACTTCCACCACCCTCCCTCCACACTCCCCAGTCTCTCCTGTGCTCCTTCACCCCTGTCACTGATGAGGAAGTCTCAAAGCTTCTGGCCTCTTCTCACCTTACCACCTGCCCGCTTGATCCAATTCACTCAAAACTTCTCTGCAATACCAATCCTTGTCTAATCAAAGCCTTAACTCACCTATTTAATCTTTCGCTCTCAACCGGACTGTTTCCTTCTCAACTAAAACATGCTCTTGTCTCCCCCATTCTGAAAAAAACCCTCTCTTGAACTGTCCAATCTTGACAACCTCCGACCTATCTCTTTGCTACCTTTCATCTCTAAACTACTTGAGCGCCTAGTCTACAACCGACTTACCTCATTCCTCTCTGACAATAACCTGCTGGACCCCCTACAATCTGGTTTTAAGCCACAACACTCCACGGAAACTGCCCTGACTCGACTAACTAATGACCTCTTAACCGCTAAAGCCAACAATCATTTCTCACTACTAATACTGCTTGATCTCTCAGCCGCATTTGACACTGTAGATCACCCTCTCCTCCTCCAGTCCCTCCAGTCGCTTGGCCTTCGTGACACAGCCCTGTCCTGGTTCTCTTCTTACATCACCAATCGTTCCTTCAGTGTCTCCTACAATGGAGTATCATCTTCTCCCCTACCTCTTTCTGTTGGAGTTCCTCAAGGCTCTGTCCTGGGACCATTACTATTCTCCCTCTATACTTCCTCCCTTGGCAAATAAATAAATTCGTATGGTTTTCACTACCACCTCTATGCTGACGATACTCAGATCTATCTCTCATCTCCCGATCTCAACCCAGAACTCCTAACTCGCATCTCCTCCTGCCTGTCTGCTATCTCTACCTGGATGTCGCAACGCTACCTTAAATTAAACCTCTCTAAAACTGAAATGGCTCTCTTTCCTCCAACTAACACCAGTAGCATCCCCGAAGTATCCATCATAGTTGACAATTCCACTATCACCCCCTCTCCCCAGGCCCGGTGCCTTGGGGTTATCCTAGATTCTGCCCTGTCATTCACTCCTCATATCCAGTCACTTATTAAATCATGTCACTTCCACCTAAGGAACATATCCAAAATACGATCATTTATCACCCAAGACGCTGCCAAAATTCTTATTCACTCTATCATATCGCATCTAGACTACTGTAACTTTTTTAATTGGCCTCCCCCTCCAGAGACTATCACCTCTCCAGTCCATAATGAACACTGCTGCGAGGCTCATACACATCAGCAACCGCTCCTCCTCTGCCTCGCCATTCTGTCAATCCCTGCACTGGCTTCCATTACCTTTCAGAATCAAATTAATGACACTGACTTTCAAAGCACTTCACAACTCTGCTCCACCCTACATCTCTGAACTCATCTCTATATACTCACCCACTCCCTTACTACGCTCCTCTACTGACCTGCTACTCAACTCTTCTCTCATTACCTCCTCACATGCTCACATTCAAGACTTTGCAAGGGCTGCACCCCTCCTCTGGAACGCTCTTCCACGGTCTGTCCGACTTTCTCCCAACCTTTCTGCTGTCAAAAAATCTCTAAAAACGCACTACTTTCGAGAAGCCTACCCTCACTCTGCTTAACTACCAAACGCAACACCACATACAATACCACATTTCTCACCCACTTAATTGGATCTTGCCCACTCCCACACCTTGTGTATTACTCCCTTCCCTTTAGACTGTGGGGCATGTTTACTAACATTGGAGATAAATATCTGGAGAGATTTCTGGAGATGTTGCCCATGGCAACCAATCAGCAATTAGATTTAAACAGCCACAGCCAAGTTAGAAAACAAAAGCAAAGATCTGATTGGTTGCTATGGGCAACATCTCCAGAAATCTCTCCAGATATTTATCTCCAATGTTAGTAAACATGCCCCTGTATGCTTATGCATAGGGCCTTCCTCACCTTTTTGTACCTGTATTGATTGTGATGTTTGTTACTCCATATATTCTATATATGTAATTCATGTGATTTAGTTGTATAATCACATTTACTTTACAGTGCTACGCAATATGTTGGCGCTATATAAATACATGTTAATAATAATAATAATAATTATGTATTTGTTTTGCAATGGTGAGTCAAAGGGGCAAATTTAATACTGGGCGAAAATTCACCAGCGTGACATCATTTCAGAACTTCGCCGATTTACTAACGGTTACTGGCATAACTTCGCTAGCAAAGGAGATAGACTCTAGTGTTACTTCGCTCCTTAACTCCTGGCGAATTTTCACTCTGGCGAATGGACGTAACTTCACAACTAAGATGCGGATTTTACTGAACGTTACCTCTTGCGCCAGACTTGCCTTCACCGCCTCAGACCAGGCGAAGTGCAATAGAGTAGATAGGAGTTCCTCAAAAAATAGTTGAAAATCTTTCTTAATCTCATAAAACGCTGCGTCTTTTCCTTTTTCAGGGTGAAAGGCTGGAAAAAAGCATAGATTTTTTTGGTGTAACTGGCTTTCCCCTTACATTTCCTAACATATGGCACATAAACTACACACAGGGCTCATGTGTAGGGCAATATAACAACTTTACTTTATTTTATTAAGGTTCCCTGGACTTGTGTAATGTAATGTATTTGCTGCAACATATACGTCCATTCAACTTTAACTTCCCGCTGTATTCAAATTAGCCAACGCTAGCGCAACTTCACTTCGCTTGGCGCAGTAACGCTAGAGGTCGGCGCCCTGGACGCAACGTCAGATTTTAGTGAAATAGCGTTGTCTAGGCAAATGTACGCCTGGCGAAGTTTTTGCGCTGTGTTGAAGCCATCGCTAGCGAATTTTTGAAGGTTAGCGAATTTGCCCCTTATCCCTCTACCTTCTCGCTCTAGTCACTGCCTAATCACTATAAAGCATATATAGAAGCTAACCAATCACAGTCCCTTGCTCAGCAGTCCATTGTGGGACCACAAGCAAACTGTCTATACTATACCTTGTAGTTAGCAAAGTACTAAACGTTGTAATTTACTCTGCCGGTCTATCCTGAATCATGCTGAAGATCACACAAATAAAGGTTAAGTAATCAAACCACCCTTGAAGCTTCAGAAATATGGGGGTGGTTTGTACAGTAGGTTATTGGTTTTTAAAAAGGCAAAAGCTTTGGGGTAGGATGGCACCAAACATTGACATCAATGGGAAAACCTACAAGTTCTTCAAAATATAAAATATATAAAAGCAATATATGCTTATTTTTCTTTAAAAAATCTTTGTGTTTCAACACATTTGAATATATGATTTCATACAATATTAAAGTTAAAGAGGGAAAGGGAAGGGGGAGAGGTAAGAAGAAAAAAAGAGAGGAGTTAGCAGGCCCAAAGTACACATAAAAGGAAGGATGGGGGAAGGAGAGAGATTTAGTCGTAGGCAACAAACATCTCACAATTTTACAAGCATTATAAATTGTGCACCATTTATAGAATAACTGCTTCTGTTTGTCTTGTTTTTCCTGTAACCTGAAAGCCATGCATCACAATCTTCTGACACCTGTCGTATTTAGCCCAAAATGATTAAAAACGGTGACTATTTGTTTCTCAGTGAAGCTTAAAGGGGTTGTTCACACTTTTTTCAGTTCAGTTGGTTTCACTAGAAATAAAGCCGTTTTCCAATTACTTTCTATTTCTATTTGTGACTGTTTTTCTTACATTGAAGTATAAAGTTTAATTTTTCTTTGCTTTTAAAGCAGCTCTGGGGGGGGGGGTCGCTGACCCTGTAAACTGATCTAAATTGATACAATTAGTTGATCCGTTTCTTATGCCTGTCCCTGCTGAGCAGAATCTCTGAGTTTCGTTTCACCTGCAAATTGCTTTTCCTGGAAGCAACGATTTAGCAGACGCGCTCTCTCTATTTTCACCACTAAACAATTGTTTCCTTCCTCTTTTTCCTGTAGTTAAAAAGTAAAAAAGCTTCTTTTATCTTCAAGCCTTCGTTATTCACATTTTGCCACATGTAACACTTTAATATTTTGGTAATATTTTGCTCACGCTTGGGCGTGTATAACTGATCCAAAGAGTCTGAGACAGACGAGGCCATTTGAGCAACTATTGTCGAGTGACTGATATATTTAGAAAAAGATGCTTCTCAGGAGGGTTATGCCGAATTGCCGATGAATAATAAATCCTTCCTGTTCTCGGTCGCTTGTTAGTATCGATATTATTCACTAGGAACCCACAACACCTACAAGTCAGAGCATCATCCATAGCTGACAGTTTCTGACAATAATGCCACATATGATATTCTTTATCCACATATTGTTTCAATATGATGCAAAACAATATATTATTTTCCATTAAACTTCACAGGACCCTACCTTACGGCGATTGTACTGGTTCTCACTTTGGCACCTCCTTCATCGTTCATCAAGCAAAGAGACAAAAAGCAAATGGATGCCAAGCTATAATCACCCACAGCAATCCCCTTCCTGTGACACTAGGTAAAAGTTGAGGCATGCTGGGAGTAGTAGTCCAGCAACATCAGGGTTATATTCTTAAAGCAATATTACACAATAAAACGTTTCCCCAAATCTCCACAGCCAAAGACTGCTTTAAAATGCAAAAAATCAATCTGGGCCCATGTTCTTTGTTCCTGGAACTGGAGTTGGAAGTAGTGATGGGCGAATTTGCGCCGTTTTGGTTCGCCGGAAAATTAGCGAATTTCGCGCGAAATTCGCGAAAAATTCGCGAAACTGCGCCGGCGTCTCGTTTTTGACACCGGCACCCGTTTTTGACGCCGGCGCCCGTTTTTTCAAAAAAAAGAATTTTGACGCCGGCGAATTTTTTCCGCGAATTTTCATGGGCGTTTCGCGAATTTATTCGCTGACGGCGAATCACGCAAATTTGCCGCGAATTCGCGCCTGGCGAATAAATTCGCCCATCACTAGTTGGAAGTTTTAAGACCAGTTTCCCAGCACTGAACAAGGCTGTCCTTTATCCCCATGTCTGATTCCAGTGTCATATAATGAAGAATAAAATGACATAATTATCTCTATATGTAAGATACCAGCAAGATGCCTGACATGTAAATATATTTACTGTACATAAACCAGTGCTGCCCTGTTATATGCATTGATTACTGCATTCCATAACATATGCAGAGCTGCTTATTGTTTTTATAGAACACTTATTATATTAGATATGGTTAATAAAATATTTATATCTTTACCGAAATCTATTCCATAATATAATTCTGTGCAATAATAACGTTCTGTACAACAAGAAAGCTACTGAGGGAAGGGGGAGTAGATGGGAAGAGGTAAGTGACCTGCAGCTTTATGTCCCACATAAAATACCATGAGGGGAGGATGGGGAGAAGATGAGGGGTTTTTATTTTTCTTCTTCCTCAAGGTTGTCAGGGATGTTGTAATTCCAAAGCAGACTGTGTATAAGTCTAAAAAAGTTTAAAAAAACTTGTGCACTAGAATCCCTATGCATGCCGGGATCTCCAAATATTTTCTAGCGGGAGGACCCAGAACACTGTTGTTACGCCCCTAATTGAAACCCTTTTGGAGACAGACTTGGCAGGAATTCCCCTCTGTGACACCCTTTACTGGACCTGGATCACTTCCAGTGGAACCTGCAGGGAGATTCTCTAAACTGATTTCCTAATCCCAACACTAACAGACAGTGGCACCTAGCAGATATACCTCCAATTTAGTCTCCTATGCTGGAGCTCAGAACTGTTCTTCCTAGCTTAAACTATCTGCCTTATACTTCTACCACTATCTAATACCTCATTCACTGGGCGATGCTTCCCGACTTGTTCAAGGTTCACCTCCCTCGGGGCCTTCCTGTACTGGGCCCAGGCTCTCCAGCAGACATCCATCTTCCTCGGCATGTACTGTAGCAACAAAAGAGAAAGAGCATGTGGTGCATCTCATTTATAAAAATTTAAGTCTTTAGAAGACTTAGAAATCTGGAACTGCCAGGGGTGCCTTAACCTGGAAAGGGAAACTATCCCCCTCCCATCTTTAAATTAAACCCAACTTTTAGCTGTCCAAACAAGGGAATAAATAACCAGTAGGGGATTTTCAGACATAGGGGATGTTAACCTTATGGACTGCTACAGAAATATAGTAAATACAGAGAAAAATGACAAGGCTGATTAAGGGAATGTAAGAGCTCAATTATGGGTTAAGGCTGGCAATGGTGGGATTGGCTACACTGGAGAAGTGGCTTTTAAAGGAAAGCTATACCCCCCCAAAATGAATACTTAAGCAACAGATAGTTTACATCAAGTTAAGTGGCAAATAATCTAACCAAGCTGGTATATATTTCTTACCTTGAATCACCATTCCGTGATGGTCTCTGTGCTGCCTCAGATCACCTGACAAGAAATACTACAACTCTAACTGTAACAGGAAGAAGTGTGGAAGCTAACGACAGAACAACAAATATAACTCATTGTTTCTTTTACTTTGAACTGTTTTTTTCAACTCAAACGATGGCCAATACGGACATAATTATCCACCACGGATTTAGATAATTTTCTTTTAATCATTTTTTTCCTTTTCTTTAGTGCCTATGGTGGCCTTACGCCATCCAACTAAACATTGTGCCATTAGGACCTTTTCAGATATTGCTGATCAGGGATGGGCGAATTTGACCCGTTTTGCTTCGCCGAAAATTCGCGCCGGCGGCGATGTCGCAGACACCCATTAAAGTCTATGGGCGTCAAAAATTTTTTTTATTTTGTCGTGCGTCTTTTTTTTTTTAACACACGTCTCCATGCAAGTCTATGGGCGTCATTTTTTCGGCGAAACGAGGCGAAAAAATTCGCCCATCCCTATTGCTGATTGTTTGCACTTATACTGTCTCTTAATTCCTTTCTCTTTGGGCACTTGGCATAACCTTTGGGTGAATAGAGTGTATAATCCCCATTATGAACCTCTTCTCTAACCTGGACACTGGCCTAGCATACGTTGAGCCTTTGAGATAGGGCTCTGTTGCAAAACAGTTAGCTTTGGGTCACAACCGTACATTGGCTCTCGAAAGACCAGGCTCTTGTGAAACTACGACTCACAGATATGCTATTAAATGGGGGCAACAGCTTGGAATCTGGACACTGCTCACAACCAAATAGCAACTCATTAAAAGGTATATGCTGTGCCAAGGTTGTGATACTGTGAGAGTTGGTCTGCTTTCTAAAGGAACCTGCTTTAGTGCCATATATGACATGTTGTCCTGGGTGCTGCATCTCCCAGGCAGATGTTAAAGGTTGTTAAAGGAAAACTATACTCCCAAAATGAATACTTAAGCAACAGATATTTTACATCAAGTTAAGTGGAAAATAATCTAACCAAACTGGTATATATTTAAGTAAATATTGCCCTTTTACATCTTTTACTTTGAATCACCATTTTGTAAATGGTCTGTGTGCTGTCTTAGAGATCACCTGACCAGAAATACGACAACTCTAACTGTAACAGGAAGAGATCAACTGACCAGAAATACTGCAGCTCTAACTGTAACAGGAATAGATCACCTGACCAGAAATACTGCAGCTCTAGCTGAAACAGGAAGAAGTGTGAAAGCAAAAGATCGAACTTTTCTCAGACATAACATGTATGGTTTGTTTTGTGTTTGTGTGCAACATGAATGGTACAACCCCCAAAATGAATACTTAAGCAACTTATAGTTTACATCAAGTTAAGTGGCAAAAACTGACCAGAAATACTGCAACTCTAACTGTAACATGAATAGATCACCTGACAGAAATACTGCAGCTCTAGCTGTAACAGGAAGAGATCACCTAACCAGAAATATTGCAGCTCTAACTGTAACAGGAAGAGATCCCCTGACCAGAAATACTGCAGCTCTAACTGTAACAGGAAGAGATCACCTGACCAGAAATACTGCAGCTCTAACTGTTAACAGGAAGAGATCACCTGACCAGAAAACTGCAGCTCTAACTATAACAGGAAGAGATCACCTGATCAGAAATACTGCAGCTCTAACTGTAACAGGAAGAGATCACCTGACCAGAAATACTGCAGCTCTAACTGTTAACAGGAAGAGATCACCTGACCAGAAAACTGCAGCTCTAACTATAACAGGAAGAGATCACCTGACCAGAAATACTGCAGCTCTAACTGTAACAGGAAGAGATCACCTGACCAGAAAACTGCAGCTCTAACTATAACAGGAAGAGATCCCCTGACCATAAATACTGCAGCTCTAACTGTAACAGGAAGAAGTGTGGAAGCAAAAGATGGAACTTTTTTCAGACCTAACATGTATGGTTTGTTTTGTATGTTTGTGTGCAACATGAATGGTACAATCCCACGGGGGAGCTTTTTTATTTAAAAATGGCAATTTTCTTTTTATGATCACCCAATGGCACATAATAATAAAAATTTATATTGGTATGAAAATGGTTTATTTACATGAAGCAGGGTTTTACATATGAGCTGTTTTATGCAATATATAGAGACGTACATTATTCGGGAGGTTTAGTTTTCCTTTAAGGGAGAATACGATAAACTGATGATTTTGTAGGTGACTGATAAATTCGTTTTAGAGAATAGCCCCCTAGTATTTGTCCAGCGATGTGGATCTAATTATTGTTTACACAGGTGGTTATTTATGAAGCCTTGATTTTTTTCTAGTCAAGGTTTTAAGGGGGGAAACCTCAAATTTGTCATGGGAAAAAAAACTAACTTTTCCAAGATTTATTATACCTCGCAGTGGGTAAAAGTCTGAAACCGAAAATACTCCATCTCAAACCAGTCCAGATCATGTAAAAGTCAGCGGCAGATCTCCCTTTAACCATTTGAAGATGTGTTTAACCATCACAAATTTTGGGAGTTTTGTGGTGTTTGGCGCTAGTTATCACTCGATAAATTCAAGGTTTTCGGGTGGCAATACAATAAGGTCATGATTTGGATTGAAACCCTCGTTTCCTTGGTCCTAGTATGACCCCCAGAGTTCATGGTTAAGCCACAAGGTGGCAGTGTGTAATGATATGTGGTGTCTGTTAAGACTGGCATCTGTGGGGAAGGCCTCAACCACATATCAGGAGTGGATGAACAATCACCAGTGCCCAGTTAAAACAGCCCTTGATTCAGGAAGATTAACCAATTGTAAAGCACTTTTTGGATGACTAATACCAACTGTTACATTTCAAACGCATGTTAATTGATCTCATTCCTCCAATGAAACTGGAAGGCAATGGAGACCCGGCCCTACTACAAATTGAAAGTTGATGGATCTTTACACTGGACACTGTATCATTCGAGGGGGCTTAATGGAAACCTGCAAATGTCTGTGTTCTTGTAAACTACTGTGATCTACCATTCAATTCTGTCATTTATATTCTGCCCCTCGGGCCTATATGCAGGAGAGGATTGCCAATCTACTATAGATCTATTGATACTTCTTATTCAGAATAAACCAAGATGTGAATTTGTTTTCATCTGCATGTATGTATGTATTTTCACCTCTAAGTGCTTTTGTAATTATTATCATTTTTCTGCTCATGACGCTTCTAGTTTGTGAGTTTAGTAGTATGAATAATGTGTTTACGTTGATAATTCAACAAATATGACTCATTGTGCTACTTTCACTTTGAACTGTCTTTTTCAACTCAAAAGATGGCCAATACTGACATGATTATCCACCACTGAAGTAGATCCACCACTTTTCTTTTAATCTTTTTTTTCCCCCTTTTCTTTAGTGCCTATGGTGGCCTCACTCCATCCAACTAAGCACTGTGCCATTTGGACCTTTTGAGTTATTGCTCATTGTTTGCACTTATACGGTCTCTTAATTCCTTTTTCTCTGAGCACTTGGCATAACCTTTGGGTGAATAGAGTGTATAATCCCCATTAGGAACCTCTTCTCTAACCTGGACACTGGCCTAGCATACGTTGACCCTTTGAGATAGGGCATATTAATATGACTGGGAACCAAGCGAATTTCACACGAAATGGCGAAGAATTCGCGAAACGGCTCCGGCGTCTCGTTTTTGATGCAGGCGCCCGTTTTTGACGCCGGCACCCGTTTTTTTAGACGCCGGCGCCCGTTTTTGACGGCAAATTTTTTCCATGAATTTTCGCGGGCGTTTTGTGAATTTATTCGCTGGCGGCGAATTGCGCAAATTCGCGCCTGCCGAATAAATTCACCCATCACTAACAGTGAGAAGTTATGGAAGTCTCTCTCGGAGGCTGCTGTACTGGCAGATACATTAGATACTTTACATACATGACTTGTAATTTATTTCACTTTCTGGGCACTGTGAATGGAGTGTTACATTGCTTATTGCTGTATATGTATTCCTATTAGTTTTGTGTATTATTTGAAATCTTTTGTTAATGTTTATCTCACACAGGAAGCCGAGTCTGTGACCTCATGGAGTCAAAAAACAAAGGTAAAATGTATTTCTCTATTTAATTCCCTTATATGTATCCATCGCGAATGCCATGCTGAGCCTCTCTATTGTGTGGGGTACATATAAAAAAAGAACATCATTTCTAATGCCTACTAAGTAATTATATTTCTGTAAACCTTTAAAAAACATAATGTAGACTTGATGAGGGTGTTATTCTAAGCACCTTTGTAATCTACATTCATTATTTATTTTGTTTTTATTCCAAGATATTAAGGGATACATGTGCTGTTAATATGAATGAATTTTGTTACAACAGCGCCGCCTGCTGGTCAGTTTCCCACCAGTCTGACCACCAAGTAGTCAAGGAAGTTGTCAGGAGAAAGAAAGAGGCTGATGTTCTTCTGCTTAGGAAAGATCTGAGAAAGTTTTAAAAAAAAAAAAAATGTCCAAAGCAGAAGAAAATCAGAACAGCCACTTTCTTTCTCCTGACAACTTCCTTGACTACTTGCTGGTCAGACTGGTGGGAAACTGACCAGCAGGTGGTGCTGTTGTAACAAAATTCATTCATATTAACAGCACATGTATCCCTTAATATCTTGGAATAAAAACAAAATAAATAATGAATGTAAATGACAGAAGTTTAAATTTGTCCCCCCAGAATTTCCCAGGTGGAGAGCCAGAAAGTAAAGAAAAGTTTCACACGCCTGGTAAAACCTATCCCCACACCCCCTATTTTGAAAGCATTTAGAATAAGAAAAAATCTTCTTTTTATTGCCTCCTTAAAGGATAAGTAAACCTTTAAAATAAGTGAATGTAAAATTGATGAGGGAACTTTGACACATCACATTGTACTGTAAAATAATATTTATTTTCATGTTTTATCTGGGTACCTCATCTGGGTAAGTAAACCTTTAAAATAAGTGAATGCAAATTGAATGTAAAATTGATGAGGGGGCTATTGTAAGCATTGTGTTATTTATATTCATTATTTATTTGGTTTTTATTCCAAGATATTAAGGGATACATGTAGGGGCACATTTACTTAGCTTGAGTGAATGAATAGAATAAAAAATACTTCGAATTTCGAACTTTTTTTTGGCTACTTCCACCATCGAATTGGTTACTTCGACCTTTGACTACGTCATCGACTTCGAATCGAACGATTCCACAAGCAGAAAATGGTCATAGTTTGGAAAAATATTTAATTTGGATAGGTCTCAGCTATAATTTGATACTGTATTAAGACGTCCCAACCAAATTTGGCCACACATAGCTTCCTTTCAAGATTAATATTATTGTACATTGTCAGAGATCTTCAATTGCTTAACTTGTTTATACATATTATTATCAACATGTATTTATATAGCACCAACATATTGCGTAACACTGTAAAGTAAATGTGATTATTCAACTAAATCACATGAATTATATATATATATATAGAACATATGGAGTTACATACATCACAATCAAATATATATATTTATACACTTGTTATTTTTTTTTTTTAGAAAACAAACATGAGCTCATTCAGGTGATGAAGAAACATGAAACTATTTTAGAAAAGAAAAAGAAACCCCACCAATTGTTATGATTCTAGAATTGGCCAGAAATACTGCAACGTGATTTATTACACTTGTTTACTAACAACAATTCATAAAGTATTATAATAAAATTATTAAAGTGCTAGTGCTGCTATAAATTCATCCATTAATAGAAAAATTCATTGATTTAAGTAAAGTGCTGTGCAATAAATTATAATATTAGACCCCAAAGAAAAAAATCAATTAAAAATATATATAGAAAAATGACCAACTTTAGGTAGTGGGTTAGCAATTGAAGTCACAATCCATAAAATTAGATTATAGAAAATAGAAAAAATAGATGGTGGAGTTGTCCCATAAACTGACTGCCTGATTTTTTCTAAAGTCTGGGACACCACAAAGATAAGGCAGGACAGGGTAACCGGGGCTGTGGCCTTGGTATTTAACTTGCCCTAAATGTTAATAAGAAGCTAGGTAACCCTAAAAAGCCACAAACCGTCGGTCCCTTAGAAAGGAAGGAAGATTGTAAGAGGTTGTATAGAATAAAGAAGGATTAGACCCCAAGCTCTCTTGCCCCCACTTCCGTTGAAAAACCCAGCCCAAATGTTTCCTATCGATCGATTTAGCAAAAAATTCAATTTGACCACAAGAGGATCACTAAAGACGCCGATGTACGTTTCGCTGAATAGCTTTGTCAAGGCGAAAAAGACAAAGCTATTTATTTATAATTTTATTTATAATTTATATTATTATAATAAATTATAAATAGCTATAGCTATTTATAATTTATTGCACAGCACTTTACTTAAATCAATGAATTTTTCTATTTATGGATGAATTTATAGCAGCACTAGCACTTTAATAATTTTATTACAATACTTTATGAATTGTTGTTAGTAAACAAGTGTAATAAATCACGTTGCAGTATTTCTGGCCAATTCTAGAATCATAACAATTGGTGGGGTTTCTTTCTCTTTTCTAAAATAATTTTTGTTTTTTCTGACATTCGTCAGACCTCAACTAATAGTTGTGAATATAATTTCTTGGTATTTGAATAAAGGTTTCGTCTTTTAGGTTTACAAAGAAACATGAAACCTCAAAACTCACTCTAAGGAACATTTTAGATATTGGTCAAGAGAATATGAATGAAGTTGCTCCTCAAGTTACAGAAGACCTTCCTCTGATTTTTCTACGGAAGCTCATTGCCCTGGACAGTACTGCAAGGAATGTTGAAATTAAAGCAAATGAAAAACCTTCAGGGGGACACAAGCTAAGTTCTCAGGAGCTACTGCAGTTCTTTGATTCTGATGATGAAGAAGATAAATCAAAATCCATCAATCCTTTGGATGTTCTGTGTGTTCTCTTGCATTGTTCAGATAATTTTTTACAACAGAACATTTTATCAAAAATGTCCATGTGCCAATTTGCTGTCCCACTACTGCTGCCTGCTGGTGATGCCACAGATTGCACTTTTATGCTCTGGGCTATGAGAGATAGTGTAAAAAAGTGGAGACCACAATCACTAGCAGAGAGCAAGGGGTTTATTGAAAAAAACCTGGTTCAGGTTCCCATGCATTTTCTTTCCTTTGTCAAACTTGGGAAAGGAAAATTATCCAAATCTAAAATCCTTAACCAAGTTCTTAGTTAAGCTCAGCAGAACCATGACTTCTTTCTACATGACAACATGGAAGGTGGGAACATTGAAAGGCAAATATCCAATGGCTTAGTTGGAGTTTTGTGGTATTTTCCTGTTGGTAAAGTGAATTCAGATATTTTTCCAGAACCTGTTGCTGTTACTAATTTGCGGGGAAACAGAGTCTAACTGGACCCAATTCAGCTTCCTAACCCAAATCTCAGCAGCAGTGTTTGTATTTGCTGAGAGCATTAACGAGAGAGACTGTGAGCTCTTATCAAAGTGCAGCAACTCTATCACAACTTTCAATTTTATAATTACACCAAAAAGCAAATCCACAGAGAAAGAGACTTTGCGAATGTTGCAGAAATTATTTTTGTTGTTAAACATTGATAAAAGAAATATACTTAGGACAGACAGAGTGGCTAATGATAAAGAAATGGTAAAAAAGTTACGCCAACTAATAACAGATTTTAGGTCAGCTGCCAAAAAAACAATAAAAATGGAAGACATGTTACATACAGCCCAAGAGCTTGGGATCAAGGTGGATGAGATGAGGGAGGAATGTCAGAGAGCAAAGAACATGCCTATGAAATTACAAAAGAAATTACTAATGTTGTTGAGTACAAGAAAAAAAACTGTTAAGCTACAAGGAGAACTGTGGAAGGAACTGTGTAAAAACAAGGAAACACAAGTACAGAACTGTACAAATCTCAGCTTATACAGAGATGTATTGAGTTACACCGGGAGCAGAACAAACATGAGTTACCTGATGGCATGACAACATTTATTTCTGCAATAACTCATTTGTCCCAGACAGAGAAACAATATTTTTTGAAATGGATTAAATTTAAACTTGACTCAGTTGCTAGAGATAATCTTTCTCTACTACAAGCTGAATACAAAGAGAAATGTAAAGACTCAAAAAAACATCAGACTGAACTTAGACATCTAGACCAACAGATATCTGACAGTTCTTTGGGAGTAGAACATTTTCTGCGTGAGATGGGGCAGTTTTATGAGGCAGAATGTTCTATGATAAAAGAAAAAATGAATTGATCCATGTAAGATACAATTCACCAAACTCCCTGGTATAGCAGCTGACCTCCTAGTAGATGGATTTCCACTGGAGCTGATAGATGGAGATGCTGCCAACATCCCAATGGGGTGGGTGAAAGGTATTCTTACTGAATTGGACAAAAAGACAGGAGGGAAATGCAAAATAAGAGTAATCACAGTGCTGGGAGTGCACTGGGAAATCCACCCTCCTGAACACCATGTTTGGCTTGCAGTTCCCTGAGGCCAGTGGACGATGCACTCGGGGAGCCTTCATGATACTGATTAAAGTGAAAGAAAATCTGTAGAAGGATCTGGGTTGTGAGTTTGTTCTAGTGATTGACACAGAAGGCTAAAAAGCATCAGAATTAGCTTCCTTGGAGGACAGCAATGAACATGACAATGAGCTGGCAACTCTAGTAGTTGGGCTCAGTGATTTCACTATAGTGAATATGGCTATGGAAAATACAGCTGAAATGAGAGATACATTGCAAATTGTGGTCCATGCATTTCTCCGGATGAGTAACATAGGGAAGAAACCCAAATGCCAGTTTGTGCCTCAAAATGTGAGTGATGTTTCTGCTGATGAAATGAACATGAGGGACAGAAAGAAACTCCTGGAACAGTTGGATAATATAACACAAGCATCAGCCAGCATGGAAAAAAGGAGTGGGATTATACATTTTTGTGATATCATGGACTATGACCTTGAGAAAGACAACTGGTACATTGCTGGGCTTTGGTACGGTGTCCCAGCCATGGCTTCTGTAAACTCTGGCTATAGGGAAAATGTGTATGAACTGAAAAAATATCTGTTCCGGTATATGAAAGAATGCAGAGGTAGCCAAAATCTCCAGACAATTAGAACATTTATTAAATGGATTGAAAGTTTGTGGAATGCTGTCAAATATGAGAAATTCCTTTTTAATTCCAGAAACAGCCTGGTAGCTGAAGCTTACTATAATTTGTCCGTTATATACTCCAAATGTGAATAGAATTTCAGGAAGAATGTTTACAATTGGTTAATTAAGGCCGAGACAACAATCAAAAATGAGTCTGCAGCTAATCTGCTATCAGAAACATGTGCAAAATTTGAAGATGATCTACTTAGTCCACAAAATAAAGTTTTCCAAGGAACGATCCAGACTGCAGGATTAACTGCTCAAATAGGTGTTTATTGTTCAACACAACATGTTTCGAGTCTCCAAGGACTCTTTGTCAATACTTAGTATTGTGGCCAAAGAAGAGAAAACGATGTTGAATTTGTTAAAGGAATATTTTGAAGACAAATCTAATCATGTTGAACTGATAGCAAAGTACAGAGAAGATTTCTTTGGAACTGTGAGCTGTCTCAGTAAATACCTGCAACATTATGTAACAGCAAAGTTGACTGAGGCTGTTAGAATCCAAAATGGAAAATTTCAAATACAGACTATTCAAAGTAACTACCAAATGAAGATAGAAAATGAAGTTACCAATCTCTTGGAGCAGGTCAAAAGAGACAAACGGCTGCTTAGTGATAAGGAGGTTAAAGATGCATTTGAAAATATGTGGAAAAGAACATTAGCAGAGGTACCAAGGAAACTTTTAGAGAAACGGAATGTTAGTGAAGAAATGATCCAGAAACTTAAAAAAGACCAGGCAAACAGAGCAGGTAACATCAATGAGAGACATCTCAATGTAAGACATTTAGAAGAATTTGGAGTTTTGGATCAAACAAAGAGATAATAATATAAGTGACTTTGCTTTCTCAATAATAGAGAAATGCAATCATTACATCACGAAAGAAGTTAATAAACAAGTAGATTATAATGACATGCATTGCGAGAAATTACTCTACGTAATTTATGAAAGACTTGGGGAGAAAGAATATGCAAGTCTTCATTTTACTCAGTTTGAATTCGATTTAAAACTCCACATCTTAGGAATTGCAGCTCCATTATTTCAGGAGATGCACAATGCATTTATCCAAGAGAATGATCCTGTACTTTGTTTGGAAAACCTAAAATCAGATTATTTGACAACATTTGTAAATATATTTCAGGAAAAGGATGAAACACAAAACAGTGCAGAACGTTTCTGTGAGCTCTGCTTAAAGCCGGCAATACTCAATCACATCAACCAACATCTGGGGAAGGATATTGTAGATTATATTTTACACACTGGAGATGCCAAAGAATATTGCAGCAGAACCTTCTTCCAGTTCATTGTACTAAAGAAACTGCTTGAAGAGAACGACTTTTCCCAATATGTAAAATATATTCATTCATATAAGAGCTTTGGGAAAACATGGATAGTAAACTACATAAAAGACATGAATAAGAATTCCCAATTTTTTAAAGATTTGCAAGTGAGTATACTTAGTCATGTTTGCAATGATATCAGAAAAGTTCTTCAATATTTAAAGTCATCAAAAATGTCCAGTATTCCAGACTTTCTGGAAAGGTTTTGTGCAGAATTAAAGACCAAATTAGTGTTTTCTCAGAAAGAGGTTAAAGTGATTGCTTTTCATAACAATGCAGATATTCAGCAGTTTTCACAGGATGTTGAGGTATTTCTCAAAGAAACAGAGAAACAGATCAGGTCAGAAATATGTTGGAAATCTTCCAGTACAGCATCTGTAATTGACAAACTCCCACTGAAACCAGATGATGAGCTGTTTAAGAGAGTGTTTGGCCATCTGTATAATGGCAAATTGGTTATAGAAATTTGTTCAACTGAAGTTGTTGGTGATCGTTTATTCCAAAACTCACACACAGATTGGGAATTTCATCCATAGAAAGAATACCGTACAATTTATCCAGATTGGGCCATTCAGGCTGATCCCAGCATCACAGCCTCAGACTACTGGAAATATATATTTGTAAACTTTAATAGAACATTTGCTAAAGAATATTCAGCAAACTCAGCAGATCTGCCAGAAACATGGTTCCAGATTACCAAAGAACAAGCCTTTCAAAGTCTCCAGGAAACATTTAATATGAAGTGACAGTAAACCTCCACCTATTTTAACAGTTTTCACTATGTTAGGTAATTCACAATGAATGAGATGAACAGAAAGCTGATCTTCAAATTACCTTTCATTTAGTTTCATAGATATTTTGAAAAAATAATTGGTATTGTGATTTTTAAATCTTGCCTTTAAATTCTGCTTAACCTCAGATTTTAAAAACTATCTGATTTCAATTAGAGCCTTAGTAACTGAAAAAGAATTGTATTATTACCCTTTCTTTATTGCTTTTTTAACATTAATATCTCTCTGGGCCTTCTACTATTATTTCATTTTTTTATTTTTCAGTAATCCAATCTCTAGATAGAATCTCTTTTATGTGCTTCAGATATATTTTTTTTTGTATTATCTTTATTTAAGATTTTATCCATACAAAAGTATTCAAAGGGGGGGGGGTTACAGAAGGAAAAAAAGGGAGGAAAAGGTGGGGTTTGGGGGTAAATGCCACCTAGCTTATCATATCAATTATACAAAAAGTACTAATCAGATAAACAAAGGGTCTGTCAGGTTGGTTCTTATTATACCATATGGGTTTAACAATTCTCTAAATAGTCTATCCAAGGACGCCAAATGTTCCAATAAATATTACTACTATTATGTATAATATGGGACAATTCTTCCAACCTCCTGATTTCTTCTACTTTTATTACCCATTCGGAGAGCATTGGAGGTCTGGTGGATTTCCATTTTAGGGGTATCAGTGCTTTAGCTGAGTGGAATAGATGAATGGTGAGAGAATCGGTTACCACCCTTTCAGAGCTGGGCATAATGTTCAGCAAGATTAGCGCATAATTGTTAGATCTAAAATCACTTTTTGTAACAACATTTATTACATAAATAATTTCTTCCCAGTATGTGGTTAAAATTGGACAAGTCAGCCAAATGTGTTTGTGTGTTCCCTTATGTTCCATACATCGCCAACAATTAGTAATCAATTTCGAAGAAATTTTGTTTAATTTGGCAGGAGTAAGGTGCCATCTGGTGACCAGTTTATACGAGGCCTCCCTGATCCTCGAAGCTCTTGATGATTTATGAATTGATTTGAATACTAATTCCCACATATAATCAGATGTAGTAATGTTTAACTCTTTATCCCATGCGCTACAAAAAGTGTTTTTAGATAAAGGATAGGCCTGAGAATTTAAGAGGATTTTATATGATTTTGCTAGAACTTTTTCAACCGCAGGTGATGTTATAAGTAATTGTTCCCAGCTGGTTGCCTGTCTGTTCCAGTTTAATAACTTCTTTGGTGCTTTGTTTGCTTGAGTGTACCCAAGGAGTTGATTGTATCCCCATTTGTCTCTTGGATGACAACCCCATCGTTTTTGCATGTCAGTTAATGGTATCAATTTATTAGTTATAAATAAGTCACCCATTCTTGTTTTTCTGTTATCCCACATATTCCACCTGTTAAAAGAACCCCTTTCCATGCTTGGCACGAAACTGGGGTTATACATTAAAGGTTGAAGATGGTATGGCCGGATGGTAAGTTGGTATTTATCTCTGTTTCTTAACCAGACCCTCAAAGTTGCCCCTATGAATGGGTGCTTTAATAGTTCTTTAAGGGAACTCTCGTTCTCAACCCACAAAGTGTTTTCGATGGGGTAAGGGATAAATGCCTGTTCCAGGGTGCACCAGTCCTTCTTTACTTTATCATTAGCCCAGCCATAGATCCGTTCTAAATGAACTGCTATATAATATAGAAATATATCCGGTAATCCAAGCCCACCTTTGTTTTTGGGCTGGGTTAAGAGATGGTATTTCAGTCTAGGGTTTTTACCCCCCCATATGAATCTAATTAACATAGACTTTATGGATATAAAGAAGGACTGGGGCAAAAATATTGGTAGTACCTGGAAAAGGTACAATATTTTTGGTAGTAAAATCATTTTAATTGCATGTATCCTACCAAACCAAGAAAGTTGCAATTTGTCCCATTTGTCTAATTGATTTTGAAGTGTTGTCACTAGAGGGTCATAGTTATCATGATATATTTTATTTATGTCAGATTGAATTCGAACGCCTAAATATTTAATAGCGCTATTCGCCCATTTAAATGGGAAATTTTGTTGTATCAATGAGAATGATCTTACTGGAATATTAATATTTAAGATTTCTGATTTTGCATAATTAACTTTAAAATTTGAGACTTCACCAAATGTTTTCAGTAGGGCCACTATATTTGGAAGAGAAGTGAAGGGATCCGAAATACACAGTAACAAGTCATCCGCAAAGGCTATACACTTATGTTCTTTCCCTTCTATCTGTAACCCATGTATGTTTGGGTTTCTCCTAATATGGGCAAGGAGAGATTCCATTACAAACACAAACAGAATTGGGGAAAGTGGGCACCCTTGTCTAGTCCCGTTGGATATTTGAACCTTAGATGATAGTGAACCATTTACCTTTAATTTTGCAGTAGGGTTGTCGTATAATGCCATAATTCTTTGTATAGTAATGTTTCCTAAACCCAGGCCCTTTAAAATTTCTCCTAGGAAAGGCCAAGAAACCCGATCAAAGGCCTTCTCCGCGTCCGTAGTCAGTAGAAGTGTAGGTATATTTTCATCTTGAGAGTACTTTATTAATGAGATGACCTTAGCAGTGTTCTCCTTTCCCTGTCTTTTGGGTATGAATCCAGTTTGGTCCTGGTGAACTAATTCTGAGAGATATTCTTTTAATCTATTACTTATGATTTTTGCATAAATTTTTAGATCCAGGTTTATTAAGGAAATAGGCCTGTAGCTCGAGCATAATTGTGGGTCTTTATCTGGTTTCGGAATTAGGGTGATATGGGCTTCTTGAGCCTGGGGGTGAAATTTCGTAACATTATTGATAGAATTAAAATATTCCAGTAGATGCGGAGAGATATCTTTTAAAAAAACTTTGTAGAATAGTACTGTATAACCATCAGGTCCAGGACTTTTCCCATTAGGCAGTGAGGTAATACAATTTTCTATCTCTGTTAAAGAGAAGGGTGCATCTAGGGCTGCTGCTTGTTCCAAGGTTAATTTTGGGAGATTCGCCTCCTCAACAAACTTTTCAATTTTTTCCTTTGTTTGTTCAGAATTATATCGGGGTTTAAGTTTATAAAGTGCCTGATAATATATTTGAAATGTTTCAGCAATACCCCTAGTACTACATTGTGGAATATTACTTTTGTCTAAGATGGATGTAATATGTGTTTGTGGTTGTAATGATTTCAACGTTCTAGCAAAATGTTTGGTGCTCTTGTCGTTCAATTCGTAGTATTTTTGCTTACTACTTAAATAGGCCTTCTGGGTTTTTTGGTCAAGGAGGGATTTTAGTTTGAGCCTTCTGCTCTCCAGGGTGGCAAGAGTTTTTTGGGCTAACGATTCTTTATGGGCCTGTTCTAAGGATGCTATTTCTTTTAGTAAGACAGTGATCTCATTTCTCTTTTCTCTTTTTAGATTAACACCTAAAGAGATCAGATGTCCCCTTAAAACGCATTTAAGTGTCTCCCAAAGTGTGGTGGGAAGAATATCTGTACCCTTATTCAATTGAACAATATCACTTATCCAAGAACTAATAAGATCTCTTCTAGTTTTTGAATGCAGTAAATAATCGTTCAATCTCCAATTAAACTCAGGTTTCAGGGAATGGGGTATTATAAAATGTGTTATTACTGGGGAGTGATCAGAGTATAAGGAGATCCCAATATCTGATCTAGAGAATAGATGTAGCCACTGCTGAGAAACAAAAACCAAATCTATTCTGGTATACACATTATAAACCTTGGAATAATGTGTGTAGTCTCTCTTTAGGGGATTTAAAGCTTTCCATATGTCAACTAGGGACATCTCACTTAATCTCTGTTTTATTTCCTTAATTCCCCTATAAGAGACACTACTCCTCTTAGAGGAAGAATCTGTCAGTGGATTTAGAGATAAATTAAAATCACCACCTAGGATTACAGTCCCATCTCTAAAATTATCCAAGACCTCTAAGAATTGTTTTATATATGCAACTTGCCCAGAATTTGGAACGTAAACGTTAGCGATGGTGTACACTTGATTCAGTATTTTCCCTTTTATTATAATAAATCTACCCTCTGCATCTGAGATCGAGTTTATATACTTAAAGGGGAGATCCTTATGTATCAGTATGAGCACCCCCCGTGATTTCTGTTCTGGGTTGTTGCTTGTATAAACAAGGGGATAGAGTTTTGTTCTTAGAGATGGAACATGGTTCTCCTTAAAGTGCGATTCTTGTATCAATATTATTTTCGCTTGGTATTTTTTACATTCAGATAAAATGTGAGTTCTCTTCAACCTTTCATTGATCCCATTCACGTTAAATGAAATCACTGCGCATTCTAAGCATTTTTTGTCAGTCATAAATACTTATTGTTTAAGCAGTTTGCTTTACTGCCTTCTTCTGGATAGCTCCAATATATGTATACTTTTTGTAGCATTGTAAACCCGTTTGTCTTATACAATATTGGCAGTGTTTTAGACCCCCAGATATAGGGAAGAGTTTGTAGGGTAAGAAAGGGTATAAAGGAAATTTTAAGCCGCATTTGGATAGTGGGGTCTAATTCCCCAGAATACAAATTTTTTGCGGCGGGAGAGGTGACTAGCACCTTCATGTGGGGGATAGTGGATTATTTGAGGTGGTGGATTGGTCTTCCCAGTATTTTTACCCCCCGAGAAAAAGAAGCCGTCAAGTATGGAATTTAAATATTGAGTGACAACCCTTCATCAGCTTTCCACAAGTTGAGCTTAATAAAGTCCCCGCTATGTTTCCCTTAGTTTTAAGCCTCTCTTGACCAGCAATATATCAAATAAACAGTATGCCACATATCATAATAAACCTATAACAGAAAAATAGGGAAAAAAGAAAAAATTCATTAAGCCCATGCTCTACAGTATTTTAAGTACTTATCAGTTCTTGAAGATTATAGTCCTCCCACTGCGATCAAGAAGAGATATCAATGTCTGGTCCAGGTCTCAGCTATTTAAAGTTCTCTTCTAAGATGATCTTAGAGCTCGTTGACTCTCTTTAGCCCCGTGGACTGTTGAGATCTAAAGGGATGTTTCCAAGGATATTATGAAATCATTCTTTGGTTGATCTTGTTGTTCCTCGTGTAGATCTTGTGCTGTCCAAGGTTCTCTTGGGACCCTGTGCCCGACTCCACTCTTCTTGTAGATCAATAGTAGCCTCAGCTGTTGGATCCTCGTCGTTCAACCAACCAGGTAGATCAATCAGAGGTAACTTAAGTTTTCGCAGAAAATTTACAGTATCAGCCGGTGACCTGATAGTTACTGTTGTCCCATCCTTGATCACCGTGAGAGAAAAGGGAAATCCCCATTTATAAAGTATATTTTTTCCTCTTAGTACATCAGTCAGTGGTTTCAGCTTTTTCCTTTTAACTAAAGTTTGCCTTGATAGATCTTGAAAGAGTTTTATTGTATTGTCTTCATAGCAAATGTCGCTTGCTTCTCTGGCTTTCTGTAAGATCTCCTCTTTAATAGGAAAGTTGTGCAGACAACACAGGATATCACGAGGTGCATTTAGAGGGGCAGCTTTTGCTTTTTTCACCCGATGTGCTCTGTCAATCTTTATCTCTGAAATTGACTCTCTTTTCAAGAGATTGTTGAAAATATGAAGTAGCACTGGTTGTATCCCGTCATTTGTTATTGACTCGGGAACCCCCCTTATTCTGATATTATTTCGTCTGCTTCTATTTTCCTGATCTTCTAGCAGTCTATGCAATTCGGATATTTTATTATCTTGCTCTTTAATATGTTTTTGCATTGACTTTTGGTGAGTAACGACCTTATCGATACTTGTTTCCAAGTTATCGGTCCGTTCAGCAAGGGCCCCAATGTCTTTTTTAATATCTTGGATATCTTCTTTAATAGATCTTGTCATCTCCTGGAACATCTCTCTTAAATCAGATTTGGAGGGTAATTGTGCAATGTACGATTGTAAGTCGTGCTCCTCGTGATCTACCCCTGACTCACTATCAGTATCAGAGTGATCTCTTAGGGAGAGAGCAGTCTCCTCCTCTGCATTATCCCTAGACGCCATCTTGGGGGTCCTGCGATCCGGTTTTTGCTTGAAAAATAGAGGAGCTATTTCTTTAGTTGTTGGTGGTCGCGGTTTGGGTTTAACTGGGGTATCAATTACTTTATCAACTTTATCTCCTTTTTGTCTGTGTGTTTTCCCCATGTTGATACAGCTTACTTTGCAGCCTTGTTAACTTGTTAACAGTTGAATGATCATATGTCAATGGCTGACACGGAGATTAATTATCACCCCTCTGGAGTCTGACTTTATGACTCACTAGTTGCCAGCTGCCTAGATATCCTAAATCCAAAGATATTCGGCAAAGCCCGGCAATTCCCAGCTCCCAGCTCACCTTAAATAACCGGCCCCAACTTCGGTATCGGCACGACCTTGGCAGCTCTCCTCATTTATATGAAATAATAATAATAATGTCTCTGACCGTTTCCTTCCAAAACTGCCTGTCAGCCGGCTCAGGGAGAGATGTGTTGAGGATAGATTGAGAAATTTAAGAAATTTAAGAGATTTGGTGGCCACTACTGCGGCAAATGGTCGCGGTGGAATGAGGGGTTGAGCGTCAATGGCCACGGAGGGATGAGGGGGTGAGCAACCCACTAGGGTTCAGTCCGACTATTGCCACTTCAGTGGCCGTGAACGGAGCCGTCTCTACGGCGTCCTGGTTTGACAAACAAAAGCACCCGCCCACGTGGCGTTCACCCCAGCAAACCCGGAGCCGCGTCGGCTCACAACACCAGTACCAGCATCGGCGCCAACTCCTTCGCTCGGCCCCCTCTGCGGCCCCGCTTCGGGACTCGTGACCTGAGACTCAGGGTTTCAGTCTCAGACTCAACGCCAACACCCCCTGTCAGCGTCTCCGTGGGCCGCTCCGGGGATACGGGTCCAGCACCTCCACGCAGGCACTCGTCCAGCGGCTGTCAACCTTCGCCTTTCCAACTTGCGGGTAGGAAGGATTTTTATTATATCTTAGCGCGTCCATGGGGTTGTTTAACCATTATAAACGGCTAAATTCTCGGGTGGTGTTGGGAGCTCAAACACTAAGCGGCCATTCTCCACCTCGCAACCACGCCCCCCTGGGCTCTCAGATATATTTAGAGTGTAACTCTGCATAAAGGGATACTGTCATAAGAATAAAAATTGTTTGTTTTGCCTCAGAGTGTGATGTTTTATTGAGTGGAAAATTATTTTCTTTAGAAAAAGTTATTGTCATTGAACTACCAGACAGCCATATATTATGAGGCTAAGGGGAGAACATAATTAAAAGTCGCAAGCGTTATTTAAAATGGCATCTTTGCGAATGTTTAGCACTGTTTGCAATGTAAAATCAGTTGCTGGCGAATATCGCATTGCTCATTTTCGCTAAGCAAAAATTTTGCTTTAACATCTGCTCCGGAGTTTCGTGATTTTGAAATTTTATTGCATCTACTGCGAATGTTCACATTTTGTTTGCAAACTTGGTGATGACATCGTTGAGGTCTTTAATCAAAGGATCAAAAAGGATGCAGACATGATCTCTAACATTCAAAGCATCTTTGCACAGGTTTTTTGAGTTATCGAAACATATTACATTCCCCTTTGGTACTTAGTGATGATTAAATCTGTCCCTATTGACTTCATTACAAATAACGCTTGTATGTGACTTCCCAGATTTACCATGCGGTAAAAGCTATTTGTGGAATTCCTATAGGTCATTGCTATGTTACAGATAGGCTGGCTAGTCTGATATCAGTGGTAGAAAAGTTTTGAAGGGGTATCAAGGGATAAGATACTTGATGTGAATGCAAATCATAATACTATTAGTTTGTGTCATCATGGTTATATGCTTAACAGATCTTGCCAGACTAATTTAATTGCCTTTTATGAGGAGGTGAGCAGGGACCTTGATTCTGGGATGGCAGTGGATGTGATCTACTTGGACTTTGTGAAGCTTTTGATACAGTGCCACTCAGAAGGTTACTGGTTAAATTAAGGAATGTTGGCCTGGAACATAGTATTTGTACTTGGATAGAGAACTGAGGGATAGATTACAAAGAGTGGTGGTAAATGGAACATTTTCTAATTGGACCAGTGGAGTACCAAGGATATGTCCTTGGTCCCTTGCTTTTTAACTTGTTTATTAATGACCTGGAGGAGGGCATTGAAAGTATTGTTTCTATTTTTATTTTTTTTTTTGCTTAGATTGTGCAGAACTATAGGTTCCATGCAGGATGCTGCCTCTTTGCAGAGAGATTTGACTAAATTAGAAAACTGGGCAGCAAACTGGAAAATGAGGTTCAATGTTGATAAATGCAAAGTTATGCACTTTGGTAAAAATTATATAAATGTAAGCTACACTAAATGGCAGCATATTGAAGCTATCCTTGATTGAGAAGGATCTATGGTTTTCTTATGGATGACAATTGTTTCATTCCAGGCAGTGTCATTCTGTGTGTCACATCTTCCCTGGGGAGATGTTGGGGAGTACCAGGAAGTTGGGAGCCTAAAGACTGGGTAACCTGAGGTCAGAATCCATGTTAATGGTGAAAGAATACTTTAATAACCTCAAAGAAGTGATTACACAAGTTACGGTGCTCACAATGAATATACAGACTTGTAATCTTAGAAGCGGCAGGCAGATACACAAACCAGAATCAAGCCAAAGTGTTAAGGCAGTTGGCATACAAGCAAAGTGAAGGACAGGCCAGGAGTCAGAAATGGGAATCCAAAAGCAGGGCTAGGTGGGACTCAAGGGTACAGGAACAAGGCAGGAACTGGACCAGGACTCAGAATCAGTAACAAGGAACCAGAAGCAGTCACAATGAAAACTTGGAACAGGACCAGAAAATACAGGAATCAGAGGCAAGATCATGGCAACAGTTTAATGACCAAGCACTGGGCAAAGGTCAGGGAAAGGTTTATAAAGGGTTAGGATTGGATAATGAAATACAGATGGGGATAATGAGATGGGCGGAGAGATGAAGCAGAAGACTGGAGTATAACAGGAACAACAAGATGAATGAAAAAAACAACACTAAGGACCTCCATAACAAGTAAGTGCACAAGTAGCTCAGCACAGAGTCCAGAGTATAAAAACTCAGCAATTCCTGACACTGTGGCTACTAAAACAAATAAAGTTCTGTTTTGCATATAAAAAGGGCAATAAAGGACCAGTAACATCAAAAAAATGAAAGTGCCCTGTACTAGTAAAACTGCTGTCTTTGATAGATAGATAGATAGATAGATAGATAGATAGATAGATAGATAGATAGATAGATAGATAGATAGATAGATGATGCTGATGATAGATAGATAGATAGATAGATAGATAGATAGATAGATAGATACATACATACATACATACATACATACATACATAATGATGATGATGATGATAGATAGATAGATAGATAGATAGATAGATAGATAGATAGATAGATAGATAGATAGATAGATAGATGATAGATAGATAGATAGATGATGCTGATGATAGATAGATAGATAGATAATGATGATGATGATGATGATGATGATGATGATGATAGATAGATAGATAGATAGATAGATAGATAGATAGATAGATAGATAGATAGATAGATAGATAGATAGATAGATAATGATGATGATAGATAGATGATAGATAGATAGATAGATAGATAGATAGATAGATAGATGCTGATGATAGATAGATAGATAGATAAACATGACAATGAGCTGGCAAATCTAGTGGTTGGTTTGAGTGATATCACCATAGTTAACATTGATTGTTGTCCCTGCTTTTCTTAGGATCAAAAACAGGGAAGAGACCCAGCTGTCAGTTTGTGAATCAAAATGTAAATGATGTTTCAACCTATGATTTGAACATGAAAGATAGACGGAAACTACTGGAACAGTTGAATGAAATCACCAAAGTGGCAACAAACATGGAAAAAAAGGGGCAAAATTATAAATTTCAGTGATATCAAATATGACCTAGAAAAAGAAAACTGGTACATTCCTGGGCTTTGGTATGGTGTCCCAACCATGGTCACTGTCAACTCTACGGTAAAAAGGTTTCTAAAGTGAAATAACATTTGTTTAACCCAATGGGGATATGCCACCAGCACAAAATATTCATCAATTTATTGAGTGGAGAAAAAGTTTATGGAACTCAGTAAAACATGAAAACTTTATTTTCAGTTTCAGAAACAGCCTTTTTTTATATTTAATATGTTTATTCAGTTTTTAAAAGAAAATACAAAATAGAATATAGAACAAACGAGGACAATTTTCTCATTACACAGTCATATTCGGTTTATCAAAGGATATATAAGATATACATATACATAAAAAGAAGAGAGAAAAAGAAAAAGAAAGTGTTCTCATCACTTCCCCTTTAAATTCTCAGCACTACAATTTTTTTTAGTTATTATATTACTTCATTCCTTAGTAATTCACACCATTGTTTCCATAATTTACAGTGTTTATTTATTTTATTTTTTTTGCTATTTCTTCTATACCTCTTATTTCTTCTATTCCTTGATCCACAATACCTTGTTGATTGGTGTTTTTGTTTTCCAATTACGTGGTATCATGTTTCTTGCAAAGGCTATCATTAGTTTAATTCTCGGATCTGTAATAGTTCTTTTATTTATATGATCATATAGGAGTAAGATTTGTACTGTGTTTCTATAAGATATTTAAATTCCCATTTTTTCTATAGCATTTAGGACATATTCCCAGAATGGTCTAATAACTTTACAGACGAGCCATAGGTGGGTATATGTTCCTTTACATTTCCCACATCTCCAACATATATCAGATAATCCATACATATTATGAAGTTTAGTCAGGGTATAATACCACCTGAATATTAACTTGTAACTGAATTCTTGCAGTTTGGTGTCCTTTGATATTTCTATATTTGCTTTACTTATATAATTCCACTCTGAAAGGGATATTTTTAGTTCTTCTTCCCATTTTGTGAAAAATCATGGTTTAATTACAGTCCGTTTAGCCAATTCCTTATAAATCCTTAATAGGCTACCGTATATACTCGAGTATAAGCCGAGTTTTTCAGCATCCAAAATGTGCTGAAAAAGTCTACCTCGGCTTATACAGTCAGTGGGCAGTAGCTGAGATTGCAGTCACTTTTAATCATTCCAATATCACACAGCACCCTCTGTTGGTTATATGAAGGATTAACAGTGATGCCAATATCACACAGCGCCCTCTGTTGGTTATATTAAAGAATAACAGTGACTGCAATATCACACAGTGCCCTCTGTTGGTTATATGAAAGATTAACAGTGACTGCAATATCACACAGTGCCCTCTGTTGGCTATATGAAAGATTAACAGTGACTGCAATATCATACAGCACCCTCTGTTGGTTATATGAAGGATTAATAGTGATGGCAATATCACACAGCACCCTCTGCACATGGTAGTGGGACAGTGGAACAATGCACACAGTAATCCGTTTGGCAATTCTCTGTCACCATCAACTTTGCAAAGAAGTCCGGTTGATCGCTGGGGGGGGGGGGGTCGCTTTGGAGGACTGTGCACTGCTGGGAGACAGGGCTGTAATTGTGTCTAGGCTTATACTCGAGTCAATAAGTTTTCCCATTTTTTGTAGGTAAAATTAGGTACCTCGGCTTATACTCAGGTAGGCTTATACTCGAGTATATACAGTATGTTGTATAATATATCTCCCATGTCTACAAGTTTCTCAAACCAAGTCAGGGGTCTCGCACTATCTTCAAATTTTAATGACACAATAAAATGTCTGATCTGGTTTAATATCCATTCAAATCTAGAGTGGTATCCAAATTTCGATATCAGAGTTTCTATAGTAATTGTCCCATGTTTATCCAAAAAATCTTTAGCCTTCCATTTCTTCCCATTTTTTCAGCAATCTATCCTCTTGTCCTGGAACAAAGATGGGATTATCACATATAGGCATCATAACTGATGGATACATAATAATATTTAATTTTCTATTTTTCCTTCCCCATATCTTTAAAGTAGGAATAACTGTTATCTCATCTTTATCTATTTTTAAATCGTATATTTTATTTAGCCAAAAAATAAATCCTAATTGTAATCCCTCATTTTCTCCCTCAGCTTTAATCCAAGGCTGTGATTTCTCTTCTATAGTCCATCTTAATATCCTCAATAGATGAACGGCTTCATAATATGTACAGAGACATGGGACACCTACTCCTCCTTCTTTCTTCTTCCCAATTAAATTAGTAAAGGACACCCTTGGTATTTTATCCTTCCATACAAATCTCATCGTAATACTTTTCATCTTGGAAAAGAAACCATTTGGTACATGTATTGGTAATGCCTGAAATATATATAGTATCTGTGGGAGTACCATCATTTTTATAATATTCATTCTTCCAAACCAGGATATATTAATATTTTTACATCTATTCAGAAACAGCCTTATAGCTGAAGCTTATAATAACTTGTCAATAACATATTCTCAGTGGGAATGGAACTTCCGCAAGCAGGTTCACTCCTGGCTGATCAATGCAGAAAACATGAAGAATCAGTTTGTAGAAAAAATATTGGAAATAACTAGTACACATCTAAAAGATGATCTTGTTACAATTCTCAGCAATGAAGAAAGTAATATGTTAATGTTGTTAGAAAAGTATTTTGAAAGCAAAACAAAAAACCTCATATTAATGTTCCAGGAAGAATTATTTAAAGGGGTGGTTCACCTTCAAACAACTAGTTGTTTTCAGATAGATCACCAGAAATAATGACTTTTTCCAATGACCTCCTGTTTTCTATGTGTGACCATTTTTTTTCTAGTATTGAAGTGTGAAGTGTCATTTTTCATCTTCTGAAGCAGCCCTGGGAGGGGGGGTCGCCGACCCTGTAAACTGTTCTAAATTGATACATTTAGTTGATACATTTCTTATCTTTGTCCCTGCTGAGCAGAATCGCAGGCAGCTGTTAGAATTGATACAATAGTTACTAATAGTCCAGAGATGCTGCTGAGAAATGGATCAACTAATTGTTGTAAAATTGTAACAGTAGAGTCTGCACCTGAATTACTGAGCTGCCAGACTCAAACACCAGAGACACAAACACTCAACTTTAAACTTGGATTTTGGAAAAACAGTAAAAAAATAAATAATGGAAAGTAATTGAAAAAAGTCTTTATATCTGAGGAACAATCTAAAAACAACTGAATTGAAAAATGCATTTAGAAGGTGAAAAGTCTCAGGAATACTGTGTAACTGCAAAGATCGATGAGGCAGTATGACTTCAAAAAGGGAAACATTACAAGGCCATCCAAAGTAGTTATCAAGCAAATATTGAAAAGCAAATTGCCAGTCTCCTAGATCAGGTCAGAAGACAGCAACATCATCTTGGGAATAAAGAGATTAAAGTGGCATTGAGGCTATGTGGAAGGAAACTTTATCAGAGTTACCAAAGCATCAGTTAGAGAAGAATATTATCCAAAGGAAAATATTACAGGAACTTAAACAAGACATTGGCAACAAAGGAAGTTCTATAAATGAGAAATTCCTCAGTGTTTAGATGAGTATGGAAAAACATTTGTGATTGACGACAAGCATATTGATATGACATGGTTTTCAATACATGTTTTAAAAAAACAATTGTCAAAAGAACGGTATAATAAAATCAATGATTTTACATACTCTTTCATTGATCAATACTCTCGGGCACATGTACTAAGCTCGAGTGAAGGATTCGAAGTAAAAAAACGTCGAATTTCGAAGTATTTTTTTGGGTACTTCGACCATCGAATAGGCTACTATGACCTTCGACTTCAATTTGAACGATTCAAAGTAAAAATCGTTCGACTATTCGACCATACGATAGTAGAAGTACTGTCTCTTTAAAAAAACATACTTCAGCAGTTTAAACCTACGAGGTACAATATTAGCCTATGGGGACCCTCCCCATCAGTTTTCTAAGCTTTTTTTGATCAAAGAAAAATCCTTCGATTGATCGATTAAAATCCTTAGATCTAACGAATTTTACTTTGATCGATCGATCGTAGTATTTGCGCAAAATCATTCGAATTCGAAGGATTTTACTTCGAGGGTTGAATTTGAGGGTTTTTTAACCCTCAATAGTCGACCCTTAGTAAATGTGCCCCTCAGTATGTAACAGATAAAGTTAATACAGGAGAAAACTATGATGGGACCAATTGCCAAGAATTGCTCAAAATATTCAATGAAAGATTGAGGAAGAAAGAAGTAAAGTCACATATCTTTGGAAGATTCATCCAAGAGAACGATCCTGTGCTGTGTCTGGAAAAACTAAAAGCTGATTATTTGGCAACATTTAAAAATTTGAGGAGAATGATGAAACACTTAACATCAATAACTGACCACATTAACTAACATCTGGAGAAGTATACAGTAGATGATATTTTGCACAGTGGAGATACTAAAGAATATTACAGCAGAACATTATTCCAGTTCACTGTGCTTAAGAAACTGTTGGATAAAAGGGAGAATTGTTTTCATACTTACTGTAATTCTCCTTTCCAAGTCACTCTTCATATCAGCATTACACCCAGGAGGCCCCTCCCATCCCTGCCCCCAGACCACATAGTCCCTCCCTCTCTAAAAATCCTAAAGGTACTAACGAGACTCATCTACCTCATCTAATACCAAGTTTAACCTAAAAGGGTGGGGAATGCTGATAGGGAGAGTGACCAGGAAAGGAGAATTATGGTAAGTATGAAAACAATTCTCCCTTTTCCTGGTCACTCCATATCAGCATTACACCTGGATCTACCAAGCCATCAGAACTTTAGGGTGGGAAAAAACACTCTCCAAAAACCTTATATAATGCAAAAGTTTTAATTTAAGATACAAAAGCAAGGTGAGTCCCTGCTGTAAAAGCATGATTACTGGAGACCGAAACATCCATAGAATAATGTTTTATGAAGATTATGCTGAAGACCAGGAAGCTACTTCGCAAATCTGTGATCTTGGGACTTCCATTAATGCTGCCAAGGATGCAACAACCGCCCTAGATGAATGAGCCATGCAAGTGCATATGTTTACAAAACAGGGGTTTTTAGTTACAAAGTTATGATCATAAAGTTGAAAAGCCACCATACCAAGTCAAGGTAAACCCCATATGGCGGTCCCGAACTCTTGCAGGAAGCCCAAGACCTGGGATAATGAGATATCCTCCTATTCCTCAAGTTGTCCTCTCTATAATAGGAATCTCTCCCAAATTCTATAAAATGTCAAAGAAGTAGGTTTCCTAGAACTTAGGAGAGTAGATACTACTGCCTCTGAAAGTCCTAAGGCCAACAGCCTTTTGCACTCAGTCTCCACGCCTGAAGAAACAAGGCCCCTGGGTTTGGATGTAGAACAGATTCCTGTTTCAAAAGATCTCTGTGGAAGAGGCCACAGTGGTGCAATCACCAGCTTTAACAGAAGTGGATACCATGTTCTGCGTGGCCACTTTGGAGCAATCAATATCATCTCCTTCTGAATGACCTTCTGCAGTGTGCAGTCAAAAATGAGTAGAAACAGATGAAAAGCATACACCAGATGACCTGTCCAGCTCTGTAGAAGTGCGTCTACTGCTCTTGCTTTCTGACAGAACCTTCTGGAAAAGAAGACCAGACATTGGTTGTTATGTTTCAAAGCCATCAAATCGATCTCTGGTAATCACCATCTCTCCACCAGCATCTGGAACACTTCCTGATGCAGAGACCAACTGACAGTATATTCCAACTCAATCTGCCTTCTGATTTTATATTCCCAGAAGGTAACCCGCTGTCAAAAGTACCAGATTTCTCTCTGCCCAAGACAAAATCAGCTGTACCTCCTGTAGTAAGGATCTGCTCTTGGTTTGCCCTTGCTTCCAGACATATGCCAGTGCAGAAGTATTGTCTGTCTATCAATATCCGGACTGAGGAGCCTCGAAGAACTTGGGCAAAAGAAAACAGAGCATTCTTTGATGCCCTGATCTCTAATATATTGGATGGAAGTCCCCTATGCTGGCAAGACCACTGTCCTTGAACCCATTCTGAGTCCAGATGCGCTCCCCCCCTAATGTGGAAGCATCCAAGACTAGCGTCATCCATTGAGGTTGAGCTAACGGGAGACCTCTGCTGAGATTCTTCTCTGATAGCCACCATCTGAGAGACTGCTTGAATGTCTGTGACAATTGCATCTGTTGATCCCAGTCTCTTCTCACCCTGTTCCATTGATCCAAAAATATCCATTGTGCTGGTCTCATATGCCACCTGGCCCATTTTGTGACTGGAATAGTTGCTGCCATGGAGCCTATCAGGGACATTTACTCCTGAGCCTGGACTTGAGACTTTTCCAGAATCCCTGATATTTGGCAAATCAAGTCCTGAACTCTTTGTGGAGGAAGTGACACTGCCCCCCCCAATGTGTCGAACAAGGCTCCCATGTACTGCAAGGACTGGGAGGGGACAAGATGGCTCTTCTCCCAATTCACTATCCAGCCGTGAGCCTGTAAAAAATTCCAAACTCTATCCCGATGACAAATGAGGGTCTCCCTGCTCCTTGCTGACAATAGGATGTCGTCCAGGTAATGCCATATGGAGATCCCCTCCTATCTTAGAGTCACAATCAGGATTACCAGAACTTTGGAGAAAACCCTTGGGGGCAAATTCACTAAGATGCAAAGTTGCGCCAGGCGCAACTTCGCCGGGCTTCGCTGCACTTCGCCGCACTTTGCCACACTTCGCCAGGCGTATTTTCGCCAGCGCTCTGCAAATTCACTAAAATCCGAAGTTGCGCACAGGGGTAGCGTTAGTTTGCGAAGTTGCGCTAGCGTTAATTCGCCAGGCGAAGCGAAGTTTCGCTAGCGATGGTTAATTTGCATACGGCGCGAAATTCAAATTTCAATGGAGGAACACGTATCAGCACTACAAATGCCTAGAAAACCTTCAAATCAGCAAAGAAAAAGTTTATTTTGCCCTACACATGTGCCCACTATCTAGGTAAGTTGCCATGGGTCAGTAAATGTAGGGGGGAGGAAGGGGAGCCCCAAAAAAAATTTCGATCTTTTTCAGCCTATCACCCATCATGTAGAAAACACGCCAGCGTTTTTTGGGACTTAGAAAAAAATTTGACTTTTTTGGAAACAATCCCTATCTACTCTATTGCGCTTTGCCAGGTCTGAGGTGGCGAAGGAAGTCTAGCGTAAAAGGTAGCGTTCAGTACACTGCGCAAGTTAGTGAATTTGCGTAGTTACATCGCTAGCAAAAATTCGCCTGGCGTAAGGATGCAAAGTAACACTTGTGAAAATACGCCAGAGTTCGTTAGTGAATTTGCGCAGTAGCGAAAATGCCAAACGCTAGCGTTCGGCGCTTAGTGAATTTGCACCTTGGTGAGGTTGATAGGCCAAACGGCAGGCAATGGAATTGGAAAATGCAATGGAAATGCCTTCCTGCCAAGAAAAAACAAAGGAAGCGCTGATGAGCCTCTATGACTGAAATATGGAGGTAGGCATCTCGAAGGTCTATAGAGAGAAGCCAGTCTTCTGGTAGTACTGATGCAATGATGGAAAAGATGGATTCCATCTTGAATTTCTGAAACTTCAGGTACTTGTTTACCTCCCTGAGATTCAGCATTGGTCTCCAGCCTCCTGAAGACTTCTTTACCAGAAATACGACTGAATAAATTCCCCTGTTCACCTCTTGAGGAGGAACTGGGACCACAGCTCTTACTTCTAGTAACCACTGAACATACTGATCCAAGGCTCTTCACTTTTCTCCCAAAGCCAGGTAAGGAGCCAGGTAAGGAGACCACAAATCTGTCTTCCACTGAGACTGCAGAAAATTCCAGACGATAACCTCTCGTCAGGATGTCTTAAACCCATTGGTCTGAAATGGTAGTGTGCCAAACCTGACAGAACCCTCCTAGTCTGGCCCCCAATCTTTTCGACGGATAGTCAGGAAGACTTCTTAGATTGCTGGGTCAGCCTGGACTTATCACGGCTAGAAAAGGCTGATTGACCCCTCTTCCAGGCAAAAGGCTTAAAATTGTCTCTGGTTCCTCTAGATGAATGAGCCCTTGCAGATCCTTGAGACATAAATTACCTGAATGGCTAATATCTTGGTTTCTTTTTATCTTGTGTCAGAAACTGACTCTTTCCCCCAGAGGCTGTAACAACCTACCCTGGTGGTCTATTGGGAGGGGGTCAGCAGGGACACCTGCCGCCCCCTCGGCGGGGATGCCCTCCACAAGCCGAATCCTCTTCTGTATGCGCTGGTTGTTAGGGCACGCTGGACGCGTCTCCTCTGTCTTTATTGGCGCATGCACGCTGGTGTGGTGACGTCAGCGCGCAATGGCGCGAACTTATTTAAGTTTAAAGGGCCATCATACAGGTTTTCATTGCCCATTATAGGTTTTGTTCCTGGTGCAGTTAGCTTTTGCTATTCTGGTTTTGAGCTTGATTCTGACTACCTGTTTTGACCCCTGCCTTTTCCTGATGATTCTGAATCCTGATCCATTGCCTGAATTTAGACTATCTCTTCTGTTAAATCCTTCTAATTGATCTCCCAGTTCTGACCATTGCCTGCCTGATCAAGCTTCGAACTCTGCCTGCCCAGACCCGGCCTGATTTGTTTACACTCACTTTCTGTCTGCCTCGACCCGGCTTGTTCCGACTATGATCCTGTCTAACACCTTGCACCAGGACCTTCTGCCCAACGACTTTGCTAACAGTCGTGCCCCTTCTATCTATCCAGAACCTCTAGCCTTGCACCTCTTGTTTAAGCCCTGAAGGCATCCAAGTAGCTGAGGGCTCCTCCCAAGGCCAAAGACGGTCACACTACAGGTGAAGCACGAGCCGATACCAGGGTGCTTGGCATTTGTTCTGGTGTTGGGTGCCGACCGTGACACAGGCTTTAGTTATGACCTCATCCAATTTTGCACAAACAAGAACCCTCAAAAGGAAGAGTACATAAACTAATCTTTGACAAGGTATCCGCAGACCAGGACCTGAGCCAAAGAGCTTGTTGGGCTGCCACCGAAATAACCATAGAGCGGGAGACAGTCTTGTAAGATCTATCGCCCCCCTCTGAAATGAAACCTGTAGCAATCTTCAGTTCCGCTAAGCTAGCTGAAATCTCTTTTTTATCTGCTCCCTCAATAATGGCCTTGTCGATTGAGTCAATCCAGATGACATAGCCTTGGCCACCGAAATCAAGGCTACCGCCAGTTTGCATGCTGCCCCTGGAACCATAAACGCCTTTCTAAGGTCATATTCTATTCTTCTCTCCATGGGATCTTTTAGCAGAGAACAGTTATCAATTAGCAAGGTTGTCTTATTAGCCAGGTGAATGACAGCAGGATCAACTGATGGAGGAACCATACAGCCTTTAATATCCGTCTCTCTGCAAGGATACAATTTTGCAAACCTAGTGCCTGGAGAAGCAAAGGAGACTTTCTTAGCCACTGTCTGCCATTCTGCTTTATTCAGATCTCGATCAAAGGGAATGTCTGAAGATTCTTAGAAAGAGTAGGCAAAACTTTAATTGTCTTAGAATCCTCCACATCCTCTTCTACTTACAAAGTGAGTCGTAATGCTTTAATTAGGGGAGACACTATTGAGAAGTCAAAAGATTCATTCAAGGCCTCAGAATCGTCCTCTGAATCTCTAAAGGTCTCTGTTGTGTTCCCTGGGAACCCACCTTCTTCATCAGAAAATTCATCATAAAGGGGAGGGGAGACAAGTGAGGAGCTGCCAATGACAACCCCATCTGAAAATCGAAGTGCGGAAGTCTAAGACTCCACACAATGCTAACTACAGTAACAGCCATGGATCCTCTGTGTCACGAGCAACCTTCCTGGCAACTCACATGACACGTCTAGAGATTATTAGGGAGACTGACTTCATAGTCACTCTAATAATCTCTGTTTTGAAAGAGGCATGAAAGGGGTGATTCATGTCAAGGTGGAGAAACCATCCCTGAACAGAGGTGGGGGCCTTCAACACTACCTGTCTGCTATATACAATGCTGTTCTGACATATATACCCCGGCAGTTTCAGAACACTTCCATTGTTTATAGGAGTTGCATGACACATTTGTAATCCTATCACAGTAATTACACAAAATCAACAACGCTGTGAGTTTTCATTGTCAACTCTCTGAGGAGTTACAATGTGCCATTGTGATTGGATTAGTGGGAGAGTCTATATGCCGAGAACTTCCCACACCAGTCAGTTGATCTGATGAAGCTGCTTGGATGAGCAGTGAAACATTTTCATTAAACTTACTCAGCAAGTCCAGTTGTTTTTTTTAATTATTTATATTAGATATATCATGACCTGGATGAATGAAAATCTTCATAGTCATACAACACTTACAAGTTAGAATTCTACCATATAATATATAATGATATCAGAGAAGTCCTTAAAAACTCGGATTTATTAAGCAGTGCCACTGTCTCAGACTTTTTAGAAAGTTTTTGCGGGATGTTAGAGCAAATTAATAATTTCACGAAATCAGATGAAAGTGATACTTTTTCAAAACAAATCAAATATTCGGCAATTTTCAAACAACGTTGAGATATTTCTCACAACAACAGAACAACAAATTACATCAGAGATTCAGTCCTTGAACATAAAATCTGTGCTCTTTAAAGTCACTCTGAAACCAGAGGATGAATTGTTCAGGAAGGTGTTTGGCTGTGGGAAGCAGTGTCCCTTCTGCAACGTCCCTTGTGAGGCCATTCAACCTGACCCCAGCATAACAGCCGGAGACTACTGGAAATACATTTTTAATAGGTTTAACAAAGAATTTGCTGAAAAATATAAAGCAGTACCAGCAAATATGCCAGAGACATGTCTCAAGAGAAACAGGCACTTCAAGGGCTAATGTAAAATATTTAATATGAAGTGATACTGAGAAGAGTGTAACATGGATCATTTTTAAAGAAACCTCTCCAAACCAATAACAGTTAGTATTTGTATTTATTATGCATATGCATTGGAACCGAGGGGGGCAAGCAGGCCATGGCCCCTCCAAAATGTACAAACTGGCATGTAGAAATGCAGGTAGAAGGCTGGGAATTCAAATTATTCTTTGTCTGTGTTGCCAGAATACTTGATTCACTCTGTTATGCTACAGCTGTAAGATAGTGTCTATTGGCTGTGCTGTGATTCTTAGTTTTTCTATATTCATTCACTTATTTTAATTGTAGAAAATACAATCTAAATGAACTGTCCTAATAGGGAAGAAGATAGCATATTTTGCATTATCTGTGCTCTTGCAGGCTGCCCATGAATGACGAGGAAGCTGGAAAGTCTGGCAGAGGAAGCCAATAGGAGGAGAGAGAAAGTTCAGAGAGCTGTTGGGCCAGAGAGTTGGAAGCATGGATCAGGCTGGCACAGGGTAGGCAGATACTAAGCCTGGAGGGTCAGAGATTCTTATAGGAGTTCCTACTGGAGGAACAACCACAACATGGTATCCCCATCTGAGTGCCCAAAATGGCTGGCAGTCGCACAGCATGCCTGTAAGTGGTAGACTTGCGTGAAGAGCTACTTTGAATCATCCAAAGGGACTTTAGAGTGAGTATTCATATTTAAAGTAACTGCTTGGAATAAGTTGGAATAAGGACTGTATTACTTTTAGTTAGTAAGATAGTTTGTGCTGTTAGTTAGTAAGGCTGTTATTGCCACTTTGTTAGTGTATTAGATGTCCCTTTATATTTAGATAAGGAGTTATTAAGTTAATCAAAGACTGTGTGTGTATTATTGTTCCTAGTGGGGCCTCCCATTGGTGCAGTCCCGGATCTCACTAGGTGGAGGCACTAACAAATACCAGGTATCCAGTCTCTTCCAATACCACTGAGGAGTGGCTCAGGTTTGTCCTGTGCCATCAAGTAAGTGCCACAAGTGTAGTGTAACACCAGCAACTGCCAGAAGGGGTGTAAATGGGGTTACATGTGTGAAAAATGTGTAAATAATGTGTAAATACTGATGCTGGTTTATAAAAAACGTTGTTTATTGAAAGAAAAATATATATGTTAAATAAAGTAAAAACTTTACCTAAACGCATTATACAAAGATTTAACTAAAACATACATAGGGGCACATTTACTAAGCTCGAGTGAAGGATTCGAATGAAAAAAACTTTGAATTTCGGGTATTTTTTTGGGTACTTCGACCATCAAATAGGCTACTACGACCTTCAACTCGAATGATTCGAACTAAAAATCATTCGACTATTCAACCATTCGATAGTCGAAGTACTGTCTCTTTGAAAAATACTTAGACTACATACTTCGACAGGTTAAACCTACCGAGGTACAATGTTAGACTATGGGGACCTTCACCATCACTTTTCTAAACTTTTTTTATCAAAAAATCCTTTGATCGATCGCTTAAAATCGTTCAAATCATTCGGTTCGAAGGATTTTATCATTTGATCAAAGGATTTTTACTCCAGTCGATCTAAGGATTTGCACTAAGTTCAGATCAAGTACACGTGACTGTTTTAATACTATAGAGAAAAAGGAAATCGTATTTAAAAAATTTGGATTATTTGGATAAAATGGAGTCTATGGGAGACGGCCTTTCCATAATTTGGAGCATTCTGGATAACAGGTTTCTGGATAATGGATCCCTTACCTGTACTAGTATTTTTTATTCTTTGGGGGAATCACATTCATATTACAATTGAATAGGCCAACCTGTTTTCCGTGGCCTTGTCAAGAGATCATTGATTGTTTTTCTAATTTTCTTCTTATCCTCTTTTTGCAGTTCAAATTTGTATTTTATTTGTTTAAGTATAGCTTCCCGTAAGTTATTTGGAATGGCATTTTTGCCACCAAATCCATCAAAATTTGTGTTTTTAACCCAATTTGTATATAGTGCGTATGGCACATAGAACTGGAATAAGAGCTTGGCAAATATATGCGGTTTGCCTTCGTGATTTGCTTCTAAAGCCTCGAGATTCTTTTTATTCAAAACTCGCAGCAACATGTCCTGCAATGGTTTTCCTCTTGGGGGAATACACTTGGGCACATGATACTGCTGGGTACAATCTGATTTATGAGGACTGATTTTGTTGTGCAATGCAGGTACATTTTTGGCAGTAGAAAATGAGTTTGTGGCTGTTCTGGGTCTTGGCTCAGTGGGTGAACATTGGACATTTGGACTATGAGACAGTGCAGGCTTTCCTGATTGTTTATTATACTCTGTGGTCTCTTGCACCTGGGAGATATTCTTTGCTCTACTGTCCAGCTTTCCCACACCTACGTTTGAATAGCCTGATGTAGGTCCTTTATTTGTACTTTTTTTTTCTAAGCACTTTACAGCTGAGTGATTTGAGAGGGAAATATTTTGTTGCTGTTGTTTATTAGAATCTCTAGCACTTGGTGTGGCAATACCAATCTCACTTGCTTCCTCTTTAACACATATGTTGCTATGTTCGATTATCTTGTACTCTACAGATGTATTTGAAATAAAAAATATTTCTGGGGTGAGAGTTGCAGCCGATACAAATGCGTGACTGAGAGGAACTTGTGCTGACGTATATGATACTTTTTTAATCTGATCCTTCTGCAAGCATCTCTCCATTCTCAATGAGTATTCAGCACTCCCATCACACTTTATTTTCTTTGTTGGAATGGTCTCACCGTCTCCATCCTCTTGACGTCTTTTACATTGCTGGTGTCTTTGATGTTTACGTTTGAAATCTAAATAAAACAAGGAAAATACATAATACATATACCAAGGATAACATTTAATGACAAAACACTATGATTTTGGAGCTCTTTAATAGTCATGGGCAAATTTGCCCTGTTTATTTATCGAGAATTTTAAAAAATGCAGAAAAAATTAGCAAAACGCATTGAAGTCAATGGGCGTCATTTATTTTGACGCGTATCAATTTTGACGTCCGTGACAATTTTTATATGGGTGCCTATTTTGCCCAAATGCTTTTAAATTCAATGGGCATCCAAATAATTTTGACACACAACAAATTTGATGCACATGACTATTCTGATGCGCAGTAGAAAAAATTTTTGACGCCGCAGATTTTCTCCGCAGTCAAATGCGGAAATTCACTGCCTGCGCGCCTGCCGAATTTATTCGCCCATCACTACTCTTCTTCACAATCCAAGGTTATTCTATTTTTTTTTTTAAAGTGATCATTTACGACTGTGTATGACATGAGACAAGTAAATACCTTCTGATTTCACAAGGCTTCACTTTGCATGTAATGTGGCAACAAAATAATTTTTTAAATTGTATATACAACTGATTAGATAAAGACTTCCACGGAGATACAACACTGACACCTAATGTTTTGAAACAACACACTGTATACGGACCGATGATGTCATGAGGGTGCTAAAATTCACTGATGGGGGTGGGTATTTAAACTGTTACACAATATGGGCACACTATCCTTGATAAAGGTCCAAAACGTCGGATATAATGGTGTGTTACAAATTCACTTCATTCACAAGAATTAACGAGTGTGCTGATCCTTCATCATTCTGCATTCTATATATAGATATAATATATTAGTATAATAATAGTAGATCGACTGGGCGGTCAGCAGTTACCTTCGCACAGTGGCAGGGGTACTCGGGGTATATTTTGGGGTACATCAGTGCAGAGCAGTGGCAACAGATGAGGCAGCTCTGCAGCGTACCCTTTGAGCATGGCACATGTTTTGTTAGCAGGGATAGTGCATGTCTCAGTGATGTCATAGCAGGGCTGCCCTCAATGGGGCACAACTGTACAGGGGCCGGTGTTTTAAAAGAGACATTTTGTGTAAAAAATAAGAATGTACCAGTGCATTATACTCATTTAGATATAGAAGAATTGTGCTTAAAAAAAGTAGTGTTTCAGGCTGATTTATTGAATATTTCTGCAAAAACCCTAATAATCCCTCCCTTCTCTTCCACTTGCTGCTCCCTGAATTCCCAGGCTGTGCACTCAGCTCACTGCACTGTAGGACAGGAACCAATCAGCAGCTAGCAGGACCTGATAGGGAACTGAAGCCTGTCTGTGCTTGTGTGACTGCAGGGCTGTGATTGGCTGTCCCCCTCCTACTGTGCTTCTGGCAGGGACACGCCCACCCCTCATTTGAAACACAGACAGGGACCAGAGAACATCTATAGGGAGCTCCAATAAAGAGGCTATTTTTAAAGATAATATTAATGTTTAGCCCCATGTAAAAGCAACACCATATATTACTTATAATTGCCTACAAAATTAATTATTTATCCTATAGGTCTACTTTAAGGGGCGCAAACCATGCTGAACTTCCTGGATTAGCCAGGCCCCCCTTGTATCACCACACCACACCCTGGTTTTCCTCCTCAAGCGCACATTAAAAAAGCCTGCAAGAGGAGGGGGATGTGCCTGAGGAGGAGGAGAGGACGTGCAGGCCCCTTAGGCAGAAGGAGCTGGGAGGCAGGATAAGGAGGAAATGCTGGACAATGAGGGGATGAAGGAGAGGAGGACTGGGTGCCTGCAGAACAAGGGGGAGCAGGGCACACTCTACCCATCCACCACAGCTATTGTTAATAAAGGCTATTAATAATGTTGCCTCTACTACTGCCACATTGTCGCAAATGATTTTCTGGTGGGGGTCTGTCAAGGGCCCCACTACTGTTGTTGCTACTACTGCTGCATAGGGATGGGCGAATAAATTTGCCATAGTTAAATTTGCGGCGAACTTCTGCGTTTCGCCGTGGGCGAATTTTTCGCAAAATTGCGGCAAAAATTCGCCTCTCGACTTGTTTCGCCGCGCGACGAGCCGCGACGCCGCTAATGCGCGTCAAAAAAACAAAACGCGCAACAAACTGAAAGTCATCCATAGCAGCCAATAAGATGTGAGCCATCCCTGAGCCATCCCACTGTCTATATAAGGAGCTGCAGAGGCGGCCATTACTCGTGGCGTTTCTGGTAGAGGTAGAGAGAGCAGGATAGTGAGAGATTTGTGTGTGATTTAGCTAGTGGAGTTTGTGTAGAGAGCATGCTGGATGTGGGTATTGATGCCATGTATGAGGCAGGGTCTGGTCTGGGGGAGGACAATGACAGGGACAGACCCTGGGAGCCGGCTCCAGAGGATAACAGCAGCAGTTCAGGGGGGAACTGTTTGTTGTTGATGAGGATGAAGAGCCGGCTCCACCGACCACTGCTAGGGGGGCAGGCAACAGGGCAGCACTGCGCCTAGGTCCAAAGCCTATGGGCGTACGGGTGGGGACCATCCTCAAAAGCGAAGAGGATTCTGGGGCTCACAGTCGGAGGCAGCCACTGTGTAGCTCAGCCTCTTCTGCAGCCTCCTCCTCAATGCGGCCCCTGTCCTGCCAGGTTTCCCTCATCATCATCATCATCATCATTTATTTATATAGCGCTGTCAAGATACGCAGTGCTTTACTGCAGTTATAGCAAACAGGGAATAAATGGTGGATAACAGACAAGGATTACAGAATACAATAGGGTTTACAAACTAAAAGGTTAGGGTACAATTGAGACATTAGGATTGTATAAACAATTTGTCATTTTTGATACAGCAATGATTAATTAAGGTACATCGAATAGGCCTCTTTAAACAGATGGGTCTTTAAGGAGCGCTTGAAAGTTTGGAAAGAAGGAGAAAGTCTGACAGCTTGTGGCAGAGTTCCAGAGAAAAGCAGAAGCCGAGAGAAGTCTTGTAGATGAGAATGGGCAGAAGTGACCAGAGGAAAAGTGAGGCGAAGATCAGAAGCAGAGCGTAGGTTTCGTTAAGGAAGGATGCCTCTCTCCCCCAGCCACCCCCAAGTGCAGAGGCTTAATGGCTGCCTGGCAAAGCTTCTGGCAGTGCAGCTGCTGCCCTATCAGCTAGTCGAAGCAGCCCCCTTCCGACAGCTGATGGCTTGCGCTGCCCCTAACTGGCGGATCCCCAGCCGCCATTATTTTGCCAGGAAGGCCGTCCCTGCCCTCCACCAGCATGTGGTGGAGAATGTGTCCCTGTCGCTGGATCATGCTGTTGGCGGCAGGGTGCACTGCACCACTGACACGTGGACCAGCAGGCATGGGCAGGGGAGGTACATAACCTACACTGCGCACTAGGTCACCCTGATGAGTGCTGGGGAGGGTGCAAGCCATGGCGCTCCCCTCAGGCTACAGGTGCCTCCCCGTGGGGTACAGGGCAAACCCCACATGTCCACTTCCTCCTCCTCCTCCACTATGGATGAGCCACCCCTGAAGCGTCCCCGCAGCTATGCTTCAGTGCAGCACAGGCGATGTCAGGCTGTGCTGCAACTCCTCTCCCTGGGCGAGAGGAGTCATACTGCACCTGAGCTCATGGCTGCCTTCCAGACTCAGGTGCAGCGGTGGTTCACTCCCCACCAGCTCCAAGCAGGTAACATTGTTTGCGACAACGGTCGCAACCTGCTGGCCGCCATCCACCTAGGGCAACTGACCAACATGCCTTGCTTTGCACATGTCCTCAACCTTGTGGTGCAGCGCTTCCTCAAGAGCTACCAAGGGTTGGGTGACATGCTGGAGAAGGTACGTAGGGTATGCGCCCATTTTCGCAGGTCCCCCACCGCTAGCGCGTCTTTGGCACGGATGCAGCGGCAGCATAGTCTGCCACCCCACCGGCTCATCTGTGACCTGCCGACGCGGTGGAATTCCACCCTGCACATGGTGGAGCGCCTCGTAGAGCAGCGCTGGGCGGTCAGCAATTACCTGCTGGAGCACAGTGCCAGGGGTACTCAGGGGGCGGATTTGGGGTACTTTAGTGCAGAGCAGTGGCAGCAAATGAGGCAGTTCTGCCAAGTACTTGCCCCCCTTGAGCAGGCGACACGCTTTGTTAGCAGGGACAATGCGTGTCTTAGCGATGTGATACCCCTGGTGTTCCTCCTCAAGCGCACGTTGGATGGGCTGCTAGAGGAGGGTGACGTGCCTGAGGAGGAGGAAGAGAGTAGGCCCCGTAGGCAGGCAGAGGGGGCTGAGGAGGAAATGGTGCCCGATGAGGAGGATGAGGGAGAGGAGGACTGGGTGCCTGCGCAGCATGGGGAGCAGGGCACATGCCACCCAACCACCCCAGCTATTGTCCGCGGCTGGGAGGGTACAGAGCAGGGGCAGGTCGAGCCAGATGACCTGCTGCATCTGGAGGGCAGTCAAGAAGAGGTTGGTCGGGGGCACCTCTTTTACATGGCTGCCCATATGCAGACTTGCCTCTGAAGCGATCCCCGGGTCTGTTCTATCAAAGACCGGGAGGATTATTGGGTGGCTACTTTGCTTGACCCACGGTACAAGGGAAAGGTGGGGGAGTTCCTTGTACCCAGCCAGAGAGAGAGGAGGATGGGTCAATTAAGGAAGGCTCTGTGCTCAAAATTAGTGGAGGCCTTCCCCCAGTCTGACACTTCTCAGGCCTCCACTACTCCACACACCCAGCAGAGACGGGGGCTTAGCAGCAGCAGCAGCAAGGGCAGAGATCTCATGGGTGTGTGGAAGAGCTTTTTCGAGCCTCAACGGCCAGCAGCAGGCCCAGTCAGCACCCAATGCCACCACCAGCAGCGGGTGGAGCATATGGTGGCTGATTACATGGGGTCAGTCAGCGTGCAGGATGCCATTCTCCCTGACGATGACCCCATGCATTATTGGGTCTCGAGGCTCGACCAGTGGCCAGAACTGGCACAGTACGCTCTGGAGGTGCTGGCTTGCCCCCCTGCCAGTGTCCTGTCAGAGCGTGTCTTCAGTGCCGCAGGTGGGGTGGTCACTGAGAAGCGGACACGGCTATCCACTGGCAGCGTGGATAAGCTGACGTTCATTAAAATGAATGAGGCATGGATAAGCGGGGATATCCAAGTGCCCATTGCAGACAGCAGAGACTAGCCTCCTCTCCTCCTTCTCCTCCACAGATTTAGCCTCCTCTCTCCATTGCTGCCCATACTCTCCTCCTCAGTAGTATTGCCCATTCCCCATCTGTCTGCACCTGCTGCCCTTGCTGCTGCTGTAGCCTGCTACTAGCCCTAGTAGTACTGCTGCTGTGCTGCATTGTCGGCAATTTTTTTTATGGTGGGGGCCTATCAAAGCTCCTACTGCTATCGTAGATACTACTGCTGCATTGTCGGCAAATTTTTTTAGTAGTTGAGGCCTAACATGGCCTCTAAATATGTTTCTTCGAATACTGCCACATTGTTGGCTAATTTCTTCTGGTTGAGGCCTAACATGGCTTCTAAATATGTTTTCTCGAATACTGCCACATTGTTGGCTAATTTCTTCTGGTTGAGGCCTAACATGGCTTCTAAAAATGTTTTCTCGAATACTGCCACATTGTTGGCTAATTTCTTCTGGTTGAGGCCTAACATGGCTTCTAAATATGTTGCTTATAATTTTGCCGCTAATTTGGCTAATTTCTTCTGGTTGAGGCCTAACATGGCTTCTAAAAATGTTTTCTCAAATACTGCCACATTGTTGGCTAATTTCTTCTGGTGGTTCAGGCCTAACATGGCTTCTAAATATGTTGCTTATAATTTTGCCGCTAAGTTGGCTAATTTCTTCTGGTTGAGGCCTAACATGGCTTATAAATATTTTTCTTACAATTTTGCGGCTAATGTCTTCTGTTTTGAGGCCTGCCTCATTTAATTCTTCTGGCTCTAATATAGAGTTGATTAAAAGTTACAACATGACTGTTGCTGCCGCTGCTGTTGCTACTAATGCCTCATTATTTGGCAAAAGTCTTCTCTGTTTGAGGCCTGCCTCATTTAATTCTTCTGGCTCTAATATAGAGTTGATTAAAAGTTACAACATGACTGCCGCTGCTGATGCTACTAATGCCTCATTATTTGGCAAAAGTCTGGTGGGTGTCTATCAAGGCTCCTACTGCTGTTGCTGCTGCATTGTCGGCAATTTTTTTTTGTAGTTGAGGCCTAACATGGCTTCTAAAAATGTTTCTTCGAATACTGTCACATTGTTGGCTAATTTCTTCTGGGGGTTGAGGCCTAACATGGTTTCTAAATAGGTTGCTTGTAATTTTGCCGCTAAGTTGGCTAATTTCTTCTGGTGGTTGAGGCCTATCATGGCTTCTAAAAATGTTTCTTCAAATACTGCCCCATTGTTTGGCTAATTTCTTTGGGTTGAGGCCTAACATGGTTTCTAAATAGGCTGCTTGTAATTTTGCCGCTAAGTTGGCTAATTTCTTCTGGTGGTTGAGGCCTATCATGGCTTCTAAAAATGTTTCTTTGAATACTGCCCCATTGTTGGCTAATTTCTTTGGGTTGAGGCCTGCCTCATTTAATTCTTCTGGCTCTAATACAATTGATTACAACAATGCTTGCTGCTTGGTTGTCAAATGTATTCACACTATTATTACCCCTGAAACGACTGCGGCCAAAAGTCCTTTGCCTCAGTCATTATTCTTTCTTTTGAAATGATAGGAGTGCTCTAAAAATGTATACAGGGAGGGCATGTGTGTGTAGCAGTAACTGAGTGGAACATAGGTGCGAATTGCTCTTCCCATTGATTTCAAAGCAAAACATGGCATTTATACATTTATCACTGTGTACAAAGCTTAAAAGTAAGGGAAATGTTTTAATGGTAGCCTCCTCCACTGTAATTTATTTTTTTGACCTAGCAGCACCGTTGTGCTATTTTGTAAATTAAAAGTTTTTTTATATCTCTATATTTTGAGTTCATTTTTCATTTGACTAAACTAATACTCACATGGTACTTGAAATTGTTTGGATTCTAATAACACAACGATGACTATTCTTAATCGGAGTCATTAAAATTACATTACATAGTATTTCAGAATCATTACAATTACATGATGTAAATATAAGGTTCATTCACATAAACATATGGTTTATTCATTTTTATCTGAGATACAAAGCATCCAGATACTATCTGTTCAGATTTATTAGTTGTACTTGTGTTAGTAATCTACTATTAGATATATAAAGTACAGTTGGTACTTTTTGGTTAAACAGAGATATAGAGTAGTAGTAGATACCATTACCAGTTGACCAGAGGTAATGTAAAAAATCCACTTACGTTAAAAGTTTAAGAAACTTGCAAAATGGGAGCCAGTTTTTTTCAAGATAGGAGTCGTCTAACATTGCAGGGCATGTGTGTAGCAGTATACTAAGTGAAACACGCATGTGTATTGGTCTTCCCATTGAGTCCAATCCAATTCAGCACATTCAGACACAAAGCAAAAGATACCATATTCATTTATCATCACAGACTACAAAGCTTGAAACTAAGGTGAAAAGCATCCACTAATTTTGATCACAGAGCCTTCCTTAATTGACCCATCCTCCTCTCTCTCTGGCTGAGTACAAGGAACTCCCCCACCTTTCCCTTGTACCGTGGGTCAAGCAAAGTAGCCACCCAATAATCCTCCCGGTCTTTGATAGAACAGACCCGGGGATCGCTTCAGAGGCAAGTCTGCATATGGGCAGCCATGTAAAAGAGGTGCCCCCGACCAACCTCTTCTTGACTGCCCTCCAGATGCAGCAGGTCATGAAGAGGTTGGTAGCTGGGGTGGTTGGGTGGCATGTGCCCTGCTCCCCATGCTGCGTAGGCACCCAGTCCTCCTCTCCCTCATCCTCCTCATCGGGCACCATTTCCTCCTCAGCCCCCTCTGCCTGCCTACGGGGCCTACTCTCCTCCTCCTCCTCCTCCTCCTCAGGCACATCACCCTCCTCTAGCAGCCCATCCAACGTGCGCTTGAGGAGGAACACCAGGGGTATCACATCGCTAAGACAAGCATTGTCCCTGCTAACAAAGCGTGTCGCCTGCTCAAAGGGGGCAAGTACTTGGCAGAGCTGCCTCATTTGCTGCCACTGCTCTGCACTAAAGTACCCCAAATCCGCCCCCTGAGTACCCCTGGCACTGTGCTCCAGCAGGTAATTGCACGTAAATTGACGTATCTTTTGATACGAAACGCGTTAGGACGCTGCTTTTAACATGAAGAAATAAAGTTACACTTTTTACCTCAATTGTCACGGCTGCAGGAGTGCGTGTATATTCATTTTGATAATTGCTGACCGCCCAGCGCTACTCTACGAGGCGCTCCACCATGTGCAGGGTGGAATTCCAGCGCGTCGGCAGGTCACAGATGAGCCGGTGGGGTGGCAGACTATGCTGCCGCTGCATCCGTGCCAAAGACGCGCTGGCGGTGGGGGACCTGCGAAAATGGGCACATACCCTACGTACCTTCTCCAGCATGTCACCCAACCCTTGGTAGCTCTTGAGGAAGCGCTGCACCACAAGGTTGAGGACATGTGCAAAGCAAGGCATGTTGGTCAGGTGCCCTAGCTGGACAGGGCCAGCAGGTTGCGACCGTTGTCGCAAACAATGTTACCTGCTTGGAGCTGGTGGGGAGTGAACCACCGCTGCACCTGAGTCTGGAAGGCAGCCATGAGCTCAGGTGCAGTATGACTCCTCTCGCCCAGGGAGAGGAGTTGCAGCACAGCCTGATATCGCCTGTGCTGCACTGAAGCGTAGCTGCGGGGACGCTTCAGGGGTGGCTCATCCATAGTGGAGGAGGAGGAGGAGGAAGTGGACATGTGGGGTTTGCCCTGTACCCCATGGGGAGCCACCTGTAGCCTGAGGGGAGCGCCATGGCTTGCACCCTCCCGAGCACTCATGAAGGTGACCCAGTGCGCAGTGTAGGTTATGTACCTCCCCTGCCCATGCCTGCTGGTCCACATGTCAGTGATACAGTGCACCCTGCCGCCAACAGCATGATCCAGCAACAGGGACACATTCTCCACCACATGCTGGTGGAGGGCAGGGACGGCCTTCCTGGCAAAATAATGGCGGCTGGGGATCCGCCAGTTAGGGGCAGCGCAAGCCATCAGCTGTCGGAAGGGGGCTGCTTCGACTAGCTGATAGGGCAGCAGCTGCACTGCCAGAAGCTTTGCCAGGCAGCCATTAAGCCTCTGCACTTGGGGGTGGCTGGGGGAGGGAAACCTGGCAGGACAGGGGCCGCATTGAGGAGGAGGCTGCAGAAGAGGCTGAGCTACACAGTGGCTGCCTCCGACTGTGAGCCCCAGAATCCTCTTCGCTTGCTGCAGGGTCTGGGGAGCTAGCACCTCTTCCCTGAGGAATGGGAGGAGGTGGACAGGAAGCACCGCTGCCCCCCGGTGCCCTGCCACTTTGGTGCTGCTCCCACGTCATCCTGTGATGACGTTTCATATGGGAACTTAAAGCTGATGTTCCCATATGTGACCCTGCCTGCCCCCTTCGAACCTTCTGCCGGCAGAGCTGGCACACTGCTACTGCCTGGTCCTCTGCCTGGCACGTGAAAAAAGCCCACACTGCTGAAGTGCGGGCCACTGCCTTGCCTGCTGTGGAGGGTTGAGGATGGTCCCCACCCGTACGCACATAGGCTTTGGACCTAGGCGCAGTGCTGCCCTGTTGCCTGCCCCCCTAGCAGTGGTCGGTGGAGCCGGCTCTTCATCCTCATCAACAACAAACAGTTCCCTCCCTGAACTGCTGCTGTTATCCTCTGGAGCCGGCTCCCAGGGTCTGTCCCTGTCATCGTCCTCCCCCAGACCAGACCCTGCCTCATACATGGCATCAATACCCACATCCAGCATGCTGGTGTCTGACCCCACACCAGCAACTTGCTGCCCTGCCATAAGGGGACCCTGCCCAATATCCCTTACTGATGTGGGCTATGACATGACCACCTCCTCCTCTTCATCAGACATGAATGCCCCCCCATTCCTGCCTGATCATCAAAAAGATCCTGGGTGTCTGGGCCCAAGTCCACCTCAGGATCAAATAAGAGGGATGGGGTGTCATCCCACACTGAGCTAGCAGGTGATGCCACCTCCTGCCGCTCACTGGTGCCCGCTGCAGACGAGGTAGCCTGGGTCAGCCAGTCTACCACTGCCTCTGCCTGCTGCGAGCGTATGGGTCGCGAAGCAGTGGCAAAAAAATCGGGCACAGTCCTACGTGGACCAGTTGCCCCACTGCTGCGACCCACAGCCACCTGCTGCTGTGGCATTTGCTGCTGCTGCTGTTGTTGCAGCTGCTGCTGTGATGGCAGCTGCTTTGATGGCAGCTTGTGCTGCGACTGATTTACAGTGCCCAGACTGGGCATGGCACATGGGCTGGGCTGTTGTGGGGTTGGATGCCCACGGCCAGCACCACGGCCTCTTCCTCGGCCACCCCTCCCTATCCCACCCTTCTTCCCACCACCACCACCCCTCCCCCCTCTCCCACGGCCCGTCATATTGGGCAACTAAACTTAAAAAAAAATATATATAAAGGGGGGGGGTTTGGATATTTCGGGGAAGGAAAGGAGAAAAAAATAAAACCCTCAACTAAATCCCCTCAGCAGAAGTGTGCACCCACAAGGAGTACACACACCAGCACAGACAAAGACAGTTAGCCCTAAAAAGGGCTATTGTGGGGTGAGCAGGCAAGCAGAAGAGGGAAAACAGTAAACTGAAATCCACAACCTCCACTTGCACTAACTCAGAAAAAAAAAGCTCTCTACACAAACTCCACTAGCTAAATCACACACAAATCTCTCACTATCCTCCTCTCTCTACCTCTACCAGAAACGCCACGAGTAATGGCCGCCTCTGCAGCTCCTTATATAGACAGTGGGATGGCTCAGGGATGGCTCACATCTTAATGGCTGCTGTGGGTGAAGTTCAGTTTGTCGCGCGTATTTTTTTTTTGACGCGCATTAGCGGCGTCGCGGCTCGTCGCGTGACGAAAAGTTCGACGCGCAGCGAAACGAGTCGCGAGGTGAATTTTTGCTGCAATTTCGCGAAAAATTATCCGCGAATTTAACTATGGCGAATTTATTCACCCATCCCTAATAAGTATCTCATTGGGAGGTTATAAAGAGTCTTGTCTGGGACGGGCCAGTTGCAAGTACAATTGGTTGATTAGCACGCAAGGTTGCTACTAGCGTTTCAGAAATTCTAAGTTACAAATTGGTGTTTGACTCGGCTTGTTATCTGCTACCTGTAATTTCCCTTTGCTTAGACGCTTCGGTATTTTTTGCACACATCTGTTCTGACCTGGTCCGGCTTGACTTGTGTTGGGCTTCTCCCCTAAAACCGCGACTCACAGTCCGGCACTCGCGGCTTATATCCAGCGTGTCAGCGAGTCGACCACGCTCAGTCTTCCGCATAGAGGAGGTGGCCGTGGTAGTCTTGGGCTTCCCTTTTGTGTACTCACTAAGAGCAAGTTCCCCGCTAATGGCTCCTCACTAATAAAAACCCTAACACAATAGTACCTAAGACCTTTTATCCTTCAAGATACCATTAGATACACAATAAGGACCTTGGTTTAATGACATTTATGGGTATCGGCCACAAGGTGAAACACTGGTGAGGGGGTGATAACACCTACATTATCTCACAGGAAGATACGCAGTGGATTTATGAACTAAAAACCCTCCAACCTAGAGGAATTAACATAGACGTTGAACTGAATTGTGTATTGGCAGAACTATAATTTTTGATAATTTTCTCTACCCTGCACAATATTGCTACAGTTTTTTTGTAATTCTTTTATTTCTACATTGCTGTTTATCAATACCAATGGTTAAAGTTTTTAACAATTATATGTCATTTTTATTGATTTATGCAACTTTGTAATGGACTAGATCTATTTTATCACATTCTTTTTCAAAACCTCTAGATGCATAAGGAAGTAAAGCAGAGTCTTTGAATAATGTGTACTTATATAATAGACTCTCTTCTATATATAGGTCACTAGAAGGAATTAGAGAGTAAAGTTTGAGCCCCAAGTACATGTAACGTGCATTAAGCTGTGAAAGTAAGAGATGCTTTTACTTGGAATAAAACACTGCAAATTCATTTAAATCTTTTACTTTGATCACACACTGTGTTGTTGCTTTAGCCATTAGTGCCCTTGCCATATAGCTGAAATAAATAACTAAAAATGTATTCAAAATATTTCATTTAAAATAATCCCCCCTGAATCTATTTTATGCATAAAATAACCAAAAAGACCTATAAGTGTTACAAAAACATCTGCTGTTATCATTCAGCACATCATTTGGGGGCCGATTCACTAAGGGTCGAATATCGAGGGTTAATTAACCCTCGATATTCGACTAGGAATTAAAATTTAGCGCAGATAGTTCGATCGAAGGATTTTAATCCAATGATCGAAGGATTATCCTTCAATGAAAAAAAGTTAGCCAAGCCTATGGGGACCTTCCCCATAGGCTAACATTGACTTTGGTAGCTTTTAGATGGTGAACTAGGGGGTCGAAGTTTTTTTAAAGAGACAGTAATTCCACTATCGAATGGTCGAATAGTCGAACGATTTTTACTTCGAATCCTTCGATTCAAAGTTGTAGTCGTAGGTCAAAGTAGCCCCATTCGATGGTCGAAGTAGCCCAAAAAAAACTTCGAAATTCAAAGTTTTTTACCTTCGAATCCTTCATTCGAAGTTAGTGAATCGGCCCCTTAAAGTAAAGAAAGTAATGAGAAAAGTGCAATCGAGGAAGAGACTTTTAGATAGTGTTGTACTTACATTTCTTTAATTCTGTTTTCAACTCTTGCATGAGCTGCCTTTCATTGATTTGTTTCAGCACATCTCTAACAGTTTCTGGTCCATGCTTCGTTGTGTAGTATCTGATTATGAGATTAACCGTGTCTTCTGGTTCTGCATTTTGTAATTTATTCCATGGGATTCTATCATATTGTTTAGGTACCTTGCAGTTCATGAGCTTGCTCTTGAAGGATTTAAAGCTTCTACTTGACAGATTCATTAGCTTCTTCTCCAATATTTTCTCCAATTCACCAGTAGTCATCTTTTATTCAATGTTTTCTGGATGACAATTAATAGTATATTAAAAAGTATAATTTATTTGGCACACAATTCATTAAAGGGGACCCGTCACCCAAAAAAAAATATTCAAAATCCTATTTTATCACATTAGACAAGCAAAATGAACTTTAATTACACTATATAAATTATTTGAATCTTGTTTCCTTCAGTCTGGGAATTCATAATTATAACAAGCAGGCAGGAGGCATTTTGTGGACACTGTTATTAAGACAAGCCTTGTATCATCTTAGAATCTTGTTTGTGCACCAGAATGAGGGACCTGATGTCCATCCCCATGTCCTGGCTACACAATTAAATGGTGAAGAGAATGGGGGACCTGATGTCCATCCCCATGTCCTGGCTACACAATTAAATGGTGAAGAGAATGGGGGACCTGATGTCCATCCCCATGTCCTGGTTACACAATTAAATGGTGAAGAGAACGGGGGAATGTGGGGAGAGAAGTGACATCTAGGAAGTGCTGAATGGAAAGTGAAAGTAATTGACCCGCCTCTATGCCCAGAAATTGAAAGCATCTCTTACTTACACAGCTTAATGCACGTTGCATGTACATGTACTTAAATGGTAAAGAGAACAGGGGGAATGCGAGGAGAGCAGTGACATGTAGGAAGTGCTGAATGGAAAGTGAAAGTAATTGTCTGCCCCGCCTCTATGCCCATGGCATGACAATATTTGATTGACAGCTGAGATTTTTAAATGAGCTTACAACAGCTACGAATGCTTTAATAAAAAATAGAAATTGGATTTCATGTTTAATTTGAAAAGGACTTTTATTATACAGATTTTTGTGTCTGGGTGACAGGTCCACTTTAATTTATATATGTGTATAAAAAAAAAGATGTCAAAAGGACATGTTGTAACTAAATGAACTAAATATTCTCTTAGATCATACATATACCATTAAGATGGGGGTGATCATATTGGGATTCAAGCCACTACTTGGTACCATCTACACCTTATAACCTATCTCAATACTTTCATGCAGGTCACAAGCTGTAAGTTTATACACGGTGGAGAGTATTGCTGGTCCTATGACTGTCCCACTGGTGCTCCATCCTGGCACCAAATATAGTACTATAGCTTTACAAAGTTGAGAACAGAAGGACACTGCCACAGATTTACTGCTGATGTGCAAATTTATTGTCCACACGACATGTTTCAGGCAAAATATGCCCTTTTTCCACTTGAAGCAGTAAATCTGTGGCAGTGTCCTTCTGTTCTCAACTTTGTAAAGCTATAGTACTTTCATGCAGCTTCCCTCTGTGTGGGTGCCAGTGCAACACTGGTGCGGCACGCGCCTGAGTGAACGCTGGTACATCAACGCCTGTGCGAATGCCAGTGCGGCCGGTACATTGCATGCCTCCGTGGAGGCGCAGCAGCAAAAGTTTTTTTAATGTGACGCCCGATCGGTGGAACATGGCTGGGCTGGCTGGGGCCCATGAGGGCTGGCGCCCACCGAGTTTTTTCCTGGTATCCCGTCTGCCCAGTCTGACACTGGGTATGGGATCCATTATCCACAAACCTGTTATCTCTGAAGCCATCTTCTAAAGACTCCATTTTCATCAATTTAATATTTTATAAAATATTACCTTCCCTCATAAATACTAGTTTTGAGATGTTGTACCATGTAAGCCATTGAACAAAATGCAGAAAATGTAAAGTTTGGTGATACCTTTTATTGGCTAAGTAACAATTGCAATTGCATAGAACTTGCAATTGTTACTTATTCAGTTTCTCATAAATAATATGGCAGTGCCTTGTACTTGATCCCAATTATGATATTATTAATCCTAATTGGAGGCAAAACAATCCTATTTAATGTTTAAATTATTTTTTAGTAGACTTAAAAAATGGAGAAAAAAATTATGGAAAGACCCCCTATCCTGAAAAACTCAGGTCCTGAGCATCAGAAACAAATCAAGCCCACGAGCCACCCTGAGACAGCTCTCAGAGATAGCCCCTCACTAACTGGCACTTACCTTTCCTGCACTGGGGGCGCATTGCAGTGAGTACAATTGTGCCCTCTGCAGTAGAAGGGACCATTTTTCGATTTAACAACCGGCAAATTGAGGGGTGCTGTCTCTTGAGGCAAGGTTCTCATCTTGCCTCATGTCAGGAGTGCCCCTGCTGATCATTCTGAATTACAGGTCCATACCTATAGCAATTTTACACTGGTCCTCTGTTGCATCTCGCAGACTGTAAGCAGCTGCCTTTAATAGGCTGCTGGGACCAGTGAAAAGAATGACATATTGTTAAACTGTGGCATAAGAGTTAGATTTTCTATTGGGTATAATATCAATATTAATAATTATTACAGAACCACAGGAAGATCTCATTGAGACCACAGATCTTCAGCCTACTTGCTGTTGCTAAAGCACTTTAAAACTAGAGTGTCTAATTTTTATTATCATATTTTGTGGCACCATGTGACTTAATTTGATTAAAAGAGAAGGAATGTTTAAAACTAAGTAAGCCTTATCAGAAAGGTCCATCTAAATATACCAGTAAACCCCCAAAGTAGTGCTGCTCTGAGTCCCCTGTTAAAAGAAACACAGCATTTCTTTCCTTCTATTGTGTACTCCTGGGCTTCTGTATCAGACTTCCTGCCTTCAGCTTAAACCTCATTGCCCTGGGCAAGAGCATGCTCAGTTTGCTCCTCTCCCCCCTCCCTTCTCTACTGTAATCTGAGCCCAGAGCAGGGAGAGACTCAGGCAGGAAGTGATGTCACATCACTTTAATACTGCAGCTCCTATCCTAAACAAACTAGAGCTTTTTACTCAGGTATGGTAAAACATTCTACAGAATAAATATAGCATTCTAGCTTGCACTATTGCATCTTATCTATTGGCAGTAAAATGCCTCCGTAGCTTTCCTTCTCCTTTAAGGGAGATGTATTAATGGGAGGCTATAATGAAAGCAAAAAAACATTGTAGGCTGAAGTCTGTTATGAAAATAAATAAATAAATATCCATATCTTTAATTTTCAGTTGTAAGTATTAATGCTTCATGGAGAAGGAAAGGGTTAATTACCAGTGATTGCCAAATGTTAGGCACCCCCTGTGACAGAATTTTTTACGTCACCTGAGCTGGTGCTCCTATTAGCAGAAAAGTGGCCCAGCCTGGGGTTCTCCTTCTTTTTCTTCTTTCTTTGCATGGGCGTACATGTGCAGTAAAGTGAAAGCCAAGAAATGCAAACAAAAGCCACCCTTTTTACTGTGCATGCGTAGGCCCCGGGCCATTGAAGAATAAAGAAGTGGAAGAAGATGATTGCTCCATCAGAAGGTCATTGCCTTCTTTATAATAAAGTATTATCTAACCACTGCATTAAATCACAGTTGGCTTTTTCTCAACCACAACAATTTATAAATAATGATAATGTTAATTCTTCTTCTTCATTAGAGGTACTGCTTGGACCATGGAGAACACAATGCAGAGGTAATGTAGCTTACCAAACACTACAAATGAAAACATTACATCTAGTATAATTTCTTAATTTATGAAATGTAGAATTTGTCATTTACTCTGCTTACTTTCCTCATTTCCTTACTTTCTTCTAACTGTTTTATTCCACCAGCTCCTTTTACTCAGAACTGCTTTCAGAACAGTGAAATTATTCAAATATTGCTTATTATGGAAGATGTCAGTGGTTGCTGTAAAAGCAGCATGAGCATCTCCTGGGACTTGAGGTCTCTCTAAGAGGGTAGCCTTCTCATGTCCACTGACAGTATGCCCTCCAAAACAGTTTGTTGAGAACATATCTGGCTGCTATATAGGAATACTAATTGTGGTCTAATATTTTATATTGGATCCTATGGTCCTGTAATTGCAATATGCTTATATATATATATATATATATATATATATATATACTGAACTAAACAAATTAACCCAGCACTATCATTATACAACTTTAAGAAACAATTGGATTAAAGAGAATTTATCTGAATTTGGCAAAAAGAGACACTTTTGGTTACATGATTTGTACAAAGTATGCATAAGCTGATGCGCCCCGCCAAGGCAGTGTCCATGCACCAGTCCTACCTAAGTGAAAAAAAGAGTATTTTCTTTGGGAGGAGAAAGGCATACCTGCTTCTCTCTTCATTTGGTATGACCTCTTCCAAAGAAATATTCAGCATTATAGGCTTTTAAGTAATCTGTAGGACTGTGTTTAGGGGGGCGGGGGTTGGGAGAGCAAGCATTAAAGGGAAAGCCACTTTCCTTTATAGAATATACAAAAACAAAAAATGCAGCTCATCCATGTGTTTTTGCCAAATTCAGATAAATTCTCTTTAATCCAATTGTTTCTTAAAGTTGTATAATGATAGTGCTGGGTTAATTTGTTTAGTTCAGTATTTGATATGAGCCACACACCCATGCACCAGACTGATTTTAATTGCAACACATGGATGAGCTGCATTTTTTGTTTTTGTATATATATATATATAATCAATACAAAAAAACGCACTCCTAGGTCTTATCCAATGAAAAAAATTCAAGTGTTTAATTATGAATAAATAAACACTTGCATTTTTTTCATTGGATAAGACCTAGGAGTGCGGCTTTTTTGTATTGATTACATGTCTATTTGACCTGCACCCAGGCTGTCGGCTTTTGGGTCATGAGTGCACCGTAGTGGGTTTTTATATATATATATATATATATATATATATATATATATATATATATATATATATATAGATGCAGCCATATCTTTAGTTAGTTAAGTTTAGATAGTTAAGTTGGGTTTAAAAAGACCAAAGTCCATTAAGTTCAACCCCTCGTAATAAAACCAATTGCACATACATACACACACCCCTCCATACACTCACATAAACTATATATACCAATATTATATTTTATATTTATACGAATTGTAGAGTTTAGTATCACAATAGCCTTTGATATTATGCTGGTCAAGAAATCATCCAAGTGGATAATGGAAAAAAGATCACCCACTATCTGTCTATACTGTAATTCCCTCTAATGTACTTGCAAAGAGGAAATATGTGCCCTCACAAGCATCTTTTCTCCAGAGAAAACAACCCCAACCTTGTCAGTCTCCCCTCATAATTTAACTCTTCCCTCCCTCTAACCAGTTTAGTTGCACTTAGTCTCTGCACTCTCTCCAGCTCATTTATATCCCTCTTAAGGACTGGAGTCCAAAACTGCCCCCATACTCCAGATGAGGCCTCACCAGGGACCTATAAAGAGACACAATTATGTTTCATCCCTTGAGTTAATGCCCTTTTTTATACAAGACAGAACTTTATTTGCTTTAGTAGCCACAGAATGACACTGCCCAGAATTAGACAACTTGTTATCTACAAAGACCCCAAGATCCTTCTCATTTAAGGAAACTCCCAACACACTGCCATTTAGTGTATAACTTGCTTTTATATTATTTTTGCCAAAGTGCATAACCTGCATTTATCAACATTGAACCTCATTTTCCAGTTTGCTGCCCAGTTTCCCAACTTAGACAAATCACTGTGCAAAGTGGCAGCATCCTGCATGGAACCTATAGTTCTGCACAATTTAGTCTCATCTGCAAAAATAGAAACAGTACTCACCTCCAGGTCATTAATCAACAAGTTAAAGGAAACAGGTCTTAACGTGAGAGGCCAAAGGAGAGAGTTCTGAGCAAGCAAGGGAACCAATCGGGAGGTAGTAGAATGGGAAACAAGAAGCGTAGTCAAAAGCCAGGCCGTGTCGGTAACAGTCAGAGAATGCGGTACAATGCGGGAGATGAGAGAGTAATAAAGGTCACAGGCCTGGTTAAACACACAAATATCACAGTTCAGAAACAGAGTCCAGGAGAATAGTTGGATAACAGGCAAAGATCAGGAGAGTAAATAAGCCAAAATTGGGACTTAACCCTGCTGCTGGGTAATACAATATGACAAAAGATATATCAATATAGTATTAAAAGACAATATTTATTCAGACTTATAGATACTCCCAGTTACTACACTTTATTCGTTCTGTTGATCCCTCTTTTAAATCTAGACCTCCAACCCTGCTGGAACCCTGCTCTCAACGAGCTGGGAAACTGCAAGGTACCATTTCTTTACTATATAGATATTTAGTCTCTATAGATGTGGAAAAGCCCCTTAAATACATGCTGGACTGGGAGAAAGATTTGGGGCGTTCTATATCTAAACAAGAATGGTCACTAATATGGAATACTGTTTCCAGGATATCCCCTAACACTGCCATTAGAGAATCTACATATAAAGTGCTGATGCGTTGGCACCTCACACCAGCTAGGAAACATCGCTTTGATCCTTCCACTCCCGATTCTTGCTTCAGGGGTTGTACAGCAGTTGGTGATTATCTACATATCTGGTGGACATGTCCAGTGGCTAAACAATATTGGGCGGAGGTTTATAGCTTACTTGAGCGAGTATTTCAAAAGCATATAGTCCCTGAAGCCACTACGGCTCTTTTAGCCTGCCCATCCAAAGCCCTTACGAAACTCCAGAACACCTTGATGAATCAAATCTTAGCTGCTGCACGAACCAATTTAGCGAAACACTGGCTACAACACGCAATTGATATTCATGCTGTCACTGCAAAAATTACTCACACACAGAATATGTTATATTTAACAGCTTTATTAGAAGACAGGGTGGAGAGACATATGCAAATTTGGGCCCCATGGAATGTGTTTCTACAACCTTGAGCAAAACAATGCGTTTAATGTATGTTATAATGTATGTTATACTACTTGGAGTTGTACTGTTGTGAACTAATTACAATGTTCTGTACTGGAAAAGATATTTACGTTATTCTCTGTTAATGTATCTATTTTTGAAAAATAAAAGAGATTATAAAAAAAAAAAAGACAATATTTATTCACAACCATGCCATGAAAATATATATAAAATCATGTTAAAAACAAGCAGTACTGCATCTGAAAGGAGGAATCACCCCCTTTTTTGAGGTTCCTGGACTACACCACCTAATAAATTAAACCAGATGTAAGAAAAAATGAATGGTGTGGACTTGAAGCATAATTCATGGAGTTAAAGTGTAATGGCCCATGATCAAACATGTGTGTCAGGCAGAAACAAACTGTTCAGTCCCGTTAGATGTTTGGCGGGATAGCAATCGTTATAGTGCAATTATGCAGTTCTGCTCTCCATATTACTCAATGATGTATTGGCCACACATGCTCCCGGTGCTGGTTGGATATAGATCAAGTAAAGATAAGGATTAGACAGACCGTATATCTAGGCTTCCTGCCAGCGAGCCGACTCCAATTTGTGACGTTCCAGAGGAATGTGTTTAATAGCACCTTATGGGGTGGGGGCCCCCTTCCTCCATACACAGGCCTCCTCGACAGCTGTTTCGCTCCTACGGTAGCTTTGTCAAGAGGTCAGATGACGGAAGTGACGTGGTTTTAAAGGGATTGTCACATGCTTGTGACGTTCGTTGTCATAGTAATCTATTTAACTCAAAATGTATTGCTTAGAAACATGGGTCCACTATATTACTTTCAATCTCAGAAATTGCGAGTCTTGTGTGTATATATCTGTGGACTCCACCTTGTCAATCAAGTAAATATTATATTATAAAAGTATAAAAAGTCTTTGAACAAAGAGCTACATTCTCATTATGACGTGGCTAATCTAGTACATGTAGGTATAATTGCGACAATAATATCACTAAGGCCAACAAGACCCATGGCTTGGTGGTGACAAGTGAAATGTTACATAATTATATAAATGTCCTCAAAGTAACTACAATTTTTGGATTAGAAAAGACAGTAGTGACTCGATTGACTGATCCATAACTCAGCTATATATCATGACAATAAAAAAATTTAACCAAAACGAAACACTAAACAAATCAAAAAGAAGCCCAACAGGCCAAAATGAAACGTAAAATAAATATAACAAAATGAGAAAGTCAGAGTGCTACAAGACTCTATGTAAATCAATCAAATATAAAGAAACAATATCATTATGGACATTCAGGTATGATAAAACAAGGGAAATAACATCCCTAAATGTCAAGTAGAGCACCTTCATTATCATCAGTGGTTAATGAACGCCTGAAAGTTTAAATGGTCTTAAATTCAGATTTAAAGGTATTCAACCTGAATATCCAAGTGGTTTCCAATTGGAGTAGTCTGTTGTCTAGATCCCCACCCCGTGGGTCCCCATGCAGACAATCTATGCCCTGAAAGTAAGAGCCTTCAAATCGCCCTTATACAAGCAGTGAATGTGTTTTGCAATGCTGGACAAAAGGTTGCAATTTCTTATATCAAGTAGATGTTCATAGATTCGCCTCTTGAACGGTCTTTTTGTTGTGCCTACATAGATAGTACAGCCAACTTACAGGACAAAGTCAGGGACAGGCAGGATCAAGAATCAATGTAACAGACTTGAAAAATGACCCAGGAACTATAAATAGACCTTTACGTTGGGCAAAGCACAATTGAAGTCTGCGCTCTTAAAGATTTGAAGTTTATGCCAGTGCGATGATGTCAGACGCGAAGGTGATGAATAAAGCCGATGATTGCCAAGCGCCAACCATGAAGCAGTGGTGCAGAAATCAAAGAGGCAGAAGTGAGCAGCAGCGTCCCTGCAATTGAGATGTGGGTGTCTCCACCACCTAGGTAACAACCTTCCACTTGCTGCTCCCTGAATTCCAAGGCAGTGCACTCAGCTCACTGCACTGTAGGACAGGAACCAATCAGCAGCTAGCAGGACCTGATAGGGAACTGAAGCCTGTCTGTGCTTGTGTGACTGCAGGGCTGTGATTGGCTGTCCCCCTCCTACTGTGCTTCTGGCAGGGACCGTTAGGACACGCCCACCCCTCATTTGAAACACAGACAGGGACCAGAGAACATCTATAGGGAGCTCCAATAAAGAGGCTATTTTTAAAGATAACATTAATGTTTAGCCCCATGTAATAGCAATACCATATATTACTTATAATTACCCAGTTGATATGTTGCAGAGATGCCCTTGTACTGGCAACATTTGCAAATCTAATGTTTAGTGTTTTAGTTCCTCCCTTATAGAGTTGTTTCTGCAACAGAATTTCAAAGGAGACCATGTTATAATCACTATTCATAGGATAATAAATTAATTACCCCTGTTGCAAAATATGAGGATATTATACTTCACCTCAGAGTACCATGAACTGTATAAAAACGTAAGCCTTCGACAAAGTGCTTTGATATGGTCATGGAACTCATTGGTAACTTATTATATCCTTATACGTTATCTGTCTCAAAATGATCCATAAATAATATTATCTTCCATTCAACTAAACAAGACCTGAAAGTGATTGGGTATAATGATCAGGCTCGCTCTCACCTGGGCACCTTCAATGACAAAGATTTTTTCAATTCATTTACTTCATAAGTTTCCCCTCGTGCATCAGCAAAAGAGACCTTAAGAAATGGCTCCCTAGCTTTTATATCCTACCCATGCAATCCCCTCCCTATGACATGGGGAACGGCCTCTTCTAGAATCCCACCCCCTGGCATTGGGAACCACCCCTTCTAGAACTTTCCATACTTAAAGACACAATTTTTTTTTAAATCACAATATACTTTCTAAATGCTTTTATTTGCAATAATATCATAGAAAAATTTCAATAGGATGTGTTTCTTTAGAAAATTAATGTTACCGTTGATTTATTGAGCTGCAGATCTCGCAGCATGCTTCCAGTCCACTCCAGCTCTCCTCCCCCTCCCGTTCCCCGTGCACGCATGGCCATAGATGCTTCCTAACAAGCATTCAGACTTGGCTACAAAGAATAAATGCTGCATCCTCCATCCCTCCCCCTGCACCATCTCATAAAAATGAATAAATCACTCTCTGAAGTCTCTGACTCTGAAGACCCTAAAAAATGCGTCACATTTAATTCCAGATTAAACCGAATTAAAGAATAAGTAAACATTTTTTTTTTCTATCTATAAATTTACTCTAAACAGCCCCCCAGATTAATGTACCTTAGTCCCTGCTGCAAGTCTGCTCTGGTTCCAGCGTTGTCAGCAGCTTCTTTCCCCTTCTTCCTGGTGCAGAGTGAAGCCCCACCCCTAAGCTTGCTGAGCTCTCCTTATCTCTCTGACTAGTCGGAGAGATCATTTGCATGCTGTGTCATAGCAGGGAGGAGGGGCCAGTGTGTGCAGCAGCTTTTTTTTTTTTTCTCCTCACATGCACTCCCTGCTCGTTCTGGATCATTCTAGATCACAGTAGCACTGGGGGGAAGAGCTGGAAGGCTTTTCTGATACTGCTAATGCACTGTAGGTAAATTAACAGCCTTTTCTCAATTTATAATATATTTTAAAATGCTATTGATTGTTATGCCTGATCTGCCCTCTAGTTATCTAAAGAATAAATGTGATTTGTGTTTAACTGTTTACTGAGTTTGATTAACGCATTCATGTGTCCCTTTGACTTATTTACTGATCATTTTATGCACAAAGCTATTTCATTTTTTGTTTTTCCATTTATGCACACTGACATAGATTAACTAGAAGAGTGTAAGTAGCTCATTCAGAGTTTCCTTTGTGTGATGTCCTGATCTATTTGTGTGAATGTTTGTGTACCGTATATACTCGTGTATAAGCCGACCCGTGTATAAGCCGAGGTACCTAATTTTACCTACAAAAACTGGGAAAACGTATTGACTCGCGTATAAGCCTAGACACAACTACAGCCCTGTCTCCCAGCAGCGCACATTCTGCCAAAGCAACCCCCCCAGCGATCAACCGGACTTCTTTGCAAAGCTGATGGTGACAGAGAATTGCCAAACGGATTACTGTGTGCATTGTCCCACTGTCCCACTACCATGTGCAGAGGGTGCTGTTTGATATTGCCATCACTGTTAATCTTTTGTATAACCAACAGAGGGCGCTGTGTGATATTGCAGTCACTGTTATTCTTTCATATAACCAACAGAGGGCACTGTGTGATATTGCAGTCACTGTTAATCTTTCATATAACCAACAGAGGGTGCTGTGTGATATTGCAGTCACTGTTATTCTTTCATACAACCAACAGAGGGCGCTGTGTGATATTGCAGTCCCGGTTATTCTTTTATACAACCAACAGATGACACTGTGTGATATTGCAGTCCCTGTTATTCTTTCATACAACCAACAGATGGCACTGTGTGATATTGCAGTCCCTGTTATTCTTTCATACAACCAACAGATGGTGCTGTGTGATATTGCAGTCTCTGTTATTCTTTCATACAACCAACAGATGGCACTGTGTGATATTGCAGTCCCTGTTATTCTTTCATACAACCAACAGATGGTGCTGTGTGATATTGCAGTCCCGGTTATTCTTTTATACAACCAACAGATGGCACTGTGTGATATTGCAGTCCCTGTTATTCTTTCATACAACCAACAGATGGTGCTGTGTGATATTGCAGTCTCTGTTATTCTTTCATACAACCAACAGATGGCACTGTGTGATATTGCAGTCCCTGTTATTCTTTCATACAACCAACAGATGGCGCTGTGTGATATTGCAGTCACTGTTAATCTTTCATATAACCAACAGAGGGCATTGTGGGATATTGCAGTCTCTCCCCAAGTGTACTGTTGGTATAGGAATGATTAAAAGTGACTGCAATCTCAGCTACTCGGGTCGGGTACCGCTGACCCACGGATAAGCCGAGGTAGACTTTTTCAGCACATTTTGGATGCTGAAAAACTCGGCTTATACGCGGGTATATACAGTAATTGTTATAGTAGCATGAGGCAAGCATAGAGTGATTTAATATAACAATTTTGTTTGGGCAGAGGGTCCTTTTAAACATGTTAGTATCAAAATGGCTGCCTGTACTGGTAGTTGTGAGGGTTTTGGGGTGGGGTCGGTTGTGCAAGAGATAGTTAATGAGGCTTAGGGGGGGTTGATTTATTATCAGTAAGAATGGCAGATGGGGATTTTAATCTGTTAGAATCAGAATGGCTGCCTGTTCTGGGAGTTGTACATTACAGTGAATGTTCAGGGAGTTATGCAAGAAATTGTTAGTGATGCTGGGGGAACTAGCTTACTAATCATTTAGGGCAGAGTTGACTTTGAACATGTTAGATTCAGATTGGCAGTATGTTATGGCATTTGTAAATTATAGTAAAGGTTCAGGGATTTGTGCATGTAATTGATAGTGATGTTGGTTATCTAGCTTACTATTCTGTTAGAAGGGCAGTCTGTTATGGCATTCAAGTTTGTTGCAGTATGTGCAGTTGTGGGAGGGGCTGAAGCTCTACCAGAAATTTTTCAAATATGGCGCCTTTCAGAGAGAGGTGCTGCAAAGTGTGATTTGATCTGCGGATAAAAGGTACCCCCAATTATGTATTGATGTATCATAGCCCATACAATTGCTTGTGGTGATTAAAAAAAAGGGGTTTTATTTTAAAAGTTTACTTCTCCTTTAAGTCGTCAACACATCGCCTTTTGAAGTTTTGCCCATAAATCAGTGGTAATGTTATTTATTTAAAAACCACTTATGATATTGCAATTTGTAAAAGAAAAATATATTAATAAAGGTAATTAGAAGGATTCAATGTAAAGAAAAACATTTGTGTTACTGTACCTTTTAGTAACTCACTGAATCATGCAGCCATGTAGTAGCCAAATATCCCCTCCCCCTTATACTGGGGAACCACCCCTTCTAGAAACTTCTGTGCTAAAATGATTCCCTTTATCATATGGCCATCTAGTGGGCAAATATATAAACTGAATTAAACAAATAAAACAATACACACAATTTACCCAATGTTATGTGCTGTATCATGTAAGACTTGCAACTGAGAGCCCTAGTAGTTGACACAGTTTCAGGTCAGCACATGATAACCATCCACATTCTGTCTAGAGACCATCCACAATTAATATTAGCTTCCATTCAACTCAACGAGACCCATGCTTATGAAATCTGGCTGTTGGGTGTAACAATAGGGCTGGCTCTCACATGGGCACCTCCAGTGAGGAGGTTTTTTGCAAGCTCTTGACTTCATAAAATCCCCTTCAGTTCATCAACCAAAGAGACCTAGTGATATGGCTCCCTAGCCATGAAAATCAATTCTCCCTGGTACTGAGGATCCACCCCTTCTAGAACTTTCTGTATTGAAGTATTTATCTGTATAATACAGTCATTTTGTGGTCAAATGTAGAGACTGAAGTAGCCATTAAACAATACATACTATTTACCCAAAATTCAAGTTAGTTTATTTTTCTAGTTCAAAAAGAAAAGAAAATTCACAGGCTAAAAATAGCATTTTTCTGATTCCAGTTATTTTTGTGTTTTTTAAGTGAGTCGTGTTTTTTCAAGATTTTTCAATATTTGGAAAAAAATAATTAAACATGTGTAGGGGCCCCTACGGGTTAATCTGCCCTACAGCTTTAAGGCCCCCACCTTTTTCTTCGAGTGATCTGCCAGGAGAGGTGGGACAGCTTCCTGCTACACTGCACTATAGTGAGTGTAAGGAGTGGCCTCTTCCTCTTTCTCCTCTGGTGCTGATCCAGCTGGATGAGCTCATGGGGACTGAGTGCAATAGGCCCAGAAGAAGTCATGTGTCCAAGTCGGGGACCAGGAAACCCTGTGAATGATGAATAGATATACTAGGGCAGACTTGTCATAGTCTCTCTAGGAGAGAAAGGCAGAGAGGTTACAGAGAAAGAGCAGCTGAAGCTCCAACAAGGATTTGCAGTAAGGGAGTAGCTCCCAGAGGCTCTGTGTGTTGCCTCCAGTCAGGGACCTCAGTGAAGAGGGACTGTAGGGTACAAGCTGCTTCCTGACAACTTCCAGGAGGGAATGTGTGTGAATTCTGCAAATGCCTAATGGAGGCTCTTCCTCATGAAATGCCTGTGTCTGCTCTAGGTGAGCTGCCTGCAGATCTGTGTGACCTCTCTATAAGCTGTTGCCTCAAGGTTAAATAAACCGTGTTCCTGTTTTATTTAGAACCTCCTGGTGCCCAAGTCTTATTGCACAGTAGCCTGTGGGAGTTGTAGTTACACTACACCACACCTTTAATCTTACATATAGCGAAGGCCGTAACCTGAAGTGTTAAGAGTCACGTGTAACCCATGCTCTAGTGCACTAGCTGGTGAATTAACCCTGTATGGCCCAAATAGGTGTTACGCTTGGCACCCAATGTGGGGAGTGATCTCTTAAAGGCGGAGCTACTCTTGCTTTAAGTTTTTGTGACAGGCTGCCGGACTTGATAGGCAAAAGGCCGCCTGCACGCATTTTTCACTAATTTTTCGGATCAAAGTATTTGGCCGTGGGTTCAGGCTTGGAGGTCCGCCCGGAATTTCACAAAGGCCTATGGAGACCAGTTGGATGGGGGGAAGATGGATGTCTCTGCTGGGACCACTCCCTGTTCATTGTGTGACCTCCTGATGTTAGAGAAGGACCTGGAGGATGGATTCTTCTGATTTTCTACAGCTCTTCTATGGCCTCATGCAGAGTGAGATGCCTAGAGTGCTGCTTTATTTGTGGCTTGAAGGACTACTGGACTGAGTGAGTTCTAATCAAAAACTATTGATCTCCACCACAACTCTTCTGCCTTCACCTACTCACTGAGTAGTGTTTCTGCACCCAAGGATTGGCCTGTGTGGACCCTTGGGAGGGGGAAAAGTGATTTAGTGATGAATAATAAAAGTTGATCAACTGCAACTGTTTATTATGAAAATGTTGATACAGTAGTGTGCATGCTGTTTTTCCTTTGCAGTGACCAATGTTACCAGGTATGCCTCAGGGAGGATAGCAGAAGTGATGTGATGGTACTGTAAGTTTGATGTGTGTTGGGGATGTTTAAACCATTGTCGGGACGAAATGGGTTTTGCCCCCGGGTGAATGTAGGGGCCCCTACGGGTCAATGTGCCCTGCAGCTTTAAGGCCTCCACCTTTTTCTTCGAGTGATCTGCCAGGAGAGGTGTGACAGCTTCCTGCTACACTGCACTATAGTGAGTGTAAGGAGTGGCCTCTTCCTCTTTCTCCTCTGGATGCTGATCCAGCTGAGTGAGCTCAGAGGGACTGAGTGCAATAGGCCCAGAAGAAGTCATGTGTCCAAGTCGGGGAGCAGGTAACCCCGTGAATGAGGAACAGATACACTAGGGCAGACTTGTCATAGTCTCTCTAGGAGAGAAAGGCAGAGAGGTGAGAGAGAAAGAGCAGCTGAAGCTCCAACAAGGATTTGCAGTAAGGGAGGAGCTTCCCAGAGGCCCTGTGTTGCCACGTGTGAGTCACATGTAACCCATGCTCTAGTGCACTAGCTGGTGAATTAACCCCGTATGGCCCAAATATGTGTTACACATGTTTAATTGTCCATAGGACTTTTAAATGCTTTTCTGCAAATTCAAAATGATTTAGTGAATGACAAAACCTTCATAATTAATAGAATTTTCAAAAATGCTTTTTAATAATTTTGCAAATTTCAAGGGACAGAAATAAAACAACTTCAAAAAATCATAATACAAATCAAGGCACAAAGAAAACACATACAATCAAGGTATAGGTATAAATAGTCAATAAAAGGTGTATTCCAGGCAGATTATGGGGAAATGGGATATGGGTTTGGATTGAGCAATTAACCCCTTCTTTGGTTATAGAAGGGTGATGGATCATATTTGCTATCAGCCTAGGACATTAAGCACATTAAGGACTTTACAACAACAAGTCTAGCCAGAGAAGCCATTGCTTTCACGTAAGTGTGCTACCTTCTCTTACACAAGTGAATCAATAGACACTGAGGGACCCTGGACCCACCACTACCTCCAGAGGTAGACCAAGGGCTCCAACAGCAATCTCTCGCCACAGCAAACTTGTGCCAAAAGAATCAGGAGCACCAATGATTTGCTTGGATGGAAATATCACCAGCTGGATTTTTAAGTGCAATTGTGTCTGATTCACATCAAAACTTTGACAATTATGCAAGAATTATTGGGCACAATAGCATCATGTCCATTGCCCCATTTGAACAGTAATGAATCTGAATAATGCGGATTACACTTCATTGTGGATTAAACAACATGGCGATTGCTTCAGAAACAGAATCAGCCAGTGCTTGGGAAAGAATTGAGCATGTGCAGGGATAGGGTTATTAGCCCTGATGAAGCTTTTATTTAACTGAGAGTAGGGGGGTTGATGTCATTGAAATTGACTTTTGGGGGAACATAGATGACTGGATTGCAGTGCTTGTCAACAACAGAAAACGGTGTTATGTGTACGCTTACTATTTAAAATGATGCTTTAGGGCATATTCATCAAAGAAAGATAGAGCTTTTCACATTCCCCCAAAATTAAATTCTGTTGCTCTCAGTTCATTTCAATGCAAGCTTGGGTTTATTACCCTTACTTTTAGGCTGCATCTTTTATATGAATGCAACAGTTATGGATGCATAGACATGGAGTCATTTGCTCCCTTCACCCATAATTCCTTATGTGAAGGCTACAGTCTTTATCTTTTGATTTTAAGGTAGTGCTATATGTGTAGCATGAGGTATGAGAATACTGTTGGCTTTCAGAAAGCTTCTATGCTGTGCAGTTTTATAAAAAATTTCACCACTCATGAAAACATGAATGTTGTTGCAAATTGGGGGAAATATTTTTCCTGTCCCTAATGTGTAACATCTAATACCTGAAGGGTTGTATCTGTTATTTGAGAACCTACACCTAAACTATTTATCTGCAACTTATGAGGTCTTCATTCTCAAGTTCTGTAGATAGAGACAGTAGTCTAAATAAGGCCCCTATGGAAAACACAGCCATATTTGATTTTTTTAACAGAAGTTTCAACTAGGCAGAGACAAGCAGCATTGGGAAAGAAGAAAAGTTTGGGGGGGTTCTCCTGGGGTGAGGTAATGCTTCTGATTTATCGATTTATGCAGTGATCTTACTGGCTTATCTGGGGTTAATGGAGTTCTCATTAGCCATCTCTGCAGGGGACTTACTGGTATATCTAGAGTTAATGGAGTTCTCGTTGTCCATTTCTGCAGCGATCTTCCTGGCATGTCTGGGGTTAATGGAGTTCTCATTAGCCATCTCTGCAGTGATCTTACAGGTAAATCTAGAGTTAATGGGGTTCTCATTGGCCATTTCTGCAGCGATCTTCCTGGCATGTCTGGGGCTAATGGAGTTCTCATTGGCCATTGGAAGGTATGCATCTGCCAGCCAGAGTGTGCTGCTCCATTAGCCCCCCATGTTAGTCTACAGGGTGGGAGGTTCCCATACTGTACTTACACAGCTGAAAATAGCCTCAAGAGGCTTGAGAAAAGGCAAGAGTAAGCCTGAAACGTTGTTTGACCTAATAAATTCAAGTTTTCACTTTTTGCAACAAATAGGTGCTGCAGCGTTATTTTTTTCCTGTAAAATATGGAGCTAAAGGCTGTAGATAGGTAGAGTTTAGAAATAAGAGAGAGTAGTGGCCCTTACAGCATCGAGCAAGTCATTTACTACTTTAGTAAGGTCTGTTACTATAGATTTGTAAGGGTGGAATGCATTAAGATCAGTCTATAATTCTCAAATTTCTAAATTTGACCAGTTCATGAGCAAATGCATAAGTATTATGATGCATGATGTATTTGATACATTTGTCTAGAATCGCATGGAAGCTTGAGCCTGACCATTGTTATTCTAGACAAATGTCTCTAATGGGGAGGTGAGTAGAAGATGGTGTTGGTTTAGTCTATTTGCGACTGTAAAATGGTTTCAAATGGTTTAAGGCCAATAAGAACAGTAAATACACCCTCGGTTTTTGTTTTAATACCAATAATTTCTGCCACAAGTATTGTGTGATGTGACAAACATCTTAATTCATTAAATACTTCCTTGTCTGTAAGGACAGCCAGATAAGAGCCAATACTTGTGAAAATATTGACGCTGCTGGGAAACCTTCATAGTTATTCGCCTGTTTTGGTATACAGATATCAACATGCTACTATCCCCAGTAGTACTTAGAGATAAAATCCAGGAGGTCAATTGCATTTATTAGTAGCGTGTACATTTGAGGCTTCAAAATGGGGAGAGAATCTAGAAGAAACAAGGGGGGTATAAAATATGAATATTCTCATCTTCGAACCCTGCCAAATGGACAGATTTATCAAAGTGCGACATTAGAGTTTAACACAGTAAAATCCCACCTCTCTCTGCTTATTAGAGGTGCATTTACCAATGGGTAAAATCAGGACCGCCATCAGAAATCGCAGGGCCCCATACGACAACATTTCCTGGGCCCCCTGGGCGGCACCCACTGCAAGCCCCACCTACAGGTCCGCCCTCCCCACCACACAGTAAAAAAATATATATATTGGTGGCTAGGTTTCCCACATGTTAATAGAAAATTAAAAGATATTGGTGGTCAGGGCCCCCCATAAAAAAAACATTTGTGGCCAGGCCCCCCCCATTAAAAAATATTGGTGGCTAGGACCCCACATGAGAAAAAAAAATTGGTGGCGGTGGCCAGGGCCCCCCCCCCACATTATGAGAAAATTGGTGGCCAGGGCCCCTTAAACATCCATGCCTTCCCGAAGTCAGCAGCTCTCAGAAAGATGGGGGGCCCGGCTAATCAAGTTAGTGTGGCGTGGCCAGGCCCCCCTTACCCTCAGGGCCCCCTACAACTCTCCCCCCTGTCCCCCCCTGATGGCTGCCCTGGGTAAAATGTGCCGCTAAAAACCCCATAGGAATAAATAGAGAGTGGTGGGATTTTACTGTGGTGAGTTATATAAATAACATAAAGCAACGATGTACAGTATTTTGGATTTTAGCACGGAGTAGACGAAGTAAAAATGTTCAAAAGTATGTGCTCACGAGCCCACAACTGGTGACATTCCTTTTCGCAAACCTTTGTTCTTTCACACTTGATAAATTGCCATATATTTTTTTTCAAAATGGCAATGGTGTAATTACACCTGGCAAAACGATAATATGCTTGTGAATGCAAAGTTAATATTGGAGAGTTTACAAAGGTTCTTCAATTGTACATAGAAATAGATAATATGCCCCAATGGTTCTACAGATTGACTAAAACCAGATCAATTATATAAATGAGGGCATTTACACTATATAAGTATTTAAAAGGAGCTTGTGTTAACAATTTACCGATGTTGATGTGAGATCAATCCAGCCTGTAGCTGTTAGAGTGGCCAAAAGATGATTAATTGTGTTTCTTATCTCTCTATCAACATTATTTACCAATGGAAATTTCTGGTGCACCTCTTTTTTTATAGCAAGATGCAGGTTTTTTGGAATGGCATTTTTACCTCTATATCCATCAAAGTTAGTGTTTTGGTGCCATGTTAAGTATGTCTCATACTGCACAAAGTGCTGGAATAAAAGTTTGGTGTAGATGTGTGGCTTGTTTTTGCTGTGTTTTTCTATAAGTTCACGCTTTCCTTTCTTCAGTGCTGGCAGTTTAAGGTCTTGCAGTGGCTTCCCCTTTTGGCGAATAAGATTAATATTAAGCTTTTTGGTAAGGCCTGTTAAAGGCTTGTTACTGATATTTTGAATGACGGTGTTTTCTCTTTGCTGGTTCTTATGTTCAGTGGATACCACATCAGGTACAGGAATATAAAAACTTTCTTCTTTTAACATGTTGGTAGAGTCTGTTGAAGGTCCAACGCTGTCAAATGTTTCTTTCGAGACAGGTCCAATGTTGATTTCTGGAGCGGAATTAAGATTGGTTTCTTCAACGTGTGCAGTTGCATGGCTTGTATGGTCTGTGATCCCTGGAGAATCCAACGAACGCACTTCTAGATTACTTCCACGACTGCTAATATGACTTTTTCCAACTGCTCTGTTATTTAAGTGACCCTCATCACAGTTTGCATCCTCAGAATTTTTTTCTGTTTGCCGTTGTTCCTTGTGATGTTTGTTCTTCAGAGTACTCGGTGAATTCAAGTTTTCTAAAGGAAAGAGAAAATAAAATGTAACTTACTTGAATTCGAAGTCATAACGGAACAGAGGAGGTTTTCAGTGTCCACCATACACCCAAGCAAAATCAAATCAAATGTTAAAGCGGGATTCATTTAATAAAGTCCAAATGGTAAAAACTCAAAATTTTTTGTACTATAAAATCTGAATTTTTAGCGGAAAGAAATCTCAAACTTTTCCAAATTTATTATACCCCAAAGCTGCAAAAATTCCAAATCGAATTGTCGAGGTCGTGAATAAGTTCATGACGGAGGTCCTATTTGCAATTTGAAGGTATTATTGTCTGCGCTGGGGTTCGCATGATAATCTGAACATTACGTGCTTTTCCGTTGATTTCATGAAAAATTATGACTTTTCGGGCATCTAATCCAAAACATTTGGATTTTTCGTGTGACAATCCAAAAAAGTCATGGGTTTTTGTGTGACAAAAGCTGTGTTTTTTGTCAATCTGATGTTTTTGTGGTTTTTTTTTTAATGATAAATAAGAGTAAATCATAGATTTTCTAGTTAGGTCTTAATTTTTTTTTTTATTAATTAATCAAAAAAATGTAGATGTTAGTAAATAGACCCCTAAATGAAGCATATTTAGGATTTTAGTGTACTCCGGTATATGCATGTTTGCTTCATGTTTTTACTCTGTAATGTGTTATTTTTGTCAGTTTGTTCCAAATAATTTTAGTTTTCTTGTTGCTCTGAGCTATGTACCTATTGGTGGCAGGGCTGATATCGGGGGTCAGCAGGCAAGCTCAGTTAAGGGACCCATGGCAGATGTGACTGTCCAATTGATGAGCCTGAATTGGGTGGAGCTTAATGGAGAGTAGACAGGGCTTGGGTGGGTCAAGGGCATTTTCTAGGCATAATTGGTGACTGGTGTTGAATATCTAGATGTGGAATTTTGTATTGGGGCTTACCACCCAGGGGACCCAGAAAGATGCTACTAGTGGAGGGCTCTGGTAACGATTCATTAGATCTACAGTATTTCCCCTACCATTAGTATTAGATTCATAAGGAGCCACTTAACCTTTCTCTTGATTTTTGGAGTGTGTACAGAAACCCATACCCAGAAGAAACCCATTAAGGACACGACAAAGGCCTTCCTTCACTTTAGTATAATGTTTCCCACTTTCCCTTAATGTCTTTTATTCTGAATGCCCCTTTCCTACCTACACTTTACTTACAGTGAAAGTGCAGATAGGGAAAGAGTATATGGACAATACACCATTGTCACTTTTTTCCTCATTGCCTCACAAACCCTTATATTTATTCAATTGTCTTCTTTTCTTGATGCCATTGATTTTAATTGCCTTCTTTGGGGTTCTCTTTACCAAAACAATTTCTCGACTATCCTCAAATTATTAATTAATTTCAATACTTTTACAGCAACTAGCTCTGATTTATGATGTACTTTAACTGTCAGGGAGAAGGAAGCGATCTATGTTGCATCTTAATTCCCTCAGATGTTTAGTACATGAATAGCTCCACAGGTCTCCTTCTATGTTAGTTACATATGGGAATATCTTCACCAATTGACTGCAATAATATATATCAAATGTAGAGATAACCATTTTGACAGTGAGCAAATATGTTGAGAGATTGTTTTGAGGTTTGTGCTATTTGTAATTAAGTAAACCTCAGGGTTGCAAGACCAGTAAGCATAATATGCACGTTTTATGATATGCGCATTTGTTTTACAGTTTGCCAGACATAGCTCTTTACCTAATGAAAGCTATTAATGAATATGTAAATGATTTCACCGCCAGTGAGAAGTCTGTGAAGCCTCCACTGAGGCTTCAGAAATGGCTAACTGATCTTCTCATCCCACCCAAGATGTGGTGGCATATTCTCCCCAACTTACTTGCTTTCTTCTGGATTTCATGGGTTTTCCCACCTTTTGTTGTTTTACCATTTTCTGGAAAATACACAAGAGACAAAACAGGGCAAAGTGCTGGTTAGTTGAAGCTCAAACACAACCCAGAATGTATTAACCAGTGAAAGAGCATTTAGGATCTGATGATACAAGCAGTACTGTACTTTCTATCTTCAAGTTATGGCATCAATGTGCTCATAGTGTTATGCTTGGCACCTTGCAGTTTGTGATGTGCATGGGATGCAACTGCTGTGTACCTGAGCACTAACAGATACAACTTTCACCCTTTAGTGCTCTAGCAAGATCTATTGTGCAAAGCCCAGATCCCAAGCATTCTGGATAACAGGTGCCTTACCTTTAGCACTCCTTTTGGAATTCACCTGCAAATTCACAAATTTGAAGCATTTAGCAATTACAAATTTCATCTTTTTGCCTTGAAAAAGCTTATTAGCGAAACGCGTCGGCAGAGCCTCTCTTCATAATAATTTGATTTTATTTGTTGCTCAGATCCTAATACTAGTTCGATCACCTTGGAGAATTTTAAAAACCAAAAAACTTTTTTAACTGAATTTGAATACTCATAGCCTGGTCCAGGGAACCACATTCAATTTCTTTTATTCTCTGTTATTTATATGGCACTGGTGGATTTGTGGTTTTTTAGGATATTTTAGCTCTTTTAAAGAGATAGGTTATGTAATATACAAGACCACAGTCCTCAGTGAACTACTTTCTCCCCGTGTGGGGTCCCAGGGCTTAGAAAATAATAGGCAGCAGTTTCTTTGGGACTCCTCCACCTCTACACTATTTTCCTTTTCCTACTCAAACTTCCTTGAATGTTGGTCCTGGTTCCTTTTTGTTAAACTACATTATTAATGAATTACCTTGTGATTATATAATGCACTTGCATAAATTATTTATTTCGAACCACACGCAGTCGGAGACTGTAATTATTTGAGCACTTGCACTTTATAACTTATTGTAATTGTGAATCTATTGTCTATAGCCTCAGTATATAAATCAACAAGTTGCCACTGGCTATTTTTAATATACAGAAAAAGCAACTCTATGCTTTTCTGAACTTGTTAATTGCTGAATACTTAATTAAACTTATTAGAAGGTTTATTAACCAAGCAAGTTCTTTTAATCAGCACAAGCACTTTATATCTATTAATTGATTGGTTCAGGTTATAATTTAGATAATTAATTTACTCGAGAGTGCGGGGGCTTTTACTATCTTTTTCTCATTTTTCAATAGCAATTACAAATTTCTCATTAGGAATTGTTTATCGATCTTCAATAAAGCTATTACAGGTATGGGTTTAATTACACAGAATGCTTAAATCATTTAAACATTATGGTGGCTGTTTTGCCACCATTATAGATTATAGGGGCTGTGGACCCAGCCATAATACCAAAAAACATAATTATAGGTGCAAGAAAATTCACCAACAAGCATTTGACCGATCAATAACTTAAAATCAGCTGGGTTTCTCATTGGAGGATTTTTTGCATTTTAAAGCAGTCACTGGATATGAAGATTTGGAGAAACGTTTTGGGAAAGTTTTATTGCGAAATATTGCTTTAAGAACAGCCCTGATGCTGCTGGACTACAGCTCCCAGCATGCTTCAACTTTCATTATATGTTTCATTATTTTAGAAGTTGTAGTCCAGCAACAACTGAATAAAGTTGGACTGAGCAGTGCAGCAGGGTTTACTACCCTTTAAACTATCTTATCCATAATATAATCCCAACAGTCCCAGTAGATGTTACAGTACATCAGTAACACACCAGTAGTGACTATTCAGTACTTCACTTGTGACTTCTAGTACAGTGCCCTGGCTGCCCATTTTGGCTGCCCTTCTTCCTACATGTAGCTGTTTAATTAGTAAATAGATAAAATGTATTTAAATATTTAAAGAAATGATGTTGCAGCTTAGGAAGGTGGCAAGTATATAAAGAAGTGTGAGAGGAACTATAGAGCAAAAGATCTCCTTATCATTAGAGACCATTGTACTTACTTCGTTTTAATTCTGTTTCCAAGTCTAGACTGGCCTGTCTTTCATTGATACCTTTCAGCACTTTAATTACAATTTGTGGTCCATTCTCTGTTGTGTAGTGTTTGATTATGTTACAAACCACGGCTGGTGGATCTGCCTTTTCTAATATATTCCATGGGATTCTTTCAAGTCTTTTTGGTAAATCACAGATGTTGAGCTTTCTTCTAAAAGATTTAAAGCTGCTCTCCGATAGATTCTCCAGTGTTGCCTCCAGAATTTTCTCAATTTTACCTTTAGCAGTCATCTTCTCTTTAATGTTTCTCTCTCTGTCTAGGTGATCTGTTTTGTATCAAAGCAAAACGGAGATTAATACAGACGCATAAAACAACACAACATGTGAATCACAATATAAATCAATGTATCAGCCATGACAATCAAAGCATTAAATCAGTCTAGAAATAAAAAATGTCTGGCTAACTAATATTCCTTTAGTAAAGTTCATATATATGCTTTTAAGATGGAGTGTTTATATTGGACTCCAAAGTATTATGGAAATGGTCCTTGAAAGCATTTGCTACAACGCTCACTTTATAATGTTCCCTTAGTCCTTTAAATACAGAGTTTTTTCACTGACTGGTAGAAGCTGCCTTTGACTAGCTGCTGGGATTAGTCAGAGGAAGAAATGGTGGGGCAGTGGTACAAGAGACACATTTTTTCAATTAAAGGAAAACTATACACCCCAAACAATGTAGGTCTCTATTAAAAGATACTGAGTAAAACAGCTCATGTGTAAAACCCTGCTTCATATAAATGAACCATTATCATAATAATATAGTTTTTTAGTAGTATGTGCCATTGGGTAATCATAAATAGAAAATTGCCATTTTAAAAAATAAGGGCCGTCCCCTGAGATCGTAAGATTCACTGTGCACACATACAAACCACATGTTAGGTCACATGAGCCAATTAACAGACAGAGTTCTGCCTTTTGCTTCCTCACTTCTTCCTGTTACAGTTAGTGTTGTAGTATTTCTGGTCAGGTGATCTCTGAGGCAGCACAGATAGAGTCACGAAATGGTGGTTCAAGGCAAGAGATGTAAAAGGGCAATATTTATGTAAATATATATTCTAGTTTGGTAAGATTCTTTAATATGTCATTCAATTTGATATAAAATATCTGTTGCTTAAGTATTCATTTTGGGGGTATAGTTTTCCTTTAAATATAATATGAACATTAATAACTACTGGAGAATCACAGGGGGATTTTATGTAGAGCACAGATCTCCATCTTACCAAAATTTAACTGTTACTAAAGTACTATACATTAAAGGGGATATAAAGTCATCCCATTTTGTTAGAATCCCTAAAAAAGTAAATTTCCAATATTCATGCATTATTTTTTGTGTCTTCAGCTCTAATCGGTAGGGATGTAGCGAACAGTTCGCCGGCGAACTAGTTCGCACGAACTTCGACTGTTCGCGTCCGCCGAATGTTCGCGAACGTCGCGCGACGTTCGCCAATACGAGTTCGCGTTCGATTCGAACAAAAATCGTTTGACCATTCGACCATTCAATTCCTTCGACCGCTAAAATCGAAGGATTTTCGTTCGAATCGAACGATCGAAGCCATTGGATCGAATGAAATCATTCGATCGAATGGCTTCGATCGTTCGAGTCGAACGAAAATCCTTCGATCGAACGATTAAAATCCTTCGATCGTTCGAATCGAACGATTTTCGGATGTTCGAAGTTCGCGAACTGTCCGCATTTTTTGCCGGTGTTCGCGAACGGCGTTCGGGAACACATCGGCGGCGGTTCGCTACATCCCTACTAAACGGCAATCCCAGCCAGCCCTACCTGAACTGTTCACGAAAAGTAGGCAGACGCCAGCTGTTCTGTTCTCTCAGTACAGCTGGAGCCTGTTGGAACAAAGCCTACGCAGATAGCTACTAGCATACTTGCTTTCGATTGGCTCCTACTGTACACGGGGGACTGTGCAGTAGGCAGGGTCAGACTGGGCCGGTGGGATACCTGGAAAAAACCCAGTGGGCCCCGCTAGCCCAGATCAGCACCCACATCCACAATATGAAGGCTTCTTTATGGCGCAACCTCTCTTTGTTCGGGTGGTCACGGCAAAACCATTTCGCACATTCGCACATGCACACAAGCGTTGCGTGCCATTGGGAGGAGAAAGTGATGGAGGAGTGGGGAGAGCAATGGAGAGGTGGGTGACAGAGGGAAGGAAGGGGAGTGACTGAGGTGTGCAGAGTAGGGGTAGCTAGAAGACAATTTTAGAGGTAGCTGCCCAGCGCATCCTATCATTGCACCCTAGGCAGCTGTCTCTTCAGCTACCCCTAGTTCTGGCCCTGAAAGTAACTAAAATGTTGCTCACAGTTTGTGTTCTACCTATAGCAAACATGCTGTACATGAACCCCCTTTCATAGTGCCCACCATAAGTTGTGGGATGAGTAATAATGCAGAACCAATCCAGTAGGAATACGAAAACCTTGAAATTCTTCTTTTGTAAGAATTGTTGTGCGATTAGAAACACCCCCAGAAAGATTTTACAGTTTCTAAAAGATGGTTCCCAACTGACTTCTACATGATCTTGCTTTGGACTTTTAGATGACGTTTTATATTAGAGATGTTGTGGTTTTTACACAATAACTTTTTGGGTGGTTTAGAGCAATTGGTTAAGTACATGATCGCTAAAACGTTTGACTGGGGAAAATTAAAAAAGTCTGAACATTAAAGGATAAGTAAACCTTTAAAATAAGTGAATGTAATATTGACGAGGGGGCTATTCTAAGCAGTTTTGTCATTTACATTGATTATAACTTCTATTTCATTCCAAGATATTAAAATGAACAAAATAATACATGTACAGTTAATATGAATGAATTTTGTTACAACAGCGCCACCTGCTGGTCAGTTTCCCACCAGTCTGACCACCAAGTAGTCAAGGAAGTTGTCAGGAGAAAGAAAGAGGCTTCTCTGATGTTCTTCTGCTTAGGAAAACAATTTGAAACCTTTTTTGTGGTGAGCACAACTTTCCCTTGAGTGTTATAGTTATACAGGAGCAGTGAGTGACCAGCTCCATGTTGTAGCTCCCACCCTTCCCAGCTAAAGTCAGGTGATCCCACTGGTGTCTAATAAAAGGGCAGCCAAGTTTGGGAGTTTTACTTTGAAAGCAGCAAGTAAGTTGCAGGTAAAACTTAGTCCCTTTGTAAAATGTATAATGAAGCAATAGAATTCTTAATGAATCAGATGAAAATTGAGCGTAGGACTGGCCAGATATGGGATGACTTTGACGTAGTTGTTCAGCTTAAATATATTGTAATATATGGACAAACAATCCCTGTTTAAGGGTAAGGCATTTTTTAGTAGCTTAAGGCACAAAATATCTCAAGGTCCTAAATATATTAGTTATGGGTTGAGTTCAGAGGACTTCTTGTATTTGTGCAGTCATTTGGCAAGAGAAAAGACTGAGAGCTTCTGTGGGCATCTTCAAGGGGACACAAACTCTTCTGCACTGCACAACCAAACTTTACTCAGTTGTTGCTAGACTACAAATCCCTGAATAATATAACATGTAATGAAGGTTGAGGCATGTTGGGAGCTGTAGTCCGGCAACATCAGGGTTTAGTCCAGCAACATCAGGGTCTATTCTTAAAGGGGCAAGTCTCCTTCAATTAAACTTTTAATATATTATAGAATGGCCAATTGTAAGCAATCTTTCAATTGGTCCTCATGATTTATTATTTATAGTTATTATTTTTTTGCCTTCTTCTTCTGACTCTTTCAAGCTTTCAAATGGGGGTCAATGACCACATCTAAAAGCAAATGCTCTGTAAGGCTACAAATGTATTGTTATTGCTACTTTTATTACAAAGAAAAAATTCCATAATAATCTCTATATGTAAGATAACAGCAAGATGCCTGACATGGTGCTGGGAATCAGCATTCTCATTGGTCAGTTCTTTTGCATTTATAATGAAGTTTTTGATTGATAGAATCACCCCCTCCCCCCAGCAGCCTAACAACAGAACAATGGGAAGGTAACCAGATAGCAGCTCCCTAACACAAGATAACAGCTGCCTGGTAGATCTAAGAACAGCACTCAATAGTAAAATCCAGGTCCTACTGAGACACATTCAGTTACATTGAGTAGGAGAAACAACAGGCTGCCAGAAAGTAGTTCCATCCTAAAGTGCTGGCTCTTTCTGAAATCACATGACCAGGCAAAATGAGCTGAGATGCACCTACACATCAATATTACAACTGAATACACTTGCTGGTTCAGGAATGGCATTTTATATTGTAGAGTGAATTATTTCCAGTATATACAGTGTAATTTGGAAAAGAATTATAAAAATCATGACAGAATCCCTTTAATCTTTCTTTTCTTTCCCAGGCTGGTATTTCTCTTCTTTCTTTGGAAAGAATGTGCTTATTTAATCGCACAATTCCCTGAAACAACAATTCTGATGGTAACAAAGAATAAGGGTAAAGATTTTACCTGGTCGTTTCTCTTCTTAGAAGTTCTGATCAGCCGCCTCTCTCGCCCCAGTCTGCTGGTACTAAAGTATTTCCTAGATTTTCTTTATAACTTCGCGCCTTTTTTCTAACCCAGCCCTCCCCCGCTTGGACTAAATATAGCACAATAGATAAGAAACCTAGTGCACTTGCACTTACATTCTTTTATGAGATTTATTGGCGCACATGGAATTCAAACCTTGACTGTCATAATTAATATTTAACCTGCAGTTAATCTGAGTAAACCCCTGATTATCACATTATCTTTACATTCCCTTCATTATTTATACAGGCCTGGAGTCAAGCTTTTATTAAAAAGGCCTCACTGGACTTTTCTAATACAAAATGGCAGTTCTCTTGGTATCCAAGAGGTACATAGTTACATAGTTAAATTGAGTTGAAAAAAGACCAACGTTTATCAAGGTCCAACCCCTCCAAATGAAATCCAGCATTCATATATAAATATACTCATACCAAACCCTCCATACACTAACATAAATGATATATACTCATACACTAACTATAGAGTTTAGTATCACAATAGCCTTTGTATTATGTCTGTCCAAGAAATCATCCAAGTCCCTCTTATAGTCATTAACTGAATCATCATCACAACATCACCCGGCAGTGCATTCCCCAACCTCACTGTCCTGACTGTGAAGAACCCCCTACGTTGCTTCAAATGAAAGTTCTTTTCTTCTAGTCTAAAGGGGAGGCCTCTGGTACGTGATCCACTTTATCGGTAAAAAGGTCCCCTGCTATTTGTCTATAATGTCCTCTAATGTACTTGTAAAGTCTAATCATGTCCCCTCACAAGCGCCTTTTTTCCAGAGAAAACAACCCCAACCTTGTCAGTCTCCCCTCATAATTTAACTCTTCCCTCCCTCTAACCAGTTTAGTTGCACTTAGTCTCTGCACTCTCTTCAGCTCATTTATATCCCTCTTAAGGACTGGACAGTAAAAATTAGTGTAACATTTTACAGTTCTGTGAATTCTAATAGTGCTTTATATAAAATGTTGTAAATACAGATAAAGATAGGTACAGTAGGTGTAAGTCTCCCTGCTATAGTTCCAGAGGTACCCAGGGCACAAATAATCACTCACCCCAAATCTCCCCCTAACTGGCCTTCAGACTGGGCCCCCTTAGCTCATAACAAGGTTACAGATATATAGAAACATTGGGGTGTCACCCTGCTATAGTTCCAGGGGTACCTAGGGCACAAATAAACACTCACCCCAAATCTCCCCCTAACTGACCTTCAGACTGGGCCCCCTTAGCTCATAACAAGGTTACAGATATATAGAAACATTGGGGTAACAGTCACCCTGCTATAGTTCCAGGGGTACCCAGGGCACAAATAAGCACTCACCCCAAATCTCCCCCTAACTGACCTTCAGACTGGGCCCCCTTAGCTCATAACAAGGTTACAGATATATAGAAACATTGGGGTGTCACCCTGCTATAGTTCCAGGGGTACCCAGGGTACAAATAAGCACTCACCCCAAATCTCCCCCTAACTGGCCTTCAGACTGGGCCCCCTTAGCTCATAACAAGGTTACAGATATATAGAAACATTGGGGTGTCACCATGCTATAGTTCTAGGGGTACCCAGGGTACAAATAAGCACTCACCCCAAATCTCCCCCTAACTGACCTTCAGACTGGGCCCCCTTAGCTCATAACAAGGTTACAGATATATAGAAACATTGGGGTGTCACCCTGCTATAGTTCCAGGGGTAACTAGGGCACAAATAAGCACTCACCCCAAATCTCCCCCTAACTACACTCCCATAGACTGTGTAGTAAGGGCAATAGTAAGTGAGCTGACCAAGCTTTGTATTCCCGTACCATGATTCCAGAGTACACATTTGCCACCCTTATTTTGTTTGTTGCTGGGGATTTTGGTTCTGTATGACTGTAATACAGTGTTATAATAATGTTATTTAAATAATGTTCATTTTTTTATAAAGTTTTCAATAAAAAAACATAAAAACCCCTTAGCTCAGGTTACAGATATATAGAAACATTGGGGTAACAGTCACCCTGCTATAGTTCCAGGGGTACCCAGGGCACAAATAAACACTCACCCCAAATCTCCCCCTAACTGGCCTTCAGACTGGGTTCCCTTAGCTCATAACAAGGTTACAGATATATAGAAACATTGGGGTAACAGAAAAGTAACACACAAAATACTGAAAGTAAAAGCTAAAGTTATTGCAAAATGGCTACTAACAAATAGTTGTACAAGGGTTGGGTATTACATAACAATGTATTTAAAATGTATTCATTCCAATCAGTTAAAATTTCTGTAAATGTGGCCAGTCAGACTAATTAGCTCTACACGAAGATCAACACCTTCTTACAATCTAATTCCTAAATAAATATGTAAATATAGATAAGAAAACAAAATTCACCTGCAAATATAGAATGTCTCCATTGAGGATACAGATTATAAAGGAAACTGATAGCATAGTGATTACAACAGTATTGCTTTTAGGCTGGGCAGTCTGAGTTTACTTTCAGTATGAAAATGATACAGTACAGTTGTTTATCTAGTATAGGAACACTCAAAGATCTGTGCTTGTCCAATGGAACAGGGAACACAAAGGTAATATGGAGTGCTCGGGGATAATAGTTTGTTGTACTGTACACTTTGCCCGATAATGTACTTATGCCTCTCCGTAACAAGCCCAACTTTGTTGATCCTGACTTGTTTTCTTCTACATTAATTATTCAGCAGCACCCAGATACTTGTATTTAGTGGTGTGTGCTCCCTCCAAGACAGGAGCTCCTGAAGAAGGAACTGATATAAAGGAAGATTGTTTCATACTTACCGAGATCTTCCTTTCCTAGACGAACTCCATGTCAGTACATTACGGGATAGCCCCTCCTCCCTGCTCCCATTAGAAGGAACCTCCCCAAGCCTTTAAAAGGCAAACCACACCCACCTACCGGCGTCTTTGTAACAAGCTCTTAAATTACCGGAAAAGAAAGGGCGGGTGTACTGACATGGAGTTCGTCTAGGAAAGGAAGATCTCGGTAAGTATGAAACAATCTTCCTTTTTCCCTAGACGTACTCCATGTCAGTACGTTACGGGACATAGCAAGTTAACGTTATCCCATGGGAGGGAATATACTTTAAGAAGAATCTGTAATAAGGAAAGGAGTATCGCTGACTAGATAGTCCACCATCATGCAAACTCTTTACTTTAATATAGAGTGTCCAGTTGAAAACCCCAGAATAAGTTCACCAGGCTAAGAATAGCGCTATAGTATAGCCTATACTATAGAGAGAGAGAGAGAGAGAGAGAGCGAGTGCAAGAGAGAGATGTTAGCCCACTGAGAGTGAGGAACAAGTTAGCTCACTAACCACCACTTCACCCTCCAGAAGAGAGAGAGAGAGAGAGGAAGACAGTCCTGTGCAAGGCAAATTCAGCAGGCTGAAATACTTACTCTGCTACTCACCAAAAAGCATTCATCACATGTATGCCTAATTTCAGTGCAAATTGCAAGGTACCTGTAAGAAACACTTGGTAGGAGTAAGAACCCAAAACAGACCCAATATAGGAATGATCTGTTTAGGATATAACCATAAATGTAGGTTATACAATGTACCCTGAGGTACCCAAGGCCAGTACCATAAATATCTTCATATCAGAATGCATGTTAGTCAGGACTGTTCTAACAGAAAACAGATCCTAAATATCAGAGACAAGGGCACCTGAGAAAATAATTGGGATTAGAATTCCTTACACTGTGTAAGGTCCTGTGATGAGGCAGACTCAATTAACTGTGAAGAGCTGAGCAACTACAGTACCTAAGAAAGAGCCCCTGTTGGTTGACCCAACCTAGTACTCTGAGAGGTATAACTGACTACCCCTAAGGTTACAGATCCCAATAACCCCCGTGCAACTAAAGGACTAATTCCAAGATTTATGGAGGCAGATTATATGCCCTGGATAAATGTTTATAGTCACCCACAAACCTGTGTTCTTTCTACCCGTAAGGGACCCATTTATATGTGGAATCAACTATACTACATATTTAATCGTTGAGGCTGACCTTAGAACTGGAAGGACCCTATGGATGTTCCAGTAAGTGTCGGAAGGGCTTCTGAGTCATGCTGGGTCATATGTGGCACAGGAATGTCAATCCGAGAACAAACCAGGATAATAGGAGTGTTGTATCTGGAAGTTACCTGGACATTGAGCTCTGTGCGAATGTTTCAGACACAATTTTCAGCAGGTGTAAATGTAAATCCCCCTAGTATGTGACAAACATGGTCAAAACAGACAAAAAAACACTTCCAAACCTCCCATTGAAGCTAGACAAACCTGTAGGAGAGATACATAAAATATCCTTAATTCATTCTCAATGAAATTAATGACTGGAAGTTGTAAGAGATTACACTCTACTGTAATGACTGCAACCGTCCCACTTAAGGGAAGACTATGATCCTACTCAGGAGAGCCAAGTACATTCTCGCCCGAAGCAATAGGACAGGTAGAAACTGCAGTATGTAACTGTGAGGAGGAAAGATCCAAAACTGCTGGTGTTCCAAGAGGGCACAGACATAGAGAGGGAAAAAAAAAAATTAACACTCCTAGGATGCCTGCATCTGCTGTCCAATCAGTTACCTATCTGGTGTAGAAGAACAGCCGGCCATGTATTCCAAAAAAACACTAACTAGGGGATTGAGAAATTGAAGAAAAAATTGGCCCAAAATAAGTGCCTTCTGGACACAGAGCAGAAAACTAGGCCTTAAGTCACAAAGCTGCTTTGTTTTGCTGGTAGTATAAGCAGAATATCCCTATCCTGGGCCAGACTTGAACAGAGGTCATCTCTATTGACTAACAGACACTTTGAGGACTCCTATAGCCTGAAAACCCTTGGTTTGAAATATAGACCTTATGCAAATTCCCAGTGGCCTGATATGTATTTGTACCCTGTCTCTATAGACACCCTGTATTGGCAGATAAAATGTCCCATCTATCCTGACATTAAAAATATAAGTAGAAATAGTATGGGAATAACACTGGGTAGTGGCTCCCCTCTCTAATTTGTAGGAGGCACCAAGGAGTCACCCTAGAAAACGGTAGAGATACATCTAGGGATCCTTCAGCCAAGCATAGAGAACTGTATACTTTGTTCTTACTTAAACCTATGAATATGGAATTTCCACAGGTTGCACCCCTAGAAACTAGCCAGATGTCATGGCTGCTATAGTGAAATTTATGGATGAAGAGTTCAAGTACTGATTGTTCCAGGAATCTTCATAAATACTATATGTTGCATAAAAATATAGGTTTATTGAGCCAACGTTTCTGGTTCCACAAAAGAGCCCATCCCAAGGACACAAATCATATATCGATATCTGTGCAAACATATATACACATTCATATACATGCCTTAGTATTAAAATATATGCACCTGCCTATGGCCCTCTTATAGATGCAAACATATATGTTGCTTGGTAGACCAGTTGTATTATGGAGCTTATCCATTAATTGAGCATTTGTTCTGAAAGCAGTAGAATCCCCCAGCAGGATGTGGGCCATGGTGCGAGCATATATTAAAATGTGTGATAATAATATGTACCTCGTCAGAGTCCTAAGCTCCTGGTTCTGGTAGAGCACAGTACCCGACCCCAGAGCTCGAGCTAACTGGGTAGTAATAAACGGCACAGTTGACTGGGCAAAGCAATTATCTGGTCCTCCATTCGTTCAGGCAGTGATCAGTGATACAAGGCTGCTGAATCTGGAAAAATTTACATTCAATGGTCCCATACCTGTGGTTATTGTTAACCCAGCAATCCTTATGACAGACAGGCTTCAGAACTCCTGTAGTGTTTATCAAGACAAAAATGAAGCTTACCTGCCATCAGAAAAAATATTGCCTAGTGCAGTATAAAAATTACATTCCCTGCTTAATTTATTAAGCCATATCTTATGCCAGGAGCAATGCCATGGAATGAAAAGACATTCATATGTAGGTATTCCTATCAGTACTCATCTGGATTAAACCCGAATGTACCCCAGAAACAATTACAACCCCATGTAATGCATAGTTTAGGTTAGCTGCAGTCAGAGCAAACCTATATCAGACCGTCATGGCCACCCAGCCCAGTGATCTACATCTATTAGAGCTACTGGTTCAAGGTGAGCAATAGTGATGGGCGAATTTATTCGCCAGGCGCGAATTCGCGGCGAATTTGCGCGATTCGCCGTTGGCGAATAAATTCGCGAAACGGCCGCGAAAATTCGCGTCAAAAATTCGCCGGCGTCAAAAATTTTTTTTCGAAAAAACGGACGCCGGCGCCAAAAACGGGCGCCGGCGCCAAAAACGGACGCCGGCGTAAAAAAAACGGGCGCCGGCGTCAAAAACGGGCGCCGGCGTCAAAAACGAGACGCTGGCGCCGTTTCGCGAATTTTTCGCCGTTTCGCGAATTTCGCGCGAAATTCGCGAATTTTTCGGCGAAGCGAAACTGCACAAATTCGCCCATCACTAGTGAGCAATAATTAGAGCATATCATACTGCAGAGAATAGGAGCATACAGATATGATCACAGCAACATGTAATACATAAAATATTAGCTACTGCTTAGGGCAAGCGTATATCTGCTCCTAGCCTTTCCCAGGCCTGTGCTTTACATACCTTAGGGATACCTATTCCAGGTGAGCCATAGCCAGTGTATATACTGCAGAAGAAAATATAAGCACAGATACAATCACAGCAACATGAAATACATAGTTTATATTAGCTGCTGCTTAGGGACAGCATATATCAGGGCCTAGCAACTTGAAAGGCCTGTGCTCTACATCCATTAGGGCTACTTGTTCCAAGAGAGCAATAGCCAAATCGTATACTGCAGAAAACATGAAATACATAGTTAGGTTAGCTGCTGCTTATAGCAAGCATGTCTCAGGGCTTAGCAGCCAGCCAGACCTGTGCTCTACATCCCGTAGGGCCACGTGTTCCATGTGAGCAATAGCCAGAGCTTAAGCTGTAGAACCAAATAGGAGCACAGGTACAATCACGGAACCATGAGGTCCATAGTTTAGATTAGCTGCTGCATAGAGCAAGCTTATATCAGGCCCTAGCATTCAGCCAGACCTTTGCTCGACCTCCATTATGGCTACCTGTTCTATGTGAGCAATAGCCAAAACATAGAATGCAGAACAAAAATAGCGCAATACAAATTATGGATTATCTGCTGTAGAGCAAGTATATATCAGAGCCTAGCAGCCCCCCAGCCCAGTGATCCATATTCAATAGGGCTACTGGTGTCCTATTTGTAAATGGCCTGAATTCAGCACCCAGCCTGTCAGTATACAATACTTGTCAGCATAAGAGAATGTTAGCCCAGTTATCTATTTGTATAAGGGCTACTGGTTTCAGGCAGACAACAAGCATAACCAGGCACAGTGCAGATAAGCATACGATTATACTTACCTCCCAACATTTGAGATCAAGAAAGAGGGTCAATTTTTTTTGGCCACGCCCATTTATAGCCACTCCCCCATAAGCCACACCCATTTCACAAAAAACACACCCCAATGGGACATTCAACTGCCCAACCCCGGAAAACGGGATGGTTGGGAGGGTATGCTTATATATTTAGATATTAAATGATGACTAATGAAACACTAATCAATATCCTCTCTTTGATATTGTAGCCATTGTAGCCAGATCAGTTGGACTTCCATAGTCCTTGTATAGTTATTTTAGGATTGGAGTGCTCCCACAACTCCAACCATTCAGATCAACTGATTTAAGATCTTTTTTTTAAAATGAAGTGCCGAAATGCTAAGTAACCTTTACATGAAGGTGTTTAAATGAGGAAAGAAGTAAACTTTATCCAAGCGCCCAGTGCTAGTAACTGGGTGTGTGTGCTGCACATCAGTAGTCAGGGCCAGCTCAAGCACAAGTTATCAGCTGCTCTGCGATTGCTATACCTTCCCAAAGGCACTTCCCTTGTGCCCTTCAACGTCAATGAAAGAACAGAAGCTCGCCTACCAATCTGTCTTGCAGTTGCAAGTGAAACACAGCCAATTCGTAATAGTAGTAGTTTCCAGGCGACTATTTACACTACAACTCCCATCGTCCATTTCGCGGCCCCTCCCACTTTACAGGTTGGTGGGTGGAACTGCGCAGACTCAGCTGTCGGCGGACATCACGTGGCACTCCCCAAACCAACCGGGTTTGAAAGTAACCTCCTCTTCTTCCTCAGCACAGGTTGCTGAGGGGCAGAATACCATGAGGGACTCCCTCGCGAAGTTCCGGTCGGCCCTGGAGATACGGAAGAGAGACAAGTTCCGTCGGGACGCTGATGATTATAGTTCCGGTGTGGTTTACCAGTGGCGGGATTCGCAAGAATACAGACGCCACATGGGATGGAACCGAGGCCGCATGAATAGGAGCGACGGCAGAGAAAGAGTGGGGGATATGGATGGCAGGCTGAAGAGGTCGAACACAGCTGCTACATTGCCGGCTTTTTTATCCAGCTCCCAGACCTCGCTGACTACAAGTGTAACAAGCGGAACAAGCGGAGAGGAGGCAGACGTAAGAAGCAAAAAAAGCAAGCGGGGGAAACATCGCTCACGACGGTGGTAACAACATCAGATGTGAACTTGGACATTGAGGAACTTAAGGTATTAAGTAAAGGTTTCTCCTTTGCATTAGTTGCAGGCCCAGACTTTTTTGAATTAGATCTGGCATTGTTTAGGTTTTTCAGGAATTTGAGATTAAAGGTACAGTTTGCCAGACATATAGAGGGGGAGGATAAGGTGCTAATGGGGACATTTTGTGCCAAAAATTTAGGATTGTCTACTCTAAGTGACTATATGCCGGATACCAAAAATGTTGCCATTGAAACATATATTAAGATGGTTACTACAGACATGAAGGCATTGGAACTGGCATATCGTCATGGTGAGATACGAACAACTACATCCAACTTAACTAAAGAAGAATCCACTGCTTTAGATAATTTGTCTAAAAGAAAAGATCTTGTGTTTAAGGCTGCCGATAAGGGGGGTGCAGTAGTCGTGATGTCCAGGGATGTAGCGAACTGTTCGCCGGCGAACTAGTTCGCGCGAACTTCGACTGTTCGCGTCCGCCGAACGTTCGCGAACGTTTGGGGACGTTCGCCAATTTGGGTTCGCACTCGATTAGGTCGAAGTAAACTCGTACGATCGAACGATTTAACAATTCGACCGAGGGAATAGTGTCTTCGATTCGAATGGTTCCGTCGTATCGAGCAGTCGAATATAATCGAAGTGATCGTTGCCCCACTTATATTCGAATCGTTCGATTCGAACGTTTATGCCCCACTTCCTTTCTGACATTTTTTTCATACAGGAAGCCCTCCAGTGGCCATTTTAGGTGCATTTTCGGCCTGATTGCGCACTTGCTATTTAGATTGCACAGGTGGAGGAGGTGTTTAAAGAAATTGAAAAAAAAAAGCCTGCAAATGGCTGGGAGGAGGATTGAGGAGGAGGAGGAGCAGGGGGAACGTCTCTCCAGCCCTGGTGAGGTGCCAACTGCGGCTGGATCCCACACTATGTGGGATCTTAGTCGTGGTAGATGGGGGAGAGAGGAGGGCTGGGGGGTCACCAACAGGGGTTCCTGGGTGGAGGAGGAGGTAGAGAGTCGGGGGTCCCATAGTGGGGGTGAGAGTAGGGCAGGGGGGTCCCGTAGTGGGGGTGAGAGTAGGGCAGGGGGGTCCCGTAGTGGGGGTGAGAGTAGGGCAGGGGGGTCCCGTAGAGGGAGGGAGGAGCGTAGGGCAGGGGGGTCCCGTAGAGGGAGGGAGGAGCATAGGGCAGGGGGGTCCCGTAGAGGGAGGGAGGAGCGTAGGGCAGGGGGGTCCCGTAGAGGGAGGGAGGAGCGTAGGGCAGGGGGGTCCCATAGAGGGAGGGAGGAGCGTAGGGCAGGGGGGTCCCGTAGAGGGAGGGAGGAGCGTAGGGCAGGGGGGTCCCATAGAGGGAGGGAGGAGCGTAGGGCAGGGGGGTCCCGTAGAGGGAGGGAGGAGCGTAGTGTAGGGAGGGTGTCCCCCAGCCCACACAGGGAGTCCCCCAGGGCACGCTGCGTGTCTCGCTCACCACCATCTGGGGCACGCAGCGTGTCACGCACCCCACCCAGGGCTGAGAGAGGCTTCCCCAGGAGGAGGCCACAGAGGCTGCCGAGCAGCTCGGAGGAGGAGATGGAGGCACCACCACCAACTGCCTCAGAGAGGAGAGAGGAGGAGGAGGAGGAGGAAGGTGATGATGGAGGAGAGGAGGGCCCCACCAACAAAATGGCCCGAAGGTTTACCGGTGAAGAGAATGGAGCACTGGTGGACGAGGTGATAGCGCGATGGGATGTGCTGTTTGGGAGTCAGTCCCATCGCATCAATGCTGCCAGACGCCAACAACTCTGGCAGCAGGTGACGGACAGGGTGAACACTGTGGGCGCTTTACACAGGGATCGGACAACTGTGTATAAGCGCTACAGTGACCTGAAGCGTTGGCTAAGGGCAAAACTTGTTGCCAGGAGAGCTAAAGCCCAGAAGACCGGCGGAGGGCGTGTCCCTCCACTCAGACTTCAACCCCATGAGCGCCGGCTTCTGGACATTTTGGCCAAAGAGGGCAGTGAAGAACTGGACACAGACTGGATACGTAAGTAGACTTTTATAGAAACAAATATCTGACTCCTTTTGTTCCACATTCCCATTATTTACATAAATGTCTAATGTTCCCTTTAGCATATCACTTTGTTGGTAAAATATTGCTTCTGTTTTGCATTAGAGGAGTTTTTGTGCTTTTCTTTACAGCTTTGCTGTTTGTTTATTATTACTAGTTATTAAGTGCAGCTGTAACTGACAAAATGGGGAGCCATTTATTTATTAACCATTTCTCCACTATAGCACAAATGTTTAGAAACTGCTTTAAAGGGTGGTTCACCTTTAAGTTAACTTTGAAGTATGTTATAGAATGGCCAAGTGTAAGCAACTGTTCACTTGTCCTTCATTATTTTTTTAAATTACTCTTTTCAGCTTTAAAATGTGGGTCTAGAAAGAAAGGCTCTACACATTGATTTTTTATTACTCATCTAACTTATCAGAACATCCCCAATTCTATTCCAGTCTCTTATTCAGATAAATGCATGGTTGCTATGCTAATTTGGACCCTAGCAACCAGATTGCTGACATTGCAAAGTGTAGATCTGCTGAATAAAAAGCTAAACAACTCAAAAAACACAAGTATTGTCATCTATATAATTCTCTTCTGCTTGTATGATTGCAAATGTATTTAAGTTTTAACCATTCCATCCATAATAGCTGTGCCATTATAGATTCACGTTTAACCATTTCATCTCCCTAGTTGTGCCATTATACAGTAGATTTACGTTTAACCATTTCATCTTCCATCCTGTGCTATTTCATTGGAGTTAGTATTTCGAATGAGCAATAAAATAGATTTGTAGCATGTGAGAGGTCTGTACACCAGGCTACTAGCCAAGTACACTTGCAATTCTATATTTTTTTGTCTCTTAATACCTTTTTTCTTTCTTTACTCAAAATTGCAGGACCACCGCAAACATCGCGCCCGGACAGTGACCAGGACCAGGGTGATGCTGCTCAGCAACCCCAGGAAGAGGGTGAGACTGATGACTCTGATAGAGCCCCGGAAGCTCAAGGTACAGACATGTTTAATGTTTGTGACAAATGTAATTGCTCCCTGAACTTGTTTAGAGCATTACTAATGTCCTATTTCACATTACAGAACACCGAGCTGAACGCCGCGCCCAGTCGCCAGCCGTGATTCCTGTGGTGCCCCCCAGACGTAAGATCAATGTTTATAACTAATAAACTCTTCCTTTATTTGTCAGTGTGTCACCAAAGATGCAAGTAATGGTTAAGCTGAGGAGAGGTGGTTAGGAGAACAAAATAGGATCAGACAGGGCCACCATCGGGGGGGCAGTTGTCATGGGCCCGCACGTGTCTATGGGGGGGCCCGGCCATGCTTCACTTATTTGATTATCCGGGCCCCCCTGTCTTCAGCGTACTGCCAGCTCTCTGTGCACGGAAGCTTTTCGCCTATTAAGATTTCCTGTATCCTCATTGGTCCTTTAAGAATAAGGCCCAGTAAATCTGCATTGGGATTGGATCCCCTTAACGGGACTTATTCTTAAAGGACCACAAGGATACAGGAAATCTTAATAGTAGAAAAGCTTCTGTGCACAGAGAGCTGGCAGGCAGTACGCTGAAGACAGGGGGGCCCGGATAATCAAATAAGTGAAGCATGGCCGGGCCCCCCTTAGACACAAAACCCTCACAAGCAATATTTCATAAAATTTGGGGGTATCTGAACAATTTTTTTTACTTGCAGGGGGGGCCCTTATCACCAATGGCTTTTTCTAACTTGTGTGTGGGGGGGTTACCATTTTTAGCACTGTTGTCTGTGTTGTTTTTAAACTGTAGTGTGGAGTTGGCGGGATCTGGGGTGGGGCCTAGGCTGGGTGGGCAGGCCCAGAAAATTAGTGTGGATGGGGCCCTGAAAATTTTGTTGTACGGGGCCCTGTGATTTCTAATGGCGGCCCTGGGATCAGACAGCAAAAGCAGAGTTTATATGGGAACCAGTAATAATATCTCCTTAGTGGCTGTTACAATGGAGGGTATGTTTAGTATTCTGAGCTGGGAAGAACTGAGCATGCTCATGAGCCAACAGCCAAAGCAAATTCCTGAGGCGGGGAAGAGTGAGTTAGAAGAGGAGAAGGCATTTAAATGATTAAGGGGATACTGCAGCCTTTACTGTTAACCTTTTAAAAACCAGTAGCACGTGTCTGAAGCTTTAAAAGAGGCCGTTCACTGATTACATTTTTGTTGGGAGCGTTTACATGTCCTTTAAAACAATTTTTTTTGTCTAAGAAAAAACATGTTTTCCAAGCTACAGACTGGTATGAGATTTCCACTGTAATGTTGTGTTTATGCCACCCCCCAGACTAAAACACCACCCCAATCTAACTTGGAACCTTTTGTAACCTTTTGTTTGTTGTGGGTTATGCACATGTCCAATATATATATTTATATTTGATTTTTCTTGTAGATCGTGCTGCTGCCACAGCAATTGGGGGACCACCACAAGAGGAAGGACGGCGACTGGCTGATCAACCTGCGGCACAACCGGGGCTCGTCAACGTGATGCAGGCCATGCTACGCCAGCAGCGCTACCAGGATCTCAGGATGAGGCGGTGGATGGCCCATATCTATGCAGAGATGCGGGAGACCCGGATGGCCATCCATCGAGGATTCCAGGACCTGGTGGCAGCCCAGTCTCACCGACCAAGGGGCCCTGCTGAGGGTGAAGTCCCTGGTCCACCTGCTGCTCCCCCTCCACCCCCTGAAGCTCCTCAACATCGGAGGGAAAGGGGGCATGGAAGGGGACACAGTCCTGTCCGAGGGGACAAACGTCCCTAGATCCAGTCTGTGTCATTTACCATCTGACACTGGCCTCTTTGCCTATTTTCTCCTGGTAACAAACTTTGCCCTATTGACGCTTCAGGTATCACTCTGTCCGTTACCCAGCAATGGGACTGACTCCCAAACAACACATCCCATTGTTTACAGTGTGCTCCATTCTCTTCACTGGGGGGTGCCATTTTAACATCTATTGGCACCCTTTCCAATAACATCTGGAAAAGCACTTCAAAACATCTAAGTGCATTTGCTCTAACATATGTATATACGTATGGTGTTATGAGCACCAAGGTGTGCCATATCTTACATCCAATGGCGCCCTTTCCAATAACATCTGGAAAAGCACTTACAAACATCAAAGTGCATTTGCTCTAACATATTTCTATGGTGATGCTGCAGTGTTGCCAAACACATTCACTTGGCCCAAAAAATGTTACATGTAAGGATCAATGCATTCCAATCATTGCAAACACATGACTACACTTTTTATTGTGTATTTATCACCAGTGCAGTGTTGCTTCAAATGTTCCATATGCTAATCAAGCGCTGTTTGTATGTGTTTCTCATGTGGGAGCATTCATGTAACAATGGCCTATGTTCTGCAACTGTCAAAGTGAAAACAGTGTGCCTTGTGCTTTCCACTATGAAGTATTGTTGTCTACCGATGGCCTACTTTGGCTACCCAGCACTCATAATATGTGCTATTGCTGACTACCTCCTCCTCCTCCTCCATCACCTCCTCCACCTGTGGTACTTAAATAGCAAGTCCCAGGTATATGATATGCCTTAAAGGCACAAAGTGCTGGTTGTTACTTTGCACTAGAAAGTATTGTTGTCTACCGATGGCCTACTTTGGCTACCCAGCACTCATAATATGTGCTATTGCTGACTACCTCCTCCTCCTCCTCCATCACCTCCTCCACCTGTGGTACTTAAATAGCAAGTCCCAGGTATATGATATGCCTTAAAGGCACAAAGCGTTGGTTGTTACTTTGCACTAGAAAGTATTGTTGTCTACCGATGGCCTACTTTGGCTACCCAGCACTCATAATATGTGCTATTGCTGACTACCTCCTCCTCCTCCTCCTCCATCACCTCCTCCACCTGTGGTACTTAAATAGCAAGTCCCAGGTATATGATATGCCTTAAAGGCACAAAGTGCTGGTTGTTACTTTGCACTAGAAAGTATTGTTGTCTACCGATGGCCTACTTTGGCTACCCAGCACTCATAATATGTGCTATTGCTGACTACCTCCTCCTCCTCCTCCATCACCTCCTCCACCTGTGGTACTTAAATAGCAAGTCCCAGGTATATGATATGCCTTAAAGGCACAAAGCGTTGGTTGTTACTTTGCACTAGAAAGTATTGTTGTCTACCGATGGCCTACTTTGGCTACCCAGCACTCATAATATGTGCTATTGCTGACTACCTCCTCCTCCTCCTCCTCCATCACCTCCTCCACCTGTGGTACTTAAATAGCAAGTCCCAGGTATATGATATGCCTTAAAGGCACAAAGTGCTGGTTGTTACTTTGCACTAGAAAGTATTGTTGTCTACCGATGGCCTACTTTGGCTACCCAGCACTCATAATATGTGCTATTGCTGACTACCTCCTCCTCCTCCTCCATCACCTCCTCCACCTGTGGTACTTAAATAGCAAGTCCCAGGTATATGATATGCCTTAAAGGCACAAAGCGTTGGTTGTTACTTTGCACTAGAAAGTATTGTTGTCTACCGATGGCCTACTTTGGCTACCCAGCACTCATAATATGTGCTATTGCTGACTACCTCCTCCTCCTCCTCCTCCATCACCTCCTCCACCTGTGGTACTTAAATAGCAAGTCCCAGGTATATGATATGCCTTAAAGGCACAAAGCGTTGGTTGTTACTTTGCACTAGAAAGTATTGTTGTCTACCGATGGCCTACTTTGGCTACCCAGCACTCATAATATGTGCTATTGCTGACTACCTCCTCCTCCTCCTCCATCACCTCCTCCACCTGTGGTACTTAAATAGCAAGTCCCAGGTATATGATATGCCTTAAAGGCACAAAGCGTTGGTTGTTACATTGAACAACTATTCCAACACATTACCTGGCCAGCACTAACCTCATATGTGCTGATACTTTCAAACAGCCCATTTTGTCATATTGACAAGTGTCATTTATAAATCATATTGATTGTTATATTCTGGTTTTGTACGCAGGGCTCCTTAATGCCAAACTTATTTTGTCTTATTTAATTTATGTAAACTTGCCCAGCATGGACACAGGGGCGCAGTATGAATCTCATGCAAGAAATTCTTGCCTGTAACCCTATAAACCTTTTGTAAAGCTCTGGCCTTTAGTGCTCAATGGGGGCTGTTATATATTGAAATGTATGTTGAGACCACAATTCCTTCTGTATGTTACAGATAGGCTACTTTTTTAATTGTTATTAAGAATGCTTATGTGGTGTTCAACAAACCAACAAAGTTTTGTCACAAATCCATATTGTCATTTTATTCTTATAAAAATGTTTGAGATTTTGTCAGTAAACCCACAAAACCAAAAGCTGTGTCTGTTTCTTTTTTCACTTTTGCTAAGGTGGTTTCAAAAAATGCAATACACATGGATAATGTCATTTGAAACATAGAGCAGGTACATCATTTTCAGGGTATATACCTAACAACCCTTTTTTGCAGAGTTAACACAGAGTTCTAAGTTGGACAACAGAAGAAGGGGTTAAATAGGACCAAAAGCCTCATGAACTGACATAAAAGCCCCATGACAAGACCAACATATTAAAGCCAACCAACAGACTTAGGTATTTGTGCATTTCAGTCATTATTGAGTTAATATCAATGAAGGATAAGCCTCACACACTCTGTAGTTGGTTAGCTTTCCATTTGCCAATATTCCCCACAGTTGACAGTTGAAGATCGTCATTAATATGTGGTGCAAGGCCAGGCTGCACTGCAACATGACAAACATAATGGTGAGGTGCAACACCTTCCAGGGCCAATAAAGCACAGCACCCCCAGTGAGTGAGAGGTAAGTGCAATTAGTAGGAGAGTAGGAGACGTGCCTTTCCTTCCTTATTAGTTAACTGATTAACACACATCCAACCTCAAAGTCAATCAGGTGCCATTAATTACAATCCCTGCTAAAATCACTTAATTGAAGAAAACTACAAGTCCCAAGATGCACAATGCATGTATTGTTACAAGATTGTAGCTAGTCTATGCCAAATACATGCACATTCCTTTAAATGAATCTGTCAAATGGCTTTATAGAAAATATAACGGATAACTTACCCACAGGCCAGCCCTCGGGCTAGGCAATTTGGAAATTGTCCAAATAGGAAAAATGTTGTGTTAGATGGCAAAAAAAAACATGTTTCTGGTGTCAGTCTGTCTCTAATGTAATTCAACAAACCTCTAGTGCAGCTAAAACTAAAGCTTAGAATAGTTCGAATCCTTCAATTCGATTACTTCGATAACTAAAGATCGAACGTTTTCCATTCGATCGAATGATGTTGTAATCGATCGAATGATTTTTATTCGATCGATTGGTTAAAACGTTCGATCGTTCGATTAGAAGAATTTTACCGTTCGATCGGATGAAATTCATTCTATCGAATGATCGATCATTCGAATCGCACTAAAATCGGTCTATCGAATGGCAAAAATCGTTCGAATCGTCCGAGTCGAACGATTTTAGCGGGTGTTCGATGTTCGCGAACTGTTCGCGAACTGTCCGCATTTTTGCCGGTGTTCGCGAACGGCGTTCGCGAACACATCGGCGGCGGTTCGCTACATCCCTAGTGATGTCCTCTGATTACTACACAAGAGAAATAAGGCGGTTACTGTCTGATGTAACCACATATGTTAAACTAGAGGGGGATCCCCTTAGAGATATAAAGGGAAAGATTTGTACATTGGTAGAGAATGCTAGAGAGATTGATGTCATTGATGAGAAGTTGGCACAGTATTTGCTGCAAGGGGACCCAGTGACCCCTGTGTTTTATATACTGCCCAAAATCCACAAAGATATAAGACAGCCCCCTGGGAGACCTATAGTGGCAGGGATTGACTCCATCTTCACCCCCCTAGCAAGATTTGTGGATACTATCATAAGACCTTATGTGACCTCACAGCCTTCTTATGTACAGGATACTGGAGATTTTCTTAATAAACTGGGAGTAATAGCTCTACCTGAAAAAGAGATCTGGCTTATTACAATGGATGTGGAGAGCCTCTACACCTCCATCCCACATGATGGGGGTGTGGAGGCAGTCCGGCTCTATTTGGAACAGGATGAGACCCTGGATGGGGCACAAAAGAGGTTTACATTGAGCTGTTTGGAAATTGTACTCAGGTGGAACTACTTCTTGTTTATTAACGATTTTTACCTACAATTGAAGGGCACGACGATGGGTTCAAACGTGGCGCCCTCCTATGCCAATATTTTTATGGGAAAATTTGAAGAAAAATTCATTTATGATAATCAGCTATACGTTAGACATTGCATTAAATGGCTTCGTTACATAGATGATATTTTTGTAGTATGGGAGGGGCCACGTATGTCCTTTGAACAGTTCTTTGAGGAAATTAATTCAGCATGTGCTCATATCAAATTTACAGTACATATTGATCCTAAAAAAATAACTTTTTTGGATACAACAGTGTATGTGGCTGGAAACAGGCTCCAGACGGATTTATTCACTAAAGAGACAGACAGGAATACTCTACTCCACTTTCTCTCCTTCCATCCTCCTCAAATAAAAAGATCATTACCTAAATCTCAGTTTACTCGGATAAAGAGGATTGTGTCTGATAAGGATACTTCCCAAACAAGAATGGATGAGATGGCGGATAAATTTGTCGCTAGGAATTACCCTAGGACAATAATACAGAAACAAAGGATGGAGGTAGAGAAAGTGGAGAGAGAGAGATTCTTGACAAAAAAAGTGCGAGACAACAATTGTAGAATCCCATTTATTTCAACATATAATACACTGAGTGAGAACATCAGTAAAATCATTAGAAAACATTGGGATATTGTAAAGGTTGGTCTTGGAGATGTCCCAGCTTTTCATAATCCACCAGTTATGTCATATAGAAAATCCCGTACTATTGGCTCCATGTTAGTGAGAGCGGATATAGGTGGAGGAAATGAGGAAAAACAGACAGTGCTGCGTCCAGTGAAAAAGGGTACTTTTGCATGTTGTTCATGTAATTGTTGTAATAACATACAGAAAGGGGAGGCGATTTATCATCCCAGAAGTGGGATACCTGTTCCTATCTCTGGCCACTATTCATGTACAACTACTTTTGTGGTGTATGCCATAAAATGCCCTTGTGGCTTAGTTTACGTGGGACAAACGTCACGTATGGCCAGAGATAGGATCAGGGAACATAAATCGGCCATAAGATGCAGAAGATTGGACCAGCCAGTGTCTAAACATTTTGTGGAGGCAGGACATTCAGTACAACAGTTGAAGTTTCAGATCCTAGATGCTGTCCCTAAGATAAGAAGGGGTGGCAACAGGGTGAAGAAACTCCTATACAGAGAGGCCTGGTGGATCCGTAAACTAGACACTTTGGGGCATGTTTACTAACATTGGAGATAAATATCTGGAGAGATTTCTGGAGATGTTGCCCATAGCAACCAATCAGATCTTTGCTTTTGTTAGATGGCTGTTTAAATCTAATTGCTGATTGGTTGCCATCTCCAGAAATCTCTCCAGATATTTATCTCCAATGTTAGTAAGCATGCCCCTTTAATTCCAAATGGATTAAATATGGAATATGATTTAACTGCTGTTTTTAGATAACTTATTATGGTTTTATTATTGATTTTAATATTTTCCTTATTCACAGCCACACTGGGGACACACTATTGATAATTTGTTGCTACTGGACTTTTACATGAAACATTGTCAGATAAGTGAAACACTTTGTCTAATTGAAAGTTTAAATACTATGTTACAATTCCACCAGGTGGTGCTGTGATAACATGCTTTATAAAGGAAATGTTGTAAAGTGATATGTTAGCTTGACAAAGAGCCGTGCGTGGCTCGAAACGTTGCTGCATATGTTGCCCTGCATTTGGAAATAAAGGCAATTTTACTAAAGTATGGAGTGCTGCCCGTTTGCTGTGTGACTGAAAGTAACCTCCTCTTCTTCCCTGCCAGCGGCGGCTGTGCAGTCACAAGTATTCATCTAATGAATTCATCAAAACGTCGCAGCGGGACATTCAACTGCCCAACCCGGGACAGCGGGATGGGAGGTCAAAAGTGGGACTGTCCCACGAAAAACGGGACGGTTGGGGGGGTATGGATTATATAGCATGCAAGCAGTTAGTTAGACTTTAGTACACTGCAACAGCATATGGACACACTCATTACCTGCTGCTCATTATGCAAGGCTGGAAGCTGACCCCTTAATGCCACAAATTCCGGGACACTCTATTGTTAACAGGAAAACAGGCCTCACACGTTTACTGACAACAGCAGGACTTACCTGAGGCTGCAGCTTCCTCACCTGCTGAGTTAGAGAGTGGGCGGGGCCATCTCCACTTGCTTTAGCTGGACCTGATTATACTCAGCTGGTGTCTGTATAGGCAGGAACCCAAAGCAACTGTGTAGGTTATACTGAGGCAAATTGGATAATTAGTGTTGGTGCCTCCTGCACAGGCCCAAGTTTGCTATAATATGAAGCTTATTTGGTTTTGCAACTTTGGTTTTTTTTTTTAATTATTATTTTAACTACCTCCACCTTAGGAAAGTCTGTTGAGGAAGGCAGTTGGCCATGACCTGCCCCCATTAAAACAAAAATAAAACAAAGGTAACAAGGGGCAGTAAGGTTCAGGCCCCTAACTAATTAGCCTAAACTAACTGCCACCTCCCTCGCCCATCTATAAAAATGGGGTGTAGGGGCCATATACACCACTGCCGCTGGATGCCGTCTGGACAGGCCGGGAGGGCACACAAATGGGGGGACAAGCACCTGCCACCCAATGCTCTTGATAATAATACAGGAAGGCAACTGAAATACAGGCAGACAAGGAGTAGCAAACATTGCACCTCAGTGCCTTACCTGATTCAGGAGCTGAAGTTCAGAAGACTCCAGGTCTGAGGTAGTGTGGAAAAAGGTTCCATGGACCAAAACCCCTGTCCCTAGGACGCCTTTTGGGCAGGCCTAATGCTTTCCTAGGCTTAAAAAGAGAAAAACAAAAATTTGCTTCTAATGATTGAGGCATTTGTTCAGAGAACAAAGCCAAGAGCATAAGAGAAGGAACAAAAAGACGCCGGTAGGTGGGTGTGGTTGGCCTTTTAAAGGCTTGGGGAGGTTCCTTCTAATGGGAGCAGGGAGGAGGGGCTATCCCGTAACGTACTGACATGGAGTTCGTCTAGGGAAAAATGCATGTAAAATTAACTTTTCTGTGGAAAAAAAAACTCAAGATTTACACGATTTTTTAACAATTTGATTTATTTTTACATAGTTCACCCAAAATACACATTAAATCTCCAGAAAAGTCACAAAATTCCACTTGCATGTCGAAGCCCAATTTGCAACGAAAAAAACAATATATAATTTTCCTAGTTTCATGGAGGTTTTCCTATAATAATAATAATAATAATAAGTACAAAATGCTTAAAAACGGCTGGCATTTCTCATAACCAAAATGTGAAATTCTGCTGGCACTTAAAGGGTTAAAAAGTTGAAACTATGACTTTATGACAAGAATTTACCAGTCCATTTTACACCTTTAGAATAATTTTGCTTCAAAAAGTTTTGTTTCTGGTTACTTTATTGTAAATTTCTGTAAAATCCCCACTAATCACTTCCTGCTCCCTGAATTCCCAGGCTGTGCACTCAGCTCACTGCACTGTAGGACAGGAACCAATCAGCAGCTAGCAGGACCTGATAGGGAACTGAAGCCTGTCTGTGCTTGTGTGACTGCAGGGCTGTGATTGGCTGTCCCCCTCCTACTGTGCTTCTGGCAGGGACCGTTAGGACACGCCCACCCCTCATTTGAAACACAGACAGGGACCAGAGAACATCTATATGGAGATAG